>VZSR01001854.1:15730632-15822698 GCA_013398615.1 Brachypodius melanocephalos | reverse complement strand
CCAAAAAAGGAAAAGAAACAAACAAAAAACTTCCCCCACACATCTTTTTGCTTTGCATCTCTACTTTACTTGGCAGAGTGGACAGGATAAGGTACTACGTACTACATGCTGTACTTGCAAGCATCAGCATTCATGCACAGCAAATCTCTTGAAGAGTACAATTGCAGGAATAATTCTATGTGTTTTAATATTTACAAACAAGAGCATGTATGACAAGAATGCCACTTTTGGCACTCTTGACAAATTATCCAAAAAAATGCTTTCAAATATGAGACTGTCCTCTAAATCATTTGACGCTAAGATCAGAAGAGAATGATGGTGTTTAATCCCAACAGAAAGTCACACCAAAACGCAGTTTACAAAAACAAGCACCTCAGCCCATCAAGCAAAGTTACTTATGAAGTTATAGACTATGTTATGATACTAACTTATATAAAACCCACTTTTAAATCCTCCTGCTACTCCTTGTTCAGTAACCAATCAAATTCAATGTGTAAGCTGGAACTATCTAAAATTACATGCTAAGTGAGTTCACCAAAGTCAGTTCACTAAGTGTGAAGTTCACTTCTGCAACAGACATATTTCTCTAGAATATGGTGCAGATGGGCCAATAACAAAGGCATCTCTGTAAAATTCCCCAATCAGAAGAACCAGAAATAAGAAAAGGAATATTACTTTGGCACAGCAGGTTCTAAGTTGCTGTAAATAATGATGTGCAGGCCAGGGGGAATGCAGGACTTAACATGACCAAGGCAACAACTAGCAAAGTTCTAAAAGAAAGCAAATATCTCCTTTATTACGCCTTTCAAAATGCTTATATCATGCTTAGGATATCCAACAGGATCAATGCTGCCCTAGTGCTCCGTGAATTTTGTAATGATATTTAAAGTATTTAAAATACCATTTTAAATGCTACTAACAACACAGTTGGGCATTCTACAAGAGAAAATAACTAAAAGTACCTGAAAGGTATGCAACTTTTTCCTTTAAAATTGGCAATACTTCCATAGCCTTCATTTCATCATTTTTGCGAAACCCTTAAAAAAAGAAAACAGAAGATGATTAGTCAAAAATTCAGACAAGCCCAGCTTCTACATTTAACGAATGCACTCAAAAATATTTACCTTTGGAATACATTCTGAATGTTATGATCACAGGAATTAAGATAACCTTACAATAATTGTCTGTCAAAACTAAACTTTAAAAATATACTAATGGACAAGTCATCACTTTGACCAGCTTAACACAAATAATATGGCCTGTTAGCAAGCTGCAGTAGAAAACAAGGTATCAGAATTAGCCTTTTACATCAGTTAATAAAACTATGATATGGATCCTGTGGCTTTTGTGCATTCCAAATCCCACTTTCTTTTTTTCCAGAAGGGAGGAAGAGCATCAAGCTAACAGGAGTAGGTATGCTTAGAACAATTACCAGTAAAAAAAAACAAAACAAAAAAAAACAACAAAAAAAACAACAACAACAAAAAAAAACCAAACCAACAAATCCCAAACCAAAAACCCCACCCCAAACCCCACAACAACAAAAAAAACCAACCAAACGAAAAACCCCACCAAAAAAACTCAACCCACCCAAAAAACACAAAAAGACCCACCAAAAATCCCTAACACTATTTACATGAACTTTTCTTAAATCACTTCTGTAAGCAGAATTTTTTTTTCTGCTGCGTGACAGGAGCAGCATTTTGCAATTGAGAGGATGTTTTATCATATTAACTCTGTACATATATGGAGTATGAAACAGTGCCCAATGTGAGTGATTACAGTCAATGTCACACAGCACCACATCACCAGCTTGTCCCTCCCTCTCTGCTTCCTATTTCTACCACTCTAATTCTGTGGCCAAATTCTAAATTTCTCCCTTCTTTGACAAGGAAGATTTAGGAAGCATTTGTTTTACCTTATATTTCACCTGTACAATAAAGAATTGGTCATGTTTAGGCCAATTTTGTTCCTCTTACAAGAAGAACTGGGCGACACACCTTCAATTAACTTATCTGTACAACTCTTCCCAGTCTGTTTGGATTCATGTGTTGTTTAAAATAACTCCCTATCTGAATAAAGTAGCTCTGCTGGGGTAAGTGGGAAGTGCATTTCTTCTCTATAATTACTGAAGCACAAAAGTGCTGTTAAGCTCCTCCTCCTCAAAAATAACCAAATGCTTCATATCCTTTGGTCTCAGGTTCTGAGCTTATACGAAAAAGCTGTGCATTTCTAAACTAAAACTTGAAGGTATCAAACCAATGTCAACAAGTAACATAGGACCTATACTTAAGGGAATCATATATGTAAATTACATCACAGATTTCTACTCCAGACAGCAGTACCGAGACTTCTGTGACACTACAGTATCTAGTTATGGGCACTACCCTTCAAAACAGACCCAGGGTGCACCAAGCGCAACACCCAAGAGACAAAGATGGTCAGGTGTTTTCATGGCATCATCTAAGCATCTGTTTCGCCAGAAGAACTGCAGGGAGACATGGTGGCAGTCCTCAGAATGCATAGAGCCTACTGGTGACAAAAGCTTGCTAGAATTACAGCAAGAGGTTTACTAGATGGCAGGAAATTTTGTAAAGGAAAGAACAGTGAACAGCACACAGGATTGCCTGTGGAAGACTATGGCCCATCCATGACTGGGGATTTTTAAAATTAGTTCAGACAAATGTCTGTCAGCAATGGGTCCCTCAAGTTCACCATAACTGAAGTCTTCAACCAGGGCATTGTCTCAGCACTCACAGAATGCAAACAAAAGAAAACAAAACAAATCAACTTCCAGCCAGATGGAAGTTCCCTGGTTAGTTCTTTGTTTTTCCATGAACACCACAGACCAAAAACAAACCCAAAATTCAGTACACATTCTCAGAAAGGCTAAACCAGGAAAACTGGTTCCTTGGGTAACCACCTAGCATGGAGGGTTTCTACATGATGGACGCTATTTTGCAATTCCACAGCAACTCCAGACTGGCAAAGCAGTGCAGGGTTTACTTTCATGTTTGCGCTTGGGTTCTCAAGAGTCTAAGACACAGCCGAAGGAACCTCATGCATTATTCCTCCTCCAGAGAACTGGCTATGGGTTATCAGCCTTTTACTGAAACTGCCTATGGTTTTGTTCCTACTATATTTCTGTTTGTTATGGATTAAAATGCTAAACAGCTTTAAGAAAAAGCTTGGGCTTAAATAAATCACCTAAAAAGACAGCAAATACCCTTTTCCACCTTGAAATATATGGGCTTCAGTTGACTGCTAAGGCATACAGGCACACTTTCAGGGTTAATTTTTTTCTAATGTGCTTTGAGCTACCCACCATAAGCTTAATGCCAATTTAGCATGCTCAACTTTCACATCAACCATGGCAATTCCTTTTCTTTACAGTAAATTCGGAGGTAGAAAACACTTTCTCCTCACCTAAAAAGCATGCAGAAACTAGTGCCGTACTTTGCTGTCTCCCTTAGCTCAAAATTACCCAAGACACTGATGTTACCACAATTGCTTGCTCAGATTTCTAAGCCCTTAAACTGCTTCACCTCGGATGACGATGCGCAGTAGCTGCACGTTTTACTTTGCCTGTGGCATGTAAGAAGCGAGAAATATTTAGCTAACATTTCTCTGACTATTAAGGGGCCGCTCAAGGTAAACACCCCAGCAAATACGTTAGTGCTTGGCTCATGTTCTGCATCTGCATATCCTTAAGGCTGACTGCCTGGGATTATCATATTCCTGCTGCTCTAAACAGTCTATTTTTATTTCAGTTCTGCAGCGTTAAAGCTTAGCCGAAAAGACTGTGGGGATTACAACAGATGAAAGAATGCTGGGGAGCAAAGAGGGTGAATACGGCAGGAGAGTATCATTTTTATCTCCAACGAAGCAAAAATAAAACAAAACCCAGCAATATAAGCGGGTCTTAAGAGCTTGGGGTGGGTGGGTCCTCCCTCCCCCCTTTTTAAAACCCCTTCTCCACAAAACATTTGTGGATGTGAGGATTTGAGGATTTAATTAAAAAAAAAATTAAAAGGCATTTACCACACTCAAATGAAATGCCTTAAATATCTGCACCAATCTCTCCCTCCACAGCTCAGCATCCTCCGCGCCAGCCGGCTGCATCACATGTTCCTGGGGGTGATGTCATCCCTGCCGGGCCGGCGGGCTGCAGCTCCCGCCGCCGCAGTGCCCGCAGCTCCCGCCCCGCGCAGCCACGGGCGGGCACCGGCGCCGCGGCCACCGCCGAGCCCCACGGCAGCCACGGCGCAGCTCGGCAAGCACGGGAATCCAGCGGGGATCGTCCCCACGGCACACGCTTCTCCTTGGAAAGAACCATATGCATCTATGGCACCTATGTATTTGTGCCGCCCCGCCTAAAAAAAGGCACGCTGATCTTAAAAAGTGCTCCTTTCAATATTAAATCCTACATCTTTTAAAGACCGTTTCAGTCTTAAACTGGAAAACCATCCCTCATATTTTCAATGCCTATTAAAGGAATACTCATTTTACAGTTTTGCATTTTTAATAGGTAGTATATGCCCTTCTGTTGAAATATACATCGTACACGTGTATATTACAACAGAACAAATTACACCACACACACACCAGCAAAGAGGGAAGAAGCTCAAATTATGCTAATTAATATTTAACTTCAGTATATTCAGTAGAATAAGTAACACACGATCATATAGTCCATTTCAATATAGGAGGTTCCCCGCAGCCCTCAGGAAGAATTACACAATTACACAATCCCTTGAGTTATATGCACTCTCTTACTAAACAGAGCCTTATCAAAAAACAGCTATTTAAATGCTGTATCACACAACTAAAGATCTTTAAAACATGGAAAAAAGAAACAGTGTCACCTAAACGTTTTATACACTGGAAAACTAAGAAGTCTTCCCCACAAACACACCATTTTCTCTTTGCCCCCACAACTTCTGAGCCTGAAGACACCATCAACTAGCCAAATTTAGCAGACTTGTCTATATTAACCCTTTTTCTCATGCTGTATCTACAATATTGTTCTGCAACATATAATTTTATCCAAGTTGAAAGATCCATGAAAAGACAGCATTTTAGGATAGAGGTATCACCCTACGAAGTTTCAGACAGCCCTTTATTTGAATGGCCAGGACAGGCCCTTCTCAATTGGACTGCAATTGTTCCCAAATCCCATGGTGACAACCTCGCTGCAGAGCTGCCCGTCCATCTGCCCTGGAGGTCAAAGAGTAACCCTGTGTACCATGGCCCCCTTTTGCTTGGAAATCACAGCATTCCGGGAACTCTGCTGCTCCCCAGACACCCAGCTTGCTGAAACTTCCCAGAGGTATTGAAATACATCAAGAAAGTCCCCTTTCGAGGGCTAACAGGAAATGGGTACTCAGTGCAGCAATTCACACGAGCCAGACAAATGCTGGATTAGTCTAATGCCGAGGCTTCCCTCACACGCAGGAAACGAGGTAACTGTGCTAATCATCTTGCACTGCAAAGATCAGTAACTAGTCAGCCACACAATTAAGGGGAGCAGATAAAATTACCTTAAACACATCTTCTAAGGTAACAATTTGATTGCAGAACTGTGATACAAACCAGTGTTGAAAACAGTTTCTCCAAGAAGCATTGCTACTCCAAGAACATTGAAGTGTTTACTTCAGAGGTAGCTTCAGTGATGTGCAGCATTCAGTTATGGAAACAAACGTAAAATACGGGAACAGAAATTAGGACAACAAAAAGACTCAGAAATTGAGGCTAAGAACTGTATCTCTTAGTCAGGATGTTGACCAAGGACTCAAGCACGCACAACTGACAATTTTTTTGGAAACGTGGCTGAAGAAAAGCCAAAAGGGAACGCTCTCATCCTAAAAACTCACACTCTTAACAACACAACAGTAATTTTATTTTCACCTTGCAAATAAAAACAATACCTTTCAACAGGCACAAACAAAAAAAGCCAGACTCAACCCAGATTACTTTGATGCTTTAGGCTCTCTTCGGATTTCAGAACGACTCCCTGTTGTGTCATCAACAGAATGCAAGTGCCTCATCTGCCAGGCTGCTCACTCCACCAGACTTCAACCCCCATCTCTTCTTTGACATGCTGAATCGAAGAAATATTTTTTCAGCGAGGGTTTTTTTTTTTCCAAAAGAGTATTCTATTCACTTCAGTGGACCTAATACAATAGACTTTTGCTCAAATACCCACATGCTATGCTAAATTCTACAGGAAGGAAAAAAAAAAAAAGAAAGCACACATAGAAATTGCACTCAGAACTGCTAATTGCCTATTACTAGGTAACAACTGGACTGATCTAGTTAGTCTTAAGTGAAAAGAGATATCTGCTAAAAGACAAGAGATAGAACAACTTCCATGGGTGGGAAAGACAGTTTCCTAACCAAAGCATCAATGTCCTTCATCCAGGTAAGGCAGCTGCAACTGCAAACCATTCTCAAGAATTCCTTTCATCCACTGGTCAAGTCTCTTTGTGTTAGCCTTATTTTGGAACAGAAAATCTCAAAACTGTAGCTAACCAACATTTAAGCAAAAAGAATCCAAGATGTTGATGTCTTTAGCATTTTTTCTATTTCACAGCCTGACTTACATCAGTGACACAACACTGAAATCTGAGTTATTCTCCCTTAATTTATACAGCTATCCTAGCTAGTTTCAAGACAAATTGCTTCTTAGTTAATCAAGCAAGAAGAGGAGGGGAAAAGAAGTGGCATAGAGAAGCTCAAATGTAATTATGTTAGTGCATTATAGATTGATTAGGGTTCCATTATTTGCCCTTTTTCATTCCCCATATCACAAGATGATGACATCCTGGAAGATTTTAAAGATGATCTTAAATCTCAGAACCCTACAGGTTTATTCAACTTTGTTTATCAGTTAATAATTGCATATGATAAACCTCAGCTGCAAGTTAACTTACACACTACCTCCCACATTTTTCAAATGTCCAGAAAGAAAGCAGAAAGCAGGTTCCTATTCTCCATTTTAATACAGACAGGCTTTAAAAATCAGTCAGTAAGTAGATTTCAAAATAGGGTATTATTCAGTGAAAAATAATTTTAAACAAGACATGAGGAGAATCACAAGCAGCCATTATGAAAACTTTTATATTCTTATTCTGAAGTTACTACAGAGACACCAGTATAATTAAGTCAGCAAAACCATTAGATTCTCTTTTTCAATCATATTCAGAAAAAATGATTGTTCAACTCCATAAATCTTTGGGTTTATAAATTAAATCAGACTACTGAGGCAAAGGTGAGAAAGAAAACTGAACTTTCATAAGCAGCAAATGGCAAAAACCCATCAGTGAGAATATACCACAAAGCTGTAGCAAAGGCAAGAAAAAGGTAACTAAAGTTACTGCATGTATGGGATTACTGATAGTTTTCCTTGATTTTAACTCAAGTATTTGAAGTGCCAATTTCAGTTTTATGGTAGGCTTAACTTCTGGATGCAAGTAAAGGATTCATAGAGCAATCAGAGCTGTCAATTCACCAACTGCACTGTTACCGCTTCCCATTATAGACATTGCCTACATTCAGTGCTGCTCAGCAATCTCACACCATCTTTCACACTGCAACAAAGCAAGAGAATTCAGGAAAATTATGGTGAATACTGCAATTCTCCTATCTCTTCACAAGCTCCATGAGCTTGCAGATAACCAGATTCAAAGTCATCTCAGGAACATTAACTTTTAGGTACACCTGTTATGACATCTTTAAGATTGCAGATCTTTCTTCCTAGAGCTAGCAAGGAACTATCAGCAGTTTTTTTTCATGGCATACAGATTACTGGGCAACATTAGTAACCTTGGCATTCATCATTTATCCATTCATTTTCTCAGTCCAGATTCTAAAATCTCCAGGGGACTTCAACAAAGACACAGTTTAGAGGCATACCATCGACGTGGCATGGTATCAGAGCTGTGCCAGCAACCTTAGCTTCAGCAAACTATTTGATGTAATCATATAATGTTAAGATCCTAGTCTTGAATTCAAAGCAACTCCAGGAGTACACCTTTGACTCCCCCCAGCTCTGATCAGGCTCCAGACCCACTCATCAAAAAACATTATACCTTCAAACTCTCACTTTTATCATAACAGCTCACAGAAATGTCCCTTCTAGTCTCATTTTGTTTTGCATTCTATGCACTCTCTATACGTGCTGTGGGGAACTGCACATCTGTACCAAGCTGGTATGCAGTGGCAGCCAGGCCCTCACAGAAACAGACAGCTGAGAAATTGCCTTGAAATAAGAAAACGAGATTCATTAGAAGGTTACTATCTCTAAGTCACTTTCAGGTTTTGGCATATTTGGTAAGTGGTAAGAAGTTCTCTCTTACCATTTTCAACAGCTCTCTGCTTAGCCATGACAGCAGGACACACCTCCCATCTCTGCAAATTATGGGAGAAGCACAATGTCATGCAGAGAGATGTGGTACAAGAGAAGACTGCTAGTGTAGTTGACAACATATACTCAGACAAGATCAACTTCACAGACTGAATAACCTCATTTTTCTTGGAAGCTGGCATACTAAGCTATTACTCAGTTAGGAGCAATTACCAGGAAATTAGCCACCTCAGGTGTATACTGCAAAACCTGTTGAAGAGCTCTCTTAAGAATCTAAGTTAAAGAAAATTCCAAATGCTAAATCATCGCTAAAAATCTGTGATTTCCTTTTAAATATGTAACAAGAACCTTAGAGTTATCCATATTTTGTAGCAAGGTTCTTTCCAGCCTGAATTACCCTTTGATCCTATGAAATGTGTAAGACAGAAATACAAGGGTCCATTTTTCAATGGCAGCTTAAGACGAGACAATCAAAATCTGACCAGTTTTCCCCTTTTAAAGGAGAGGAGCTGTGTTCCTAAATTTTACTGCCCCTTAGCAATATTCAGTTTGTTCTTGCTGTCCTGCCGACATTACTGGAAGTTCATTTGTTTTGGTGGGAACTGCTCATCCATCTCTAAGTGCTGTGATACTTCAATTCACTGCCCTGCTGAGGTAGCAAACCTTTTTGTTGGGGGCTCTCACCGCAGTCAGACACTTTCCCTGTTCACTGCTGCTACAGACACTCATGGCTTAGGGGTCTACACTCTCAGGGCTATCAGGAGGGTAGCCAGCCTCCTATAAAAGACTGGTTTAACACGCAGTTGCTTTAACAACAAGATCTGTAAGCAATTTTACTTATTTTTCTGTTCAAAACACAGATCAAGTGGAAGGCAGTAGCTTCTAAATTCTGTGCAGCAACAGCTGGAACATAACGTTATAGATCATGTCCTTTGGCTCTTGTTCCAAACCACCATCTGGAGAAATCTCTTTCCACAGTGAAATTGATGAAGACTACAGCAAGGGCAGTAAAAATAAGCAACTTAAAGCAGCTTGAAAATCATCCTGCATTGTTTTATCCTGAGCAACAATAGGAAGAACTGTTTCCAGCAACCCTGAAATCAATCAAAAATAGCAGAAAACAGATTACATATTCTTCAGTATAAACACCTTTTTATAGCATAAAGTATTACTTTTGGGCTTTTTACTATTCATAGATCCTAATATTAGGCATTTATTGGTTATGATATTTTTCCTGTTCTCCGCCCTTTTTTCTTTTTAAATATGCACACACTTTTACAATATTTTCTTCACCTTGTGGAAATACATATGCAAAAATTAGACTCAGTTAAATTCATACTTTGAGATATTAGTACTTAAATGATCCTTTTTTGTTGTTGTTGAATAGCCCTCCCTCCCCTTCTTTTCTTTGCAGGATATTTCATATTCCTTCTGTGAAAAAACTAGCCCTTTGCAACAAGATGTATGCCAAATAACCTGATTTGTGCACAGCTCTCATTCCTTCAAATTCCCATTTTATTAGTTTGCAGCTGTAAGGAGCTTGAGCTCCAAAAGCCTTGAGACACAGGAAATGCAGGATAAACCCCAGCTTCTCTAACACATTACAATGCACATACATGAGATCTTTGTGAGTAAGTAAGGGGAGATGCTTTTCTTCACCCTGCATTGCAAAAACAGTCAAGTTCCTATTCAGTCAAAAGACAGAGAAAAAGCATTGTCCATAGCTTGTTGTATACCACCCTTAAACTTCAGATTCGTGGCTGTAAGAAGCATTTAGAAGGGGACAAACTAACTTTCACATCAGAGCATCTTCCTGTTCTATCTCTTTACTGAGCTGATTTTACTTAAAACACTGCTTAACATATGCTAACATATTGGTTAGAATGAGCCAATTCTTAAAAAAAAAAAAAAAAAAAAAAAAAAAAGAAAGAGAAGAGCAGCAATGAGGAGTTCGCAGGGGAATTAAAGCTTGGGTATTTCACTTTTAGGATGCGAGCGGTTGCTAACAGCAACCTGTCTCTCTCCCTCCCCTCCCTGCCTTTAAGGAAGAGCAAGATTAGCACGGAACGCCAAAAGGGATGTCCAACACACGTCTCGTTTGCTCAAGGATTACGTTAGAAATTCTAGCCTGAATTACTCCGAGCAGGTGGGTGTTCTCACCACACACGCCGCGTTAATTAAAAAAAAAAAAAATTAAAACAGAAAGGGGGGGGTGATTTAAGACAATAGAAGGCAGAGAAGGCGAAGAAGCGGTGTCCGCCCCGGGGGGCGCGGGAGGGACGCGGGGCAGCGGCGGCAGCGCGGCTCCCCCGTCCGCCGCAGCGCAGCCGGCAGCGCATTACAGCACGCATTACATCACCGCCTTTGTGCAGGGCTGAGCCACCGCGCAGCTCGGGGGAGCGCTGCCAGAGCTGCAGCCCCGCATCCATCCCCCAAACCGCACGGAGGCAGGAAAAGAAGCGATCTGGAGTCACGTCAACCTGCCTCTCCCCGCACTGCCGAGAAGCCTCCCCAGCTGATCCCTTTGGGAAATTTCATTAGAGAGAAAAAGACCCTTAGCACGTTTAGCTTTATGAACGGATTTCAGACAAGAATAAACAGAAGGGATTTTGCAGATTGTCACGACTAAGAAAGGGAGATTTCATTCTTCATTTATCAAATTTGTTCTAGCAGATTATCTCCTTCAGATGACAAAGGCAAGCAGCCCGAATCTCATTAGAGCTACATTTAACACAGCTACCGAAGTACACAAATTTAACCTAAATCAGGGCTGGGTTTTCTTCGTGAACTCCAACTTACTCAGCGCCTACGTTACTGCAATGAGAAAAGATTAACATCTTGCCTTCACTTTCTTCCATTTCTGCAGACAGCTACATGTTACTATAAATGCAGCATGTGCACTTTCACGACTCTGGTCAGAAGCACACTCCCCAGCTCAGCACCCAAATCCGGCATTTCTCAGCAGCTCACCTATCCTCGCATCATGAGTAAATAAGCTTCAACCTCATTTTTATTAAGGATATGTAGCATATGCAATACAAGACAAAGCAAGCAGCTCCCAGTGCTACTTAGGACAGAAATCTGTAGATATAATGTTCCAAAGACATTCAGATAACTGTTTCTACAGCTTTAATATTCACATGCATCATCAAACAATTGGTATCTATTACAATAATGTTTCCTACAATTAATTATATTAATATTTCTTTGTGAAAACAGTTATTTGAAAGTAGGGGCACTGCATTATACTCCCAAGTGCAATCAAATCAAATTCTCCTTCAATTTAAAATAAGATCATGTATGAAATATTGCTCATTTTATAGATCAAACTAGTAAAAAGCTATCTAAACTTGACTGCAATTTACTAATTCCTACTACTTGCCAGCACAACAAATGCAGCTTAATAGTTGTGAGCATTCACTACTGCATGCTCAAATTTTTAACACCTTAACTATGGATGCTGATCTGGTTGCTCTCATTGCAATAACAAGTATAGTTACTCTTCTGTTAGCACAGACAACAAGTATTCACCCATCAGCTTTACCCTTCAGTCTTCTAAAGCATGGGTAATACAAAGATGCTGTATGCCCAGATTATCCAGCCATCCACCTCCATAACACTACCTGCTAAATATCAACACTAGCAAATGTTTTCCATATTATTTTATTTCAATAGAGGGCATTCCTCACATGGGCATGTTCAAGCACCTCTGATCCATGCCTTTAAAGAACATGCTGAGACTTACCAGGCGTTATGCAGTATCCTATAGATACCATGTGATACCATCTGCAAATCAGGGTAATGACAATGATTCAGCCACTGGAAGTTAACAGTATTTTAATTAAGTTCACAAAACTGGCCTAATTTAAGCTCAGTTAAAATGGGTTTGTTGGTCTTCTACGACACTGACTCACTCTACAAAAAATTCTAAATGCATATGATTTCCTGGAAAAGCTCTTTGAGACAACAATAGGAGCTAACACTTTAATTGCATTAAAAAGCAGCAAAGTACTTTGGCATGTGTATGAATCCATTACTTCAGAAGTCTACAATGTATTTTAAAAGCACTAGGTAAGATTTTAACAATGCCTCTGCCTTCAAGTCTTCAGTTCCTGACATTATAGATTCACAAAGTTGTCTCTGAAGATTTTCAACTCTAAAACCAATTAGCAGTCCATAGGTGTACTTCTAAGTGACCTAGCAAGCTTAATTAGAAATATTAACTTCTGTAGAGTCAAACAGTAACAAAAGGGGAATTAGATTTCTTTTAAGCTGGCTTCATCTTTATTATTTACACACCCAACCCTTCTCATCACATTAAAACACAGGTTTATGGCATGAGTACAGCAACAGTTGCTATATTGTTTAGTTTGGCAAATATTTTTATTTTTGTACATTATTAAATAAGAAGAATTCTTTACTTAAGTGCTTTTGGTATAGAGCCACTATTGTTGTACACAAGTCATTCTTACTTGCTTTTGAGCTCCAATACCCTGACATCCAATTCAAATTGCCAACTCTCATATCTATTATTATTTATAAGAAAATCCTGTGATGTTAACTCATGTCAGAGGTTTACTGAGTTTTTTTTTTTTAGCCTGGCAGCTATTGTAAGCTTGAACAGGAAGTAGTAGCACATCATTTTTCAGCACAAGCCATTTTGGTATAGACAGATAATGATCGTATTCAGGACTCAATACTCGGGGAAGTGTACTGAGTCCAACATTATGTACCAGAGCACAGTTAGACTGCAAGACCTGGACTGCAACTTCTCCGTAACAGACTCCCCCAAAAGTGTTCACAGCTGATACATCTAACAGCCTCCTTTTTATGCTTCCCTAACTCAGCACAAGTGTATACAACCAGCATCACGTAATGCATTTGGTATTTTAAAATGTTCTTCCCAACTCCTTTCTACATGCAGCTCTCCTGATACACTTTATCCTCACTACCACCACATCAACCTTGCTCCTGCTGGCAACAGGTCAGTTCACTGGCAGCACCTGACTATAAGGGTAGTAATAAAAGTAGATGGAGCATTTTATCTACTGTCCATTTACACGTATCAGGAGGACTAGTTCAGAAGTTATTGAACGGAACCTGAAGTATATGTACAGCAGTATGAGATGGCTGGAGACTCCTTCCTCCAGCAGATGCTCTGACACAGTATATTTCCATTCTCCTGAGAATCAGAAACAAGACTTAGTCCATTACCACACACAACTCAGTAGTATACAAATTTATCCCAATTAGCTCAAATCAAGACATTTCCAGTGTCAACTGAGCTCTGAATTCAGTAACTGAGCATCAAGCACAAACTCCGTGGCTTCTAACCCTTGAAAGAAGGAGCAGTAAGCAAGCTAGCAGGATATATTAGTCAGAACACTAACACTGTTAGCAACAAAAATGTCCTGGTTTCAAAGCAGACTTAAAGTGGTACTATCATCTCAACATCTGTTGAAAACAATTATGAAGTA
Source organism: Brachypodius melanocephalos (assembly GCA_013398615.1). Classification (NCBI taxonomy): domain Eukaryota; kingdom Metazoa; phylum Chordata; class Aves; order Passeriformes; family Pycnonotidae; genus Brachypodius; species Brachypodius melanocephalos. The sequence goes on along the minus strand of VZSR01001854.1, from coordinate 15,808,856 downwards.
CTTGAGACTTCTAAAAAGCAAAACTTTGAACTAACAGGACTTACTCCATCACTTATGTTTGAAATAATTATATGCATGATAACATTAAGAGCCTAAGTTGCAGCACCACAATCCAGCATCTCTACTTGCCTTCCTGGTAGCTTTGTTTTGTAAAGGAAGTTCACTTAAGATTCAAAATCAACAAAGCTGAAGTTTATTTGGATTTATGAGAAAATACCTTGAATGAGTCCAGAAGAGTTCTGAAACAGGGCCAATATCAGAAGCTTAAGTTCTCTACCAAATGTGAGGGTTGCTGGCAGATGTGAGATAATCCCATCCTTACAGAAGGCCTGCTTTTGACCTCTCTGGGTAATTGAAAAATTACCATTAAAATCACTTTTCAAATGCCATTAAAATCACTTTTCAAATGTCTGTTCTTACATCCACATTTTTTTTAACTGTCATACGTCAGGTTTTTGGCTCAATGACTTTCTGTGGATATAAACTCCCTGACTTTGTCAGATTTTTTTTTTAACTTTCCAATTTAGAGCATACAATTCCCCATTAAAAGGCATTAGTATTTAAGAATTTGATTACTCATAAAGGCTTCCTATTAAATGTGACAGTCAAGTTTATTGTGATTTCCTGGTTTTTGTTGCTGTTGAACTGTTTGAAATGGCTTATGATTCTGAACAATAGCCCTTTATCTCCACCGAATATTTGCTTTGCTATATCCAAATAACTGAATCACTCTTAGATTAGAGTTATAACAAGAAAGAATTGCTACAGAGCCTCTAGATAGGAAGTAAAACTTTCCAGTCTACTTCAATTTCACCAGTTTAGCCCAGTTGCTACCTGGTAGTTTTTCAGCACCTGCCAAAAAATTACAACTGAATTGAAGGCTTCATTATACCAGGCATTGTAACTTCTTCTATCAAAGATTTTAATGCAATATGATACGGGTAGGCAGGAAGCAAATATTGACAACTGGTGGACAAAGATTCAGAGGAAAGTTACTTGTAGTTTTCTGAAAAGGCAGTAATTAATTAATAAGCATTAAGACTTAACCAAAGTGGTAACTCAGAAGTCCACTATGAAACTAAAATACTTTAATTTTTCTGGTACAGACATCTGTGCAAACAGTTACTGATAGCTCATGAAATGGTTGTGGGGGCAAATGTGCACACACTTGCACTGGCACACACCAAAAGCCAAGGAATGGGCTGTCAAGTTCCATGCAACTGCACTGTCACAAGCACAATTCAGTGAACATTCCCTTTTAGTGGCAGTACCAGCTTAAGCCAGAGTTTTACAGTAATTACCAAAAGCAGGCTGGGGATTCCTAGTTTGATTAATCAGTACCATGTCAGTAGTCTACCATTACCATGTTAAGTCAAATATCTGTAACTCACTTTACATATTATATTGTTTAAAAAAAATGTAGGCTGAAATACTCATCTTTGTCTTCCTTAAGGGAAGTTACTGGTCAACATCAGGGCACTCCATCCACACGGGTGTGTGCACCTCCAACAGAAAGGCACAGGGATATCAACAGTGACTGCCTATAATTAACCCATATGCCTATAACATATCACACAGCAAAAGATACATGTAATGTAGACTTTTAAAAAAAGAGTCCCTTATGCTTAAATTGACAACCGAAAAAACAAGAGAAAATACGACCTACTTACTCAACACATGCCTGGTATCTCTGCACACTGATAAAGTACAGTAGGACAACAGTGTATTAGTGAAGAGCTGGTTCTAGTAACTGACGATTGAGCTAATTCAGTTTTGAAATTCCAGCCATTAAACACACAGGAACTTAGTGACATACACAAACTACACCCATATATTTCTATTCATGGGTACCACATTAGCAGCTCAACTGAATTTGGATTTTAACACACTGTGGCGCACCCAGTATGTTACCTGTAAAGTTAACGGTATGTCTTATGCCAGCTAGAGTCCTCAGCTGGGAAAGATCTTCAGTGGCTCTCTTTGTTTCCCAGAATATATGCATATTTCTTTTTAAGAGAAGCATCATGGAAACTCTGCATTACAATAATATTAACCTATAGCAGACAGGAGCACTTGTTGGAAAACCACGGATCAAATTACAGAGGCCAGAATTACTGCACAACGCCAGTCAGCTACAATGCCATCCTCTGAATTCTTCCCTTTCTAGAATAGCAGCTTTAAAGCAAGAAAACAACTGGCTCAAAGATCATCTTTAAACAAATAGTTGTTAGGTGAGCAATGCTATCTTGACACAGGCGGCCATTTGCTTATCTGTGTACATCCTTTATCTCTAGAGTCTTCTTCCTTTACTTGGAAGTGGTATTCGCCCCGAACACACCACAGGCATTCCTTCTTCATAATGAGTTCAGTATCTGCATTTATGCTCCCTTCAGTGGATGACTAATATTACAAGCACACTATTTTGATTGACACCTAATACCATAGCTGCCATTATCACTTACATCATGCTAAAACATGAAGTGTTACCCACATCTATTTGGAGAGTAAAAGAATACAGAATTGCTTTGACACATTGTCAAGTACTGTCAAGATTCACCCACCATAGCTATGTTTTCTGTTTCTCCATCTTACAAGGTCATTAACTAAGAAGTAGAGATGATTTTACCACATTATAGCTACATATTCAATTTCATTTTGAGTATTATACAATAACATGCTAGTACAACACAAAGTTCAAGAAATAGTCAAGTGACTTACCATTCAGAAGTATCAGTACACCAGTTTTTTGTTCTGCATCCCATTTATAAGAGCACATTGTTCATACTCCCAGAGACTCAATATGTCTGTGGCCAACAGAATGGATAAGCTAAACAGTGCTTGGGAACAATAGCACTTTAAACCCTTACGCCTGATGAGGAAAAATGAACCTCTATTTTAAAACGCTCAGACTTGAGTTCAAGACCCCAGTAAATTTGATATAGTTTCCATATACGCTAGGTTTCTATCTACTATTTCTAAGTCAAAACATCTTTCAATTTTGTTTGAGCAGTCAGATGAAAAAAGGTACAGTACATGTCCCAAATCCAAGTCATCTTTGTCAATGTGTATCTTCTGCCTGTACCGTTTGCTTGACTGTCAGTTTGCTTAACAGTTGCTCTGCCTGGATTTACGACCAAATAGGCTTTGACAATGATTGCTATTTAATCCCATGTAATACCCAGATGCAACTGTTCCCAGATCAGAGGAGAGTTTAAAAACACAGTCTCCTTCCTGGCTACATACAAGCCTGGAGACGTGCTAGAAATCTTACTGCAAAATTCAATAATAGAAAGGACCACTATTGTAAATATCAGCTATTAATCTTTTGTGTATTTATCTATGGTAAGAAAAATATTATTATTATATGTTTCCTTACTCCTTATCTAAAATTTCAGTTTAATAAATGGAACTTTCTTATGCTTTTACTTAGGCAATGACACTCCAATAAAACTGAATAACAGAGTTCACCACCTGAGTGTCTGGACTTAAGCCACCCACCACTAACAGCAAAACATGCCATGTAATTCAAACTCAACAGTCAACCCACTCATCTTACACAAGCCTACTATTTCGGTTGTAGAATCTGTACACTAGCCGGATGTCCACTAACAATTCTCAGTTACTACTGCCACCTTTAGAGCTGTCAGCTTCAAGGATCTGCAGGTTTTTTTGTATTTGGATCAACTGTAAATTTAATCTTATGTTTTATTTTTATGAATTGTATCACCTAGATTTGTTACTCAAAATACTTCAGTGTACACAAGAACTTGCTAGCAAGGAGATCCTGCATAAGTATGTAACTAGGTCTAAAATTATTTCCCTAATAATTTCATCTCTGCTTATCTTTACTTGAAATAGAATCCTTCAATTATACCTGCACACCCTTACCCCAGTTTCTAAAATGCTTATCCTCCTGAAAAAGATACTGCCATGATCTAAGGTCAACATACACACCGCCTTATTAAATGAGAACTCAAGTGATATATTTTATCCTGATCTCTAAAACACAAGAAAGTCTGCTCCAAAGCAAAACTAAAATCCCCTACCAACACCCCAGTATTCTGTCTAGTTATTATTCAAAAATATAAACTAATAACCTGTACAATTATTAGCTAGCTGATAAATTCATCATTTCAACATAAGACATACCTAAGATTTAGATAACACTCTCCATCAACAATTTAATTAAGAACAAACTAAGCATTAGTAGAGTGAGTAACAACTCATGCCTACAGCATTAAATGATAAAACTTAAGATAAATACAGTGAAGAACAAAATATTCTGACTTAAAGATAATGTTTTATTCTTTCAACATCTCAAATCAAAATCCAACATACCCAAATAATATAACCTATGGTTTTAAACTCCCTAATGCCATCTAGGAGAATGAGGGATTACCACACTCAAACAAAAGAAACTGGCTCATTTGGGTGAGTTGACAAAGACAAAACATGAAAAAAAAGTTAAAATTTCAGTCATTTTCCAACAGCTACACATGTGCTAGCATAAGAAATCCAGGCCATAAATGAAGCATTTCTGGCCAAACTGACTCCATGTCCCTACTCCAGGACAGCTCTTGTGAAGTGCCACATCTTATCAGACTGTGGTTTAAGCCCTACTCACAGGCAGTTGCCTTAATGCTTCAGAAAAAGCAGAATTCCGATTCGGCCTCTGCATTACCTGAGTTACCCAGTTTACACCACGGAATAAAAGTAATACGCTTCTTTGCTTTAAATTAGGCACTGCCATTTCAGTGCTGAAAAAACTCAAAGACAAATATTTAAGATGATGACCTCAAATTAAGACAGTCCTCTCTCTCACACTGTTCTGTAGAATACTACTGTTGTACTGTACAGCAGAAGTATTTTGGCAGACAAAGACTCCAGCCTCCTGTCAGCACTAGTCTTCCACAGACTTGTTTAACAACTTATACAGCAAAATTAGGAACAAGCCAGATAACTCCTGCATAATTTGCCAATACTTTGCAAACCCTGCATTTGGTTTCCAGGACTTCAAAACAAAGCAGCATGATTTTGTTAAAACAGTTAACAGCAGATTAGCTCATTTAAAAAAAATGATACAATTAAGAAAAGCCTTTTTTAAGCAAATCAAGAAAGACAGAATCTCCTTCTACCATTTTCCTGCGCTCATCATGTAGCAGAATGTTTCCTGATGCACGTATCAGAAAGTGTGTCACTGGCAGTCAGCTACACAAAAGAGAAAGCATTTGATCTGTGCCACAGTCAGCATGTCAATCCCCAGCACTAATACCTTTCCCAACTAACCTAGGACACAGCCTGTCCTAGCTGATGGCCACCACAATTCCATGTCAGTCTACACAAACAGAAAATTAATAAACCTCTCATTCTTTTTCAGGAAATGAGAGTACAAAGGAAACCAACAAGGAATCTCTTTCAGCAGTTTCCAGACAACATGCCTCTAACATGACTCAGGCACTTGAAAGAGTGTTTTACCACAAAACATTGCTCCATACATCAGCAATTACTTCAGTAAGACTATGCCAACTATGTAAGCAATTCAGCTTAGAACAGGGTGCCAGGGTTTACTGCTGAACATGAATGCAGCTCACTGTGACAGGCCAGTAAGTATCTGTGTAGTACTACAGCTGACCCTGCCAACATCATGTGGGCAAACCTATCAAAGAAACTATTTTCTCCCAAAGAATTGGGGGGGGAGAAAAAACCCAAAACAATCTAATACACACTACCTAACTCCAAGCTTAACATGGATCGCATAGCAAACTCTTTCATTTGCAGCGGCAATGGCAGGCCCATTTGGGCCAGGCCTGCAACTATTCCCTTCTACCCAGCCACTGCCTGGCACAGCCTGGCTGCATGGGGACAGGCAGGAAGGAGCCCAGCTGCCTCTGCCTGGAACCCTGAGACCACCAGCAGCCGCTAACTCACCCCTCGGCACACACAGACAAGTCTCCGAGGCACAAACCCACATCCTGTTGCAACAGCCTGCATACCTAGCGAAAGCAGCAGCACACGTGGTGAAGCTATAAACTGACCCCTGTCCCCATTTTCTGTGTCCTCTCATAGAGTCTCATCCCCATGTTAGTTTTCTATTTTTTCTTGAAGCAGCATTGCAGTATTAAATCATCAAGTTAGAATTTACTCCATTTTTCCTGATAAAATTTCTAAATCATTCTTTTTAGTTTACATGAGCATGTAAGAGAGATTTGGATTTGCGGGTTACAGGTAAACTTTTTACTAGTCATAGAAACAATTCTCATTCTGCAAATCCTTTTTTTTAATATTAAATCTTATTTGAATTTAATTCTCAGTACATTCTTGCTGAAAAACATTAAATGTCAGTGAATATTGAAATTCTTGCTATACCCTTCAGGTGACCAGAAGCCTGTGACTTGAAACAAGTAAACCAAAATTTCTCAGATAACGAGGGTACCTGGGTCCATTTTAGGACTCTGAAAGCCAAAGCAGCTGCCACTAGCTCTGTTAATGGGGATCCTGGCTCCAAACACAGAATGGCTCAGATTGGAAGGAGCCTTCAGGGGCTCACAGCTCAGTCTCCTGCTCAAAGCAGGATCAGCTCTGAGGTCAGACTAGGTTGCTCATGGTTTAATGCAATTGAGTCCTGGAAATCTCCCAGGGCCATATTCCACAGCCTCTCTGGGTGACTTCTTCTAGAGCTCAACTACCCCTGTAGTGAAAACCTGCCATGTTTCAGCTCATGTGTAGCTGTCTCTTCTTCTTCCCACCACATGTATGAAGAACCTAATTTCTCAGTTCACTCTTTCTCAGTATGAGAAAGCTATGACTAGGTACCCCTGAAGCTGCCTTGTATCGAGATCAAACTTCAGCCTCTCCTCACATGATAAAGTGTCCAACTCAACAATGTTGGTGGCTCACCAGCTGGACTCAACACAATATTCCAGAGGGTGAATGCCATGTGAAAACTGATCATCTCAATCTACCAGCTAACTTCCTGTGGACACAGCTCAGGACACTGCTGCCCTTCCTCACTGCTAGAGCACACTGCTGGCTCATCTTCAGCCTACTGTCCAACAAGACAGCCAGCAATTCCTATACACAGCTGCTATCAACCACCCAGTCCCCACACTGTATCAAACCACTATTGGTTGATCCTTTCCTCCCTGAATCCTCTTTGTGGGTACAAACACCTGGTAGATCTTCGTGGTGGAAAAGAAGGCATTGAGGAACTCAACCTCTGCATCAGTGGAAATTAAACCACCCACCCGACTCTGCAACAGCACTTTTTCCTTCTTTGTTCTCCTTTTGTTAATATTGCAGCAGCACTACTTGTGGGCCTCAATGTCTACCTTTTATTTCAAGTCTAGCTGGACATTTGCTTTCCTTTGCATTGCTACTTGGCATTTTTTCTGTAGATTAACTGTTAACAAACTTTCTCGGACATCCCCTAATTCACTGTCTCAAGAGCTTTCCCCTTGAACTGACTGCTCCTAAAGTCTGGTTTATCTTTGGACCTGGCAAGGAAAGTACAACATGATAATTTCATTGTGCATTGAGACATTCCTTGCTGTTGTTCAGTTTTCACAACCTGGTCCAACAGTCCAAGTCTATAGATCAGCTCTCTTCAGTTACCACTGAGTACCTAGAAATACATTTCCTAAATGTATTTCTCATGGTTATATTCTTATGTGCTTCACCCAGAAACCAGCTTATGCTTAAAATGGAACAATTAGAGGAAATGGTGAATCATCTCAGAAAACCCCATGTATTTATCACACTATTCATCTTCCTGCTAAAAATCCAGGTGATTGCAGCAAGTTGTTAAACAAATGTAGATAGACTGGCAATATTGGCAGTAGATTGGCATAGTCAAATGCTAACAGTATCACAGGCCTATAAATTGATCTCTAAAAAAAAAAAAAAAAAAGTGACAGAGGAAGCACTAGCATTGTAAATATATAAAGAAGATCTAAGAATTCTTTTACTGACCACTAAATCATAGCAATGTTTTCAACAATTAAATCTTGAGTGAACCAGTCACCTAGTTCAAAACTGTAAGGTTCTAGCAAAACATTATAAATTACTGTAGGATTTTTTACTCCTGTCAATGGAAATCCAACAGTTTAGCCACTTGCATCCACTTCCCTTTAGAAATTTTCTGCCAAAGGTTAACAGAGAGAATGGCAGCTCTCTGTAATTTCAAACACTCTATCCAAGAAAACTGGCCAGTCCTGGAGGTACGTGTATGAAATGTTGTTTGTGCCCTGTTAACAAGCCAAAAATCCAACAGATACAGTCATAGTCTGTTAGGGAAATTGTAGCAAATTTTCAGACAAATAAGGCATTCTACTTGGGAGGCTGAGAAATACAATAAGCGTAATGGATGGTTAGACAAAAAATGCTATGCTTGCAAACTACAGCCCACAATAAATCATCTTTCCAGGAATACATCTATCTTCACTGACAGGAAGCAAAGTAAAACAGATCCTAAAAGGGATTTTGCCAAATAGGTGAAACTACCTTCTTTAGATAAAGACAACTGAAGTCAGGTCCTCCACTCGACATTTGTTTTGGTTTTGACCACAGTGATTTCTACTACTCCTATATGTAAAACAGCAGTAGTAGCCCAAGAGGGATCAGTTCTGATATTGCCATTCCTAATTAACCACATGGCATTAATCAGTGCAGGCACCACAGAAAACATAATTTCACAAATATTTCTGCTTATTATAGCGTTTTTTTAGCTATTATGATTGTGATAGGTTTAGTTGCACTTGATTCAAGTAGTTTCTGATTCCTCTTGCCAACAGAGGAGAGAAACTTCAGTCTTCCAAATACTGCAATCCAGTGATGGGAAAATCCTTCCTCATTGCAGGTGAGCAAATACTCAAACTAATACTCAAACCTCTATCTAGCAGGTTTGATTATCACAGAGAACACATGGTAACAGACTTTAGGTTGTAAAACCCTTCAAAACACCACCCATGAAAAACTATGTATCTCAATTTTTAGAAGTCAGTTACAATTACAGTTACAATTACAGTTCTGAACATTATAAAAATGTAATGTTCTGCATTACATTTTATTGTAATGTTTCCTTTCACTACTCAATGTTTTGCACCCTCTCAAGAGATCACCTTAGTGTAAAACTTCTCAGTGTAGTTTTTTAAAGGGCATTTTTACCATCATGTGGCAATCCCTTCAATGCAGTAACTGTAGGCTCTGGCCAAAAGAGAAGGAAGGGAGCTCATCCCCCTTACTGCAGTGGCTCTATTGAGGGGCTTTTACACTGTAAACTGCCAGTTAAACAGGGATAGTCACCAGTTGCTGCATTCTGCTTACCTGATTTGACAAACTGATCCATTTCAAGTCCACTGAAGTGTAATGACAAGCCAACAGATGACATAATCCTCATCTATAACACTAAGGTGACGGGGGACTAAGCATTTTAGTCGAATTCCTTAAGAATTGACAGCTAACTACTGGGTTAGCCCTGCATAACAATCCTGCCTGCAACACATAGTATCTTTTTTAATGACCAACTTTCAGGTTAGGCACCTCCAACTTCTGCATACTTGAAACCTATTTCAGCAGAAAAGTTTCCACCATCTAGCTTTCCTCCTCATCCACTTGCAACTAACCTCATTTCATTTCCTTTCTATTAAAATGACAATGATCCACATTAAGAAGGTCAGTCCACAAAGTCAGTCACCAACATTTATTTGATTTTTTTAAAAAAATCAATTTCATCTGCCATTGAAATGCATCTCTCTCTGCAGAAGTTATATAACTGGAAATATGATTTCTGTCCAGCTAAAGTATTTTTAAACATCAATATCAGACCTGACTTAAAAATGTGTTGATAATAACTCATTTTATAAAACTAGTTTATCAACTCTTAAGAATCTATAAATGCCAACCTTGTTTCTCACATTAAATGTTTTTAGCAGGCTGAAGCTTAAGCTTTGATTAATTGCATTTAGATATCACATGATTCTGTAAATATGTACATTATTTAGACATCACAAATATTTTAATTGGGCTGAAATAGCCATTTCATTTCTATCCCATTGAGGTGGTATATATTTAACTTTGAAAACTAACATAAGCCACCAGAACATGCTTTAAAGTAATGCTGTAGAACTAAAAAATGCCAAGTGATAATAGCAGCACTTTTTTCTAAAACTGCAGTTGAATCTCTCAATGATCTCTCTGCCTTTAAAGCTTCTTTTGCTTAATGTTTGAACTATTTTTATTGTAAAGTTCAGATCAAAATGTAATGACAGATTATCTCTGGATGTGTTTCAGGGAAATTAGCAAAGGTTTGTTTGTTTTAAACAGATAAGGAGATAAACTAACAGGAATGTCTTAAAGTTGGCTACTTGTGTCAAGAGCAGAGGTGTAGTATAATAACAATTTATGACTTCTCTTCTTTCTCAACCTGCACCCCCCCAAAAAAAAAAAACAAAAAAAAAAAAAACAAAAAAAAAAAAAAAAACCAAAAAACAACCTCTTGGCAAAAGGTATGCTTTGTAACAGAGATGAAGTTAAACATAAATTTCTGTGTGAAACTCTTACTCAGAGAAAATGAATTTATGACTTGAGGTAAAACTTACATTAACAAAGTTCTTTAAAGCCTTGAAAAACATAACATGCAGAACACCTAAAATGAACTTTGAGAGATTAATTTTGGAGCATGAAATGCCAACCACAATGTACAATCTAACATTAAGCTCTGCATGCCTGATCAGTATGTATCACTAATGCTTAACAATTTTGTGTAGACTTTGGAAGTTCTACATAATTCTTTTCCAGTTTTTCTAAGAAAATGTCTCAAACATGCAAAATTCTCTGCAAACATACCTAGAAATTTTCCACGACACTTAACCAATCTTAGGTTAAATTAAAAAACTTCTCAGATAAAATGCCTTTGGTATCCTCTGCCTTATCAAATATTAGCTCATGTTCAAAACGCAATATTCACAGAGTAAAGATCTGATTTTGTTTTGGGTTTTTGTTTATTTGTTTGGCTTGGGGGGGAGGGAGGGGATGTAAGATTTAAGCAGAGAACAAGAATCTATACTATTTTCCTATGTTTTTATGGCAATAAAATACTGAACTTTCATGTACTCTTGGAATCATTTTCTAACCTTTACAAAAGGATCCCTATTTTTCTAAGCACAGACTCTTCTCTGAGCTACCTACTTTAAGGGACTTCTAAAGCCATCCAGAACGGGGTTGACTTGACAACTTCATAGATTCATTCCACACTCACCAATTAAGCACAAAGTACAGCCTGTAATGTAAATGCAATTCTGGTGCTATCAGGTACATCAAGAGCCAAGAGGTCAATTCGGCCTCTGTGTCCAGCTCAGCTCTCAGCTGAGTTGCACCATTTTATTAAATTATGTATGTACTGTAAGCAAGCCTACAGAGAGCAAATCTCTTTAGACAGGCTAACAGCAATGCAATCAGACTGACATGAACTGAAAGATGCTTTCATTTCTTTCTGGTATGTTAGAGTACCCAACTCATGCCACTGCATCTATGGAAATGGTTATCCAGTTAAAAAAGAACTTCACAGTTCTCCAAAATAATTGTCACTAGTTGGACTGGTTGATTTTGTTCTTAATGCCCACTTATCAATTAACAAATTGGTTTTTGTTTAGCTCACACCCAGACTGCGTGGAATCCAAGACTGCTTAAGGCAAACCGAGGTTTGAAAAAAAAAATTAACTCCTGGAAGAGAGAGATCAACTCCATATCTCAGCTTTCACTAGTCAACTGAGAGGGTCAGACCTGATCAAAAGCAACCCACAAAGCTATTTCAACACGACAAATTTTTACACAAAGATACATCTAAGTAAAAACAAACTCCATTTCAAAAGGTTCACATGACAAACAGAGGACAAAAGGAGAAACCAAACACTTAACCTCTGAGCTTCACCCCAATATTCCACCCCCAATAGTTTCTATTTGAATTGTTAGCAGTTTTTTTTTCCTTGGCTTACCAACCATTGTACTGCAACTGAAAAACTTCTAAAATTTCACTGAGGAAAAAAAAAATCTTACTATTCTAGACATACAGTAATACTAATTTATAAGGGCTGGAAGATTTGTAAAACAAGTGCAATAGTGAATCTGCATTTTTATTCACTTATAGCCAGAATGCACCTTTCAAGGCACTGGTGTAAGTCATCAAGATAATCATTAGATAACCTATATAAGATCACAGCTGAACTAAATAATCAACAATTCCTTTTAAGACAATAGATTTTACACAAAATTCTCTGATGTATACAAAAATGAAAAGGCTCCTGGTTACAGGACACATTAAAGCCTGTTTGAAATTTAAATCCGTTAAGACTGAATTTATGGATTATGAACAGGTGGAAACACTTACAAACTTAGGATTTTTCATCTCTTGCCTGTTTCTATCATTCCTTCTTAGATATTCTTATACTCAATTGATAAACAGCATTGGTTTACAAACTTCATTCTCAACTGTTGTATTTAAACCTCACTAAGAATTCTGTTAACTAGTAATGACACATATAGATCACAGAAGAAGAGGGTGCATACCTTTTCTGCTTGTGTGAGACCTTAGAGCACAGAAACATAGCAGTTTCAAGAACTCCAGTATAAAACAGAAAAATTAAAAACAAATAAATATAAAACACCTAGATTTCTGCCAGGTAAAGAGTTGGAGTTTGGATATTTATCTTCTCTTTGTTCAGAAAAAGCATAGGAAAGGACTTCATTTTTCCAGAACTGGCCACTTGACAGAGTTACTACTGACTGCTCCAGAGAGTTTCAACATCTCAGTTATCTTCAGCCCTGAGCTTGACTCAGCAGCAGCTTTGTCACACATACACCTATCAGCCAGCAGGACCAGCAGCAAGCTTAAGGTTAACCTTGCAAACACAAACCCACTGGACACAGTGAAGCCCAATCAGATACTTCAGTCTTTCCCTCCTGTTATGGTTTTATATGTCTTTCACACTTGAATACATTCTGAACTGTTAGCATCTTCTATGGCTTTAGCTTATAAGGCAGCTGTATAATAGCAGCAGGTGCTCTTTAGTTCATCGTGTTTCAGTTTCAAATATTTTTGTTTAGACTTTAAAAATCCTAAGAACTTCTTTTTATTGTTCCTCTCAAGATACCATCAAACAAGGGTTTGCCAAACTAAGCTATCAAGACATAGAGATTTCATCTGCTAAAGCTGGGCTGAAACAAGTAAAACAAGGCCTGCCCTACCAAACCATACATAGACACTGAAGTGATCAAGGAAGCACCCAAACAATTAAGATCTGGTTTCCTTGGAAGCCTTCCTTTATTAATTGTCAACCCACTGTGACATCCCACCTTTAAGGGGATGAGAGGACCTAAGATTCATAGGTGCTCGTGGTTGAAAGGAAGGCGAAAGTCAGAAGGTCCAAAAGAGCTTATTTATTAGTAATTACACACCTGGCATAGAAATTGGTATGTTAGTCTCTGACTTCCTACATAAGCTCATGACAGCAGGTTTTGGATAAAGAGATAGGGTGAAAGGGAATAGAGATGAATTAGGGAGGGAGGGAGGGAGAGAGGCAGAAAAAAAAAAAAAGGGGATCATCAGTCCTGGCTTCAGTGTTAAACTAGCCAGGATGTCTAGGGTCCTGAGGAGCACGTGCACACAGACCTCAGTCTTTTTATAGCTAAGTTTTGCCCACCCTGGAGATAAGCTTTCCATGCAAATTAGTTATCATCACAGTACACTTCTCTAGATCTTTCTGGAAGAAAGATCACAACATTGATTCCTGTGGCTTTCACCAAGTTCTTAGAGCGCTCCTAGATCATTTAATGTGTTGAAGAAAGTTGAGTTACTCTTAAGAGAATCAGAGTTCCCTTCACAGTAACAGGCTCTAACCTAATGTTGGCATAAGCTTCTAAACACAATCAGAATTCTGGAAAATTTTATTTAGGCAGCTGATACACATATGCCACCTGATAAAGAACACCTGAAATTGCCAACCCAGCATATCTTGGTGCAGAAACTAAACACCACAGTCCACACATTGGTTTAACTTTTATTCTTGCTTCCTTACCCACACATTTTGTGTACATGGAGCAAACTCTGACATACAGACTATGATTTTTTCAGTTTTCCATGCCACTGTATAAGAGTTCAAGAAGTTCAAAGCCAACAATTCCATTAAGACTATTCTCATTTTGAGGAACTTAAAGAGGCCATGAACTGGAGGTATAACTGGGTAAGGAAAATAAGAAATACTCCTTAGCCCTTCCTTACCTCTCCCCACACCCCTATTTCCATTGTCTTGAGTAATACGTATGTAATTGTCACCAGGAATCATCTTCTGTCTAACCAGTGTGATTATTATAAAAAGCTATTAACAATTTTTCTTTGATATACAGCCTAAGAAAGCTTACTCATTTAAAGTGATGTTTAAACTTGTCTTAATATAAAATGAAATGAGGAAGACATGAAAATATCAGAGGGAATAAGGCTGTCCCAGCTCTCCTTTTTATTAATAAGAACTAGGGTACAGTTCTGGGTCACAAAGTACAGCACCAAAGTCTTCTCCTTCTGTAATTCTGAATTGAAAACAAGGCTTCACAGCCAAAAGAACTGTCTATGAACCGTACACTGGGTAAGTCACAAAGCCAAAATTGTGTATTTCTCTCCCACGGCATTCAGCAACGTGGGAGCTACACACTGCCTCAACCCAGAGCTCAGGAAAATGAAGAAGGCCAGTACTTGAACAGAATGCACACCCACAATTGTACACAGTGGTAGTTATGCTGGTAGCAGCTGGCAGTGGTAGTATTAGTTATGCTTCTGCTTTAATACAAAACAGGAAAAATAAAACTGTTTTCCACTTCCACTTCAGCCTGGCAGAAACACAAAATTTGAGCTAAATTTCACAATTTAGCTTCACTAACACCGCTTTACTTTTTTTTTTTTTTTTCATACACTGGCTTGAGTGGCTTCCAGTATTGCTAAGGAGTCCAATCTTCTTGTGTGCAGGTAGATCCAGCCACATCTTCCTAAGAACAGCTTTCATATTAGTTTTCATCTGAAACTCTTTAGTCTGCTTACACTGTATTTAAAAGTGGGATTTCTCAAGTAAAAGAGAAAATTTTTTTCTTACTTTTCCATACTTTTTGACTAACAACATAATTTCAAAAAGCCCTGAAATCTCTTTGAAAAAAAAAAAAAAAAAGAAATCCTAGAAAAAAACCCTTGGTCTTCTTCAACTATGCTAAATACATTGGTAGATAGAGCTTCAGCCTCAGACAACACCCAACTTATTGGAGATATATTGCATAGGGAAAAAAATTCTCTGCTATTACCTGTCCCTGTAGACATATTTTCTAACTGATAATACTACTCAGATCTTCCTCTTTGCAGAATGTTGGCAGAATTTCAAAAGTGAGTCAGTCTCTTAAAATACATCTTGCATCACTGTAGGGATACCGCTCAAGAGTCCACTTAAAATTTACATGGAACATTCTTTCTAAAATCTATTTCCAGAAACTTAATGCCCTTTGAGGGCAAAGCAAGTAGAAGTGTCACAGCTACTGACTCTCAAGGAGCTCCTAAGCACCAGCTAGAGGTGCAACCATCCAGTCATCAACAGGCAATTAAACACGCCATTTTGAACATCACAAGTGACTTTTTGGAAACAGTTTTTTGTAAGATGCCTCTTCACTGGGTACCTGACCAGCCATGTTCCTGCCAATTGCATGTTAGATATTATTTCCACTCGATCTGATGATACTGATCTGTCAGATGCCCAAGTGTTACTTTCCAGATCTCAGTCTTGTCCTCCCTCACATGTTACTTTCACCATATTCAGCCCCCTGACAAACTCATGTGTTTTGATGTTTGCTTCACCCCTTTAAGTATCCTCACCCATTAGTTACTGAAAAAAAAGAAAGAATATGCTAACAAAGTGTAAAACCCCACCCTTCATGCCCTACCAGTGCTGAAGGAATAAAATGGGAACAAACTTGGACATCAACGGTGCAGAAAAAAATTAAAGCCAGTTGTCACTCTCGAAGTTACTGGAAACATAATTTATCAAGGAATTTTATCTACATACATCATTTGGTGGAGGAATGGATTGTGTGTTTAGCTGAAATAATTCAGAAGGATCTCACCCTAACAAACATGGCTTACAAGGATTTTTACAGCAAGAAGAAATCAGATACCTCCTGTTTGCCCCACTCAACAGTGCTCCAATCCCACTCTCCTCAAGGCTCAGAAAAGCTAAGCTTTCCACACAATTAAACAATTTCGTTTTCACCACATAAGCAGAACAAGAGCACCCAAACAAAGCCAATGTTCTATCTTCAGCTCTTCCATCTACAGAGGAAGAGCATCTGTGGACATTTTGCAGCAGTCAGTCAAGACTGAGTCAGAAATACCTTCTGCATGCCACAGATAATTTTATTCAAGGGCTGCAGCAATGCTTAGAGGGCATCTCAACTATTATCAAATCACAGTAGAGTCATCAACACAGTATGGCATTTTCAGATGCCCAGCCTCCTCCACCTAAAATGAGATTCAGCTGAAATACATGACTATCTTAGAAGCCTGTGCAAGGTAAAACCCTTGACTACTCCCATAGCCCTCTAGACCTGGAAGTCAAGCTTTCACATAAGCCCCCAGAGACTTTTCCTCTGCTTAAACAGAGTGAAGATGTGGACTGTGTCTGGTGGATCCCTAAGCTGATCCCAAAGGGTCCATGTTCCCAGCGGCTCATTCCTGCCCCTACACTGCTCCCACTGTTTTGCCAAGAGAAGTATTTGTGCAGCTGCATGATGAAAAGCAGCAGGGAACTGATCCAGCCAAAGAGTATAATCTGCTGAAAAGATGGGGTTGTGGGGGGAAGGTCTTATATGACAGTTTTGTTCAAATCCAGCATGCACAGGAACCAGCATGAGTGGCCAAGGAAGCCCAGTCTGGCACTGTTTCTGAATTGCAAACTGAATTACAGCCCAAGGTGAAGATCCTTTTTATCCTCTTTCTCAGCAGGCTCTTTCTGCTGAGTGCCAAATCAGCTTTAAGACTTCTTGCCACCCTAAATTAGGAGAGCTGGTTTAGTTGAGGCCACACTCTTGTCTCCCATGCTGACCAAATCCTTCCAACAGCTCTCCTGCCAGTGTCACAAAAGGCAGCTTTTGGAATGCTTTTCCCCACAGGTGACTTCAGTTAGCATGCTTAACAGTAATCCAAAAACAATGCTTGAAATTCACTTACAGCTCTCCCTGGCAAATGACTGTAAGTATTCAACTTATGATATTTATAGCTTAATTTTTGGTACTATGCGTTGCTGGTACAAAGATATAATAATTACATGTCAGTAGAAACCTTTGTAATTTTTATTTAAGTCATTTATTCCTCAAGTAGCAATGAGAAATTGCAAAGATTGTTTTTATTCCTGCAAGCATGAAAAAAAGTGCTATGAAAGGTAAGAGTAGAGGACCAGAGGCTAGGGAAATCGATCACAGAAACAGTATCTACATGCAGCCCACCCAAGAGCTGAGCAGCATACAACTTTAGGACACCACAATCAATACCAGGAAGCATTGGGAAGATTTGAGAATAAGTTTTCAACACGTTGTAAGCAATTTAGAACAACAAAGTGTAAAGAAGAATTTTTCAAGACCTATGGAAACAGTAGAAAAGGCATAAAATCTAGGGCCACATGCTTTCCCTGTTTCTTTCCAGAATTACACCAAGCCTGCACATCACAAGGCCTTACCCTGTGCAGTCCCCCTAGGGTGTCTCAGAGCCCTCACACCAGGTTGCCATTAGCAGATCCTTACAGTCCTTTTACTTACACATGTATCCCCTGTACCATGGTGCACATGGCCACCCCCGTGCTGAATGCTTTGGTCATGATGAGAGGAAAGGCACAGCAGAATTTGTCCCCCTCAAGATGGAAAGAGAACCAAGGATAATCAGCAGCAGCCGGGGCAAGGGCTGCAGGTCCATCCAGACTCCATCCGGACAAGAGAAGGAAGTGTTATGGAAGCAGTGGATGTGTGGGGCAGGGCAGGTGAAGGACCTGAGGAGGGGCAGAAGAGGTCAAGCATGAAGGGGGTACAATAGAAACTGAAGGTTCTGAAGGATGAGAGCAGATGGCAAATGTTGAGTCAGGCCTTGACAGAATTCTTGCTGCTCTCTGACACTCAATATCTTGTGTCATGCCAAAGAGAGCTATGTTGTAAAGTGGTGATTGTTTTGGGTATTTCTGACTGTGGTTTGTTTCTGCCACGTTTTTTAGCTAGCTTCAGGTTCACAAATTAGTATTTTCAGTATTTGACAGGTGCTACCATATTTCTCCACTTTGCCTCTATTAACAGGTTACTGTGCAAGATAATACTTGACCTCAAACTTGTATTCTTCTGCTTCACATGTACAGTTTCTTATTTCAGAAGGGCTGAGTAGAAACATTTCAGAATGTCTTCTTACTTACATCAAAACTAAAATTCCTCACATACCTCATAATAAGTCTGTGAGAAGACCTCCCTCCTGGAGGAAAGGACACATCTTGGTGCAACAGGAAAAAATACTTTTAAGTGCAATAATCTGAGTTGCATACCAGGCTTGTTCTACTAATAAAGCACACTACCTTCTTCTTCAGACTAAAATAATCTTAATGTAGAAAAAGCTGTCAGCTTTTCAGAATCAACCAATTCTAAAAATACTCTTTGTATAACATATTCAGATTTCCCTTTCATTACAATAAATTATAGTTCTGGTCTTAATTTAATTCGCAAATTTTCATTTCACTTGCTTATTCTAGGAACATAATGTAAAGCCAGAAATTCGCGTGACAATGGGTGTTTGTTTGGGTTTCATTTATGAGAAATACAAAACTTATCTTGTGCTTATTTCTGCTGCTGTTTCATCATTCTACAAGGAATGAGACAACCCTGTACTAAAATTCAACAACTCTCATTTTGTCCTTGCAAGTGTATCTATTAAAACAAAATCTTTCTTTGTAAGAACTTCAGTGTCCTGCTTGGTACAATGAAAAAAAAAAAAAAAAGAAACTCAACCCAAAAAAACAAAAAACACCTAATCTGTCACAGTAAAAATCACTATCCTGATTCAGTGATAACACCAAGAACAGAAAGTTTAAAACTAATCCAAACAGCAGGGGATAAGGAGGAAGCCCTTCTACAAACATATTCAGCTAACACCTTGCAATTCCCCCTATAAGAACAGCAATATGAACAGTAATGCATTGAAATGACAAACTGAGGCAACTCATTTAAGGAAGCGTGCCTTGCAGAGTCTTTCCTAAGGGTACTCAGTAAATAAGCCACGCAAATTACTCTGTTGTATGCTCCAAATAGCTAAAAGGGTGATAAAAAGTTACTTCATCCTAGCAATGAAGAACTGATACACAGCTAACTAGTTCTTACAGTTGTCTGTAATCCAAGTCATTTAAGAGGGGAAGGCTTCTCAAAGCCCTAAAGTATAAATGTTGCTTCAATCATACTGCCAAATCCTTAGTTCCACTTGAGCAAGGAAGGCTGCTAGTCAATCTAAAGCACCTCCAGTTAGTCAAATCATCTACATCAGGAAGACAAGGCACCTGCTTTCAATACATCTTTAAGACATCAATCCCTTTACCCTTTTCCAAGGATCTGCTACCCTTTTACAAGAACAAATGCTAAAAATTTAAACCATTTTACCCATTTGCTAGCAGTTTTTCTGCTCTGTTACAATTTCAACTGCAAGATTAGAAAAGCTGACTTACTAATTGTCACTGAGCCACTGAAAACTACTCCCCACACACTGGTACTGCAGTAGTTTCTAAGCCGGTAAGAGTATAGCTTTTATTCCAGATATTCCCCTTTAGCTGTTAAAGTGCTCGGTTGGTTTCCAGGTTTAAGGATACAATGCATTAGGAGGCAGGAGATGCTATCTGCAGCCAGAACACCAACAGCTGTGTCTGGACTGTGCCTACTGCTGACATAAGGATCTCAGAAGGAGGACTCTACTGTAGCTAAGAAATGCATGGCTTCCCTCCGCCCCCAACAACAGTTACGTTTCCATTGTAACAAAATTCGGTAAACCTGTTGCTGCTAATATTGTCTTCTCTCTGGATTTTAGAAAACATTTCACTCGGTTTTAACATACTGTTTGCCAGTAACTCAGACCTGATGTATCTCTATGTACTGTCACCAAACACAAAAACAAAGTTCGATGTGACAACACTTTCATGACAAGCCATATGCGTAAGCTCTACTCAGCCACTTAAATTTAGTATTTTTTCCAAGTAACTTCTGATTTGCACTGTATCTTCACATTACGAATCACAGTAATTTTAAGATATAAGACTAAGATTTAAATTTCCTTCCACAGACTAAGTCACTGAGTATTTTTTGGGTTTTGCCTCCCAAACTACATGCACTTTCTATCTACAAATGTTTCCCAGCTTGTCACTTGGTCAGAGTTCTCTTCAATACCCTTCTAGAAGACCTTCACAGGTTTTGATAACAGCAAACAATCTTAAAGACAAAGGAAGACAGCTGCCTTACTTATTCTCACACTAAACACTTTTTGCACCAACCAGCACTAAATAACAGTAATTTACATCACTTATACAGTGAGTTACTGGGGATTGCAGGTCAACTGTGTCACAGGTAAGCGAACCAGCTCTGAACCAACATGATCAAGCTCTGGTGCAGAATGGATGAAATAAACTCATCATCACAGAGATGGTGCTCAGCTATTTCAAGTGTCAGCTTGAAATACCAGCCTTTTTAAGTTATGAAATGCCTAACGGATGACAGCTTACAGACCACAGCAGATTCCATTCAAAACCCAGCTTTGCTGTGAACCCTGTGGTCTCAGACCAAGCACCTTGTGTGAAGAGACCACACAAATGGAAACAAACCGTGCTAATTAGTACAGGCTCAGCCTCAACTCTGTAGAGATCCCAATGAGTTTCGAAGTGTCACAGAACCCAAGTCTGTGGTTGCTGAGAAATTTTATAAACAAGAACAAATAAAATTCTGCTAGACATAAAATAGCCACTGTGTTGTGTAAGCACCATACTACTCCCACCCAAATCTTAATTTTATAGGGGTTACTTCATCCCCTGCCAAGCCCTTCTAGAGGGTTATGCTGGCATATACTCTATTTTCACAACCAGACTACTGCAATGGGAAGATGTAGGTGAAAAAAAGTTAAGGTTAGCATATACTGAATATCATTCATCAAAACTGGCCACCTAATACCATTTGATTCTACAAGCATTTGACTACGTAATGTAGTAAAGCAGTGAGCTGACCATGTATTTCACAACACAATCCACACATTTTCTCCTCCCTTCCTATGAAGCCAATAGCTATGACTACAGCACTCAGCATCTCCAACTCCAGTGTATTTCTATCACACAGAACCTGGGTGTACCATCACTACAACCAGGAGCTTGGGCCATAGTGCAGTCTGCACATGCTTAACAACACTCTGCAGGATAAGAACCCTCCCAGTCAGACCAAATTCCCTTGGAGAGCATTCATAAGTGCCTCGATAATACTACTGACTGCTCTTGAGTGCAGATTACCACCAATATCAGCAACTTGTATTATTTCAAAAGCAGATTTAACTATGAGCAAATTTACTACGAGAGACAGCTCTAGCAGCTCCCAGCAATAATCTTCAATCTTCCGTTGACACAATCAAAAGCAACAGAATTCAGAGAAGGGCAGAAGACTGTCTTGTGGCAAGTGATGCAGGATCTGTAATTTTAAAACTAAAATGATATCTATTTGGGTACAAATAAAAATACAGCTTCTTACAATCTCCTACCTTTTTTTCCTGGTTCTAAAAAACTAGCTATTTCCTTTACACTGCTTATCTTAACATCTAGATACTGACAATCAAATTATATTCATATCTCCAGTGACAGCTTGGATCATTTGTATCCTCACCTGACAAGCCTTGTGTTTGTGTTGCTTCTGTGGCACCAGTGGGTACCCTTGGTAACAATTCCGAAAGCCACTACTGTGTCCAGCTTGAACGAGTTAATGTTGGATTTAAGAGACTGAACACTCTGTGTTATTAATACTCAAAATCGTTCCGAAAAGCATCCTTAGCAAAATTCACTCCCTCTATATGAAGCTACCTCATGCTTTTTGTACCAAGCATCATGAATTTCTGTATATGGTGAGGAGGAAAGCACAGGGCTTAAATTAAGTTGCACCCACCAAGCTAAATTATGGTCTTTGCTTTTTGGTTGAACAAATTGTTTAAAAATTTGTTCTAACATCCTCTTACCAGATCTACACTTTCCTTACTCTGGGTGCCAAACAGACAATTATTTGTGCTTAAATTTCCTTCTTTTATTCTATATTTAATCAAAGAGACAAGGAAGAGCTTATTAAACAATATGAAGTCATTACTTTAAATCAGTTAAAATTTTAATCAAATAATCAGAAACACTTAAAAGCCTGCAAGGTTCCATTTCTCCTTGAATTCTTGAGAATGTGGAGCTGTCTCTCCACTGTTCCAGTCAAAACACCTCTCTTCTCCACAGCACTGGTCATGCTTGCATATGGAGAGTATCTCTTAACAGTAACATTAACATGAAACTCTTCCACAACAGTCTGAGCAACCAGCAGATCACCTGTATATATTACCCTACACAATCTGTACTATGTACAGTTACAGAATCAGATTTTAAATCCTAAGGAAGCAAGACAGGTGATTTGAACTGAGTCAACCTCACCATTATTTTCATATTCACACTGCCATAAAACTGCACATTTAAGCTACAAATTGAAAATCCAGGCAATATAAGGCAGTATACCTTATACCTGTGAGCGGCAAAGAATGCATTCATTTGTAGATCTAAATTTCTCTTGCAGAATTTAGACCTTTTCCTCTCCCATTTTTCCCTTCCCCATGTCCTTGGTAGCTCAACAACATGTGACCTAAAACTTTCTGAACAACTGAGCAGCTTCTATGTTTTCTAGAAATTACTAGGCTTTAAAGCAGAAAAAAACCCCACTACTAAGCATGGATCCCATGCTCTTACCAGCACAAGCCAAAGAACAGCACCTTGGCAAAGAGGAATGCCTGGACACAGATGTGTACTTTCCTCAGGTGATACTGGATGGAAAAGAGCTTGCATGCTTGGAAACAGTGTATCACTGGGGACCTACTGCTTCAACATTTTGCTTTCTCTGACCACAGAGTTACTGCAGAGAAATAAAAGCTACCAAAATATCCCTATGAGCACTAGTAACTGCTCTCTTTGAAGAACCTCATCACCTACTTTCTATAGCCCATAAAATAGCAGGTGACTGACTCAGCTCAACTTGAGCAGCTCGGACATTCCCAGTACTTTCATTTCATAGCTAATACTGTGATCACAGGCCATGACTGAGCAATTCAAAGATATTATTAACAAACTGCAGTAACACAATTTTGGGGAGGTTTTTTTTAGTATACCCTTTTTTTCTCTGGCTGTGAACCACCAAAGACTGCTACAAATTTGTACTTATTTCCTTATCCTTCCAACAACTCCCCAAAAAACTGCCAATGTTTGACAAGTCAATGACAGGCATTTCTCAATCTAGTACCATGAAGTCCAAATGGTTCAGTTTGAGAAAAGTTGGGGATTTTTTACTAGTCATCAAAATGCCCTCGTTTTACCAATAAAATGTCATGTACTAATTCCTAACAGAAATCCTTCTAATATGTTTCTTATCCTTTGCTCAAAGATTGACCAAAAGCTCTCACACACAAGTTTGAGTCTTCTTCCCCCATGTCATCTGGAGCTGTTCAAACTGACATTTATCATACCAAAATTCTTCTTTAAATAGTAATCATCACCCTCGTTTGCAGTTACATGTTACTTCAATATCCTGGCTACACTGATCTCCATTCACATGTTTGTGAATCTACAGCAATTGAAAAAACAAACAAACAAACAACCCAAAACAAAACAAAAACCAACAAAAAAACCAACAAAAAACCACCCCAAAACAAGAACTAAAGACACTTCAGAATCTTACATTCCCTGTCTCCTCTAAAAGTATGGATTACATTTTACAAAAATTCTGCACACTTGGGGTTTTTTTCAGAGCTGTTAGATTCAAGCCCTTGCAAACGCATTTTAAAACTTTACCCAGCAGGATGTCAGTATTGTGAACATTTAAATCTGTCAATGAAAAATACAGGTAAGACATTAAAAATCTGCAGCATTTTCAGTGATGCAAAGAAAGCCTCATTCTGCGATTTAAAGGAATTACTTATTTTTAGTAAGTATTTTGATTCCTGAATAGAATTTTTATTTTAATTTAACTAAGTCATTTACCATAGAACAACACAAACAGGTATTCCTGGTGCAGTAAATAACTTTCAATTTGTTTTCAAAGCACTTACTGTTTTAAGAGAAAAGCATGTTGCAGTATCTTCTAAGTGTATCCTGGGTTTTGCCCCAACTTTCAAGTGCCCCAAAAGAACAACAATCTCTTTAACAACACTGAACAGTAATTTTTACATGCTAACTACTTGTCAGTCAAATCACACAGTGGTTAAACACCAGTTTAATGCTTTTCTCATTACATTTAGAATCACTGAAGATTAATTAACCCTGCAATCCAAAACATCTAGGTGGGTGTTTAAGTAATTTTCATTTCTTCATACAGTCTGTCTTAAAATTGAATATTTGAAAAAGCAATTGAAACTCACATTTAACTTATATTCAATTTACTCAAGTTCTTATGGACTGTTTGCTTTTATTTATGTTAAGTATATGTAAGCTTCGTACTAGAACACATATTTTAGCTAAGCCAAAAAAAGGAAATAATTAGAAATTAAATTTCATTTTTGGACTGGGATGCAACTTCTCTCATGTGCTTCTAAGTAATTTCTGGTTTGGATCTTCATGTTTAGGACAATAATTTTATTGTTGTACATAAAGATAAAATTATCTTTAAAGTAACAGAAAATATTTGTAATGTTCCAAACACTGAAGTTATCAAAAACTTTAAAACTTCATTACAAAACACTTTTTTTTTTTTAGTTTGAGTTTTAGTAAGAGCAGTTCTTGTTCCAATTACAACAGCCCTAAGAAACTAACATTTTTGCTACAAATCCAAACCCCAGGGCAAACTTGGAGGATTAAGTCACCTCCATCAAATGAGATCTTATCCACTGAGCAGTGTTATTTGTGTGTTGGCTACAGCAGCGATATTGCCAGACAGACTGCACTAAGCCACTGCAATTAATGCAACCAACTGTTACATCCACTAACATCCTAGGCAGTTAGATCGAGGACAAATACTAAGAATGTCCTCATTTTTTCACACCTGGAAACACAAAAAAAGGTAAGTTCATAATTCCAAGACATACAACACAGCTTTTTGTTTGATTGGTTTCAGGGAGTTTTTGGGTGGGGTTTTTTTTGTTTTGTTTTGTTGGGTTTTGTTGTTGTTGTTTGGGTTTTTGTGGGTTTTTTGTTGGGTTTTTTTTGTTTGTTTTTGGGGGTTTTTTTGTGAGACAATGCTACCGTGAACTTATGTCATAAGGAAGATGTAAACTAATATAAACATGACTAAAAAAATATTAGCGCCTAACTTTATTTTATACAATTAAAGTAAAATTAAAATCCATAGAGCAAATTCAGAGGTCTCACCCTGTAACATGGAACACATAGTACCAGATCATAAAAATAACACTACTTCTTGATTCAGAGAATGCTTAGGCCTTTACTTGTTAGTAAAAATAAAGATACATTCTTATCTAATCATAACTTTTACAAGCTTTTGGTAAGCTCATGGAATTTTCAAGCTAAAAATCCTGTTACACAACTAAGCAGGACACATCCAACTCCACAGTTCTGCATCTTCATGCTAGTGGGTTTTGCTCCTCTCCCCTTTGGGGATCTACACTTTCAATATGCATTTGCTCCTTTCAGATCTCAAGTTTAAGGCTGACTACATTTAAAAACTGAGCATTTAGTTCACTTCACTAAACCATCCAACCTCTGGACTTGTTCTGAGACCTCCGCTATGCTCCCATTTTCCCTTGCCTGAGCAAGTCGAAAGTGATGGTCTCTCCTCCCAGCCAAGGAGAAGTGTCTGTCATGACGCATGGCAGACCCATGTTTAAGACACTCCCCAGTAATAGACTGTGCTTTAAAAACAGTATTATTCAAATTAAACAGCATTCAAATTGGTCTGTATATATTGCACTTGATCAATAACAGCCTTTTAGTTACTTGACTTCTTTTCACCAATTAAAACTAGCAAATATATCATTACAACACTGCCTATTGCCTCTGGAGAACACTCAAGCATGTCAACAAATGACTAACTTCATTTGGTATTTAAAGTTTAATATTTAATTTAAACAAAGCTGTTTAAATTTTCATGAAGTGCAGTTAGGGGCAACTAAGAAGTTCAACTAACACCTAAAACCTGACTGAGAGGATGTCAGTGTGCTCTGAAAATAAAGACTTAATCAGTAGTTCTGATACTGAAATAACATCCAAAATAACTGTTTATGTTGAACATATACCAAGTTTTTACTCAACCTTCTAAACCTTATGCCTGAGTAGCTTACAACACTCTTCCTCTGAGAAGGCATATACTTGTTTCTGTTTTGTTGTAATAATAATTTTAAAAAATAAATAAAAATCACACATACACACACCCATCACCCTCCCTCAACATTGGAAACTGGGGGCTGAGGGTGGTGTGTGGCTCCTCCAAACAAATGCAAAAAGCAAATATTAAAAAAAAACTCACAACCAATAGAGCAGACCCCTTTATAACTGTGCTAGTTAACGACATCTGATCTACTCTAAATTCAGGATTTAAGTGCTTTTTAATTTAAGTGAAAGTCTGTTTGGGTAGATACACATTTCGGCAGTGGCATATAGAAGTTTTTCTAGGATTTATTACTAGGAGAAACATGGAACAGTCCAACTGATATCAGCACCAAATATTTCCTAAGAAGAGCAGTCTCAGGAGAATTAAGCCAAAAGCCTGGTAGGTGCTAATCTAAATTATGTCTTGACAACTCTCATTTACAGAACCAGTAGCTTTCCTAACATGCACAAAAGCAAAGAGATGGTATTTCCCTTTCTGTAGTAATGTGCATTCACACTCAAGCTCAATCCAAAAATACTCTTCTGCAAACAAAACAGTAGCTTTGGTATTAAGCTTATTTTATGAGGATCACAGTACAATTAAGAATAACAATGGAATTTTTAAAAGTTCTTTGCGAACAAGTATTTAAAAATAGAAATAGCTAGTTATCTGCATCTTCCTCATAAAGCATAAGTCACATTACCCTACATCCAGGATAAAAATACGAACCAATACAGTATTTTCACCCATGCATTCCAAATTATTTTACAATATCACAATCCTGGAATTCCATATAATCTGTACATTTTGTTTACTGTGAAAAAGACCACTCCCCTCTCCTAATTTCAATCCACATTACTACTAGTTTACAAATGTACTTTCCTTACTGACTTTGTACTGTACAAAGACACAGCATTTTTAAAGCTAGTGACATATTTGACTAAAAAAAGAGACAGAAGACTTTGCTTTGAATTTTAAGTATCTGCAGCTAATCAAGCACTGTCATTTTATCACCAAATGCAGGTAGTACGGATAAAAAAACCTGGATTTGGATGAGAAGTTTTAAGAGATTTCTTGGCTTCTCTTCTATGGAAGAACAGTTGTCTAAAGATTATTAAAACTCAATTCATTGGTATTTTAAGTCATCATTAGGCTGCACAAACAACTTTACAGGACAAAGCTGAATACAGGATGCACTGCCTAGAGGCTACAGTAATTGGAGAAGTCTAGAAGATTATAGGTGCCTTTGCTTTTCTCTTATAACTTGTATTTTAAGGGCATTTAGAGGAAAATTTGTCTTACACTATATTTACTGATATCTGTACAATTACTCTGTCGTAAACTATTACAAGAATTGCAAAATTATGAAATAGTGATAATCTATATTTATCATTATTTATTGTTGTAAATACCAAGTTCCTCAAGTAATAACCAGTTAATTCAGCTGTTGCAGAGAAAGCTTTATTTGGCTAAGACAAATAATACACACAGCATAAGCTCTAACATGATTACAGGATTGGCTCATTTTATTATCCCTTGGAAAGAACTCTATTTTCCCATCTCTACCGTATAAAGCATTATCTACAAGCGGAATTTGTGTGTAACATCAGCTCTTGGTTCTTCCAACAAAACAAACTGTAAGCTCTCTTAGAAGAGGCTCTAGTTACCAAAGAATGGCCAAGCATATTTCCAAGCCTCTGTGTGCTGCTCTCCTCTGCACCACCCCACACAGATGAAGCATATTCCAAACCATTCATGGCTAGTGGTTGCATGTGCTTCACCAAAAGAGAAGTTTCCCTCATGTATGTTCGGCATTCAAACTTATCTCAGTGGGAGAAAAATTCAATAGAATAGAAAAATCTTGCAGGTTGAAATGAATTGGCCCAACTTTCTTCCATGCATAGTAATTCCTCAAATACGTCCACATATTTACATATATTTACATGCATAAATAACAGTACTCACAAAAGCTCCATTCAGTCTCAGCAATCAAATGAC
The DNA here is from genome assembly GCA_013398615.1 of Brachypodius melanocephalos. NCBI lineage: Eukaryota > Metazoa > Chordata > Aves > Passeriformes > Pycnonotidae > Brachypodius > Brachypodius melanocephalos. Next base: position 15,780,242 of record VZSR01001854.1, on the reverse strand, counting down.
CTGTGATACCATGAGTACACACAGATTTCACAGTCCATCTTTCTGGAAGCTGAGGCCATACACAAAAATTTCAACACTGTGTACTGGTATCAGAGCTTAAATACAATGTCCACTTTCAAGACCTATTTGAATGTCAGTATTAGTCGCACTGTCACATGCATGTGTCACCAGGCACAGGGACTCACTCAAATACAAAGTGAAAATTATGACAGCATTGGTCAACACCAAATTAAACAACCACCACTGTCTTTGTATGTAAGGTTTTGTATTTTCTTTTTGTCCTTACAATGAACGAATAAGCTTATTTTAGAATGAACCACCACCTTATAACCCTTTATTTCTACAATCACTAATACTATCATCATCTTGTTAATTGACTCCACCAACAGATGCAGTATCTTGCACCCCATAAAAGGCATGCTAAACAAGGCAATCTATGTTAGAGCTATCATGCAAAAGGGACGAGGAGCCACATTACCCTTTTGCAAATAGAAACTCATATTTGACTCCCAAAAGTTTCTCAAGGTCAATAATTTAGAACTGAAGTTAACAACTGTGATAGAGAGGATTTGTAGAGACTAGAAATAAACCATTTTACTTTTAAAGATTTAAAAACTAATTTCAAGGTGGTACTAGACCCGAGGGTCATTGCTCCTTATCAGGCAATTCAAGATCATGAAAAATTTCACTACTTCCATGACAATTGGACTATCAATACTAAACTTTCCTTACAAGGGGATGCTGCTTAACTCTGCATCTAATGCCTAAACTACATTGGCTCTGATGTGGTAGTGGCATCAGCGTGATTTGCAAGCCAGCTAAGTATTTCGATAACCAAATCTTCAAGGATATGCTCAATAAAGACAAAAACAAAAGCACCCATATAGGGAGAAAAGGACATGAAAGAAACAGATTAAATACTCAAAATTCATTGCAAAGTAAGCGAGAACAACACTCAAAACATTACACAACTGTGTAAAGTTGCAATTTGCTTACTTTTTAAACACGATCTAATTCCACCTTCTCAAATAAGGTAGAAAAACCTAACAAAGTTTAACGAAGAGCAACAGGGATAAATAAAATTAATCAAAGAGATTGAGTGCACCCTCAGAAAATTTGCGGATGACACCAAGCTGAGTGGTGCAGTGGACACACCCCAAGGATGGGATGCCACCCAGAGGGACAAGCTCAAGAAGTGGTCCCATGGGAACCCGATGAGGTTTAACAAGACCAAGTGCAAGGTGCTGCTCCTGGGTTGGGGTAAACCCTGGTATCAGCCGAGGCTGGGAGATGAACAGATCCAGAGCAGCCCTGCCCAGAAGGACTTGAGGGTGCTGGAGAGGCTAGAGATGACCCAGCAATGTGCACTCACAATCCAAAAACCAAACGTGTCTTGGGCTGCATCCAAAGCAAGAGTGGGCAGCAGGTGAGGGAGGGGATTCTGCTCCTCTGCTCTGCTCTGGTGAGACCCCACCTGCAGGGCTGCATCCAGCTCTGGGGTCCCCAGCACAGAAAGGACACGACCTGCTGGAGCAAGTCCAGACGAGGGCCAACAAGATGATTAGAGGGATGATATTAATCCATCTGCATGACAAGTGACTAACTGGAGTAAGACTCTTTAGCATGGAAAAGTGTAGGAACATGACAAAGGTTTACAAAATCATGAGTGGCTTGATCAGGGCAAATTAATTGTTTGCACTCTTTCAACACAAGAGATGGAGCTCTCAAAGAAAACTAAAAGGTACTAGGCTCAAAACAACATAAGGAGGTGGCTGAAGTGATTAAATTGTGTACCACTGGATTTTCAAGATACAAAAGCATATACAAGCCCCAAGGGGACACTGAACAAGTTGGTAGAAAAGCAAAACCCCACAGGTCACTGAAATTACAGAAATATTATTTAGCTATGGAAGACCCAGTTGCACGCTGAGGAAAGAGAGTACAGAAGCTTCACAGACATTTATCCCATCCTTGTGGGATGTTTCCTGGGGATTTGGTTTGGTCACTGGCAGAGGTCGAATAGTGGTACAGAAGAAAATTTGGTTTGGCCTGGAGGGACAATAGCTCTTCATGTTTCTGTACCTGAAGGCATTTGAAAAAGGCTTATAGACAGGAATTTCAGCTGCTAATAACAAGTTTCATAGTTAGCAGCACCTCTTGGAACACCAGCCAAACACCATACCATGAAATAACTAGTATTCTGTCATAACTAATGTCCACAGTTTAAAATTAAATCTGACCAAAAGATTGCTTTAGTAATTTTACTATTACCTAGGAAACTGTACTACAGTGTTCTAGTTAGAGGAATAACTGCTCCTCTCATTTGAGTGTTCATAATTAAGATGAAAGCAATGTGTGGCCTTTTATGCATATGAACTTGCTCGTCAAATACGCATCTGGGGATAAGGGGTACTTTTGAAAGGGACAACACTGAATTCTTGAAAGTCTCTAACAGGAATTACACCTGGGAGAGGCAGAATTGAGCCTAAGTCTACATTCCCACAGGTGCTCTCTATATTCCAGCAAAACCTCTTCTGAGATCTCCTGCTTGATATTGACATACATGTCTGCAGAATTCAGTAGCTCTCTCACCAAGGGATTCTGCCCTCACTGACTGCAAAATAGAGTGTCAGTGTGGGAAAGAGGCTGTATTAGGAGAGAGGAAAATTACCCCACAACAACTCCAAATATAGCAATTCTGACTCTGCAGGGAGTGTTTTCAATCATGCCTGACAATTTTCATTTTACAATTGGTCTATTATCAGAGTCACGCAAATGACTACAACTCCTTATGAGTATCCATTAGAGGAGAGAAAAATGCACCAAAGTTCAGGACACCAAGAGCCATACAAGGAAGCCAGAATATACTGCAGGCTGAGGTACCCTTTTCAGGCCGTAATTTCTTTCACTTGGAAGCACACCTTAGAAATACTATTTCACTTTCTCTCAACAAAGAGGTGCAGTAACACTGGGTGAGAATCTATTCTCCTCTGAAGGAGATCCAGACACGTTTCCCCATCCAAGCCACTTGCCTCAAGAGGTCACAACCTAACTGCCAGTCACAATCTTTTCCTCTCCCTGGGAAAGGAAGATGTGCCTGGATTTCTGTCTCCTCAAATTGCTGTCAGACTACATACACAAAGTCCAGGTTGAATTCTACAAACAGCTCTTTGAAAGCAGCAGGTCAACCTATAAATGCAGCTAAGGAAAGCAGATTAAAATTGAAAACCCTCCTAAAACAAGATTTGCCCCCTCTTTTTGTACATGTTCCTTAACATCTCTGATTCTGAGATGACAAAAGCATGCCACTTAGTTTTTATTCCACAAAATCATTAGTAATACTGTCATCTTAAAGATAATGAAGATTCTTTTCACAAATGCTATTTAGTGGTACTTACTTATATAAAATTCAAACCAGTTTACTAATACAAGTATTTCTCAAATACTCACTAAGTCACACCATTACTTTATCTTCCCTCTCAAGAAATGGAGCTGTAAAATGAGATCTCCTTGGAGTTGGAAGGCTAGGGTTAAGGTCCAGCAGGAAACAGATGGCTGCTGGTTGTTGATGCATCAATGTACAAGCACCTAAAGAGTCGCTAGAGGACCAAGGTTTACACCATCCTCCACCAAATGTATGTCACCGTTAAGGCACTGAACACAAGACACCAAGAATTGCATTACACAGAAATTTGAAAGATGTAAATGTATCACTAAGCAGATATTTAATTCTGAGTGGATGGGCAACATTACTGACAGTACCAGAGACTTTGGCAACTTTTCAAATTCAGTGCTAAGTCTTTTTACATCAGAACTAAAAATAAAGCCTACACCTGGAGTTTTGAGGGACTGGAAGACTTGTTTAAAGTCATCAATTCAAGCTTTAGATACTAGACGAACTTTTTTTAAAAGAGTTTTTCTATTTTCATGTCATAATATAAACTTACGACTCATGACAGATTTAAAAATAAAGTGTTGTGCTCATCATCTCTCCAGACAAGTCTGCAAAAGCAAATGAACTCACTACACAGTAGGTCTTCAGAAACCCAGATTTTCGCCTTAGTCTCCCATCCCTACTCTGGGGCAATGCAAACACTCTCAGCAGCCAAAAGAACAAAAGAATGGAGGGCTTGGAAGGTTTTCTTTAAGGTGGAAGCAGCCCTTAAAGAGACAGGATCTCAACAAATCCTTACTGCTAGCAATGACCTTCACTAAGCCCTTCAGCACATCTTCATTAAGTACAAGGGCTCCACGGTGGCATTTTGAATCAAAATTGATCCATGTTGCCTACAACTTCATATTACATTCAGTTTCCATCATTCTCTCCTGTAGTTATCCTGACATATTTCTGCTCCAGCTGCCACCAACAGAGAAGACAAAAGCAAGTGCTGACACCTCCACCAAAGCGAAACCTTTCAAACCCATAAGCCAGTAACACTTGGACCCAGCTGCACTGACGCTGCAATCAAGCAGCTGCAACTTCAGACAGTATTTTTCCAGATAACCCTACTATAGAGATGAAAGACATAAACTCTAGCTATCACAACAAGTCTACCTGAACTCTAAGCCTTACACCGATGGGTCTTGCAGTAGGCCAATTAGTAGCACTCAAAAATTTATCAAAGAATTAAGAATTAACAATTTATGCTCACCAGAAGAGGCAAAGGGAAAGGATAACACTATCCACTGGCCAGTTATACTTCTCTGACCTGTTGCAAAATACTTCAACTAATGATGAATTCTACAGCAACATTTCAAATTTTTCAAAACATATGACCAGTGCTCAATTATTGATGATTTAGTTACTGAATTTCTTTCTGAATGAATAACTTTGAATTTATTGGCATGAGAAGGATTTCTCCAGCCTATCTGCATCATAGAGTCAGTTCACATGCCTGCTTTCTGACTGTCCTCTCCCTACAGTATTTTATTTGTTTCTTTGGCGTTAGGCAGCTCTACATCGAAAGATCTTGTAGTTTCCAACACAGGAGCAGGGCTTGCATGGTTATCAACCCATTCACACCTCAACCACTCCTTTCTTCTAGGAGTGAATGTGTGGAGGAAGAAAACACCATCCATCCAGTTGCACTTGGTAGAGAGGAACCTCAAATATGCGCCCCTCTCTAGAGCATTAGAGATGAACTTGTGCTTTTTAGACACACTGAATTCTTCACAGGCAGACGCACAGGTCCCAGTCAAAACTTAGACCTGCATTAGGGTGGTGCTGACAGGTAAGCTAAGTGCCTTGCCACAGGGGAAAAAACAAATGTAACAGCTGCTGTGCCAAATGCAACACCAGCCCTTCATCTCACACCTGTAACTCAAGCAGCCATCTCCTTCAGCTCTCCAAGTCCTTGCAGTCGCAGGACTATTTGGATACTGAGAAACGTTTCTGAAGCACACTCCACTTTTTTAGAGTGATCATTCATTTCACACAGTAAATTAACTCTCTGTCACTATCAGGTCTTTGTTACTTCATTAGACCATTTGCTGAGTTTCAGGACCTAGTTGCTGACTCTCTTTGGTTAAGTCTACACTTGAGCTTGGTGCACAGCACAACAGGAAAGGGTCAATACAGCAAAATCCTGCTGCAGAAAGCTCAATGGCCAAACTATGTATTTTGAATGAAGTTTCACAGGAAGTTTTACTTTTGACTGGCTGTTGTCCGGTTCTGTGGACTTAATATCTATTTGTAACTGGTGTATGTAATTCCTTTCAATTTCATCTGAAAGGAATTCTATTTGTGCGCCTGAGATGCTTCACATCGAACAAAGAACTGTGAAATGGGACAATCAAGAGATGCACTCCAAAAGAACACTTTGATCTGAACTAAATGGCTAATGGGAACAGCCATTAAGAGGCTCTAGGTAATTAAGCAGATTCTGTGTAGTTTCAAGCCTATGGAATGAGGGATAGAGTCCTCTTTTCCTCCTATTTTTTGTCCACTGAAGAAACTTTGTTGCCATTAGATAATACCACTGAAATACAAACAATCTGAACATATGTTAAGGTTTAGGCAGGTACTGGCATTGCATGTACGGTTAATTTGAGCTATGGAACAATATAGTTTGAAGCTTTGTGCTATCATCCAGCTAATGTTAACTGTGGTACCAAAATGCAGATTTTCAGTGGCATAAACAATGGCACCCCGATTATTTTTTCACTGTATGACAAAGCCAAGCACTGGAACAAAACAAGTCCCCCAGTGACAGGGAGCCCCACTGGTTTGGAACAGTGTGAACAGCTCAGATCTATCTTGCAGTCCTGCAGTGGACTAAGAAGCCCCTGACCTGAACAGCAAAGTAAAACAGACAGTTTTAAAAGCTTGCCTTCACACTACAGAACGCAAATTTAAAACAGCAAACAAATCTCATCCATTAAAAGAGATTGTTTTGTCTTTTCCTTATTTTACTGCATAGACAGTTTATGCATGAACCACTTAACTGCGGTTATTTTTGACAAAGGTCACATCAAGATGGCAATCTGAATCAGCCAGAGACTTCCTCAAATTGCAGGCACCTGGAAGTTGTTTGTATCTTCCAACATTGGCATCTAGAATATTCTCAACTTTAGAAACAGGCTACATAAATCTGAATTTTCATGCCACAGGAATAGAAAGGAAGCCACAATCTCTCTCATGAGAAAGCCACAACTAAAATAGTTCCCAAGGGAAAACTGTAATCAGGAAGGTTATTTTTGCCTAATTTTAATTTTCAATTTCAGTCAGCAATTGCAGAACGAAATGGACATGTTAGACAAGGCCATTAAAAAAGCCAGTCTCCTGTTTATGAAAACTTACCAGGTCAAGCTACATGCAGTGTTTTTCCTCATACTGAGACAAGCGTATATATCGTTTTTAATAGCCTTCCAACAGTTTACTTATTCTTTTGGTCCCACACAGAGCTCCAGGCATTTCAGCAGCACGGTAAACCAGCGAAAACCTTTAACTAAAATAATCATCAAGTCTTTCTCACCGCATGTAAGCTATTGCCATTTCAATGAAAGCCTTGACAAAAGGTCAAAAATGGAATAAGAGGTTTCAGAGAGGCACAGTTGCAGGATGACTTTGTAAAGGAAGGGCCCCTTAGTTATCTATCCCTGTTAATTATCATGTGGGGACAGACATCGATTATCTGTGCAAACACAGAAAAGGACAGTGAAGCTTTTGAAAAGGAGCACTGAGGCAAATAAGCAATTATTGATTCGTGTGTTTGGCAAACATTTTCACCCACTCACGAGAAGGAGAGTTTAAGAGGATTTTCACTACACAGTAATAACAGAGGCAGCCTCTCCAGCTCATAAAAGGGAAGTCAGAACATAAGCCAGATGCAAAACTCCAACAAACACTGATTCACAGCTCCAGTCACACTCAAAGTCATGTATGAAATGAGCAATTCAGCCATCCAATAAGTCAAGAAGGGGAAAGAGAGGGCAATTATGTCTCTGTTCAACAGAGCACCATTTAAAGTATTCCTTCTGATTCAGCATCAACCCTTGTGATCAGTATTCTTGGCCTACCATCAATGAATTTAATTACACGATTATTGAAAAAAACGCAGCGTTCTCCCTTCCCTGCTTGCCCACAGCCAGTCCAATACAAGTCACAGGAATTAGTCAGAAAGAACGTGTAGAATAGCTACCTCCACTTTTGTTTTTGAAGTTCAACTCACAGAAATGTATGGACATTAATGCAAGCATTACTGAAAATGACGTGTTTCCTTTAATTGAGCAACTGAAACTTAATCTTCTCTATTAATTGATACAATGTGAGGAGCCATGAAAGGTGGACAAAGTTACTTAACACCCATCAGTTACTTATTGGGGGTTCTAGGATATTTAACTGACACCTGTATGTTTGCATGCATGTCATCTGGCACGGTTTTGCCCAATTGTTGGATCTTCCTCTCCTGTTGGGCATACAAAGGTAAATTGAATTTCAGCTCCTCCCTAGTTCTGCCTTCTTTCACACAGCTACCATGCTTTAGCAGCTCTGCTAAAAAACACACTTGCTATCCCACAGCCAATGCCTGCTTAACTCTTTTTTTTTTACTTGAAACAGCTGCACCAAGTAATTAATACAGATACTGTAGTAATAAGCACAAAGTTCCTACCATTCAAGCTGACATAAGTGTACTTTAAAGACAATGTTCTTAAACAGGAAGGAATTCAATACAAAGGAAAGCACGGGGCCTTAGCCACGTTCAAACAATACTGTTCTACTGTGGACTGACGCATTAGTGACTGGTTTGGGAATGAGATGCCCTCTTCCCTTTATGCCAGGTTTTGCCTCCTACATTTTGGGGCTGGTGGAAGAGAGGGAGACTACAAGAAGGTAGCAAATAAGGAAGTAATGGCTCTCCTCTTTCAACTTGTACCATCTTCCATAGACAAAAATTTATATTGTTTTTGCTGTTACAAAGTGAAAATGTTAAACAGGATTCAAGACCCAAACTACTTCCTTAACATAGTAAGGATGTGCCCCATTTTCAGTGCTGACCATTTCAGAAGGCTTTTGAAAGAGACACTGTTCTTTCAGATGCCCACATGGCACTATCCATCCCCAAGAGGCAATTAATTTTGGATCCTGACCAATGCCCTGATGTGCCAGGCATATCAGCTACGCATTAAGCAAAGGACTTCATTAAAGGACAGGAATTTAATTGAGTCTATATTCAGGTATGTCTCTGAAAGCTAGAGGGTAAGGCAGAGACGTAGTAACTAAAAATGTTTTAAAGAACACACGTACGACCTCTTTCTCAGGAATTCAAGTTGTGTAGCCTACATTTAACTCTCTTCAACATATAGGAGCCAGTCAGACCACAGGTTCCCTGTTCTGAGCACAGTAAACTCCATCACACAGCCACTACTTCAGGAAAAAAACTTTCACACCAGCTCTAAAAAGTCAGGGAACAGGAAAATAACTACAGATACCCAAAGAGACAGAAAATGTGCAATATTATCAGATGGAAAGCCTCAGTATAACTTGACTAACTATTTCTAGTCTTAGAAACAACTACAACTTAGAAGTCAGATCAGAACATGTTGATAGGGAGAAGCACTGGGAACAGCAAGGGTGCAACAGTATTTAATTTCACTTTTCTGTCTAAGCCTAAAAGCCTGCTCATAAGAACTTCTTTGATCCTGTTTAGAACTTTGCGTATCTGCAACAAATTACTAACCTCATTCCTCAGTTCCTTCTGTGCCTTCAGCCCAATCAGTATGGCTGTTCTATTACATCATTTTTAAGTCTACTTTTTTCAACTGTACATAAGCACAAACATCTTTTTACTTGTCTATCCACTCCACTAACCATTTTTTCCACTCTTACCTTTACCAGATGCCATCATAAAGCCTTCCTATGGCAAGGCCAATTTTAAAGGAAAACATAAAATGACCTCATTACTACACAGCTATCTTTATAAACCTACTCTGTTAATTCAGAACAAACTATCAGCTAGTTACCAGTTTCATACATTTGGCTAACAATTTCCTCCACCAGTCTGAAATGTCACAGTACCAATTCTTATTTTACCTCTAAGACATGGGCCAAAATACTTCCAATGGACTCAGAACTCTAACCAAACCAACCACAAAAGCAAAGCACTCAGTAGTAACACCATGTTTAAATTAAAGGCAATGAGCAAAGCATATGAGTTGTGGTTTGCTTATTTCTCATGGCAATATATTCCTAATTTTAGGCACTTGAATGCTGTTAACACTAGATAAACTGCACATATAGCAACTACTGCAGTAGATGTCATTTGAAAAAACATTCAACCATACTCACTTTCTGTGCTGAACTCAAGGCAGCATTTTAAATATCACACGGAATGACAATTCTAATTGCATACTGCAGAATTAAATCCAAGATTGCTGTCAAAGCAACATTTCAGAGTATGTTAACTTTGAAATTACTGTTAGCCCAGGGAGTTAACTTGAGTTAGCTCTTTCTTAACTCTGCTTCAGTTTTTCAGCCATATGAGCTGCCCTTTTTGGAATCTTTACATTAATAATGTCAGCTTTTCCTTCAACATACTTTACTAGGAGGGAACAACCAAAATTTAGGTGATTTGGCTGTAGCTTTAAATGGTTAATACAAAATTTATGCTTCATGTCTCTAACTGTTTCACCTAGAACAACTTTTGACCACAAAGAAGAAAAAGTACCTGGGAAGAAGTCAGCCTGAAATTAGTCATAATTCATTTTTATTCAATAGCATATATTTGCCAGTGCAGGAAGTTTTGACTGAGCCTCCTTAGCAGAGACAACTATCAGCAAAATAACCACAATTTCCAAATAGCTTTCTTTTCCTATAGCTGCGACATTTCTTTAATTAAAAAGTGTGATTAGTAATCTCATCTGAACACAAGACGATTACCTAGAGATAAAGTTCAACAAATCTCTTGAGATCAGTATGGCCTTGTACACATACCTTGTGCAGCAGACCTGGCAGATCAGAGGCTACAGCAAGGGGACTAACCACAAATGCGTTTATTTGCTGGGGTCCTTGAGGAGCTAAGACTGTCAGTGACCTTCTTCCACAACTAAGCTGCTCTTTCCACAGAAATCCAAGAAATACATTTTTACTGGGAGTGGCAAGAATCTGAGGAAGAATGTAACAAAAAAGGTAATTTTAAGGTCAAAATAGTTAACAGTGACCTTTTCTTGAGTTGTGTCATTAAGGTTGTACTTTACATTACAAAATTAGGAATTCCTACCAAGTTCCTTTCCACTTTCTTGCTCTTCAGGGAATAAAAAAACCATTAGATCTATCTAGGGCAGGGACTATTAACAGCTTGTCTCTCTGATTTGAACACATTATCCCTGTAAAGCAAACATCTGAGCAGCGTGGTACATAAAAACACAACCCACCTTTATGTTTCTTTCAAGGGTCAGTTCCCTTCATGACCTTACTGCACTTCCAGTCCCAAGTCTTCTGCATCATATATCCATTATCTCTCTTCCATTCTTCTGCCTAGGCTTGTCCTTCTTCTGGTGTGCTTTAAAACAAGAAAGGCTTCCTTTTGGCCTTGAAATTGGTGGTTGCTTCAGGGAAAGAGTACATTTTCTGTCAAATGGCCTGTGAAAATTCAGGTTCCCTTGCATCTATTAATCTGCCGGTGTACATTAATAGAACTAGTTAGTTCTGCTAGTTCTGTTTCAGTGTGAGGCCTTAACCACAACAAAAACAGCAGCTTTTGCAGTAGGTAGGTGGTGTGGAGCTTTCCAGTACTTCTGTAAGCAAACTGACCCTCACCCTCAATTCTGTCTGTTACTTTCTTCCTTCATTTTCCCTTTCCTCCTTCATTGTCTCAGATATACTCCTGCCTGGCCCTAGCCAGCTATTGCTGCTTTCTCAAGGATTACGTCTCGTATCAGTGCCAAACTTGAACATATTTGGGCAAAACCAAGACAAGGACAGCAGAGCTTACTCTCCAGAACTGTACTTCAACTACTACAAGCTCAGCAATTCACACAGATGTCCTGCCTCACAGGTTAGACTGCTTGACTGGTCTCCAGAACAAGCAACTACTTTACTCACTTCTCCCTCCCTTTCACCCAATATCAACAGTGCAAAATAAACGGCGCAACATAAACAGATATTGACTTGAATCCTGGCTTTATTCTCAAATTTTCTGCAAAAAGAAATGGATGCCTGGGTGAGAAATAAACTTACTTCATTCTTGGTTTAAATGTGTCTGGTAATACTGCCCTTACACTGTGTCCTGTTCAAAAGCTAACCAGCTTCTAACACAGGACTTGGAAACCAATAAATATTGACGTTTCAAATATAACTCCAACATTTTCAGATGTTTGTCACCTTTGACATCCAACTCCACTAGGGAGATACAGAGTTATTTTGTTTCTGATAATAGCTCTCTACCAGTCAGCTTTCAATAAGGAATACATTTCATTCCATTATGATATTTAGCTTGACATGGAAACAATTATTTCATATACTCAGTCAATTTCTATTCCACAAAGCAGGAGAAATGCAGCTTGTACAAAGCAACACTATAACTCTCATATCATGTGAAGAGAAACTCCTTTATCTCCTTTTGAGTCCTTTTTTTGGAGGTTACACGACAGTTCAGTTCAGAAAGCTTCTTACTAAAGCAGCAATTTTAGTCCACATAACTGGCAAAATAAAGAGTGCAATAATTTAGGTCACTTATCACAATTAAATTGCATTTAACCCCTTCAGTGTCATATATTCTTCCATGGGTGTTTTCTGTTTAAATCCTAGCCTATTATGCTGTGGAAAGCTTTCCTCGCCTGAGAATATATTTTGTCTTTTCAATCTTAATTATCTATTGCTTTTGAAAGGAAAATATATAATTTCATTCTTTTTTCTCCTTGGGATTTGATGTTTTTTACACCTTGCTTCATTTAACTTTTACTACCATGGCAGAACTGACATGATGCTCAAGTGACAAAAATCAATCCCTAAGAAACAGAACACGAGAGTGTATTTGGGCCTATTTAAAAAAAAAACAAAACAAACAAACAAACAAAAAACCCCCACCACTTTGAAAAAGAAGTAGTAAACTATCTAATTTGTCCTCAATATATCTATCTAACAAAGCAGTTCATACATCTGCCTTTTTAAATATTACATAGTGAATTAATGCATTTCTACTCCCAAAATACCTCTGATGTAACATAGTAACCAGTGCCACCTGATAAAACCAATGCCATCTACTATCACCCACTAAGGCATTTAATCAAACCTTTACATTAAACTCTAAACAATGACTCAATTGAGACAGGACCAGGTATGATTGAAATTTCCACAAAGAGGATTCCAAAACCAGGTAATGCAGCATTAAGGCCATCACTGCAAGCCCTATTTATCAGCGCAGCTCACATGCTGCATTTCTCAAACTCTGCAGGGCTTTTCCCCTACTTATCCATGTGCACATAATGGACCTCCTGTAGAGATGAACACTGATGTCTCACCATTGAGCTTATTGTCTGCTGGACCTCTGCTTATTTATTGAAGAAAAGGAACAAAAGAAGGGATCACAGAAGCAGAGACAACAACTAAGACAGTGAAAAGCCACTCTGGAAAAAGATGCCTATCCCTCCTCTAACAATCATCTCTCCTGTGGTTAAACAAGTCTCATTAAACTAGGAGATGTCAAACCTGAAGATTTTGTATCCCACCTCTCAAGTCAGAACAGGAGCCAGAGCCCAAAGTATTAGGAAAAGAGACAAGTGGGAGTGAGATTCCTACCCCAAGTAGTAAAAAAACTTCACAAAGAAATAAATTAAAGCCTAAGATACTATTTTGGCTTCTCAAGACCACAAAAACTCCTGCCCTCATTTCCTGCTGTATCAACACGTAACAAAGCTTCAGCATATGCACAGAGAGAATCGAGCTCTGGCAGCCCAGACAGTTTACAGACTGCACTTTAAGTGCTCCACCTGAGCACAAAGGTACATTCGTCCTTGCTTACCACGCTCAAACACAGGGCTCTGCTACTTCTTTTCATTGCCTAGAGGACATATACAGCATCATGGAGAGCAGCAACTTCTCGCTCTTTGAACCCACTCATGTGGGCACTCGTGTTGCCTCAGTGGACACGAACTGCAAGTCACATCCTGCTCATGAACTTGCCTACAAGCAGAAATACCAAGGCTGCACAGCCACTCAGCTAACCAAGTGCTCTTGCAAAAGGGTTTTACAGCTTTAACTTTCTAACAGTGGGCTACCACAGTGGAGATGGCAACATGGACAAATCCATTCCAAAAGCATATTCTAGAAAAATATGAGATTTTAAACGTAGTAGTTCTCCTATTTTCTACCATAAATACAAAGTTTAAATTGCCATGTTAGTATATAACCAAGACAGTAGGTAGTCAGGTCCTTTTGCTACAAACTGTTCATTGCATTAACAGATAAACTGCTGCTTGGAACAAATACTATTTTTAGTAATCAAAGACTCCACATTTTTTTCAAAACAACCTTGCAAAAACAAACATTCTCAGGCTCCACTGGAAAACCAAACAAAAACAAAGCAAATAAGAGCACAACTATTTATACATCTGCCAAGCAAATATTCTACAGTGAATGATATAGTAAAAAAGAAGATGTTGAGTAAAAAACATGAATCTTTGGTTCTTGTGGGAGTGATGGGTGGAGAGTTACTGCTTGAAGTTAATCTAATCAATGCTACCATTTTTACCCATAACATCCTATTACATTTACCATATTTGTAAAGGGTAACATGCATTTTGCTGACAAATCAATGCATTAATATATGTATTTCACCCCTCCAATGCAAAGCTTTAGAATTAGGCATGGCATTATGAAAGAATCACTCTTCATTAGCAGTTGGCAAATGCTAAACTACAGGGACTCAACAGCACTGTCCCTGTTTCTACACACTGGAAAAGGCCAGCTTTTAGTTAGCAGTATTGTGTTGGTTGACACCAGTTATCCAAAAAATCTACACTGTTACTCACGGAAGAAGGAAAATCTGCTTATCTCCATTTTCATGGCACTACCACAGCCATCTAACAACTGTAATCTACAACACTCTCATATTAACAGTTTTTCCTATATTTTTTCGCATTACACAAATTTTACACACTCAAACAAGCTTACTTTTCTTTACCTCAAAGGAAAGCTGATAGCTTCCAAACTTTGTGGCAAGGCAGAGAGCAAACCCTTTTAGACAGCCAAATATCCATTCTTAAATGTTCAGGTTATCGCTCCTTTCTATGTACAGATATGACAGAGGCAAATTTACTGCTTCTTGAACAAGTTCGGGAAAAAATTACCCCTTTTTAACCTCGCAGATACTGGTTCTAATTGCTACTGGTTTGAAATTTCTGTTCAGTAGAGTCAGGAGATATCACTTCCACTGAGAAGTTCTTCAAAACAAACAAAAAAAACCCCAACCCAACCCACAATCCACTTTTGCAGGGAGTTAAACTATGCTGTAACAATAATCATCAAGAAAGAATCAGACTTCTCAGTGCTGTCTATTTAAAGCACTGCAAAGCAAACTCACAAAGCTTGACACAAGTTTTCCTCTGAAGCTGTCTACTCTAAAGTTGAATGCAAGAAAAAGCAGCAATATCTGAAAGGGGCTACACCACTCAGTTATGTAAGTCACAAAGGTTCAAATTTAGATTTATATTTAGTTCGTCAATTCCCACCCAGAGTTCAACTCAGTAAACTGATCTGTTTTTAGCTTTTGACTCTTTTGGACATTTCCTTCCTTCATCTGTGTAAATGCGTCAGAGCTTCTAAAATGTTTCCCTTTGGCTAGGGTAGGATGCATCTGATTCCAAGCTTAAAAAAAAAAAGTTAACACACACACACGCCGAGTGGTTATTGTTGGCTGAATTACACCCTTGTTCTGAGTTAAGCACAGGCAAATTTGACTCCAATCCCCACACTGCACTAGAAAAGATATTGCTTCTTCCGTTGACGGGTTAAAGCATGTCACGGCTAATCTCTACAACGATCATGAGACCAACTATTTTACCACCTATAAGAAGACTTGACTTGGTAATTCAACAGATAAACAGTAAAATTTTCCCAAAATGGGGACAGAAATGAAGTTCAGTTTTGTAACCTTCTGCTCAGCCATCAAGGCAAGAAATTCAGTCAAGTACGATTCCTTGTTTTTCTACCAAAGCCAGCCTTCCACTACATGGAAACTGGTAGAAACTGGTATCTTAGTTTTCATTTATTTATTCATTAAATATAAAGCATTAACAAGCCAATGTCCTGGTTCTAACCTGGAGAGGACACGATTAGGACCCAGAGTACCACCTCATGTCATTCTCCGGGAAGGGCTCACTCCCAAGTTGGGGCAGAGTGGCAGAGGGAGTAGTCAGGGAACATCAGGGGCTTCCACAAGGTGTGAGAAATAACATTTATTTTCCTGTACACTCTGTCATTGATATAATTACTGTCTGTTTTCTTAGCTCATTACTGTTCCCAGTAAATTGCCCTTATCTTAACCCATAATCTTTACCTTTTGTGCCTTCAATTCTCCTCTCCATCCTGCCATAGAGGGTATGGACAGGAAGTGAGCAAGTGGAGTGAGGAGAACACCATTCCTAAACAAGGACAGCCAACCAACAAGTCATTATATAAGCCATTATCATCTTTCCATCGGAAAAGGTGCAACTGTCCTAATAAGTTTTAGTTTGGCTTCCCTCTGTTGTCCTTACAGAAGTCTGGTTCACATGATACCCTGTCAGTTAAGCAATGCACAGCACTGATTTCTTCTTTGAACTTCGTGAACTATGGCAAATTCAACCCTAACAACTGTCTTTAAGTGCAGAAAACAAGTACTTAACACACAGGAAATGTGACTATAAGACATGTAAAGACCATAAGCTACTGCTGTAGCTGTTCAATTTCCATTCCTTTAGAACCAACCCTATGTGCTGTATCAACCAAAACGAAGTTGCTGACTAACATTAATAAACGAAATAAATAAAGACAGGGATAAAAGCTTTGAGAGTAAAGCTTTATTTAAAAAATAAAACAACAATAGCTATTCAGTTTCTTTAGCAGAGAAATCATATCCTATTTTATTACTCTATAGTAAAAGACAGAAAGAGGCCTCTAAAGATGGGGTTTGGCATCTTCTTAAAGTCTGATGGTCAACATACTATGTGCTATCGATTTCTGTGCAGAACATAACAACCCAGGCAATTTATTTCTATTCACTTTGATTTGCTGGCAGCTTTCTACATTTTTTTCTGTGCTTTCAGCTGCATATACCCAGAATTCAAGGAATAGGAGAATTACAAAGGGCAAAGATACTTTGACCTTGGCCTAAAGTTTTCAGAAGAGGATGGAGTATTTTTACGATCTCAGAAAATGGTATCATCTTTGTACTCACTGGTGCTTAACCCAACATGCCCAGAAGTCAGTGGCATGATAAACACTTAGAAACTGAAAAACTTACTACCTTAAGACCAGTAGAAAACTGTATCAAACACTACAGCCAAGACTACGCAATGGATAGTCAAGTGAAGTCCACAGTGTAGCATAGGAGGTTAGCCAAGTAATATTTGGTATTTAAACACTCCATTTTGTCTAATTCACTTCTTGGGATGTTCCTGATGCATCTTCCCTTTATTACCTAGGACACACTTTAAGAAAAGTCACCTGATTTCTTTCCAACGTTTAACATCTGTTTGGGCTCTGAAAGCAAGCAGTCCCCAAGACTTCAAACACTTCTGCTTTCATTAAATTTCACCAATAACATTTTTCATTGTTTGATAGCCTCAAAATTATTAATCAGCTACGTGACCATCACAAATCTTAGTGAATTGCCTTTGACCAAATGCCTTGATAAAGCACATCATAAGGCTAAAGGTTTCCACAAAATTACCCACAAAAAAGCAGAAATTCTGTATGAAGCCTACAAGTTTTGGATTTTGAATCACTCTTTTATGCAGTAAGTGAGGTACAGACAAGACAAAAACAAGTAGGTATTTTCCTGATAAGTCCTTGTGAGCCCTATCTTTCTGTAGAATATTTTCCTGTCCATTTTTAGCACCTAGGAAATCTCACTTCACTATAACCCTGGATCCTCAGACTCTAATTGCTAAGCAGTCATGTACAAATCTAACCACAAAAATCACTACTGGTTGTTTACACAGTCAGCAGACACCTCAGGAATAACTATTACTGCTCATACACACACTAAGACTACAAGCAAACATGAGTAATTAAGCTCCGGGTAGTTTCACAGATGACTAGAACGCATTGGGATTACTCACAATAGCCCTGTTCAGTGCCTACTGCCCAGAATACTTTCTCCAACTCTTGAACAAAGAGATTGGTCATGCAAACTCAAGTTTCTGAAGCCACGTGGAACACTTAGTCTGACAATGTATACATGCACACATGTATCCTCATGCACACTAGTAAAACAAACCCTCCTGAATCTCAGACTCATGACAGACTATTACACATGCCAATAACATCATCCTGAATCTCGCACAGATTTGTGGGAATTATCCAAGCACACTATACTACACCTATAGCATAAAACATAAAGCAAACCCCTGACACATTTTGAATGCTGGAAGCCTACACTTCTCTCCCTATACTTTCCATCTTGCTTCCTCAACATCTTGGGCCCTGAGACAAAAAAAAAAATTTAAAAAAAAATCCCATCTCCCTGTAAAGATTGCTTTCTCTTCCCACCATAATTATAAAACACTAACGCTTATTTCAGTTCTTCAGCAAGGTCCAGATTACAAAACATCATATTCAGAAGTACCAGCTAAAGACATAGTTCAGCACTGCTCAGTAGGAAAACCTGTCACATATTTGCAGTTGTTTATATCAAACAGGGCTACTGCCACTTATGCAAGGCAGCAACACAGGAGATTAAACAAATTTCACTAAATTATTTCAGAAGAATCCACTCAACAGCCTTGAAAAACAACCCTATTTTTTAAACAAATGCACAATTAGGCAATTTGAGATGACTTAGAGCAGCTATTTGGCAGAGAAACCACAGGAACAGGCTTTGTATCTTTAAAGCACAGTCTTGTCGCTCAGACTGTTTTGTGAAACTTTGTGGACACAACTCATTTATGACCCTCCTCTTTTGTGTATCCATACAACAACCTACTCTAGAGGCTGAAAATCAGATGCTTTAATGTACTGTAGTGTCTACTGCTAAAAGCACTTGAGTTGTTCCCTGTCATTTCAATTCCTCCTCCTCACTACTGGGTAAGTGATCTGTTTTCTCAAAACAGCAGTATCCTTCCTGAAGGAATATGACTCAGCTTTGCAGATCATCAGTATTACTTCACCAGTAGTCTACTTTTTGATTTTACCGCACCGACAAAAATGTTAAGTTAAACAAAGATCCTTCTCCAAATCAGGGAAATTTCTTCACGAGAACAACAAATACATGTAACTATCTTAGTCATTAAATTAAAATAGCTGCTGTGACCTTTGTAGGGTTTTTTGCCTCATAGCCTTTTTTTAAAGATTAAACTTAGTTCTTACCAACATCAAGCATAAAATATCTTTTCCCCTGTTCTCTTTAAAATTCACTCACTTGCCTTCAACCACCACTGCATTTCCAAAATTTCAATGTCTTTACTATTTTAACACTTTTGTTGACCATGAACAGCTATTTCAATGATTTTTACCTCCTTCTTCAAGATGCAGACCAAAAATCACTATGCAGTTTCACCCTACTAAACTGATCTAGCAGTCTGCACATAAACATTTTCTGACACTAGAATTATTTTAGTTTTCCTTTTCAGTTGAAAAGGACTAGAGAAACATTAACATTTTCTCTATATATTGAGTTAAGGAAAGTTTTTCCAGTGTTTCTTCAGATCTTATTTACCTAGATAGGGATTTTACATGTGAAGGCTTTTGGAAGTCATGTGATATTTCAGGTTGAAATTCACACCTGTTTCTGTTAGGTTGCTGTGGGACACATTTAACTGGAGACAAACCACTTCTCTAAGAAACATTTACTACCCATCTCCTACATAGTGACTGAGCTCCACAACTGATAAAAGCCTCCGTTATACCAGGTCTCTTCCTACTTCTGTCAGCTCCTTTCTGAGCACATCAGCACTTCATGCCAGTTCAAATGTACTCCTCCCAAGAATGGACCTGGCTTTCCTCTAACTTTCCTTTACCTTCCACTTCAAATGTGCATTTAGTTTATTAACTGTTAGCTATCACAGATGTTAGAAGTAATTCTCTGTCCTCTCTTAGAAATATTCATGACTTCTGCCTCCAACTGTTTCAAACACACCCTAACCTCTAACTTGATCTGTCCTTGTCTATCTGCAGAGAAGCTTGGCTGTTTCACACCAAGCCAAATTGCACAACAGCTGCTGCATTTCACACTGAAACTCTCTATCCTCATCTTCATTGTTCCAGGAAATATCAATTCAACAATGTCATTTCCCAGCCTAACTTCTCCATTGTAAGTTCATTGTTTCTGCAGTTATTTTTGTTCTGCATATGCTCATCAGAAACTATCAAGTTGTGGCATTTTTCTATGGTGCTTTTCAAAATATCATTTACATACACACACACCCTTCACCCCACCCTGCTTCAACCATCATATTAAAATGGATACCTCCGGAACTGGATCAAACTTTCACAGTAGAGCCCACTTCTTCAGCCCAGGTCAACTGGCACTAATGACAGCAATCCTGCTGCAACCTTCTCACAGCACAAAGTAACAGATTCTTGACACTGAATTACACAACACTGTAATTTTTTGTTGTGTTTATTTATTTATTTAAGACAAATGCTCTCATCACTCTAAGTCACATGAAAGAATGGACAATTTGTTTCATACTTTACATCCTCTGCATGCTCACCACTTCTCAAAACACACCCCAGCTCCTGACAGCCACACGGTCAAGAACTAGTACTAGCAGAGGACAGCAGGGAGCTGTTATGTGAGCTACCACCAGTGCTGCCTGGCGAAACTTCACTTTTGGCTTCATTATTGGATGATTTTTGTTAGACACTCGTAACTACTCTTTAGCTGCTCCAACTGTCACGCCAAGGAAGCAACAACCACAGCTCTGACTACCTTCTCTGTAAGTTAGCTACTACACACCACCAGGAGATAGTGCTTTCCTAAGAACATTCACCTATTTTAACTTTACAGATGATGTGTTCTGCTTCATGGTTTTCAGATGGAAATCTGGCTTGTTTTTCACATTTGATGCCCACCTTGAAAGCTATTTTGCCCATGATGTAAATGACAGTGTGTTTTTACTAGTCGTATCCTTGAAAAAAATCTGCTGCCTTTTAATAATATGCTTGCCTTTTCTTTACCACGTAATCTTCCCCAACCCTCTCTCCTTTCCCTCTTCCTAGAAGACTTTCTCTACTATGATAGCATTTTTAATGCTGTCTACTACAGGCAGTCAACTATCTCAACCACTATCACACAGGACACTAATATAAAGCAAGCAAGGCAACAGTATATAAAGCAATATAATCCGGAAGAAATAAAACATAAGTCCTCCTTGTAATCTTGAAATAACACATTACTAAATGCTGGCTTTTATCTTTACAGTATTAAATGATGTTCATGAAAACTAAGTAAACAACAAGGTCATTATTTAAGAGAAAAAAAAGAAAATCAATTGTGTTTTCATGATACACATTAGTACTTCTTCTAAGGTCTCAACTCTTCAAGCAACTATCAGCGTAGGTTGCTATAGGCAGACTCAGTCGAACCCAGACTGATCCAAGTGTCAAGTTACTAGTACTTGCAGAAGTCTTCAAATGTCCACAACCACAACAAATCTCAGCATTCTGTTTTCCTAAAATACTCACATGTTCATTTTGGTACCTAAACACACATATGTCAAACCAAAGTTCTAAATTCTCTTATCATTATGCTTCCATTAAGAAACACATGCACAAGCAGGATATACTAAGCACACATTAGAACCAGGCGCTATTTAAAGCTATTCTGGCTACCAGCCTGTTCTCTAACTTCACCTTGAGAGAGGTGGCACACTGAACTCTCTACTTGCAACATCCACTTCTTCCAGACCCACATTCATCTCAGACTTACTCCTTCTCCTGAGAAAGGACTGCTGCCACCTGAGTAGATTAGGTTTCAAATGGAAAATCCTCCACTTTTTTGTTTTTCCCATATCAAGGGATGAAGTACAATTAACAATTATATTCAGATTTAACCTGGCAAAGCCTGGTCAGCTATTCACCTTAATGATGAGACTTTCGAGGCCCCTTGTTTTTCCTTTGTTTTTCACTTTTGTTCCTCCAAAGGGTCCCTTCCCATTGTTCAGTATGTAAATTGTGTTCCTTCTAGGAACGTGGCAAATATTCACATAAACAGGTGGTGACAACACTCATCTCAACGGCTTTGAAAACTGTATTGTTTGTCCATATATCAATGAAGTTACTGCAGTGTGTAGAGGCCACTCATAAAAAAATGTATCTTACAGGAAATAACTACATTCACTTTCATCTCACAACTGTGAAGAGTTATCAGTTGCTTGGTTTTTTTCCATGAAGACTTATCAGAGTAATTTATAAAGGCACTCCTTACACTGTATAGCCAAGGGTTGACTGAAGTGCTGACAAGCCTTTTTCTCTGCAACCTTTTGTATTCACAGGTATCTCCATCATCCCAGAAGGGTAAGTTTAATTACGAATAGTTTGATCAACATGTCTTTTACCTGGATGAAAAAAGTTTTGCTCTTTATGCCTAAAAACTAAATTCACAAACTTCAAACTAGCAAAAATATTTTGGTTTGGAAAATACTGTTATAATAACATGATTTTAAGCTTAACAGACAGCCCTCATTCTTGCATCCTGACGATGTCAGTTGAGTCCCCTTCCCAAAGTACTGAGGACTCAAATAAAAGCCACAAAGATGAAGATTAAACCAACAGCAACCAAACAAAACCTTTGTATGGTTACTGCCCTGTAAGCCATGACTTGATGGCACTCCCTCAAACTCAACTCTGCTCATGTCAGCTGTTTTCAGACCTATCAGATACATAGGATATTGGGTTGAAACTTAGAATATATTTTCAAAAATTTTATCTTAATAACTTTTCATTAAAAATAGATCTTGTATACTTAACACATGTACTAACACCACTCTACACAGCCACTTAGACCCTGCAGTACTGCATTTTCATATGGTAACAGTCTTTTTTTCATAACTCCAAGATATTTTACCAGTCCTTTCAAGTCACACCAGTGCACTTTTTAATTTTAAAAGGGATGTTTGTCTATACATTTAGAGTTCAAAAGATATCCTTCTGTCAGTTTACAGTCATTTCTAATCTCCAACTTCTATATAGGACAAAAAGGCACTTCCTACAACCACTGTGTTTTCTCCTTCAAAATGTAATCACTTTGCCTAGCACTCAACTCTGCTTCTTTTACTATTAATCCTGCCACAAAGGTGACAGACCTAACAAGGTACTCTTTTCCTTTTAACATCAAATAATGAGATTTAGATACCAAATATGTAACAGAAAGTAAGCTGCCTCAATTTCTTCCAATAAAGGGATTCCTCATTTACATTCAAGACACACAGTCTTTATGCGTTCCTACTACCACTACCTCACTTCCAGTTCAGCTGCTCTCCTCACATTTCAACTGCAACTTTATTTCCCCAACAACTAAAGACTGAGTTTATATTTACATAACCAAAGTGAAAACTGGAAATGTGCACATTTCAAGTGATGTGAACCTAGCTGCTGTTCAATATACTAACAAAACCTTCCAAATAACGAAACTCTATTCTTCAGGCTACTTTAATTCTACTTCAAGCTTAGTCTTACAAAAGGTCAGGAGGAAAGCCAATAACCCCACTTGGCAGCTCAACTGACCAATTTAACCAATCCAAGATTAGAACTGATTGTTTAGGCAAGCTTTGTGTTGTTGGGTTTTGGGGGTTTTTTTCCCTTCTGGAAAACACTGCAACATTTTTACTCATTTTCTCTTTTAAGTAACAGCTATAGCTTTGCTAATATCTCCGCAAGTGACAGGAAAAAGGAAGCATTTGTCATTGTAAATTCTGTAAAGAGAAAATTATTTTGTCTGCTCCTAAGAGCACCAAACAAAGTTTTTTCCTTGTTCATTGATCGCTGCACCCATTGTGTTTCACTGAAAAAAAAATCCGCCTGTTGTTCAAACAAAGGGAAGCACCGGAGATCTCTTAATAGACCTTATAGAAGAGTGGATCATGTACAGAGGCAGAATTCAAGAGCTCTTCTCAATGCCAAACACCCACAATAGATACCAGAACATTTTCCAAAGTATGTTAGAGCCCAGGCCGAACCAGATAACCTCCACATATAAATACAGAAATGAGAATGCCAGTTGTTAAATATGCTCTAAGAGTTTTTTGATAAGCATGTTCTTCTACTGCTTTAAGATCTTCAGTTGCTGCAAGACTGAGCTCAGTGCAACTTCCCTGTTATCAGAAGTTATCAGCATCAGAACTCATCACTGCACCACTTACGAGCTTACCAGCTGTAGCATCCCTCAACCCACACATAAATGTGGAAGTTGATTATTAATACAGCTGGCAGGGTCCTCCAAAACTCCAAGATTACTACACAAGCATCCATTTGTA
Source organism: Brachypodius melanocephalos (assembly GCA_013398615.1). Classification (NCBI taxonomy): domain Eukaryota; kingdom Metazoa; phylum Chordata; class Aves; order Passeriformes; family Pycnonotidae; genus Brachypodius; species Brachypodius melanocephalos. The sequence continues at coordinate 15,756,128 of VZSR01001854.1, read as the reverse complement.
ACTACACTAGACAGACTACTGTGTGTAAGCCTACTGTTCTGTCATTTTGCTTTCATCGGGATTTTTTCCTGGGAACGATAAAGCTCAGTCCTTCTACGATAAAACCCACCAAGGCCAGCATCTTGACAAAGAGTTTCATACTCAAGGGCTGTCATATAAAGCAGGTTGCCTCGGGAGCATCAAGCCCTCCAGAGGGGACACAGCCCCCTGTTCGGACCCTTTATCCACGCAAACGCAGTTCCCATCCCTGCTTCAGGGATGCTACAAATCACACCTCCTCCTTCACCCCCATGAAACCAGACACACTGAGCAGCACCACCGACCGCAAGCAGCACTGATTACAACGTTTCTCACTTCCCTCGTGGACTTTCCTTAAAAACCCAACGAACACAGCTTTTACTACTATTATTAGTACTGCCATCATTATTTTTTACACACGAAATCGGCCAACCCCCTCATCTTTTCAGCGGTGAGTCTGCATTTTCCTTGCTCGCCGCTCCTTTTTAGGCATCCACAAGGAGCAAGTGCCCAGCCCAGCCCGGCCGCCCCGCCCGTAGCGATGGCCGGGGGGTGCCCTGGGGGCTCGGAGCAGCCGCCAGAGAGGACGGAGGGGAGGAGCCGCCGCCGCTCGGGGGAGGGCAGCGGGCACCTGGGGGAGGCTTCGTCCCCGCCGCCGCCCAGACTGCCGGCAGGGCTCCGTCCCCGCCGGTGACGGTCCGTGCGGCCCGGGCAGTCCTGCCTTCCCCGCCGCTACCCTCCTGGGGACAGCGTCTCGGCGGCGGGCGCAGCCACCCTCCCCGCCCGGTTGCGTGCCGAGAGTAAACACCGAGGGAGAAGCCAGCCTCCATTTTTTTCCTCATCCCGGCAGCCTGTCAACAGGCTCCCTCCCTTCCCCTCCCGATCCTCCTCGCCGAGCCCGGCTTCCCAGCCCGGCAGCGCCCGAGCGCCGCTGCTGCTCCGCCTCAGCCGAGGCAGCGACACTTCCTTAACACGGGCTTCGCTTTTTGTCTGCCTCTTTCGCTTCTCCTTACAACATCCACTTTCCATGCCACTTCTCCCATCCCTGCCCTGTGCCGCCACCCAGCAGCACAGCACTGGAGGAGCGCTGCCTTTTATAGCGGTGCCATCCTTGTCCGTTCGCCGGCCTCCCCGGGGGGCCCGGCCGGCGGCAATCGGCTCCTGCAACCCTGCGACCCCGCTCACCCTTCTCGGTCCTCCGACACCCGGGGCTTCCCGGATCGGAGCGGCTCTTCCACCCTCCTCCTGCTCCGCAACCCCCTGCGGGACATTTTCGGGGGACTCGGGTCCGCCTGGCGCAGGATGGTGCCGCCCGGCCCCGATAACGCGCCCGCTACCGGGCCGGCATGGGAGGCAGAATCGCACCTGTCACCGGCGACACCGCCCCGGGGCGGCAGCAGCCCCGCACCCTCCCGGCCGGGCTGCGCCGCCGCCGTCGCCCCCGTTTTCACGCCTCGCTTCTGCCGGCGAGGGTGGCGTCCCGCCCGCGAGTTGCTCTGCTTAAGCCCCGCTGTCCCCGGCACGGGACGGGGGGGCTCGGCTCTCTTCCCCGCCGCCTCCTCGAGGAACGGACGGGCAGTGCCGAGGCAGCGAGAGGCAGACGAGCCTTCCCCGAGGCCACCTGACAAAGCCGCCTGCCCTCGCCTCCTTTCCCGGCTCCCGGGGGAAGAAGTCGCTTCCCCAGGGCCACCTTTCGCTTCTACCTCCAACTGCGGTCTCGCCGCCGGCCTTTCCTCCCTGTTCCCCCAGTACACGACTGCACTCACCGGATCGGAAGAACGCCGCGATGTCCGCCGAGTCCTTGGCCGCCTCCTCGGCCCCTTCCCCCGCGCCGCTGCCGGCCGTGGTGGCGGCGGAGGTGGCGGTAGCGGCGCTGCTCATGGCTGCTGCTGCTGCTGCTGCTGCGTGTGCCGGCGGCGGTGGCTCCACCGGGCGAGACCCGCCGCCGACCCCGCCGCCCCCTCCGCGGATCCCGGCTTCACCTCCGGGCGGGAGCGGCCGTCAGGGCGGCAGCCGGAGAGGGCGAGCGATGCGGGGCGGCGGCGGGCGGCCGCAGCGAGCGCAGGGACATGAAGGTATGTGCGGAATGGCAGCTCCGGGAGCGCCCACCCCCCGCAGCCACCTAGGAGGCGGCGTGTGCATGCAGGGAGTCCGGGCGGGCGGGCGGGCGGCAGCCGGAGCGCAGACAATCGCGGGAGGAGGAGGAGAAGGAGGAGGAGGAGGGCGACGACGACGACGACGGCATGGGAAGGGCCAGCGGTCCGCGCAGCGAAAAGCCGGTGGGCGGAGAAAAAAGAAACGTTTCCAGACCTTTTTTTTTTCCCCTTTTTTTTTTTTTCTTTTTTTTTTTTTTTTCCCAGAAGGAGAGAAGAGCGATCCGGCGGAGCAGCAGCTGCCCTAGCCACCGCGGTGCCACTGGCCGCAGCAACTGGCGTCCTCCATCTTGACTGAGAGGAGGAGGAGGGAAAGAGGGTGGGAAGGGGGAGTCGGGAAAGGAAGCGAGTCTCCGCCCGAGAAACAAGGGCGGTGGAGCCGGGAATGGGGGGAGCTCGGGAATCTCCGGCTGCATCCGGCACCGCTCGGGATGGGGCGGGGCTGGGTGGTGCAGGACGTCAGCGCTCCGCTGAGCCCGCACCTCCTGGCTGGGCCGAGGCCGCCGGAGCTCCCCCGCGACCTGATTGCTGGCTGGGAGCTGTCGGTTTGTTGTTCGGGTTTGGGTTGTCTTCTTGTTTGGTTGGGGTTTTTTAAGATGCTTCCGGCTGGCTTTCGCCCTACTGCCAGCTCGTCGGTGTGGGGAGGTCGGGGTGGAGGTCCAAAAAAAAAAAAAAAAACCCCAAACCAACCCCAATGAAAAAAATCTCAAACAAAATCCAGTCCTTCCGCCCCGGGGGCGAGCGGCGTTAGCGTGGGAAGCGGCGCGTGCCCCGTGCTCCTGTCCCCGCTCCACGAGCGCCAGGGGCCGCCGGCCTCCGAGGGGGCGTGCTCGGGAAGTGACCCTCTGCCCGAGATGGGAAGGAGCCTGGCCTGTCTCTGGAAGGCACAGGGAAAAAGGGATGCGCGGATTTCTTAGAAAGGTGCCTTTAAAAGGCTTCCGTTACGTTGCTGTCTGAATTGCGGATATTTTTTCTTCTGTGATCACGGGGACACTTCCAAAGGTTTTAAGCTGTGGACCGGTTCAGTTAATATCAAATAAGCAAAGAGCTCACGATGGGGAGGTTTTGATGTGTCCCACAACCATCCTGCTCCTCATGTTAAGGCAGTATAAGTTCGTGTCCAGGTCAAGTTTGAGGGGAGGGTGTCAGAGCAGGAATCATAGCATTTGCACAGATTGACAAATCTGAGTAACACATCTCAAATGCTTGTGGTAAATAGTAAATTGTCAGCACGCTTGAAAATGCAGAAGTACAGCTTCAGGAATTAAACTCCTGAACCTTTGGTGAGTGTTAAAAGGAAGGTAAGTTCAAGAGAAAAGTGATTCGTAGAATCATAGAATATCCTGAGCTGGAAGTGACTCATAAGGATCATCCTAGGATCCTGAACAGGACCATCTCGAGAATCCCACATGTCCCTGAAAGCATTGTCCAAACACTTCAGCAGGCTGTGGGCTATGAACACTTCCCTGGGGAGCCTGGTCCAGTGCCCAACCAGCCTCTGGGAGAAGAACCTTTTCCTAATGCCCAACCTAAACCTCCCCTGGCACAGCTTCATGTCCTTCCCTCCGGTCCTAAGGGAATCCTGACAGGTTCTGTTAGTTTATCAGTCAGATGATGAGGAAGTCATCTGCAAGGTTCCCAAGGTTTGTATTTGTCTGAAGTTGTATAGCTTGATAAAAAAAGCTTTTGTGCAGCCATGCCTGCCCCAATTTTTTTACAGAGAAGAGATTTGTTTGACTGAAAGGATTTTTAAAAATGTTTTTATTTCAGACACCACGCACAGGAAAGAGTTATAAATTAGCATCCCACTGGCAGAAGTGGTTGCAACATGAATTTCTTTCTAACTTTCACTGTCCACTTAGCAAAGAACATGAATGGGACAAATGCTGCTGTTCCCTAGCAAGCAGTGAGTTGACCTAGGGGTAGAGATAGGATATTGTATATCTGCCCAGAAAAAAAAACCAACCTGCATAAGAATATGAGAAAATGGGGTGAGTGTATGGAGAGTGTTAATATAATAAATAAAGAATAGGAACCCATCATTCTAGCTTTCAGTGGCTAGAGAGCAAGAAGTGCTCAACATTACTTGTTTTTCAAATTTGAAAAAAGGACTTCAATATGCTGTGCAACTCTGCAAAAAGCTTTAGAAGGCTTTTCATCAGTTGTTGAACATGCTGACTTTCCGTTTCCAGCTAGTTGCTCATCCAGCACACTCTACAAGTTGTAAGTGGGCGCTAAAGAGGCAAGGTTAATTTGAACACTTTAGAAGGCTGTATGGGTCAAGTTTGTCCCTCCCTCTGTCCCTTCCGTTTGCTGAATTGCAAGAGATGCTGGGTTTGCTTTTCTCTTAGTACATGGATGCCCTGAGCCATGTGCCCCACTACAGGAGCCTTTCATCACTGTGAAGGTGACTGAGAAGAACTAGTTATGAGTTCTTCATCAGCAACAAAGGTGGCCCTTACAGAAAAACCTTGAAGAGCCAAAAATGCTCCTATCCTTTGCACAATTCATAAGGATTATAGCAATACATAGGGTTCATGCTAACGTTCAGGATTCAATATTTACTGAAGGGTAAGTTAAAAGAGACAAAGATAGGAAAATGACATTATGACAAAGCTACTTAACACTCTCTAATAAAACAAGGACTTAATTCACGGTAATGCACCTTAGGTATCAAACACCAAATTTAATATTTTGACATTAGGAAATTAGGTTTCCTAGTCTGGTTCTTCCTGGTCATTTTAGGCTTCAAACAAAAGCAAACCAGGTATGAATTGTCTATATGGAGAATGTTCCACATTGGAAAATCGCGTGAATTTGAAAGCCTGTCATTAGGGAATAGCCATAGTCTCCTCAACTCCTACATTGCTTATCTCAGTTTTTATCATCCTGCAAGTGGTTTTGCACCAATTGCAATGGTAAGTGCAGGAATGGAAAAAATATTCATGGTGTAAAAGATAGTTTAGCAATAATGTGACCTGTGAAATATTAATAGTGTTAAGGCACAGATTCAAATTAGAGGTTTAGATTGTATACTAGGAGTTTTAAATATTAGTGATGTTCAAGTTCTGTGCTTAATTTCTGTGTTTTGTATATGTACATAAAGCATTTGATTTTATGTAAGCACATTGTTCAAAAAGATTTATACCCCAATAAAATAAATGCCCAAAGAGAAGTGTTGTTTCACTTGAATGCTCTTTATTTTTACTTGTCTTGTGTCTAACTGTGGTTGAATGGTCACTCCAAAATCAGTATGCCAACCACAAAAAACTTTATTCCTGTCAAAGAGGTGTCTTGTGAGGGAAGAAGCTTGCACAGAGCCTAGCCTTGTGTATCCAGGCTGAGAAGTGTCACATGTCACTTCATGTTTCATCCCTAAAGGAATTTGCAGACTTGATATTTCTTGAGTTCTTTTCCTGCAGTATTTGCTGCTGCCTTGGTCAAGAAAACAAAGAACGAAGATCTCCCCATTTCTCTAAGACGTTAAAGAAAGCAGGGCAAGCTTGATTTAAAAACCACTAGTATTTACAAGTTTTTAGGAGAAGTAAACTAGAAACTCAGTAGTTTGGAGAAACTAGGAGACAGGAGATGGTATTGACCTGGGGCCATAAATCAGAGTTGTCTTCTTGCTTAGAAAAAGAGTAATGGAAAAAGAGACTTCTATTATTAAAAAAAACCAACCAAAAAACAAACAACACCAACAACAAAAAACAAAACAAAACGCAAAAAACCCCAATCAAAAAAATCCCCAAAACAAAAAACAACAAAAAAGCAGAACTGCAAAACCCATCCAACAACTAGATTTTTACAATGGAGTTCTTTTCTTGTAGTTGTTTCACAAGCTTCACTATTCACTGTCTGAACAAGAACACAGAACATAAAGGACAGTGTGAGGACAAGGCTTCCACATGGAAAATTCTGTAAGGGGAAATGCACATGGACTTCAGCCCAGCCAGCCTCTAGGAACTGTTTCTTGCAACATTTATTTTTCTGCAACAGGCTTTTGGGAGACTCAAATCTATAAAACAAGTTATAAACACAGTAAGTAACAGAGAAGGCCATATCAGGTGCTACTGTGCTTTTAAGATGATAAGACTTCTTTCAAGTTTGCAGCAGCTAACAAAAGCAATCAAGAGTTATTAATGTGCACCACCTTAGAGTTGCTATCTGGTTTCTGATCTAAATGGTGCTTGTGTTATAGCAACGTTCGTCAATTTCAAATCATTCTCAGAGCACAATGTGTATCTCCTCTATCTGTAGATGGGCACTGAGGCATTTTCCAACCGTTATCATTATTATTGCCCTCTTTTATACAGAAGCATTTTAAAAAGTTGTCTTGAACAGTATTAAGCTTATGTGCTCCACTTATCCTATAAAATAAAGTTCTTGTTTCATTGTATGAGAACTGGCAGCTTTTGGAACTTTGTTTATTTTTTTCCGTTTTTCTGCAATTTTTTCTTTGTTTTTTAGCAGACAATGTACCTATCATCTATGTAAAGTATTGTCAGACTAATTGAAAATGTTTTCTCCATACTTTCCCTGGTACACCCTGACATGTGCAAGCTTGAGAAGTTAGACCATGGTAATCTCATGGGTTTTAACAAGACTAATTACAACGTGCTGCTCAGTATCAGCACAGGCTGGGGGATGAGCAGATCCAGAGCAGCCCTGCCCAGAAGGACTTGGGGATGCTGGAGAGGCTGGACATGACCCAGCAATGCACACTCACAGCCCAGGAAGCCAAACGTGTCCTGGGCTGCATCCAAAGCAGCGTGGGCAGCAGGTGAGGGAGGGGATTCTGCCTCTCTCCTCTGTCCTGGTGACAGCCCACCTGCAGGGCTGCACCCAGCTCTGGGGGCCTCAGAACAAAAAGGAGAGGACCTGTTGGAGTGAGTCCAGAGGAGGGACACAAAGATTATTAGATGGATGGAGCACCTCTCCTATGAGAAAAAGCTGAGAGAGTTGTGTTTGTTCAGCCTGGAAAAGGCTTCACATAACCTAAATGGGGTCTTCCAATACCTGAAAGAAGCCTACAAGAAGAATGGAGAGAGGCTTTTACAGGAGCACAGAGTGAAAGGACAGAGGGGAATGGTTTCGAACTTCAAAAAGAATAAATTTAGATTAGATATGAGGAAGGAATCCTTTACTGTAAGGATGCTGAGGCACTGGGACAAGTTGCCTATGGAAGCTGTGGATACCAGATCCCTGGAAGTGTTTACGGTCAGCTTGCTGGAGCTCTGAGCAACATGGTCTAATGGAAGGTGTCCCTACCCATGGCAAGGGATTGGTTAAGTGTCTTAAAGGGAATTCAAGGTCCCTTTTAACCCAAACCATTCTTATGATTCTGTGATTCTTACATTTTCTTATAATCTTAAAGCAGCACTGCCAGTCCTTGCCAGGACAACATTTGGCACACTCTGAGCACCTATAAGGAGAGGTTTAGTACACCTAGGTTAAAAAAAAAAAAAAAAAAAATGTAAAGGGACAGTATCTGATGGTAACTACAAATAAAGTTTTACTACTTATGTGGTCATGACTGTCAAATCTAAGCAAAGAACTGAGCAGGTTTTTAATAGCCTACAGACCAAGATGTGTATTTTTGCATATCGCTTACCAAAAATACTAACCATCTTGATTTTATTTATACCCAAAGTGAGTTTTTAAAATTCTGACCATTTCAATGATGTGCTATCTCTACAGAAATCCAGCTCCCAGTTCCGCTATGTGGCATGTATTGACTTGTCAATGTCAAGGACACTTACATGTAGAAATTATACCAGACATCTGGTGTTCTATAGACTATTGGTGGTCTATATGCCATCTGTTCACTAACTTCACCTTAACGAAGTGTTGGTCTTGCTGTTTATGCTTAGGCACACATAATTCCACGTTACTGTGCAACTGATGGTGGCTGAACCACTCAACTGAATCTCAGACAGGTAGTCCCATTGCCTCTTCTACCCAGGTTTTCAGAAATGCTTGTTCTCTCCATCAGGAAGTATGCAAACGTGTAAATGTACACACACATGCACACCCTAATTTCAGATTTTCTATCACTATCATTAACATTGGCAATTAGATTGGACTTTCAAACGGTACTTTTCTTTTTGTCCAAAATTTTCCAGGCAGAAGTGAGTGCAGTGCTTCAGAGGCTTTCTGAAAGAATTGAACTTAGCATGCCTGGTTGAAAGCAAGTTGCACATGCGTTACAGGATCACAGCCTAGAAGGAGCAAACCCAGAAATCCTAACAGTAGGACAATGCATGCTAAAGCCTCTATGGGTGACCCATTCCTCTTTTTTTTTTTTTTTTTTTTTTTTTTTCCAATCAGTTATTCATGATGTGGCATGACCTCTTATTCTGCTTTTAAAAAAACTTTCCGTTAGACATTCTGCAGTGTAGTCCTCACTTCACAACACATCAGATTACATATTCTTGATCATTTGACTTTGTCATCCCTGAATTTTTGAAGACCAGGTTTTGATAAGGGTATGGTTCCAGGTAACGAAAGAAGAGGGATGTGATTTTATTCTGCCTGGGTAAGGAGACAGTTCGCAAGTGTTGACTTCATCTTAATTGATGAGTCGTTGAATACATCTTCTCCATCTTTCTCTAGCTTTAAGAGTATTTCAAGAAAAAACTCAAGAGAAAAATTCAGCATTTTCTTTTTATTGCTGAATGTCACCTTCTACTGTCTCACATGTTAAGCCAGTTTGAAGTCTTTGTCTGTTTAAGTTAAGTTGGGCTCCAACCATCCAGATCAACTGAAACAATGAAGAGTTAGCACAAATTGTTTCAAAGCAAAAGCTGTAACAAAGTTTTTGCTTACACTCCAGAAAGTGTAAAGAGCTTAATGTTGTATATTTTTCCTTCCTAAGCTTCCAGATTCTTGCTTCCCTGGTCTCAGCTCATTACACTAAGCACCTGAATAGTACAACCTACTCAGTGGCTTGTGCTCTGTCGCATTATTCCCATTGTTCTGAATGCACCATGCTGCCAAAGCCCTTGGCGCACAAACTACGTTAAGCCCCAAAAGAAACTTCTATATCATACCTGGCATCCTCCATCCATCTGCCCATTTCTTGCTCCTGTTCTGGGGATGTAATAGAATAAAAGGTTGCCAACAGCAAGGTGGGCTCCTATCACGCTTATGTTTCAAAAATTATGCTATCAACAATATGTGTGTGTATGATTACTACTGGAGAGTATTCAGGCTTGAGGACGTTTTATGCATTGAAGGCATCAGTGGTACCTTATTTGATCAAGATATACAGACAACTTGGGCCAGAACAGTCTTTGCCCTTCATGCCAAAAAAACATTAGCATGTCCACAGGAAAAAGTATGTACAGAAAAAATGTATCATATGTATCCTTAAACAACGACCACTGTTTTGTATCATCATGATGGAAACTCAGAAAAATAGGTCACCAGTTAAGCTAAACTATTACACCAGTGATTGCCAGTAGATCAGCAGACAGCCTTACATTATGTTGCTTATTTTTACCAAGCATTTGATTTATGAGAAAACTCTTCACTTAGTATCAAAGCAGTGTTAAGTCCAGTTGACAACCACCCTTAACAGTAATCATCTGTTAATTGTACTGGCTTGCCTACAAGTATTTGTCAAAATAGTGTTCAAGATTTGGCATAATGCAGCACAAAGAGCCATATGTAAATTAGAATGTTTTAATTTATGAGCCTAAACAAATTGAAAAGTCAATCAAAAGTGAAACTTAAAACAAATAGCACCCTGTTTAAAGAGTTATGTCCCAGAAGAGGGCATTTAAATCAGTTTCACTGCTTGTGTGTTTTTATGCATATAACTTCATCCATGTGCTGGTTTAGAGTTGCCCAGTTTGGAAAGCATCTTGGATGCCTATGTCTGTATCACTTCTGTCAATCAATATCTTGTAACAAGGATGAAGAAATTTGAGTAATTGCTTATGCAACAAACAAAGCAGAGATGCATAGTTTCTTTTCAATACACAGAACTGAATTGCAGTTTGAGTCATTTAAAAATGACAATTAAAAATATATTTACAATACTTTTGCATTCAGTGCTAGGGAACTAGCTTTATGGCAATCCATGTAATTCATAAGTTTGTTGTTTTTATATGACTTAAGTATTCACAGGTTGATGATTTCCCAAGGATGTGTTCTACCCTGGCTGACTTTTTGCTTTGAAAGTGGAGTATAAGTTTTTTAGCCAGGTGTTATTTATAATTGAACCTTGAGTTTTCCAGGTTTATATGAGAGCTCACTAAAGAGAAACTTCCAAAAGATACAGGATTTCCAGTCAGGGTACTAGTAAAGGCTGTTCTGCTGAAGTGGATCTAGACTGCATGAGTTCCCAAATGGATCCCCCAGAATTTTTTTTTTCACTTGGAAAGAACATATTTGCCCAGAAAAAGGCTTTCCAAATTCCCAAAGTGACCTCTTGAAACCTATGGCATGGTTCCCTCATCACCACCTCCTACTGCAAGAGGTGGTCTGAGTTATCAAAGCCCCATTTTACAAACATGTTTGTTTATGTCTTGGTATACACGTTTATAAAGATTTCTCCTTTACCTTGGTTTTGTCAAGCCATTGTCTCCAGTTCGGTCTTTTTATCATATCCTTCACTTTCTGCAGATATTTCACTACTGCCTGTGGGCTCTATACATAATGTGTGATTTATTCTGATCAGTTAGTCAGAGGTTCTGCTTAGGGAGGTCAGATTCTAGGTGAGCATTTGTCACTCCTTAGTACCAATTGTCCAACATTGTCATCCTAGTCGATTATGCTATTAGCTAGACAGTAGCAGAGGATGTTATTCCTGACATTGCTCCGTCTTAAAATGAATTTTGTGATGGTGCACAGTCATGAATTGCCAGCCTTGCCTTCTTCCAGGAGTTGCTGCAATGGGAAAGAACTGAACAATGTGGAATAAAGTTTCCTGGTGTTTCCTTTGCTCATAATCAGGAAGTTAAATTCCTTGCCACGCCTGGGAAGCCGCTTGGCTCTCAGGAGCAAAAGAGCAGCAGCTGCAGCATTGCTGTATGGATAGCGAGCAGTAAATAAACTGGTTTTATTTTTTTTTCAAGACTCTCCAATTTTTCAATTGTAAGACAAGTCCTCTTTAATTTCCCTTTATCCTACTTTCTCCCATCATACTGGTAAGCTAATTGAGCAAAAAGCAACTGTTGCGTGCATTTTACTCCATGTGGTTGCTTTCTCCTCTTTTCTATTTAGCAGCTGATTTCACAGGCAGTCCATTTTCTATATTTAATTGAATAGACTATTTGGAGTGGAAGCTTTGGTCACAACAGTGGTAAATTTTTGATATTGACCTTGAAAGGTATCCTGCACACACTGTTATTGGCATGTTAACCCCAGCTGGGGGCAGCTGCTTCCTCAGATGTTCAGCCATTGGGAGACTCACGGAGATTCAGCCATTGGGAGACTCAGCCATTCAGGACTCATGGAGTCACTTGGTGTTTCACATACCCTCCGGGGTGTCAGCTGCTGTTTCTAAAGACAGAAATGCAGAAAGACTTCAGCTTCCAAGTCTTTCTAGCTCGTAGCCCGTTTGCCAATACTTGTACACAAGACTGAACACATCATCTGTGCACACTTTCATTCTGGAATAAAGGGCTGTTCAGTTTGTACATGAAGCAAGTTTACAGATCACGTGCTCAGCATGGCTTATGTTGCATCCCTACCTCTCAATCCTCACAGAGGAAGAGCAGATAATGTGGGATAGGAGCTATATTCAGTTGGCAGAACTCCCAGGAAATGCCTACAAACTTCTGGATCTTAGCATAATTATAGGACACAAGCTATTTTTGCATTTTTCTAAGATGATTCTGCCCCTTTTGTTCCAATTAATAACCCAAAAATACTTTTACAGGTAGAAAACTATGTCCAGTCATTCCAGCTGTCATTGTTATTAGTGTATAGACTTGAAGTTTCACCAGTGGCCTCATTCATGTCAATCAGAGGTGGATAATGAATTTTTGACAGTAAATCTCCAGCAATAGTGCAGTCAGATCAGAAGCATATGGGATGCCATAGAAACCCATGTGAGATAATTTGCTAAACAAATGTTTAAAGTTTTTATTTAAGTGCTAGAATTTGAATTATCAATACTTCTTAGTGAAAGATTTCATATTAGATATCAGGAAATACTGACTTGAAATTTTGCTTTTCTAATGACAAGCCTGATTTTCTTTCCTCTTTACTACTTTCACCTAACAGAAGTATTTCATGCACGACACCCACCAATTCTATTGTCTCAGGTGTTCCCCTAGACTTAAACTGTTGTCCAATAGATTTGGAAATCCACACAACTTTTAAGGAGGTTTTGATATGTTATGGCTGCAAGAGTTTTACAGAAGGGACTTCCATAGGAACTACAGCAGGAAGCACAGCTCATGTGACGCCTTGTCTTTGCAGCATACAGTGAAGATTAGGACCAAATTTTATTCTCTAGCCTAATATGAAATTTCAGCATCTTCATCACACTATGGAGATTGCATGGCAAACAACCACTTCATTTCAAAAGCATCTTTCCCTTGCCTGGGTATATTTCAGCTACATGTTGCTTCAAGCTCGTTCTGCTCATCTGGAACATTCTTCATTATTGGATTTGGTATCCAGGAATCCCCTAATTAGGAGTCTTTTCCTTACAAAGTCCTGTACCAGGGTTTAAAAGATGAGTGGAACTTGCAGCTTCAGTCTTTAAAGATGTTTATTCAATTTCTTATCTCAAGGTCTGCACACCACCTAACACCAGGCTTAACACTTTGAGAAAAAACACTGTCAAGTACCCCTCAGACAGAGGGCTCAAGGTCTTTTAAAGGTTTCTAGTCCAATTAACTCTTAAAATGCACTATATTTACAGTTTTGTGCCAGTAATCAGTATCAATTCTAGATACGCAATTTCTACATCACATACATTCCACCAATGTCTGTGTGCCACCGTCACAGCAGAAGATGGAGTCGAAGGAGAAGAAGAACCCAAAATTCTCTGTCTTGCTCTTATCAACTTCCATTCTAAAAACCCAAAACTAACAGTTTTCACCCTGTGACAAACTAAACTACCATCTATTTTACATGTTTGTTGTTTTCAATTCATCTATGAGTGTTGGAAGTTTTTCCCATGGACTAAGGTCAAAGGCAATGCTTTCCTGGGGTCCCAGCCAGGGTCTTGGACCCCCCAGGGCAATTCGAGGGGTTTTCCTCATACCCTTGACTCCAACACTTCATAAACTTTGGTGGCTGTGCTGAGCCATGAATAAATACCACTGCTATCCCAACCTATCCTCACATTTTGTTAGGAAAAAACCCATTCCGTTTGAACTTGCTGAAATGCATACTGCATTTAGTCACTTTTCTTGCATTCCATTTTTGTCTGTTGCTGGAATTTGATCACTTTGAATTCTTCTCTATTTTTACTGCTGTTTACCAGGACTAACTTCCAAGCTTCTGTAATACTAAATTAGGCCTAACAACAATATAGTATAAAAACTATTGTTATGTTACAAGAGAGAAGCCAATCCAGTCAGCCATCTTGTAGGTAGAATTAATTCTATAAAAGCTTTACTTCACAGAGAACTAATAATTTCTGAGTTAACTGCCCTTTTCAGTAGGGTGAATATCAAAAGATTGTGCACAGGTCTGACAAATCTATCATACTATTTTTTTTTCTCGTGAATGAAGATAATGTCAGGCTGTAAGAATCTAGGATTGCAAGACCTTTACAAGCAGATCTGCTGTGATCCTGCTTTGACCAGCAAGTGTCATCTGGGGACTAACTAAAACCCAGATGAACTTTTATGACAAAATCACAGTGCAGTGTACTTTAGATACATTACTCATTAATTCCTTTATTTGTAAGTCAATGGCTTCTGTCATATTTCAGTGCACGCAAGGAAGTAAGCATGTGGTTTTATCCTTTTGAAGTGAAAAAAATGTATCAAATCATTTCACTCTATACTAACATCTGCTACATGGATTATAATTTCTCTCATCTCTCAATTTCTGTGCTTCACCATTGGTTACACTTTTCACTGTGATGTGTTATGCTGTATTTGATAAAAATAACTGCTATTAGAGAACTATTCTGTTTTAGAAGTTATATATTACATTTAAAGATGGAAATGCTTATAGTGACACTTCAAAATATCTGTTGAGCTTCTTTATGGGCTTCCCCTAATTATGATATCAAGACTAACAATGAATTATTCAAAATAATTTCCTATCTCTGTTAATGAAGATTTGTATACAAGAAATTTTTAAAAAATGCATTCCTTAGGTTTTTAGTAAAGTAAGAGCAATCAAGTCTTTGTTCCCTTTACATCAGTTTCTCAGTACTAGCTTTGAACCATCAGTTCTCTCCAACTGTGATTGCCTTGACAGGACTAAAATCTAGTTTTCTCTTATTTCATATATGATGAAATGAATTAACTCCTTCATCATTCATCCATGAGGCATATTTGTTCATTGTAGTACATTTACAAACATTTTTTTTTGCATTGATTAATCAGCAGAATTTTTGTATCTAAATGATGTTCAGGAAATAGTTATATCCTAAATATTAATATTTTCATGTATTTAAGAATATTAATATTTCAGTGCATCTGAGACTATAGACCACATTATAAAATATCTTGTGATAAAAATGAGTATTGCAAACATCCCAAGGAAGGAAATTTTGCTTTTATTAATACTGAGGCTTTGTGAACAAGGCCAATCAGAGCACTTTGAATAGAAAAACCAAAACTACTCCCCAAAGTGTTGCCAGTGGATGACTGTGGTAGCAGTTGAATCTGAGGACTGTCAGCAAAGATGCAGAACTACCTCAGAAGGCTGTTGGAAGGCTTTTTGTAACACACTTACTGAGCCAATTTAAGAAGTGTATGGGAAAAGAAGTGCATGGGAAAAGAAGTAGGGAGAAAGGGTAGTTTGCAGTGCTGGGATGAATATGCAACTAACTGTATCCATAATTTCTATAGAATGAACAGTTATAAATGACGGAATTGTCTGTGCTTTGTCCGTGATTGATGACTTTCACGTGAAATTGTGAGCTGTATATTTACAATGGAAGGTTTATTTTCTGTTCACCAAACAAAAGACATGTGTCTTAAAAAGAAAATGCTGACCTGAAATGCAGTCCCATCTTGTTTCAGAGTGCAGGAGAGGCCAAATGCTACACAGAAACAAAATAATAGTTTTACCTATATTGGGAGTTTCATTCTGGCCTCATACTGCTACCATGAACCCTAAACCACAAATATTGCTATCCTTTAACATATGTATGCATTGTGACTATTGTGTCTGCATGTGATAAAAGTTAATTGAAAAACTAAGTAGGAAAAGGTGGTATCTGATCAGATGGGCTGGTACAACCGGAAAAGCCAGGCAAGGTTTTAGACACATGCATTCCTCAAACCAGATGATGTAGTTTTTTGCTAGCAACAGTAGTTGGCTCAAAAAGGACTTTTTTCTCATTAGACTTGAATTTCTCTTATGTATTTAGAAAATCATGGCTATAAAATATTATGCAGTCCGTAAGTTCTTTCTTGTGATTGGTTTGAACGTACTGCTTTTAATTAAAAAGGTTCTTTTTTTCCCCTTTTGCGTTAGAGAAAATTGTAGAGGTATGAGTCTTTCTTACTCTCTCCAAGCCATTTACCAGAATAAACTTTGGCCATGGTTGCAGTTATCATTCTCTGTATATTAAATGGTCTTAAATTTTTACATGCATTCCTAGATATACAGTATTAAACTGTGAATTGTGGTCAATCTATCTAAAAAGTTCATGTAACAGAAATACAGTTATTGCCAATTTATAATATCCTTATCTTATACTTGCACAAAAATGGGGATTTATTACATTCAGCGTGGTGAAGAACTAAGTTTTAAATTTTTCTAAGTTCAGTTTTTGGTGACTTTTTTTTAGTTCTGATATGATAATAACAATGAAGTGAGAAACCATATAAATAAATAAAACGATAAAAAGAACTAATTTAATTAGAAGTATGGACAGGAATCTGAACTTATATAAACATAAAATGTTTTGAAAAAGGTTGAACAAGTATGCATAAGCAGTAATACAGATTCAGTTCCTTGGGAGTTTGTCCTAAATTGGATGACCTCTGAAGGTACCTTCAGGCCAATCTTACAGAATGAAATGCATCGTTAAAATGTTTAGACCTCCTTGCACATGCATTAGTCTAAGTAACTTATGAATATTTACAATTCACTAGTCTCTCCCTGTCAAATCGCAAAGAAATTGAGCACATAGCAGTGGTCTTAGTATGGTGCCTTTCCTCCAAATCAAATCAGAGTGCAACAGAAGTAGAACAATAACTCCTCTTGTTCTATCTCTTCTCTTCCTCATTTTATCTTTTCTAATTGCCCTTTATTCTGTGACTTGCTTCTTTTCTCCTTTCAGTGAATTTATCTGAGAATTTTTTTTTTCATGGAAAATAATACTGGATGTACTAACAGGTCCATTTATACAGTAATTTTATATATAAGCATGATTCCTCTCATAATTTTTTTTCCGCTTTATACTACATTGCTTTGTAAGGAGTTTTAACTACACTAAAAGAACTTCTTTTAATCTAGAACAACTGCGGCTATGGAAAGATTAATGACATTTTAATGGCTGTATATTGATTTAACATCATCACTATAAAATATACAGTGATACAGCTATTCCTATAGAAACAGTCAAATACTTCCACAGAGACAGAATCTTTCCCTGAATTTTTTGGATCAGCTAGCTTTTGAAAGCTTGTTATACCTTAGGACCAGTATGTGACTGAATGTGTTTTCATTAATGTTAAACAAATGAATATTTCCGTAGACATTTGTGGGTGTATTTGTCTGCAACAACAACAACAACAAAGTATCTAAGCATTTAGATAGCTTATGAGAACCAATTATACCCTTACAGGAGATCAAAGCTTTCAATCAGAGCTTCAAAACATCAAGCTTTGGCTATCGGTAAATTCAAATAATGTACATTTAGGTGCTGTCAAAGTCCATCTCTAACTTTAATGTTCTTCTAGATCAGTTTCACAGTGAGCTGTGCTGTTTATTTTTGTTTCTTAACTGTTAAGTATTTGGGGAGGAGCTGTTTCCCATCAACTGTACATGTGCTACCAGACCTTCTGCCTCAATCTTAGGAAGGAAGAAACCTTCCAAGCTGCATATAAACTTCACAGCCAAAAATCCATCTGTGTGGGTTGTGTATCCATGCCATCTAGCCTATGGCTCTTTGACCTTTGTAAAGTGAAGGATCATGATTTGTTTTGTTTTGTTTTGTCTTGTTTTGGTTTGTTTTTTTAATCCACAGAAAAGATTATGAAGATATTATACTGCCTTCACTTACAACAAAATTAAATTAGTCTAAAATGTATATATAATTTTAATACATTACTTTTTATCCCAATTTTTTTTGTCTGATTGGCTGGGAATTGAGGCATAGTATTTGCAGAATTTTTATTATTCAACTTTTTTTTTCCCCCAGACTACCTTTTGATGATTTGTGATCCTGGAGAATCTGAAAGCCACTAATCTTCAGGGACTCTTGTCATCTACAGAGAAGAGAGGCTGAAGAAGGGTCTGTGGGTTCTCTGCTCTTGAGGCTCTGAGGGGACAATTGGTTGGGAGCCATCATAGCAGCTTCATGGAAACTTTTGTCTTTCTCTAGTAAGCTGCCATATTTGAGAGCAGGCTGCAAAAGGATGTCTAAAGAGGTCCAAAATTAATCTAAGCACCAATATATATTTAAGCATCTCCCTTTGCTGCCTCTTCTTTAGTTCACAAGAGCACCATCTAAAGAGTTGATCTTGTTCGTTGATTATTATCAATATTTGAACATTGCTGAGTTAGCAGGTCTCAGAATATGCTCCTTGCTTAGCTTTTAATTAATGATATCTGAATCATAATAGAGGTAGATGACATTTGATAAGGTATAGATCAAATAGGCACATAAAAATTTCAGGAAGAGGCAATTACTACTAGATAGCTAAAAATGCCAGAGATAGATCTTGCACTTTTAGTTACCTTTTTCTTGACACCATTGAGACCTTGCTGCAGAACACATAAATCAATACTTTCTTTCATGGCCACAGGAGAGCCACTATTAACATAAAAATTCATAATAAAGGCTTCCTTACATTAGTCTTGTGTGTGTGCAATATCGCTAAGCAATTAATGGCAACAGCGAAAAGCTCAGAGTCTCTTTTGAAATGGGAACACTCTGACAAGCAGATCCTTATTCCTCTTGTAGCAAAGAACTGCTTTCTCCATACAGCTCCCTAGACAGCTAACATCAGGGATCCTTCCAGACTAAAACCTGCCTTCTTTTCACAGTTCCTGTGAAGCAGAGCACTGCCCATATGGAAATAAAATGCAGGGAGGAAAAACTTGGAAGCTAGTGTCAAACCCTACAGACATCCTAATAGTGTGGACTTAATCAAGTATTAATTTCCCAGCTAGGTTTCCATCCTTCTGCAGCTGATTCTTCAGGTGCTTTACAAGGCATAGGATACTTTACCTCCATGGTGTGGACTAAGCTCTTGTTTTCTACAAGTTTAGGGTTTGCAGGACAGCTCTTCTATGGGATAGCGCTCCTGGGCATCTGGGATCCATGGCAGAGGACGTGGCTGTGTAGATGTTGCCTTGCTTGGGCATGAATTTAAAGGAGACTGTAAGAATTATCTGTTCTTACCTGGCAAGGGAAAAGGAGAAAGAAAAGTGAGCTGCCAGCATCCATTCTCCTTTACAGTCCCAGGAAGAGATAGTCTTGCCATTTTAAAAGGCAGACCCTAGTCTTAAGAAGCTCGCAGTAATTTCTAGCGTGAGAGCCAAACTAGATAATAATGTTGAGAATTAATAGTAGGATGCTCCCAATGTTTCTTAAGTTTAATGATGGGTCCAGAAGTGGTGATCTGAATTGCAGATGGTAGTGGTTCCTTCCTCTCTGATTTGGCTTTGATAGTTCCTTTGATGTAGAAGAACTGTGAGCTTAATTTGCATAACATTACTCCCACTCTTATCAGTCTGCTGATGAGATATCTTTATTAAATTTTTCACTATTTCAGGATTATTTACATACTTTCTGATTTTATAGTGAGATTCTGCTTTACTACACAGGGAGCCTACTGATAAGGCTAAGGTACCAATCTGGTATCTTATGAATTTTGATACTTTTAGTATGGTATTTTAAATTTCGCTCCTGTTACAAATTACTCCACTCCATCAGAAATTACTACCATTCTTAATTAACATGTAATGTCTTTTCAGGAAATGGCAACTAGAGATGATTAAATGAGTAGCAGAATAAAAATTATGAACAAGTTCAATTGATGAGTTCACCTTTTATTAATATGAACATATGGGATATTTACAAAACAAAACATGAAAATAAATACATCTGGTTTTGTAAATTCTCCTCTAAGTTATAATGTTCACTTTTATTCTAACTCCTGTTTCCTTCTTCTCTTTCTTTTATATAACAGAATATCTTCTAAAAATATATTTCCTTTACTGCTGGGCAGAGAAGAAGAAGGATGTGTTTTGAAAGTAAAGAAGAAGCAATTTTTGTCCAGAAAATAAAATAAGTTTTTTGAAACTCAGTTAAACGTGAAGTGCACACAGGTAATATTCTTATTTTCCTAAATTTATACAGCTATATTACAATATGCCATCACTGAATTCCCAGTTTCTGACACTTTTTTTTCTCTTATCATCTAGCATTTTGTTCAAATTTGCTTTCAAGCAGCACAGTGGGAAAGATCAAAACAACAACAAAAAAATCTAGATTTGTAAACATATAAAAGATTTCCCTTTAAAAAAATATTATTTTTTTTATCTGCTAGAATAAGTTCAGGAGATGAAGTCTACTTTATTGCTCAAAACAAAAAAACCAATCCTATGAGCTGATTTGCAGAGTTCCCCCAAGCACATGCCTGGGACAGGAGAGGGGGAAGGTGCTGATGCACCCATGACTGACGTCTAATTCTGGTTACATTTTGGAGGCTTCCACTGCAATTCAACCAGTAGGGAAAACACTACTTGTTCAATATGCAGCCTATTAAAAATACTTCACATAAGAAAGGGCTTATTTGCCTACAGATTAAAACAAAGATACTGGAGAACAGCATCAAGGAACTGCAAGGTTGCTTTTTAGAAGGAGAGAAAAAGACTGCCAAAGACAACATTGTAGACTGCTCTACAGTGTGCAATTTTTTTTTTTATTCTACCTGGCAAATTTTGTAACTTTTTATTTCACAGGATGCCCATTTGCCTATTATTTAAATCAGAGCATCTTGAGGCCTGTGAAAGTCCAAAAATGCACCTTACTAATGAGGTTCTTCTTGATAGCAAGAATGTACTGGACTAACACTTTAAATTTTAAAATTTGGAAATTTTAGAAAAATCTGAGGTGGTTTTTTTTTAAAATTCCATTATAAAAAGCAGTACCTTAAAGCAGAATTTATTGAATAATGCAATGTACTCTAGGAATTACATATGAAGGCTTAAATGAAACATCACAGAATTACACCAGTGCCTTGTTCTTAACATGTGCGCTTTATAATCTGTAGAACATGTTCAGGTAAAGAAAAAAGCAATTTACATAAATCTCTAAATGGTACAACCATTTGGCCTGTGTAGTTGATTTTGATTAATAATA
This sequence comes from Brachypodius melanocephalos, assembly GCA_013398615.1. NCBI lineage: Eukaryota > Metazoa > Chordata > Aves > Passeriformes > Pycnonotidae > Brachypodius > Brachypodius melanocephalos. Next base: position 15,735,266 of record VZSR01001854.1, on the reverse strand, counting down.
TATTCTTATTTCTTTCTCCCAGTGCAACAATTAGTTTATAATTTGAGTGATAATATGTAGCTAAATATTAACATTTCAAATAATTTTTACACATCTGCAATGTCTATATTAGACAGTAGGTTCTCTAATTACACATAAGGCACTACAATTAGTATACTTAAAATGCAACATTTTTTAGATTATGCTTTTCCTTCTTTTAAAAGAACACTAAGAATTGAGAAGTGTACATGGAGAGGATCACTTTTTATTTGATGAATTGAGTTTATAATAAAATGGCTGCAAAGACCAAATGAAAAATATCTGAGACGGCAGAAGGCAGGATATTAATGTATTGATATCATCTGGATAATAATACAGTATGTTCCTGAACTTAGAGGTCTTCAGAAACTCTGTGAACTAAAATGACTATGTTTTTCAGGTATCAAAGAGTTGTGAAGTACATTTAGATTTTAAAAGATGCACTTAGAATTAGATGCTGTGGGCACACACACTTGTGACTGCAGTGCCCTGATGAAGCTGCAGAATACATCCATAATGATCAACTCTTCTGACAGAATTTACTCTACAAGGAATAAGTGGGTCTGGAGTCCTCCCATGGTAACTCCATACCTTGCAATGCAGGAAGCAACAATGCAAAATATGTGTAAACATCTCAGCTGTCCACAGATGCCAGAACAGCCCTTGAGGCACAGGGTAGCTTGTGTTTGTGGCTACATCAATACACCAAATAGGGAGGTATGTAGTTTCTCTACATCACCTTTGCCCTTTTCTCACACCTTCAGGCTAAGTGCAAGCCCAAATTTGTTGCTGCGACACGTTTGCATTGTGGCTGAGTTCTTTAATACTGAGTGCGTTCCAAAAACACCCCTCTTTTCACTATTCTCAAGGGTTAATTCAATAAACAAAACACAATAAAAACTACTGAAAAATCTGGAGCAGGAAGGAAGCTGATTTACTGCTCCTTGATTTCCCATGCTGCCAGTGTAATTAATTGCCATTTTCAACACAGTGGCTGCAGCTAGCTTAGAATTTAAGTTTCTTTTGTTATTTTAAAAATTATTACTTATTACTAAGTAATTAAGATTTAGCACATCAGTCCTAAAAGCATGAGCCCTTGTACTGGGAGGAGGAGGAGGCCAAAAGAATTTCATTGCTGTTCCACTCATTGTGGAAGAATGCTCCTTTGAAAGTATCATCTCTTTAGGTGATCACTGAGGTTAGAGGAAAACACCCATCCTAGGAAACATTATAACCAAATTGCCTTTAACATCTGTAAGGACAGGCATCTGACATTTTAATTTAAAAGAAAACCTAGTGGATATTTCAAAAACTGCCAACACCTTATACCAATTTTTTTGGTGCTTCCCCATTCCCTCGCTCTGCCTGGCACCTTTTTTTTTTTCCTGTATGCAATTTTTGTGAGGTACTGTTCACTTGGTTTGCTAGACAGCTAAATGTTTTTTAAAAGGTGTGTGTTATACTGAAGTATGTTTTTTCTATCAGCTTATTTCACTGGTCACTCCCTATACTGTACTAAATCTTTGATCATTGCCTAAATTTTAACTGAAAAGTAGTTCAAGACAACGGTTGAAGGACTACTTAACTGTTTTTAGATGGTAAGCATTATTTTTACGTAGATTTTCCTGGGTATTAATAAAGTGCATGACTATGAAGAAAATGACACTGATTGTGCTTCAACTTTTCAGAGTGCTGACTAAATACAGCTTGTACAGTGTTTCTCTTCACAGGCCTGACCTGAAGATGCAAGTTCTATAAGGGGATAATTTTCGAAAGCAGTACTTTAAATTCTACTTATGCAATTGCCAAATTGTTCACAGGGCATTTATTTTTTTTTTTAAAGATATGAACTAAATTCACATTCTTTGTACCAAAAGGACTTGTTCCTTTATTGAGGATATTTTTACACCATATGGAAGAGCAGTGCATTTTTGTTACTTGAAAGTTAGGCCCTCGCTTTCCCAAATATTATGTGCCTCTGGGACAGGAAGAAAGCCTGTGCAACAGGTTTCTGCAGCCTTGCCGGCATGTTCCAACGAATTAACTTGTCATGACGAGTTGTGCTTGGTCTTCCAAAGGAGAGTTAGAGGGGTGTGGAGTTCCAAAACACCACCTCACTTTTTCTTCATGGATCTCTTTGATTTGTAGCTACTTGAATGTATTTTCTTTACACACGTGATGCTCCCTCTCCAATCTCTACACTTACATAGACCTCATGTAACATAAGCCTACACCCTTCTCCTTGCAGTAAGTCCAGCCAAAACAGAAAGCTGTTTAAATCACCCTAGCAAAGGCTCTCCTCAGACTCACCCACACTGGATGCACATACATGGTCTCCTGGCCATCAGATCCATCTGTCAGGATGGCGTGGTGCCCATTCTCAGCACTGTAAGATAGATTCACTGCAGCACAGACACAAAGCAAGCATTGGGTTTAGGGCAGGCATTCTATATGGAGTGGCAAATAATGTCTGTTATATGGGAAATAACATCTTTGGGCTATTAGCAGCACCATAGGTTTATTTAGCCTACACATGTTATGTAGATATGTGTCATGGGACATATGGATACGAAAGACACGAGTCAAAATATTTGCACCTGGAAGCACAAAATTAAATTCTTATGTATGTATGTCTGTGTAGAGACATATATATACATATATATGCATATGTGTCTTGTTTTTTGAAGAGCAGAACACCCTGCGGTGAGTCCCCTGCATGAAAACTGACCCACACTCACACCTTCTAAAAATCAAACCACTTGCAAATATGCACTTGAGAAACATTCAGCATAGTGTGTTTTTTTTTAGCAAGAGGCTCTCCTTTAGCCTCAGGCTTTTGTTGGGTATTTCATGTACTGCTCTGGATAAGAAAATGCCATATAGAAGTGAGAGTTTGAAGAAACAGGCTCAGGCTCCTGAGTGCACCAGTGCCTACAGGGAGCATGGCATTTACTTGCTGCAGAATTGCTTCTGGAGCATCACTTCAGGAGCACAAAAGCTGATTCACGTTGTGTTTTTCAAATAGTGGACTGTGAGGTTTCAGCTAACTTTCTCTTCACAGTTTTGTGTACAGCTGCTCTCTGGGCACTCAGTGTGAGGTCTTGTGACTTCTTTCTCTGTGAGAGGGTTGGGTTAGTAATCACTGGCTATGTGGGCTCAGTGATGGCAGTGTGCTAGTGGCAGAGCAGCAAGAGGTTTGCATACATCCACAGAGGCAAACAAAGTTCCCTTTGTGGGAGTGCAGCAGCTTCAGAATATACAGTTTGTATATAATTTGCTTTCCCAAATATGGGGAGGAGTGGTACAACTTTCTTACCTACAAATTCTGGATTGCTCTTTGTAATTGACATGAGAAAAAGGGGAGGGAGAGGAAGACAAAGAGAAAGACAGAGAGGAGAGGTCCAAGTTTCTTTCCATTCTATTTCCAGGCCGCTTTTCATACTGGACAAGAGAAAGAAGAGGAGAAAATTTCCTTCCATTCCATTTCTGGGCTGCTCTTCATACTGCACAAGAGAAAGAGAAGAAAGTTTGTTACCTTCAATTTCCAGGCTGCTCCTTGTACTCAACAAGAGAAAGAGGTGAGGAGAATGTTTCTTACCTTCCTTTTCTGGGCTGCTCTTCATACTGGACAAGAGAAAGAGGACAAAGATTGTTACCTTCTGTTTCTGGGCTGCTCTTTGTACTCAACAAGAGAAAGAAGAGGAAGTTTCTTACCATTCCATATCTGGGCTGCTCTTCATACTCAACATGAGAAAGAAGAAGAGATAGTTTCTTACACCTTTGCTTTCTGTGCTGCCCTTCATACTAGACAAGACAAAGAGGAGAAAGTTTCTTACCTTCAATTTCCAGGCTGCTCCTTGTACTCAACAAGAGAAAGAGGAGAGGACAATGTTTCTTATCTTCCATTCCTAGGCTTCTCTTCCTACTCAAGAAGAGAGGAGAAAATTTCTTACCTTCCTTTTCTGGGCTGCTCTTCATACTCAACATGAGAAAGAGGACAAAGATTCTTACCTTCCATTTCTGGGCTGCTCTTTGTACTCAACAAGAAAAAGAGGAGAAGAAAAAGTTTGTTACCTTTGCTTTCTGGGCTGCTCTTCATACTGGACAAGAGAAAGAGAGAGGAGAGAGTTTCTTATTGTTCCATTTCCAGGCTGCTCTTCCTACTGGACAACAGAAAGAGAAGAGGAGAAAGCTACTCTACCTTTAATTTCTAGGCTACTCTTCATACTCTACAAGAAAAGATTCAAATTTCTTACCTTCCATTTCCAAGTTTCTCTTCTGATCCCCTGAGAGAAAGAGGAGAGAAGTGGAGACAACCAACCCACTCCACCTCCTTTTATAACACTTTTCTTTATTACTCACAGCTGTGAGCCATTCAGGGCAAGGCTGTTTTTCTGCTTTGGTGATTAGTGCACCTGTGCCTTATCAGAGGCCAGGTGGCCTGTTTAGATGATTAGAGCTCATCCAGTATTTTCTGGGTTTCTTCTTCTAAAGAGTTTCCTAGCCAGTTTCCATCAATAAGGGGCAACTCTGTGGAAAAGGTTTTTTTTTAATTATTATTATTTAGGGAAGGTTTTCTTAGGTATATTTTACCCTTTAGTCAAAGGGGAAGCATC
>VZSR01001854.1:15711934-15728349 GCA_013398615.1 Brachypodius melanocephalos | reverse complement strand
AAGGGAAGCTCTGGCTTTCCCTGGCAGACACCTGTCTTTGCAAACCTGGACACATGGTCAATTTTTTAATTGTTCATTATTACTCTATATTCCCTTTGTAACAATCTGACTAGGTAAAGGATATAAAATGGATGTGCAGAGTTCCCCAAGCACTATTAATTGCTGGGAAATGTAAAAGAGCAACATAATAAATGAAAACTCATCCCATATATCTTTCTTTGCATTCATGGTTAGAACTCATAGAATTGTGTGAATTCCTTGTTGTTTTAAAGAGTCCTTTTAAAAACACACAGAGGTCCATTTATACCTTCAGGGTTCATTAGGGGCTACTTCTGAATAGGGGAGAATGGCAGTTGGTCACTGGTACTATTTTAAAAATTTTGTCTTTTCCAACATTCATTGAAAATAAGAAGTTTATTCATTGATTCAGTTAAATTCTCCAGGGACAGTTACACAGGAGAAGGGACTGAAAGCTCCAATTCACTTTAGTTTGTCTATTTGCTTACAATCTGTATTGGAATGCAGTACCAAACAGAGAGAAGCATTTTTTTATTCATGAACAAACTCTTTGAATTAAGTACATTTTAAAACACACATTTAGTTCTGAGATCAGACTGGTACAAGTTCTGGTTCTAGTAAAAGACAGGCACAGTTTTTTTGTTATAAAAACACTGAAGAATGAAGTTCTTTGTGGGCTTAGTGTGGCAGAAAGTGGAAATATAAAATTCTGTGATTCACACCACAGGGGCATTGACTCCTCTTTGACATAGTCAGTCAGAAGTCATAGCTTCTGCTCAGAGTTTGCTGTTGGACTGAGCTGTTCTGATTGGGCTGACATTAAACAGATATTAAATCTCTGTGCATTCAGTCAGGGTTTGTGCTTCAGTGTTCTGCTGATTCATGCCATGAGAAGGCTAGCAATCCAAGAAAATGAATAAAAAAAACCCCCTCGAAACAGAACCCCACCAAAAAACCAAACAGGGAACAAGCATTCAGCAAAACTCTTCAGCAGATACTGCATTTAACAATACCAACTCTGCCTATAGCTGAAGGAATGACTGAAACACTTAGTGTGGTATTGATTTGGCAGGGTTTCACCACAAATTCAACACATAATCAAAACCCAGGTAAACTCTGGAGTCCAGTTCATGCCTTTGTGATCAACTCTAATGATCTATAGGACACAGGGGTTTTTGCAAGGCCTAGGCTACCACAACTGCCATACAAAATTTCTCAACTCCAGCTTGATCCTAAGCAATGGATTTGCTGTGTGGTCACCCATATGCTACAGATCTGGGGAAAAAATGTTCGTCCTCAGCTGAGCTGATGCCAAAACATCCTCATGCTGCCCTCCTAACCATGAAGGGCCTCTAGAGCATTCCTTTACTCTCCAGGAGTTGGGAATTAGTGAAGCCCTCACTGGTTGGGTGATCAACTGGGTCCTTCTTAACCCAGAAAAAAGAGATTGTTAATTGGTCCAGCTATGTATTTATTGGCATAAGTCCATGCATGAACCATCAGAACTACATGGCTTCCTCTTTCTTTTTTCCAAATACATGATCTACAAAACAACAACATCTTAAAAAAGGAAGTTAAGTGTGTGCCTCTTTTAGAAAGCATCTGTTGTTTGATAGATCTCAAATATTACGTATGTATTTATGTAAGTGTCTATCTATCCGTCTATCTATCTATTGTCTCTTTGTTTCATTTTTGCAAGCAGAGAATGGGAGTGATATTTGCTATATAACATATAAAAGTATGTGATCATAATGTTCGATACATGGTTCTCTGAATGATAATTATCATATTAAACTCATTAATTATGACCTGAAGTATAGTTACAAACTGACATGCCTGTTTAAATAAATGAGCACTGCTAGACTTAATTTTTTTTTTTTATATTATCCTTTGGCCAAGGAAATCTTTCTGAAATAAAAATATGTATCAAATGTATAGCCCTTTGTCCAGTTTTCCCTTTTTTCTTCCAATTATATTATATGGTATATGTTTTATGATACATGTCCATCTAATTTAACAGCTTAAAGAAATAAGCAAGACTTCTAAGTTGTGCTTAACCCTGTTGACAATATTCCACAGTCTTTGGAATTACTGTCCCACAGGAATTTTTCTCTGGATGTTAAAATAAAGGTCTTCTTGTATATAAATGAAATATTTGTAGTTGTAGAAGGACATAAAAATTTCCAAAATATGCAAATTAAATAACCACATTATCCTTGCCTAAAGTACAGAAAAGATGGGATAAGAAGTGTCTTTGTACCTGTGGGTCCCTACTGATATGTTAGCATCTCAGTACAGTTGTTCATATTAAAAATCTGCATCTCTCTTCAGCTCTTCAAAAGACAGAGCCAGAGAACTGCGTTATGTCCTTCTGAAAACCTCTCACTCTTCCATTTAAGAGAAATATCTGTATTTTTGAGCTCTGAATAAATTAAAGCCTTTGATTATTCAGACTGGGTTTTTTTAAAAAAAACAAACCAGTATTTTTAAAGTTTACTATTTTCAACTGAATACCGACATTTGTCACAATCAGATGTATTTGCTATTGGGCTGAATGTGATATTTTGTTTAAGCCTTTGTAGTGATGGTATTTGTTTTGGGAGGTTTGTCCCCCTTGGTAATGGTGTCAGTTCCCACTCCGTAGCCACTGACTTCTCTTCCCTATTGGGTTCCCTGGGCTGTGCCAGCTGTCTGGAGCCACACACTGCACTGGATGGATAGATGGATGGATGGATGGATGGATGGATGGATGGATGGATGGATGACTGACTGACTGATGATCTTTATGCTTCACATTGCCATGTCTACACTGGTGTGGTCCTTGGGAGTGAGTAAAGAGAACAGCATAGACATAGACTGTGGGCACCACTTGTAGAAGGCAATCTAATAGCATGAACATCCATGTATCGTAAAGCTCGGGACTTTATTTACTGCCTTGTCTCTCAAACAGTGGGGAAATTTTGTGTTTATGCAAAGTGGTTCTAAACATAAAACTTCTAATTCAATATGTTCCTGAAAGCTTGTATGAGACAAAAAATACAACTCATAACTTATCCATTCAGAACATATGTACTCCTAGCCTTTAAATTCTGTCATCTGCACTGCCTTGGTCTCAATTCAGAAGCCATTGTCTTCAAGAAAGCCCAGAAGCATAACCAGAAAATACAGTATTTTCTGAGCATGTACTCCCAAGTCTAGCAGCATCATGAAAAGACAAGACTTAGCTAGCTCAGCCATGCAGAGATTGACATACCTGCTGTGCTCTTCGCCACAGGCAAGGCCAAATTGATTACATCCATGGAAAGGTGAGCTTCTGCTGATATATGAGGGCAGAACACACATGTCTGAACTATCATTAATACAGGTGTGAAAGAGACATTTCTTGCCGGCAGAGTCTGACCAAGTAGATTGAATGCATTCTTCCAGAATTATCTTTGTTGACACACTTTGAATTTTAACAAAATAAATGATTAAGAAGAATTGCTATGCAGTGCAACAAGGATGAAGGTTATGGAAAGTCAGCAGAAAAGAGAAAACGTGGCAGAGAAAATCACCATTTTCTCATTTTAATCCTGGCTTGATAATTGGGTAAGAAATAAGCCTGACAAAATATCTGTTCCTTTAGACATTGAGACAACCATTGTGCTGGTGAAAAGGGTGATCTAAATTATGCCATTGACAGAAATGAATCAAAGAAGTCATGATTAAGTGTAAAACCTGTAATTTATGACTACTAGTAATCTGCAGTGCTATTAAAAAAGGTAATAGCCAGTACTGGCAGACAGGGTTAGAAAGGGCAGGGTGAGATTATTACAGTCAGGAAGGGAGATTGTTGCTATGTAAAACCAGCACACCAAGGAAAAATGCAAACTGAGGTGCCTTCCTCATTTTATCATCTTTAGAGAGTCAAAATAAAGGAACAAAAGCAAAACCATACAGGTTTCTTTGATACAACAAGGACTGCAAAACCCCCACAGAAAATGATATATAAGGTGTTTTCATGTGTGCCATTCTTACTGTTTGTTGTTATTATTTTTAAAGTATCATTTGAGTAGCTATCTTTGCATGGCAGATGAGGATGCTATCCAGTTCTGAAGATGACAAAGTTTCTTTTCTTCAGGAATGTGGAGCTGCTTGGGACATCCAACCGGAGCTCAGGGAGGTCAGACAGTCTTCGACTATCTGCAGCAGACTGAGCTCCTCACCCGTCCTCTCCCTTCAGTCTTCTTTACTCATTTTGAATAGAGCTAAGTATTTTGGGGAGGGCTCATCTAGAGACACATATGAATTACTACTTTGGGGGGTTTTTTTGGTGTTTTTTTTGGCTTTCAGTAAATTCACTGAGCTATGCACACTATATACATCTAGCATACAACCCTGTTATAAAATGAGGAGTTACTGAGGGATTTCAGCAGCTTCCACAACTGGTGTGATGACATGTGAATATCATAAGGAAAAGCAAAAAGGAAAACAAGATGCGCATTTTTATCATCCTGCCAATTAGTGTAAACAGGCTGTAAATGGTCTGGCTCAGCCTGTAAGCTGCCAGTGATTTCTTTCCTGTATCCCTCCTCTCAGGTGCTTCTGCTTTGTCATAGATGCTGTTATGCATCTATGTTATGCAGGCATTTTTTCTCACTCTATCAAATTATGAACTTGAAATGCATGTATGACCACCTGTTCTGCATCCTCTGTATCTCTCTTCAGTGATCAGCTGTGACAAATTACAGATTGTCTGATAGAAAATTTAATTGTTATTATTTCAGACAATTCTCTTTTTCCTTACCCCATACCCTTAGGCTCTTTCTAAAGAAATCAGTCTACTGTCAAGACAATAGACTGATACCTGTCAAGATGAGTATCTGGAATCACAGTGACTAGTGAATCAATTTTTGTGGCAACTTTTGTACTTTGAAACAAGTATTGAAAGTAGTCTGGCCTTTTCTCTCAATGTAAAGGAATTTCTTTCTGTTTGTGATTTCCTGCCATATGAGATTTCATGCAGATAATGGGTTTCAAAGAATGTAATTACTTGTGCAATTTGAGACGATAACTTCATAGTTTTTGTTTCCTGTCCCAGCCAAGAACAATGAGGAAAGCTTAACAGAAACATAGCAAATTTTGGACTGCTTTATCCTTCTGCTGCTGCAAACCAAAAATGTTAACATAGTATAACTTCTATCAATTCAGTCAACACAATCATTAGTCACTGACCTGCTTCCTTATCTTGCATGTTCCATATTCTCAGAACACTTCAGATCCCTGGCTGGAGCTTTATGTAGTGATGGGATTTCTAGAACAGTGCTTCTGGTCAGACCACACAGAGCCATGTGTCAGACATCAAGCTTCAAGACAGGCTTCTGGTTTACACTGTATTTCTGTCAGTCACAAACACTGGAATCAGATTTTTAACTGTATGGTCAATACACGCATACATGCTTTATAAATATACTATGGGTTTTTTCATGCAAATTAACCCTAAGTGTTTTTTTATTCAAAGTCTGTGTTGCCCTCAGTCTGAGATATTGCTGTTCAGTGAATAGTTTCACATGTCTACTCCAGGAAAATCAAAGAGAATTATGAAAAGGAATTGCTCACGGATTTCAGTTCTGCATTAGGTTTTTATGTGAGTTGTTTGTCAATCCTTCAATACTTCGTTAATATTCAAGAACATTTATACAACAAATTATGGCCTCTAAACATTTTATATTAAATGTTAATATAATCAAATATCTACACTTTTTCCCCAGGTACTACCCTGCAAATATATTGTTATACTTAGTGGAGTGTTTTATTGTGAGGCTAGTAATTTTCTAAAGGTATTATGGCATTATTAATATGCATTTGTATTCCAGACATATAAAGAAGATCTTAGTTGGTTAATAATAAGGAATTAATATTAAACACACCAAGGCTCAATTTTTATTTTCAAAGCTGTGTTAGTCTAGGGAATACGAAATTATTCAAGTAGAAAAACAGAAGTGGTGTTAATAGCAGCGACTATACGACAAATTGTAGAAACAAATTAACAGACAAAATAGCAGAGAGAATTGCTTATTCACATAAGCTTTGTTTTGTTAGGTTTCGTTATGTACTTTGTATCAGCAATCCTGAGTACTAGAGGCTGGTGAAATGTACACATTAATAGTAGGGTTTCACACTTACCCAGCTTTCTGGTAAAATTTTTTTAGAAATACAAACTGTAAAGAGATTATTACACAATTTTAGCTTTTGAGGCAGACTTTTAATATTCTTGTTATAGGAAAAAGGTCTTATGAGTGTGGGAACTACATTCAGCAAGCGCTTGATTTCTAGTATGTTTACAGTTTGGTGGTATGGAGCATCTATGATGTTTTCTTCTCAGTGGAAATCATGAAAGATGTGAGGAATGAAATCTTTCCTTCTCCATTTTTGTTTCTGGTTTTGGGTCTTTTATTTCCCTCCCAAATGACTTCCTCCTTTTTCTCACAAAACGTTTTACATAATTATCCTTTCCCACTAGACGTGTGGCAGAGAATCTGCTGTCATTAGCCCATCAGCTTTTCCTTTTTGCTGGATTCACAGCCTCCTCTCCCCAGGTCATTCCACTGCTGTCTCTACGCACTCACTAAAGGGAGAAGCCATAAGGAAAAACAGGGGTTTTCCACTGCCTGCATAGTCCTGGAGGAGGCAGAACAAGACATGGAACTGCACAACCAGCTGTTAGGTGTTTCTGTTTGAGCCCCAAAATTTTGTACCCAAGGGGAGAAGACAGCAAAAAATTTGAGTCATTTGTTGGGGGACAAAGCCACCTTAGCAGGGGAAGTAGCTGCCTTTGGCTGGCTTTCCAAAGTGTACAGCAGAAACAGGGAAGGTATCAACCAGGAGTTTGTCCAAGTCCTAAACAGATTTATTGTGGGCTCTGAAAGTTCAGAATTATGAGATACTCCCAGCGGACCTGGCCTAATTGTAGCCTGGTTTTATTACCATACCTGCAACAGAGGCAGGCACGATGTGCATTCTGCATACTGGGAACTAACAGCTGCCTATATTCATATTAGGGTTCTTCCCTAGAGGATTATCCCATCCTTCTATTCAAAAATGCAGTAATATGTTATATCATTATAGGTGAAAAATTTGCTGGTAAGCATAATACAGTGCATGAATCACTGAATATAAAACAAGTTTGCAAACAAAGTTTTAGAAAAATTTATATGTTAAAACATTGTTTTCTAAACCCACAACTTCATCTTTGAGATCATCCACATTTCCCAAAGTAAACAGTGGAGTTGGAGTATTTTCCCTTTGTTTTGATTCTGTTGCACTGAGGGAATTCAATGGCCCACATTTAGATGATCTGTATGGAATGAAGCTTTCAGAAGTGTCTCTTCTGCTCCCTGCCCTACCTATGGCATTGAATTTGGTTTGCACGCCAGGGTTTTGGTAGCCAGGGAGGGATAAAGGGGTAGCTTCTTGGAGAAGTTGCCACAGACTCCCCCCATGTCCAACAGAGCCCATACCTGCCACTGGCTAAGGCTGAGCACACCAGTGATGGTGGAAGCACCTCTGGGATAACATACCATAAAAAAGGAGAAAAACTGCTGTGCAGCAGCAGCTGGAGAGAGAAGTGAGAATCTGTGAAAGCATCCTGCAGACACCAAGGTCAGTGCAGAAGGAGGGGAGGAAGCGCTCCAGGCACTGGAGCAGAGAATCCCTCGCAGCCCTTGGTGCAGCCCATGGTGAGGCAGCTGTGCCCCTGCAGCCCAGGGAGGTCCACCGGGGAGCAGAGATCCACTTGCATCCAATGGAGGATCCCACATTAAAGTAAATGGGTGTCCGAGGGAGGGTGTGACCCCATGAGAAGCCCCTACTGGAGCTGGCTCCTAATGGGACCTGTGGACCTCTGGAGAAAGGAGCCCACACTGGAGCTGGTTTGCTGACAGGACTTGTGACCCGATGGGGGACCTACACTGTAGCAGCCTGTTCCTGAAGGACTGCACCACGCGAAAGGGACTCTCTGCTGGAGCATTTCCTGAAGAACTTCAGCCCATGGGAAGAACTCACATTGGAGAAGTTCATGGAGGACTGTCTCCTGTGCAAGGGACCCATTCTGGAGCAGTGGAGGAGTGTGCGGAGTGCTAGCCCTGAGGACAAAGTAGCAGCAGAGACAATGTGTGATGAATGCCCTCAGCCCCATTCTCTGTCCCCTTGTGCCAATGGTGAGAGGAGGCAGAGAAATGAGGAGCAAAGTAAAGCCTGGGAAGAATGAGGGAAGGTGCTTTTATTTGGTTTTATTTCTTAGTATTTTATTGGTAACAAACTAATTCCCTCCAGCCAGGTCCATTTAACTTGTGATGCTAACTTGTGAGTGATTTGTCTCTGTCCTGATCTTGACCAACGAGCCCGTGGTTGTTATTTTTTCCTCCTCTGTCCAGCTGAGGAGAGGAGCGATAGTATGACTTTGATGGGGACTTGATGTCCAGCTAATGCCATCTGCATGTCATGGTCTCTGTGGCTGGCACTCTCTGAGGGTGGCTACGGCCTCCTGAGAGACCAGTGAGGATGTGGCTTTTGAATCAGGAGGAGCATTTCTTAGCAGAAGGGATTTTGTGTCATTGTGGTCAGAAAAATGGAGCATAGTACAAACTGGCTTGCATTGCACACAAAAAACATTGCAGCCACTGGTGCAGATTAGACTCTATTAAATTTACAATGTGTTAATCCTAAACCAAACTAATTCCCAGTCTGCTGAGACAAAAATTGAATTCCAATTCCATAGCTAGACAAGTGAAGGTGGGAACTGCAGGAAAAATTTATGATCACAAACTACATACACATCACCATTAAAATTAATGCTGCATACTTTGAAGTTTAGTGTCCCAGTTCCCTCAATGTTACAGAACCTCTCTGGGATAGGATTCTTCAGCAACAGCATCTTGGTGACCTCTATCTATCCTGTTGCGCAAGACAGAAAGCTGATTCCTCCTGAGTCTTTTGTAGATTTCTAATATTTGTAGTGACCAAAAGTCATGTTAGCTCCTTTCCCAAAGGCTCTTGAAAGCTGTCTGGGGGCGGAGAGCTGCATACCTTCCAGGGCCGTCAGAGGCAGGGCAGCATTCCTCTGCTCCCAGCCCTCACCCATCTGTCCCCCATCAGCTGGGGGATACTAAAATAAATCGGGAGTGGGCTGATGCACAAGCTGTATTACAGAAGGTATGTCCTCCCCAGGAAATGTGTAAACAAATATTTGAAAGATCTAAAAATATGAACAAAGATGCCTCTGTGGCAAACAATGAACTTTCAAAAGTCTGCAGCACATGTTCTACACACAGTTGTTAGGTAGTAAAGTTAAATTGCTAAATAAAATTAGTTTTAAATAGCCAAAGCTATAGACTCTTCAGCCTCAGTGTAGCATCCTTAATATTAAGCTTTTTGTATAACATCTTGCTCAGTTTTGGTGTGGCCACATCTGTGTAATGTATTAGATATATTAAAAATAAATATTATTGCAAAACATCCACTTACTCCTACATAATGTTCTCTTTTGGTCTGGCCTTTGCTACTGAAAAAAAAAAATCAGGCTTACATCTGTAATATTGTTCAAAAAGTTGGAAGTTCTGCTGAGGATGACTGTATCTGCCCTGAGTTCTGTCTATTGCTAAACACTTGAAAACTTCCTGCTTCAGCACCAGCAGTCCTCCTCTCTCACTCTACTTGGTCAGTAAAATGCCAGTAAGAAGCACAGTGCCAGGGTAGTGCTACAACATTTTCATTTGTCTGATCTCTAATAACAGTTTTTCTCCCAATTCAAGCACACTAACTCATATCCTGTCACTCTTGCTCTGTCCAAGACCTTCTGATGTTTATGACTCTTTTCCCTGGTGCTGAATCTCTGCCCAGTTATGTGTCATGAACAGCCTCTGCTCCCTTACAGCCATATTTCCTCACCCTGGCCAGAGTTCTGCACGTAAGGAATGAAGTCACTCCCAGCCATTACTGGTCTCTGTGGCACACAGCTCTTCATGTTTCTCTAGCCCAAACTCTTATTTTACACTAGTGCTCTCTGCCTTTGCTATCCACGCTAGTCCTGTATCTGTGCAATTAATATGTCCTTACAATATTTAATTATCTACTTTGTAAAGAGATTTTTAACAAGCTCTGTAAAGGGGTTGTAAGGCAAAAGGACTCTAAAAGACCAGGCAAAAAAGAAACACAGTTGCTCAGCTATATTTTTCAAAAGCAGTATGATTTGTCAAAGATGAACTCCTTTCTGTGACTTTCTGTGAATTACCTCCATTTAAAGTCTAACTTTCTGGGGATTTCTTGAGTTTCTCTCTAACCGGTACTTTCTCCTCTTCTCTTTGTTCTCATATGACCTTCCTTAGGAACAAAGAACTGAGATTTTAATGATATTTTAGGTTTTTTTAAAGGCTTAAATAATTATTTTCCTCTGTTAAAATTTGATATGTTTCATTTTCTAAAGGTTTCCTTTAGCAGCTGGAAAGCAATTGCATGCAAATTCTTATATTATCATTCCAGCTACCTTTTTTCCCAATTAAAAGGATCTCCACCCCTCATGAACAATACTGTTTGATTTCAGGGCTTCCTCTCATCTTTCTCAGAATGGACAATTCAGGATCACTCCTGCTTTGCTGCTCCCACTGCTCTATTGCTTCTCCTCTCCTTGGCTGTTTGTACCTTCTTTGAGAGAAGAAGACCTACAGGAGAATGTGTTCTCACAGCACTGCTGCTTCTCTAAATTTTTATGAATGCTTCGCACTCCTACAACATCACAATTACTCAGTGTAGCCTACACCACCTCCAAAGGGCATGGGAAAACCAGACACTTGATCTCCTGCCTTTAGAAAACTGGATAAAGTTTTCATTTGTTGCTTTTTAAAAAGAGGTCAGATTGATAACTACAACAGCTTAGTTTCCCTTTCTCTTCTCTAAAGTGTGTTCCATGAGTTATTACTTATCTCCCCGTGAGCTTCCTTCATGGAAAAATTCCCATTTCTGTGGTTGGGAATGACATTTTTATTTCCAGTTGCCAATTCTTGATCTTTGATCTATATTCCAATTCTAATATTTCTTTTTGATTACTGTTTAGACCTCCTGTCTTGGTATATCCGTTTTCTCAATAGTGGTTTTTCCTCTTCTGAGAAATAAATGTACACCTCAGGGAATATATTTTTATAATGCATATTTATATCTATATGTATGTATTATTTAGTAATATTAATCCCTCTGTAAAGTACTGGTTTATAACCATGTAGAACATACAGTAGTTTTTGGTGCTTATATCACCCAGGCAGAAGTCACAGAAAACCAATTACAACTCAGTTTGTGGTTCTGCCTGACCTCTTATGTGGGATGCTAAAAGAAATTAGACATTCTTTTATTCCTCCACATTGGTTATAATTGCTGTTGTGGTGGATAATCAGTCTCTGCAGACCTGCCCCTCTGCTTCTCCTCTGTGACTGATGGGAGAAGCAAGTGAGATGAGGGAATTCCTGGAGCTGTTACATGGATGTACAGGTTTGTGCTGGGACACATCTTCCTTGGTTTTGCTTGACAGATTACCTTTTCAGAACTACTGTCTCACATCAGCCTCATAAATTTGCCTAACAAGTCACAATAAAATACAAAGCAACTCCTCCCATAATCAAGTGTCACTGTGGCTGCCACAGATGAAGATTTTATCATAGCTGTATTGTGTTTGACAATGTTTAACAATGTTTATTACATCACAGATGTGGATAATTACTATCTTCCTCTCCTATGGAGAACCATAGGTCTTGATTGCCTTGTGATACAACATAGCTTAAATCGTCCTTACCTCGACTCCATGGGCTCCTAACAGCTATAGAGACACTGATCTGAGTGGAGGTGGGGCAGTCAGGACTGTCACTATGACCTTAACAAATCACTGGGAAATTTTTTATGCTCACAATAGATAGTACAGATCGATTTTCTGTTTGGTTAATAAATTGTCATTTGCTCTAAGTGTCATAACCTAACTGCTTGAATATGTAAATATATTCTTATTGTCTCAATAAGGGTTACTTGTGTTTGAGCACAAAATACCAGAGTTCTGTGATCAGTTAGAATTAGTGAGTTGAAGATTGCTGAAGTTACTAGTAATTTAGAGTTCCTTAAAGGAAGATTGCTGAACCCTAGAGCCCCAAAATTAAATCACCCTGGCAGAGAAATTGTAATTTAAAAATGACCTGTTAATTACTAAATAAATAGACAGAGACTTCCAAGGAAAGGCCTTTGCTCTCGCATGGTACCCCTGATTCATCTGCTGGGTCTAATAACAATAATAACCTAACAACAAATAATTCAATATGATTCATTGTAGCTGAATACATGCACTGTAAAAAAATAGGTTTTGCAGTCATGGTGATAGGAAATAGATTCAAATGTAGAAATTCTGCCAGCTAGGATTACAGTGTTTGGGATTGTCTCCCCCTCTAGTGGCTGTTTTATGCAAAAATACGAAAACTGGCATTATCTAGTTATACTATAATTTTTAGAGAGTTCATAGAAACTTTTAGGTCAGATAGAAGTGACCAAAGTGGACTGTTTATTTTTACTGTGCTGGATTGAGTGAAAGGGTGTTAGTATAAACCAGAACAAGATTTGAAGTTCTTGATTTTCCTAAAACCTTGACAGTGATTTGAATATCACAAAATCATAGAACTGATTAGGTTGAAAAATACCTCTGAGATCATTGAGTCCAGCCTTTGAATTAAATATGTCACAGGCTAACCCCTAAAACTATGAAATTTTGGGTGTGAATGAGTACAATATTATATTTCTTGTTTCCCACTGTGATTTTATACTTTTTTACTTGATGCTGCTCAGAATTTATTTTCAATGCTTTACAATTTCATCATACGTGGTGTGGGTTTTATCCATGCTGGGTGAACAATTATTACTGCTGGTGATATTGCTAGGGGAAGCTGAATGGATTTCAGTACTGCCAAGTGAGGTAGTATTGTTAATTGTACTCTTTGTTATCATGTCAGAAGTCTTACCTGCTCTCCAAGATCCGTTCTTAAAAAATATTTAAAGCTAAACAGGTCCTAAAACACTATCACTGACCCTGTAGTTGTAATAACTACACAAAAACCTCCACTTATTAGTCAGTGGCAGTAAGCAAAACAAAGAATACACTACAAGCTTTCAGGAAGGAAATAGAGAGCAAAATGGAAAATGTAATTATACCACTGTATAAATTGTATGCCCACACCTTGAATATCCTGTGCAGTTCCAGTTCTTCCTTCTCAAAAAGGATACATAAGAACGAAAAAGGAAGAGAAGGGCAGCAGGGTGACCAAAGGGCTAGAATGGTTTCCATAAAGGAGCATGGCTGAATTGACTCGAAACGGGGTCTTTCTGCAGGGCAAGATACGTCAGAAGACTACAAAAATTTGAGTGGCATGGAGAAAACGGATAGAGATAGAATGTTCACCATGTTTTTCAAATGCAACTAGGGGATGGTAGTAAGAACCACATTCAAAACAAATAGTTGAAAGATACTCTTCATGCAATAGGCAGAAAACCTGTGGAACCCTTTGCTGAACAGTGCTGTGGATTCAATAACTTTGCATGGCATCAGTGGGAGGCTAGAGAAAGATCTGGAAGAGCTTCCACTGTGATTTCCAAAGCAGACAAAACCTGGTCTTGGCCTATCCCTGTCCCCAGAGAGGTGCCCAGTGCCAGGACTGGGGCTGCCTCAGTGCTCCTTGGCTGCCAAGCCCCTGGCTGAAGCAGAAGGATGGGGTCTGCTGCCAGGAACTGCTATCTCCCACTCACTCACAGGGTCCCTGGTGCCCTGGCTGATGTGTCATGGTGGCACCATGACAACAGGCTCTAAAGATTGCCTAAACTAAAGATGGTCTGAGCCTGGGAAAATATTATGCAAAAATATCACGAATATCAAGAATAAATGTTCTCTCTTCTATTCTCTCTCAAGGTGTCTTGTGACCACTTCTGGAACCAGAATATCAAACTCTGGGAATATTCCCAACAGCATTCTCCTGAATTTATTTAGACACACAAATAAGAGCATGATGTGCAAATAATTGCTTAATTTCACGCTAAATTAGTCAAGCAACAGCCAGAATGTTGTTTTTGCTGTAACTTAAGTTGCAAACAAAATTTAAACTATGCTTGAACTATCACATATCTATTACTTGTAAAAATGTACATTGATCTTCAGTTACGGAAACTTGTATTTGTGACTATTTCAGTGAAATGACTTTCTATTTTTATAAGTATCAATGTTTTTTTAACAATCTGAAATTCAAAAGAAGTTTTTGTACAAATCACTTTGGACAACTGTTCTGTCACAGGCTTTGCCAATAGTGGAGCTGAGGGAGATGCTGGGGGCAGTAGGTGACTGCCCAGCAGGTCTGCCTAAAGAAGCTAACTAACCTGGGAGTTGTCAGGAGTGAAGTGGCTGATAAAATGAGCTGAGAGGAGCTGATGGAGTGACAGGCAGGCTTGGGTAAGTGACTGAGGTGAGTAGTGGCAAATCAATGTCAAATAAATAACTGATGTGCTTGAAGTCAAAAGTGACACAAGAGAACGAAGGTGACTGTGGTGACTCAGGTGTGATGCAGACTGAGGCTTTCTGAGATATATTTGGACATACCCGTATAACCCTCTATACACCAAATGTAAGCACTGATGGCATTGCTGAGAAAGGGTGACCTAATGGCACAACTATCAGTTCTGAAAATCTGAAAATTTTGTTTCTTTGTCATATTTCAGCATGGATTTTTAAGAAGGGGAAGTTGTGCTTAACCAGCTTAACAGGTTGAACATAAACTGAAAGACAAGAAATTCCACTAAATACGGAAAAATAATTATCTTGAAGATGTTTAAGCTGTGGAAATTTTTAAAAAATTCTGTTGAAACCATTAGTAGAAAACCTCGGTTTATGCCAAGTTTTGCATGTCAAATTTTGGTTACAATACCAAAAAAACCAAACTGGAAAACCATAAAGATCAGAACCCATGAATTCCAAGAGAATGATGAAATAAATAGCTTTTATCTGAAACAATTACCTTATTTCTAGGGGAGAAAAAAAATTGAAAACATTTACCACCAGGGGGCAGTGAGCAAGAGGCTGTGTGGGCTTTAGCTATCTACCAGAGTTAATCCACAACAAACACTATCAAAAACTATTATTATAAAGGTTGCTTTTTCTGCCTTGTTTCTGAAGGATAGATGAGAAAAATGTATACTTTGAAGTAATAATTGATATTAGTTAAAAAATAATGAAGTGGGCAAACGAGAACTGGCCCCCTGGGAGGTTTGTGTATGCTTTGCCTTTCAGAAAGTTTGAAGAATAGATGGAAAATTCTACTAGGGAATGATGAGGAGTTCTTGGGCTGAGACATGAGGTTTCTGCAGGTTTTTTGCAGCCTTGTGTATGTATGTCTCCATAAAAGGGTCGGAGACTCCCTCATCCAGAGTTCAAATTACATCACAAGGACCAAAAGAGAAACACATTCCAAGGTGAAATACCTATCTCAGGTTTGGGCACTGGGTTTCTTACAGTATTCTGTAAAGAATTTCAGATTTTCTCCTGAATTATCTGTGTTTTACTCCTAGTATTTAGCCTGCACATTCGCGAGGATGTGTTGCCATAGATTGTGTGTGAAGAAAAGCTGCTGACGCCTTAGTGTCAGGTTGCACATATTTAGTCTGTGCTTCATGTATGTTTAATCTTAAAACAGCTTTCAGTACTTCCGTGATGCATTGTAACCGTTGCCTATAGTGCAATTACCACCCTGATTTGTAGCTATCTTCTGTCAGATGTTAAGGAGGAAGAGATTTTCTTGGGGACAGATTCGCTTATGAACACCTTTGGAATTTGATGTATGCATGAATGATCAGCATGTCTGAGTGTCAGTGTCAGCAAGATCTTTATTTTCACTGCTACCTCCTAGGAGGGAGGAGCGCAGGAAACCTGATAACAAAGAGTTTCTCTGGCCATTTAAGAGGGCAAACCTGACTGCGTTATCCAATTAGTGGAAAGATGTGCATCTGTAGCATCCAGCTGTATTAAATTTCACTGCTCCTTTGTCAAGCAGTTAAAATAGCGGCTATTGAAGCTTTTAACTCTTTTGCCTCTCCCAGACATGCCAGGTGCGAGGGCCGCACAAACACAAACATTTGGGAGTTCCTGAGAACGAGATGTTAAAGGTGAGATCATGTCGCTATGTCTGAGGTCCTAATGTTGTACCTGACACGAGTTTTCAGCTTTCAGGGCGGTAGCAAGGTGTGACACCCCGGGCAGTGGTGTTGTCGCCGGGGGCTCCCTGCATCGCTGCGGGCTTTGGCGTCGGTCTCGCGGTGCGCGGAATCTCCCAGCCAGCGGCAGCCCGTTTCCACGGAAG
>VZSR01001854.1:15615419-15711834 GCA_013398615.1 Brachypodius melanocephalos | reverse complement strand
AAGCACTCTGAGTGCAGTGGCCATCTCGACAACGACAGTTACCAAGACATGTTCCAGATGCATTTGAGCTGCTATTTCTGTACAACTGCATACTTAAAAAGTAGTTGTTCTTATCTCTTAAATAAGAGCAACTTGTTTATGAGGAGGGCTGTCCTACCAAAACTTAATTTTTTTCAGAAAAGAGAAACAGTTCAATACTGTGGCAATATAATCTAGAATACATTAATCTTTCATAAAAATATATTGTTTGGTTTACAAGAGGTTAATTAAAAATGTAATTAATTAGATGTTTGATATGTGAAGCTAGGGATAAAAATGAAGCCACTCTTTCTTATTAACATTCATTTGAATTTTAGTCATAGTATTACTCAGTTGAGAATTTTACTCCTGCTTTTTCCTTTAGCTTTTGTGGATATGAGATGATGTATACAGGACTTTTTAAAAAAGTATAGGTTGATTTTGTTTATCGTTTTATGCCTTCATGTGCTAGAAACTTTTTCTTTTGTGGAACCTGAGAATGAAATCTGTATTAGTAAGCAATATATGTCTTGTTTTTCCTCTTTTCTGGAACAGGGCTTGATGAGGTACCTTTTCAGTAACCAAAAAGTCTGAATGTCTCCCTACATTTTACCAGCTGATATTTTGAAGGGAATGGACGAAGATAGAGATGAAAGAGAATTTTTTCCACACTTGAGCAATTCACAGTTCAACTACTAAGGACAAAAAAGTAGATGTGTTGCTCTTGTGTAGTGTAACTTGCCTTAGTATGAGTTTTTAATGAACAGACCAATGTAGTTGTTAGCCTTTTAAATTCTACCTTAGATCTTGGGATGTTCAGGTGCAGTAGCCCATGTGGGAAGGAAGATTCCCTTTCCACTGCCTCCTCAGTGGATATATAGTGGATTTTAAAAATAAGAATGGGAAGCATGTAACTAACACCTCTCAGGTATTGGCAGTTTCCCAGGGACACAAAATTAGGGCACTAATAATTGCTCAATACCAGAAGTGTAAGCAGGCAAAAAATCATTTGATTTGTCAGTGAAAATATGTGAAAAGGTTTAATACTCTGACAGCTGTTTGGCAATAACTTTATTCAAAGAAATAAAATGCTTTCCTTGCCAATAAAAGAAAAAATTTCAGCCTAATTCTATATGCCATGATTTTGGTATTGTCCTAATGGAAAACAATTGTTAAATTTTATTAGTGTTTCTTTTCTGAAACAATATACAGAAGACTCCATGTATTCAGCTTCTGTCACAGGCAGGTTGTTACAATTTGCTGAATTCACATACACACACTGCAGGAGTTCTAACCCAGCAAGTCACTGCCAAGAAAAATCCTGCACTCAGCAACTTACATCAAAATGAACAGGGGCAGGAAGCTACCTGATGTGTGTTTTTCTGAGGATGCATGCAAAGTTGCAAGGAGGGATGGTTGAGGTATGCGAACTGGAAAGAAAAAGTGGATGAAAAGATGGAACTGCTGCTTCCATGTCCAATGAAGAGATCTATTTTCTGGCTTTTGGACCTGTAATTTTTTTAAGCAATGATTGGCCATATTTAATCAGATTTACAAGTATCCTCTTGCTTGCTCGTGGCAGAAACCACTGAATACTGAGTTTGGATGTCACAGTGTGCAGCAAATTGCACGAAACAGGCTTTTACTGTAGGTTAAGGTGGCTGGAGTAAGCTTAGCAAAGGCTGATGGCTTAGCTGCTGGAAGATGGAAAAAGCTGCTTTTTGTTTTCATCGCAGTCGGATACTACCAGAAATTAAACAATATGCGGCAATGGACAGAGGAATAGATGCAGAAGCAT
Organism: Brachypodius melanocephalos; assembly: GCA_013398615.1. NCBI lineage: Eukaryota > Metazoa > Chordata > Aves > Passeriformes > Pycnonotidae > Brachypodius > Brachypodius melanocephalos. The sequence continues at coordinate 15,710,018 of VZSR01001854.1, read as the reverse complement.
GAGAACTATGTGTAGAGTTAATGAATTTTCTAGCAGCCCTTTCTAATCAAAAGAAAACAGAAGGCAAATGATGCTGTTTTGTTTGGAATGCAGGGACGAATGAGCAATAAATTGATTTGGATTCCATTTTCCAAATATATTTGGGTAAAACATGACATCATATGTTTAAATGGGAAAGAAGGATTTTTCTTAGGCACAATCAGGCTGCGACTGGTTAAAAGGATGTCACAGATCCTTACTGGTTTCAGTTTTCAGTAGCCACGTAATATTTGAAACTGCACAAGGAACATTTCCAAGGAATTGTGACTGGCAATGAAGGAGTGTTTCATCATTACAATTAATATTCAGAAGGCTTGCAGATAAGGAAGACCTCTGTTGCTTAACCTAGATCAGACAATGTGTCGTACTCCAAACACATCAAGAATGATAACACTTCATGATGAATAACAATCATGTGCCACAGAAGCAGAAAGAGGTTTAATAGCCAGCAGCTACAGGGCATTGTGTCCAACCCCCTCCACTCTGTGCAGGAAGAGATGGTAAGCTGGGGACACAGCAATAGCACAGCTCTGGTTGCTCAGCAACAATTGCAGCTTTTTACTGTGAGTATGAGTTAAGCAGGCAGTAGCAGTCGTGTGTTTTCCCAGAAAGGTTTGATTTAGCACCCAGGAGCAAATTCCTCTCTGACATGGTTGAAAGACATAGGCTGCTCATGTATAGCCCAGAAAGCCCAGGATAACTGTATAACTTTGCATTATTGCCACTTTTGTGGAATTGAATAGGTTTTGGCATTTGTTTATGTAATGTTGAAATTTACAATCTAACTTCCTCTATTGCTAAAGCTATGTAAAGGGAAGTACTTGGTTATCGACAAATAACTGCTTTTCCTTGTAGGTTTCTGAGTAAAATGCCTGAAGGAGGTGTTGGAGTGAGGACCTGGGGTTGAACCACAGAGAAAGAGAGAACACTGAGCACCTTCTGCCTCTGTGCAGTGGGACTGCTAATGATGAAAGGCTGCAGCTGGTCCAGTTTAACTGCACAACAGAAAAGGTCATAGCACCAACAGTTCTGGGAAATAACAGTGTGCCTCACACGTGGTGTTCCTGCGATACCCAGTAGATTGCAGGATGTTGTGGTTTAATCCAGCTGGCAAATAAAGCCCATACAACAGTTCACCTACTTCTCTCCTGGCACTGGGATGGGGGAGAGAATTAGACTAAAAGTGAAGAAACTCGTGGGTTGAGGTCAAAACAGTTTAATAAGGAAAATAAAGTGCTGCATGCAAGCAAAGCAGGTTAAGGAATGCATTCACCACTTCCTATAGGTTCCATCCCATGTAACGTGAGTTGGGAGGGCAACACCATTTCTCTGAATGTCCCCCCTTTCTTCTCCCCCTGCTTTATATACTGGGGATGATGCCATGTAGTCTGGAATACCCCTTAGGTCAGCTGTTGTGGCTGTGCTCCCTTCCCAACTTTTTGTGCTCCCCCAGCCTTTTGTTGGTAGGGTAAGAAAGCCTTGGTGCTGGGTAAGCACTGCTCAGCAGTGACTGAAACATCCCTGAATTATTAACACTCCTTCCTGCACAAATCCAAAACATGGCCTCTTACCAGTTACCAGGGAGAAAATGACCTCATCCAAACCCAGCACACAGGGTATTAGGGGAACTGGATTAAAAATGAACAAAAAGGCTTAGTGCAGAGTGGTACTTGATGTTCCTTATATTTTCTAAGATTAAAGAAGTGCAGACTGGGTTACGGAAGACTTCTTGGAGGCTGTTGCAGGAGAAAAAAACTTCAACCCTCTTCACTTACAGTTTGAGTACAGTTTGCCCTCAAGTATCTATTTTGTACTTTAATCAGATGTCTTTCCTGCTTGGCTGAGGAAACAGAAAGGAGGTGCCCTCTGTGAGGATGCTGGAAGCATTCAAGACTCCTAAAAAAGCTGAAGACACTGCTAAAGTATCATGACAAAAAAGAAATATTAGTAAGTTGTATGAGAAGTATTAGAAACTTCAGATTCTTGGAGAAATAAATCTTTCATGTTGCTGAATTTAGAGATGTCTCTTCTAATCTGTGTACCAAATAATATTTTCCTATTCCATTTGTGATTCCTATGTTGTTGTGACTAGCATCTATGAATGTAATTGTTACAGCAGGTTGAAAAATGGTCTAAATTGCAAATTTTAGACTACCTTCACTTCTACTATCAGAATGCAGAAGGAGCTGGTATTTTTGGACTGAAATATGTGACTCAAGCCTTTGTATTTTAGATAATAGTTTACAAAAAAAATATACCAGGTTTTTCCACAGCATGGAACACATAGTGTTTCATGAACACTAAAATTTTAAAGAGCAATCAGATTTTTACTATGGAAAAAAAATGTTTAGCAGATGATAGAGGGTGGAGTATTCAAGCTCCAGCTGCTAAGGGATTATGAGATCATAACCCGGATGTGCAATCAGGCGCCAGAAGTTTGAGTCAGTAGTTCCTCTTTCTCTACCATTTTATTCCTAAAAATCTATATACCAAAAACATTTTAAATGTCTAGCATGGAGACAGTAACATGCATTCTGCCTCTCATGAACTTAATTTGGCATGTTTTAAGATGTGGAAATGTAAAATGTGGAAATTGGGATTTCTGAAATCTATTTGTAACGATTGTTATTTTCTAATGATCTTTAGTTTTCTTTAGTTTAATCAAGAAATAAAAGTTCCCTTTTTCCTGCTCCGAATTATTTTCTCTTTTTGACTTCTTCAAGAAGAATGGTTATTATATGTGGGGAACTGTTTATTAATATAAACTAGGTCAAGAAGCACAGAACTCCTTTGTATAAAATGATTTTTTACTCCTGATTTTATACAAAATTTCGTGTGTGTACAAAGGATGTATAAGTAAGAAGATCTTCCTATTAGGATTTATTAGCAGAATTTTTCACTGATGGCATTAATTGGCTGTAAAGGTGGAGGATTTATTTTTTGAGGGAAAAGTGAAAAGCAGCAGAGTGGTGGGGGGAGAGAGGAGGGTGCTGTCCACCGCTGTGGCCAGGTTGATGGGTGCCTGCTGAGCACCCTCTTGGACTGCTCTGTCTATGCCTGAGAGAAGCATGTGGCAGTGATAAGGATCAGGAATGATACAGACCCTGTTTTTTTCCTTGGGACTTGTCCAAACTCCCTATTTTTACTTCTTACTGGAGTATGCCAATCAAATGTCAATGTTGCTTACTGTTTTTTAAATCTCTTTGCACATATTTAATCCAGTAACAGTTATCAAGCATCTCTATGGTTTCTACTTTGTTATGCATTGTGTTTGTTTTTTTCTAATATAAACTAAAATTTTCAAAGACAAAAAGCAGAGAAAGGAGTAAGTGAGGAAGAATGATCCTTTTGCCAGAGGGAATGGCTTTCTATAAGCATGGCAACAGCACTTTAGGGGTTTGCAGGTGCAGACCATAGGGAATAACAGCACAAGATTATCACTAGCAAAGGAAAAAAACCTGCCCACAAAGGCTCTGAAAAAATAGACTGGGTGCAGGACTACAGAACTATAAGCCTTTGGTGTTAGTGAGGTGAAAGCACCTGAGAGCACCATGCCATAGGATCTTTTGAGATTTGTTGGAATTTAAAAGCTGAAGTTAAAATCTACTGAAATACATCAAGGGACTGTAACAGTCCCAACAAAACAGTGAGCTTAACCTCTGCCTGTGGTGGGGTTATTTTATATCCCTCCCAAATGATATGAACAGGCCTCTGGACAATTATTTAACTGTAGTAAAGAGGGAATTCCTGCTAAAAGCTGAGAAGCAGAGTTTTCAAGAGTATTGGTTTAGCCACATGCAGACAATGCAGTAATTTGGGCAAAAGCTTTTGGAATATTACTTTTTTTTTTTTTTTTTCCCCCTCAGGAACACTTTTACAACAGTATTCAATTACAAGTCATTTTAAATCTTGAGAAAAATGTGAATAAAGGGGTTTGGATATTAACTTCCCCCTGCACCAGCTGGCTGTATTGCAGTCATGGGATCATGGCTGGGGAAAAAGGCACTGGAAGTACTAAGTAAAAGAGAAGTCTCAATACAATGTTATGGGAGAGCCTCCAGAGGTCCAATAAAGGTAGTAATCTAAATCTTAGGCTAATCAATAAATAAAAAACTCTCTAAATGCCTAGAGCACAGAGAAGAGCCTTGTTAGAGGATGATTGGTTTCAGAAAGAAGGAAAGACTAAAATTTTGCTAAGAAGAGAGGAGTAAAAAGAATTTCAGTGTGGAAAAGAAATAGAAATCTATGACCTGTGCTTATTACCTTTTTATTTCTCCAGAGAAAAAGAACCAGTATGAAAGCCAGCACTACTACATTTGCTGGTTGGCAAGCACTATGTTTTTCATGCCATAGCTGTTACTATTAAAAATTGCCAAGTGGGTGTTTTTTGTTATTAGTCAAAGAATTGGGTAGCATGAATTAAATATACTTAGTTGCTGCAGCTCTGTTTAATTAAATTTTTATCAAAACTAGATTTTAAGGAAATGAGTCAGTAAAAGTTACATTAATTGGAATCTTGTTTGGTGGTAAATAATTCCAATAGATGGAAAAATGAATAAGGCATTCTTAAAGATTACTTGGAAGTAAATATTAATTTAAAATGTCATAACCTTACAAAGTAAAAACACTTCCCCCATCAGTTTCTACATTTTGAAATCTATGTGTGGAAGGATTTAATTTCCTTTAGTTGTGCGCGTCTTAGTAAATTAGAGGAGGGAGAGAAAACAAGGAAGACATTTTACTTTCAGTGTTTTCAAACTGAAGACTTCTTATATGAGCTAGTGACACAGCTGAACAAATATCTCTTCCTGAGTTAGTGTGGAAGAAGGGCCATGCAACTTCTATTTTTAGCTAATCTCTTTTCAAAGGTGGTCTGGTAGGCACACCTTAAACTAAGATTGGTAGGAATGGTCCAAAGGGCAGCTGGAGGTTTAAATAACTTCTAAGTGACTGGAAAAAAACCAACAAGCTCAGCACAGCTACTCAGCTGTCTTAATGAATATGTTGTGCATAACAGAGTGATACAGTACAATGGAAATACCTTTTTATTAAAATCTGTAATGGCATAGATATGCAGTGCACAAGTTATTTACAACCTGTTTGCTATATGGTCAAACTTTTGTGACTTGACTGTATCTTAAAGTTTTTTCCATGGTAAATGATTCTATAATAGCTTACTCAGTGTGGGTACATCATGTCCAGCTGCAGACCTGGGCTCTGTCTCTGGAGCATAAGAAGTGCTTTTCTCCTCACCCACAGGTCAGAGCAGTTACTGCTGTGAGTACTCAGTGCACCTGTGAATGGAGATTTAAGAAGCTGTAGAGCAGTTTAGTTCAGCTGTGTCTAAAAAACTGTAAAGAAATGTGGTGAAAAAGCCTAAATTCAGCAGAGCAATGGACCCCCTCAAATGTTTATATTACTAAAAGGGGAAAAAAACCATTCCATATCTGTTTAGTTGCTTCTGTGTGGATCCAGGTGTTCTTTTGGTGCCAGCAACTAAGCTTAAGGTAGTTTTGGGACATGGAATGACTTGCAGGGCCTGAATCAAAGGCTCTATCTGGTATCCATTGATAGCCAGACAAAAATGTGAGCTTTTAATTGACCTTTTTTTTTTTTTTTTGGCTCTTCCATAGAAAACAAATTATCCAAAAGGACATTTTGTTACTAGTGCTAAGCTACCAGACACATCCCAGATAACATCAAGCTTTTAGTTATTGATTTACTTATGTGGTTTGCATATCACAAAACAGTCAGGCATGTGTCCTTAAAGCTTGTGCTGCTGAATCCCCTTCCAGCTAAAGTAAATAAAAGACAGCAGAACAGGAAACACAAACAACCACAAACATCACTGCCTTCACTTAAAAGGATAAGAAATCAGCTTGTAGAAAGTAGTTAATATATGTAAAAGTATTTACTACCTTAAAAAGTGATAAATGACATAAATAGTCAGTTTGCCCCAACTTCCCATGCTGATCTAGAAAAAAGTACAAATAAATATTTTGACCTTTATAGTGATAACTTCAAAGAAGTTGCATTTTTCACAAATCTCTATTTCATCATCTAATATGCCTAAAATGGAAATGTTGTAAAAAACTTGTCTCCAGTAATCTTTTTACATTTTTTTAGACTGTGTTTGTCTTAGGCTTAATGAAAGAGGGAAATTTTAACTAGTAGTGATCATGGCCCCTTAAAATTAGGATGATAATTCATTTCTGTATGTTAGCCAGTTGCTCACAAAGGTAGAAATAGGCTTCATGGTAGTAATGATCAGGCCAGAGACCATAATTTTGATGTGAATTTAGGTTTATATTTGTTATTTTCTCATTTTCTTACACTGAATTTTCATTTGCCATTCTAACACATCATAATTGCTCAGTCTTGGAAGTTTCTGCAATTCTTTGTTCTCTTCCTTATTACCTTGAATAATATAGTTTTGTCTGCAGATGTCACTCTTGCAGCTTTTCCTTTTTCACCTGACTGTGCAGATGCCTGGAGTGCTCCACTTATACCTTCAAACTGTTGCTGTAAGACCTAACTATTTATTTTTTTCCTATCCTCTCCATTCCAACATTTAATCAAGTCTCTATCTTTGAAGGTCATTTCCCTTATGCTTCTCCTAAAAGCACTTGACAATTGATCTTTCTGAAGGCTTTATTTGCAAATCTATTTAATGTAGCTCAATCTTCTTTACACTAATACTTATTAACATTAGTGAAGCTCAGCAGTTCATGATGAGTGTTTCTCCCTTTCACAAAAATCTTTTTGAGTTTTCCTTTGGAAATTAAATAATTTGAGCTGCCTCTTAATTATATGCTTTAATATAATGTCTGTTACTACCCAGGCTTCCTCATCAGGTGTTTCTCATTCAACTAACCCTGAAAGTGTGGATTTATTTTATCAGCCAGTGCCCAGTCCTCTGATACTGATGAAGAGCACATGTCACATTAAGAAGTTATACTCTTTTGTCTTTGAGTTCCTTTGCATTTTTTGGGCATCTAGCCACCTGAGGCATTAGCCTCCATTCATTTTAAAAACGGAAGGTTTTTTTTTTTTTTAACTTATAAACCCATAATCTGACCCTAATACATTGCCTCCTTAATGGGAGGTTTCTGTGAAGAAAATATTGAATTCTGCAGCAAAAATGTATATGAGTTTAGTACTCTTCTATTGCTTTCTTATAGAATTATAGAATAATTTGGATTGGAAGGGATCTTAAAGAACATCTAGTTCCAACCCCCCTGCCATGGGCAGGGACATTGTCCAGTAGATTAGGTTGCTCAAAGCCCTATCCAGCCTGGCCTTGAACACCTCTAGAGATGGGGCATACACAGCCTCTCTGGGCAATCTGTTCTGTTGTCTTACCACCCTCACAGTAAAGATTTTCTTCCTAATACCTAGTATAAGCCTACCCTTTTTCAATTTGACTATTTCCCCTTATGCTGTCACTACGTGCCCTTATAAAAAGTCCCTCTTTGTCTCTCTTGTGAACTCCCTTCAGGTACTGGAAGGCCACAATTAAGTCATTCCAAAGCATTTTCTTTTCCAGGCTGACCAAACACAATTTTCTCTGCCTTTTGCCTCAGGACAGATGCTCCTTTCCTCTAATAATATCATTGGCTCCCCTTCTGGACTCACTCCAGCAGGTCTGTGTCTTTCCTGTGCTGGATGCAGCCCTGCAGGTGAGGTCTCACCAGAGCAGAGGGGCAGAATCCCCTCCCTCCCTTGCTGCCCACGCTGCTCTGGATGCAGCCCAGGACACGTTTGGTTTTTGGACTGTGAGTGCCCATGGCTGGGTCATGTCCAGCCTCTCATCCACCAGCATCCCCAAGTCTTGCAATGCCATGGGTTTTTTTGAAGACACTCTGGGAAGTTTCCTGTTATTGGGCTGCAGCATGGAAGGGAGCTCATTATCAGCATTTTGTATTTCTTATTAGCTATTTTTCAGTCTGCTTCACCTTGCCTTATTGCATCTTTGTCTAAGCTGTCAGGTTTTAATTTATATGGATTTTTTCCCATGTCATTGTTGTTCCAGCTTTTTGGAGGATGCATGCTGGCTTTTGCTCTACTTTTTAGCTGTGCTGACTGGCTTAATAGTTTGCATATTGTCTGCAAAGATTTAATTATTTTGACTGGTTATTTCTATCTTCTTACTTTTAGTGGTGCCCCTGTTTGAAGACACTGGCTTTTCTAAAGCTTTTGTTAGTGCTGTTGTGATAACACCCCCTTAAGGGGAAGGAACACCTAAGATTTCTAAATTCTGTTTGGTCAACAGGAACAAAAAAAGTAAGAGTGTATGCAAACAATTAGAAAGTTTTATTAGTAAATTATACACGTGGCATGGAAATTAGTGTGTAAGTCTCTGACCTACTATACAAACACCTAACAGGGATTTGGATAAGAGTGGGGGGGAAGGGAAGAAAGAATTGAAAGAGGGAGATATGATTAAAGAAAAAAATGAGAAAGTAAAGGAAAAGAAGGAAAAGCAAGAGAAATTAAAGAGTGAGAAATAATTAAATGAATTAAAGAAAGAAAGGAACAGAGAAAAAGAGAGAAAGTGATCATCTCTTCCAGTTCCAGCATCGATACAACAGATTAGCATTGATCTAGTTGTGTCAGTCCAGCCAGTGAGACATCCAGGGTCCTAAGGGGCACTACACAGGCTTGGGAAAGTACCTTTTTTATGGACAGGTTTCTCTCTTTCTATGGAAATTCTTTATCATGTGCAGGCCTTTCTGGAAAGGCATTGGAGGGCTTTGGGAGTCGTTGGTGTCTCAATCCCGTCTTATATTTCATGCCCGCTTCCTGCCACTCATTCCTGTGGTTCCTTCTCTGGGAATAGTGCTGCTCTATCTCCAGCCTGGCCTTCCTTCTCCTGCAAAGCCTTGTTCTTTCTCATGATGTGCTAATACCTTGAATGAGCAACACTCAGGTTGTTGTGCAGCCTGGCTGGAGTCTGGGGATGCATCACCGCAATCCATCCCATCACCAGTCGGGTTCTCTGGGCCTCTACAGCTGAGAGGTTGTTAAATTTTGTATTTTATTTCAGCACTAGTATTTTGAACCTGATACTGTGCTTTTTTTGGCACTGAGGCCTCATGTATTTTTGAATTACAAACTTTCTATTATCGATGTCTAAAAAAATTAGTATCAGCATTGCAATCTGAAATGGTATTTCCCAGGTGTGTATGAATACAGCTGAAGTTACTGGCTGATTCTATTCCCTGCCATGGTCCCCTCCTTGTCACTGTCAGCCTGTCAAGAGTCAATACTTCCAGGCTCATGAAGCAGACAGTAATATCATGTGTTGTGTCTATCTTACTTGTGACTGAAACTTTATGCTGTTGGGCTCTGGTTGACTCGCTAACTTGTTTGAACACTGAAGTCTTTAAAAACAGAGTGCACTTTTCCACATTTCCTATGTAGTAAATACCTTGATGTATGGCACAAGGTACCAATGGATACCCTCCCTAAGCTATTCTGGTTGTTTCTAGTGCTATTGTTACAGCCATTTCTTAAATTGAAGATAGAATCTGAGATCCCCCAACTTTGTTCCTAGGACTTTTCCTGCTTAGGTAAAAGCAGTTATGTACTTGTTTTAGTTTTCTATTTTCTCCCACCTTGTTCAAAAGGACAGCTTTTACTGTCCAGCCTTTTGCTATGGCTTGCAGTGTGACAGGTGGAACCCTCTGCTTTATCACGTCATTAGCTCCCTGTACTTCGCACAAGTGGATATGTATTTTGAGGAAAAATTATCTTTAGGTCCTAGTAACATTTCCTCAGGCTAGGTTTAAAACCTCCTCTCTAATATTTAAGAGTAAAAGCCACAAAGTTTACCTAAATTGTTTCTTCCAAAACCATTCCTTTCATTTCAGCAGTGTTCTCATCTTCCAGTATATGTGGACCTTGTTTCTTTCCTGATCTTCTGTTGCATGCTGAGAATTTATCACTCTCTTTAGTCTGCATTTCTAGGGATATTGAAATATTTGAGCAGTGCTAGAGATACTTGAAGATCCTGAGGTAGGGTATTTTTGCCTTTGATCCTTGTGCTGGCTAGGTTGATGCGCACAATGTCCACATAATTTGAAATAGGAAAGGGCGGAGAAGGTGTGAGGTTTTTAGTTCCTTAAAATGAAAAACGTATCACTTCCATGGTTACCTGAATGGCAATTTTCTGTCCTCGTTATAATGTTTCTTCATTTGGTAAGACCCACACATCCTGTTTGTCCTGGTAAACAGAAGGCTAATTATTTATCTGCCAACTATATAATTAAGTGTTTTGTCTTCAAATTTTATTTTAGTAGCAGTGGATCAAATAGGCAAGCATAGCCTGGAGAACAAATGTTTTGCCTAAAGCAGAACAGGGAATTACACTAGGACTTCCTACATGGTAGGTTATTTCTTTGAGCAGTACTATTTTTCACATAATATCCTTGTTGAATAGCAATGTAATATTATTAAAGGTTAAAGTCTTAGTCATATCTGTTACCTCATCAAGCAAGTAAGAACTGTAATTTTCATCTATGATAGCTTTTCATTTTCTCCCTCTTTTTTCCCTTTTTAAAATATCTTTGAGCTGAAGATATTAAGTGGCTGACAAATCATACACTTGTTAGATATTTTAAGACAAAAACCATTTTTTGAAATGACAAGCGATCCATGTGCCTACTAGTGCAGGAAATCACTAAATATGTTGAAGTTTTATTTTTCTCAGCAAAGCAGTTAAAAATCCTTGCCTTCAAGATATTAAAGCCTCAGTGTTATTTGACTTTGAAAGTAGCTCAAGGTAATGTCTACCTTTAGCTCTGATTTTTTGCATCGTAGTTGTATGAAGAGAATCTTGCAGAGTAGAATATCCTTTTCTTTAAGTTCCTCCCATTATATTCAGTGTAGATTTTCATCTGTGATTTGTAAGTGATCATCTCTGTAAAGAATATTTCCATTGCCAGATTTTATAGAGACTATTTCATGAAAAACCGTGAAAGTCGTGTACACTTCAGCCTTTAACCACTAGATGGTAGCTAACAACTATCTACTACTTCTAAGTGTCCACAGTAAAAGAACCCTCGTTGCCAAAACTGCAAGGTAACGCTAACAGAAAAAAATCATAGAATATACTGACTTGGAAAGAACCCATCAGGATAATGGAATCTAGCTCCTGGCCCTACTCAGAACACCTCCGGAGTCACACCATGTGCCTGAGAATGTTGTCCAAACACCTCTTGAACTCTGTCAGGTTGATGCTGTGACCACTGCCCTGGGGAGCCTTGTTGCAGTATTTAGTCACCCTCTGGGTGAAAAACCTTTTCCTGATGTCCAATATAATCTTCCTCTTACTCAGCTTCAGGCCATTCCCTTGGGTCCTGCCTCCTGTTACCACAGAGAAGAGAGCAGTGTCTGCTGCTCCTCTTCCCATCACGCTGTGGGGATGGAGCTCTACAGAAACCCACTAGTGACTGGTCCCCACCCTGATGTTACCCATTTACTAATTTTGATACTAGAAAATGAATAAAGTCTTTTGACATTGTGAAATGAACTTTCATAATTCCTAAAATAGTATGACAACTCAATATTTTAATTTGAAGTGTTTCTCTGACGCAGTTGATTGTGTGCTTCATAGTTTTACTCATCTGCACAGTGGTAATTTATCCCAAATCTGACTTAATGCTTTGCTGGGTGCTGAGCAGAGCCAAGGCTAGCCAGACAAATATGACAGACTAAAATTATTCCTAGAATTCTCAGTTATAATACAAGATTATGTATCTTCATTAATGTATAAATTAAATTATTGAAAATAATCCAACTTCACCATGGATCTTGCACTCCTGAGGCACCTGGGGAGGAAATGCATTCTTCAAATCACAGATCTGGTGGTGGATCACCAGAAAAATAAATGTAAAAGAGGAGATTTTTTTAAAATTGGTAAAAATCTGCAAGAAAACTTTTTTTCCCCCAAATTATAAAACTGTTAATGTAAGTCAGATCTGGTACTGAGATGGAACAAAGAGTCCTTGTTAAACTCTGCCTCAGCAAGAACTGTTCTGGTCAAAAATCTGAAAAAAATCAACCTGGATTATTTGACCTGTTTATATAGCCATTATACACTACCCAAGCTAATGCTCTAGTGGATGTAAAGCAAATTCCTAAAGCAGTATTTTTATAGCAGTTTAAACCAAAATCAGCTAAACTATATTTAAGGCTGAGCATTATTTCTTTTTGTGGCTTATAAGCTAAAGAAGAGGTAGAGGTTATAAGAGTCTGGCATATAACTGTTGACCAAAAGTTTGCTTCTCAGCCTTCTGGGTTGATTGCATTAATATTGTGCTAAACTGGCTCTGCTGGAAAATCTGACTTTTGACCTGAGGACAGCAGTGACCTGATGATGGCAGTTAAGCACTGTCTCAACCACTTCATTATTTTCTGTTTCCTTTTTTATAACTTAATGAGATGGAAGATCACAGGAAGTTGAATTCCATAAACATCAGCAATCTTTGAATGACTCTACCAACACCAGTGTGTAATCTAGTACTGTAAATGCAGTCTGCCACAAGGGTTCTGAGGATATATTACAGCTGCAAGAGGAGTGCCTGTGTAAGGTAGTGATTTGTGATTATTTGATATTAACACATATATGTGTTCCCTTCGTGGGATAGATTAATCTTTGTCATAATTGACAGTTATTTTAATTCTAAAAGTGTCACATTCCAAGTTACTTAGATGACTGAGATTTCTGGAGTTTGAATATTATTTCTTTTTGTGAATGATAAATGAGCTGACAGAGATGCTCTGTTAGGCTTGCCATTTACAAACAAGACAAGTAGGTGAAGATGGGGAAGTTGAAAGAAGCTTGAAGTGCAGAGATCATGAGATTGTGAAGCTTAAAACCCTGAAAGAACTTTAGACTTTAGAACATCAGATTTTTTACTTCTTCAGGGAATCTTGGCAGGAACCCATGATGGACTTCCCTAGTGGGAAACAGGGCTGAAGAAAACCTTGTGACCTTCAAGTACAACACCATTGGAACACACAGACAGGCCATGCAATGTGCAGAAGGAGCAGGAGACCTTGTAGTAGGCCAGCATGGATGAACACAGAGGGTATGAATTCAAATATGAAAGCTTCCTTAGAAGATGGGCATGAAGTAAAATCAGGGGTGGGCCACCTAGGAAGGATATAGACACAATGCCTGAGTTCATAGGGGTAGAATTTAGAAGCTCAGCTGGAGTTCAAACTTCTGAGGAGGGCAAAGGGAAATGACAATATAATTTTTAAGTACACTGACAGCACAAGCAAATGTAGGCCCACTGCTCAGAGGAACAGGGGACTAAAGAGAAAAGAACTGGAGAAGGCTGAAATTTTCAGTGGCTTTTAAAATCAGTTTTCATGAGCTGGCTTTGCCCTCTGGCTCTTTTAGATCTTCAAGCTTCCTTGCATAATGTACAAACATGAGGGATTATCTGTGGTAGCCAAAGATAGGGAGCACTTAAGTCAATTGGTTGTATAGAAGTCTGTGGGAGCAGATAAAATACACCTGAGGGTCTTGAGACAGGAAACCAATGTAATTTTGAAGCCCATCTCTCTTTGAAAGACCATGATGATCTGGAGAGGTTCTCGATAACTGGAAAAAGACAAACGTTACACCTGTCACAGAACCAATTGGGTTGGAAAAGACATTTGAGATCATCAAGTCCAACCTATGACTCAATACCACTGTGTCAACTAGATCATGGCACTGTCATGCCCAGTATTTCTTAAGCACCTCCAGGGACAGTGACTCCAACACCTCCCTGGGCAGCCCCTTCCAATGTCTTGTCACCCTTTCCATGAAGAAATTCTTCCTCATGTCCAACCTAAACCTCCCCTGGTGCAGCTTAAGACTGTGTCCTTTTATCTTTGAAGAGGAGAAAAAGGAGGATCCTGAGAAGGACACACCAATCAGCTGATCCTGGCAAGGTTATGGGGCAAACTGTTCTGGAAGTCGTTTCATCGTACACAAAGCACCAAGAAGCTGATTGTGAGCAGCCAATAACAGATTTACAAGTGTCACATTCGTAATGATCAGCCTGATTGCTCTCTGTGGTGTGATGGGTGGCTGTGTAGACAAATGGGAAGCAGCAGTGGTGGGTACTGAGAGAACTCTGCTCGTTTAGCCACAGGAAGAAAAGGCTGAGGGGAGATGTTATTGCTGCCTATAATTGTCTAATGGGAGGGTAGAGAGAGAACAGAGCTGAACCCTTCATTAGTGCTTCATTAAGGTGTGCAGTAATAAGAGCCAGCATACACTGGAACGTGGCAGATTTCAGCTGGATGGGAACAGTCTTGGTGCTGGATGGTTGGGTTATGATGGGCACAGTTACATAGCCCCAGAGGTTGTAGAATTTCCCCCTTTAGAGATGGGTGTAAATAAACATCACTGAACAACCCACTCAAATTGGACCTACTCTGAGCAAAAGACTGGTCTAGATGACTTTTGGAGATATTTGAAAGTTCTTATAATTTTGTGATTCTTTAAGTTATTTGCAATGACTTTATAGCATTTTAGGAAAAAGATCCATGATTTCTAGCTGGTTTTTCAAGAGATTTAAATAAGGGTTTTTTTCTCCTCATTTTTTTTTTAAAAAAGAACTTTTATTGCTTCATGGCAAACTTAAGCCTGTTGGGCTGAGGTTTTACTTTAGGAATCATACGTCATGCAAAGAACTGTAGAATCATAGAATGGTTTTGGTTGGAAGGAACCTCAAAGATCATCTGGTTTCAACCCCTTGCCATGGGCAGGGACACCTTCCACTAGACCAGGTTGTTCAGAGCCCCATCCAGCCAGCCTTGAACACATCCAGGATTGGGGCAGCTTCCCTGGGCAACCTCTGCCAGTTCCTCAGCACCCTCACAGAGAAGAACCTGCTGTCCTGCAGCTTAAGGCCATTCCCCCTTGTCCTGTCACTACTATGCCCTTGTGAAAAGTCCCTCCAGCCTTCCTTCAGGCCCGCTTTAGGAAATGGTGGGTGCTGGAAGGTCTCCCCAGTGCCTGCTCTTCTCCAGGTAGAACAGCTCTGAGCCTCTCAGCCTGTCTTCACAAGAGACGTGCTCCAGTCTTGTGATCAACTTAGCGGCTCTCCTCTGGACTCCTTCCAGCGGAATGTAAATAATTAATTCCTCAGTCGTTTGAATATATCCATAGGTATTAACTTTATAAGTAATATTTAAATAGCATGTTTAATTTTAAATGATAACTCTGTAAAGGGTTCAGAAAAATCTATGGATGTTTGCTTTTACCCTAAATGCAATTTTTCAGTCTTTCTCTTTTAAAATGCACAACTACAGTAAGTGGGGAAAAATGCGGTTAATGCAGGGAAAATGGTTTATACTCATATGATTTTGTCAATGCTAAGATTGTCAAGTGCTTTTAGATGTTACTCACATTGATATGAGTGGAAGCAGAAATATTTAGGGACATTTTAGGCCAAAAATAGCTGTAAAATGTCTGTTTTCTTGTTACTAATACTGGATAATTAGATTGTTTTTCTTGGCGTTTTCAAGAGGACATTGGATTATATTCAGTCACTGAAGTGGAAAAAATTAGGGCTCTTTTAGGAAGGAAAAAACCTAACATTTCTTGCTGAAGAAAAATTTCTGTATTAAGCAACCATTGTAGAACTGAAAAATACTTGTGTCTGAACGTACTTGTATAAAAAACATGAGTAGAAAACTCAGTAATTTACAAGTCTGTAGGTAAAAGATATTTGAAAGTTGCTTGACTGTTGCTGTATATTTAAACAGTCACCTGTGACAAGGAAACAAAGATGCCTGTTGACACAAGGATTGCTTCAGAAGGCTAAACACAAATCAGAGAAGCAGTTATAAAATTGACTTCTGCAAATAGTTATGGTGCCCTTGAGTATGATGAATTGTATCTAGCCGTGTTTGTATGTAAACAGTATCACCTTAACAACACTGTGGTTGGTAGCAGTAACTTTCAGGGCCTAATCTACAGGCAGTAAATTCTGGTGGCTAGAGACCTCTTGTTCCTGTGGCAGTGCAATTTAATTTTCCAGCAATTTGTATGCACACTAGAACTGAATTTTAAATACAGAGATAAAGTTAATAGGTGCTGGTTTTTTTAGGTGCTTACTCTATTTTCCAGAGTTATTTTGGCATTCTTACTGAAAGGAAAGAAACAAGTGCAAATGAAATGTTGAGGGGGAGTACGAAATGATGGATGTAGAAGCTTTCCCCATGGATTAGGGCTCGTTCCTGAAAAACATTGCTTAATGCTTATATTGACTAGTACAATGTTTAGAGCTGGAAGAAAACAACTTTGGAAACGGAGCATTGGCAGAGTGATAAAGGTAAGGAAAACTGAATTTTGAGCTAGGTTTAGACTAACAAACGTGTGATTTGAATAAAGGTGTGTATTGAGAGGGGAGGGCATAGAAAAATGTGTGTTTTAAAATAGGTGTAAGTGTTAGTTACTGTTTAGTAACTAACAGTAACTAATGTTAGTTGCTGTTTTGAAAGGCAAATTTGCACTGGGAGGTGTTTATGCATTTACCTAGTGGTACTTGTATCTTGACCAGATTGTTGCAGTGGTTTGGTAATGGTGTAATTTCACAAATGCTGTATTAGTATACTAAAGAGTTTGTTGTTAGATGTGGCAACAAAACAGGGGTTGACACTGCCATGAAGGAAAATAAAATGTAACTTCACTTTCCCCATACTTCTAAGATGGAAATAGAATTTTAAAGGCAATACTTAGCATTGAGAAACCACAATGGAATGTAGAAGTCATTAACATACTTAGACTCATTTTAAATTCTGGTTCTTTGAGCAAACTGTTCCTGAGTTAATGCATTGTGATAACGCTTGTGCAGAGCTCTGATTTTTGAGATTTAAGAGTTAGCTAAGGGAAGTGCCCTAATGCTTCGGTGTTTGCATTTTTTTGAAAAGAGAAAATAAAAACATTGAGACTTGAAAATTGAAAAGTCAGGGTGCTTGAAAATGTGTAAAATGGTTTGCAGTTTACTTTTGAATGGAAATTCATGAGTAAGGCTTATGTAATATAAAATATCTTAGCAAGTTAAAGGAGAGAGAAAGGAATTCCATGCTGGTTAAATAAATTTTGGATAAGACAATAAATAAACAAAAAAAATTCTTACTTTTTGATTCTTTCACTATTGAACTTCCATGTAAAGTCTTGCTCATCCATTTGATTTCTGCATGTCTAATTCAGTGATACACAGTATTCTGACAACAAAATGTGTCATTTGCTGGATAAAGAGTGTTCAGAACAAGTTTTCTCTTGTGTACATATGACTTGCATACTAAACAACATTCTTGCTAACTCTATTCAGGGTGTCAGCATCAGCAGTCACAGTCTGTAGTGGAGAAGCTGGCAATAGTCAATAGCTGGTTTCTGAGCCTGTTGTTTCAAAAAAAGAACCCCTTGAATCTCCCTTGTGCCCTTTTAGTACCTGCTGCTTATATATATATATACTTTTGTAGCAGCTAGAAAACTTGAAAATTTTTAATTTAATCTCCAGTTATTTCTTCAGACTGATGGTGAGATGTTTATGGGTTTAGGTATATGAAAGATAGATTTAGGAAACTTTACCTTTTCTTGCTTTAGGAGAAGATGTCTGTTGAAATTAGTTTCCTGTGCCAAATTGTTAGTCTTTAGGTATTGGGAATTTTATTCTTTTATGTAACATAAAACAAGCTACATTTTATAACTGTACTAATCATCAGAAAAAGACTTTTCAGTTAATTAGTGTAACTTTGGACTTTCATCTGTTGTGGGACTGTGTCACATGACCTTTCTTACCTTGGTAACCAAGAGTGGTAAAAGAAACCCAAAACTAAACTTGGTGTGTTACCTGTGTTGTTCTTTACATGAAAAACTGAGCTGAAGCTACACCATAAAAAACTTGGACAATCCTTCTAGCTAGCTAAGTGAGACTGTTTATCTCTTGTAAATACTGCATCCTCCTACATACTGGGACATTAGGAAGAGGCTTTGATGGATGACCTTGATCAGAGTTGCTTCTGATACTTTTCAGGATTTGCATGTTGGTGTTACTGCATGTAACAGCAATTTCTCTCTTACCTACATGAATGATAGCATGTGTGTTTCGGCATCTTTCCATCTTCAAATCTTAGTCCTTCAGTGTTCTGTAAAATTCTGAATTACATAGAGCTGCCTATTCTTGGGTAATTTTTTTTGTAGAGATTCTGTTTAGGCCTGTGTCCTTCTGTAAGGAATACTGCAGGATGTAAAATTACAAAAACTCTTAGCTCATGACCACAATGCTGATTTGAAGTGAGGTGTGAGGGTAGCTAAAGGGGAAAGGGAAGAATGAGAGCTAGAAAATTCAGCATTTTCTTGTAATTAATTTTTTGAGATTCTTAATTCTAAATAAAGGATATCTTAAAAATTCATTCTTTTAGTAGTATGCAAATGAAAGCTCAGAAGCTAGACTGGAAAACAGTTTCCATTGTAGCCTCTTAGTGTTTTTAAATACATAAATTAGTGACTTGCTGTTGAAAGCACTGAAGTTAGGTTTCCTTTACTTTTCTGTGTACAAGCTAATCATAAAAAGTGAGGCAGAAGTCTCTTTTAATGACAGCAATAACTAATGTGTGAGTTTGTGATTGAGCAATGCTTTATTTGGGGAGGAACTTTGTAGAAATGATAACTCATCAAAATATAGAAGCATGACAGCTTGAATTGTACTGAGTGTTCTTGCATTGCATTGTAGCAACTATCAGGAAAAAATGTGTGGAACTTGCATTAGTAATAGAAATATCCAACATATCAGTGCAAATGCCTTCCAATAGTGACATGTGATAAATACAAATCAAAGTCTAAATTGTCATAAAACTATAGCTTTACCATTTAGTTAAATCCTGTTTCTCTAGGTGTGGTTCATTAAGTAATTTAAGTTAATTACACTTTTAAAGTTTTGTGATATCATAATGAATATTCTTGTTACTGGACTTAGACATCAGATATTGCCCAGTGCTGTATGAACAGCTATGCACAATAGCTTGTGTATTTGTTATAGAGCTTGAGACACAGCAATTAAAACAAGTTTTAAAAACCAGAAACAAACATTGGGGCATGATTGCGCAGTTTGAGAAGAAGGTGCTCATGGTTTCAGCCTACACAAACAGCAACTTGTAGAAGAAATGAAGGCTGTGAACATGTCAAGTGCATCTGTATAGATGGAGCTGGTGACTTTAAAACCAGTGTAAGATGTAGTCATGTATTGCAATATATCTGGAGCTCTGTGTTGGAAACACAAGCAGAGTACAAAAGTTGTCTCTCTGTAGTTTAGGTAATACAAAAAGCTTCTTTTTGTATTAAATAGAAACTAATTGGTAGAGTATTGGTTATATTTTTTATTTTTGGTTAAAGAGGCCATATCAGTTGTGTTCAAATTACTGGAACAATAGTTTTGAGGATTCTGTTGTTATCATCTAGTGTGGATGAAGCTGATTCAGACAAAATGGTAGAAAATTTCTACTCATGTTTAAAAACATGTAGGAAAAGCCAATCCTGTAATGACACTTCACTTTCAGGAGACTGGAGTCCATATTAGGGTATGGGAGAGGTAAAAAATAGCATAAAGTACATGTACGAATTAATCTGCTACTGTGTCCTTCAGATGTATCTGTGTAAAGAATAGGATTTGTATGTTTGTATTTTATATGGAAAATATTGCAAATGCATTCAGCATTTACAAAGGCATGGTAGTAGTTACAAGTTTACCAGGTATTTGAAAATTCCTTCAGAAAGTAGGAAAGATATTTACATAAGGGTATAAAGTATATTATGCAGGTCCTTTTGGCTCTGCAAAAGCTGATGGATAAATCACTTATGCATACTTTATAAAGTTACTAGTTTTCTCCTAATCACTGGGGAAATAAAGATTGAATTTACCACCAATGAAACATAATTCTAAATTTCTTTTGAAAATGAAATTATATTGAATCTTGTAACCCACAAGCACAATAATACCAGTAACTATTCCAGAAGGCTATTTTGTCTATAATGTAATGAGGTGTGTTACATATGGGATTTCAATTTAATTAGAAGAGTAGGCTTACTGCTTGAAGAATGGTATAACAGCTATAGTTAAGCACATTTGTAAACACTTGTGTACCTTGAGGCTTGTGGTTTGTTTTACTTCTCATTATATTAAAGAGATAATGTATAAAACCCTAGCTTCCTCCAGCAGCATCTGTCTTTATTAGAGAATGCTTACAATATCTTCCACAAATAACAAAGATCAGTCAGAATCCTGTCTTGACTCGATGGTCATACGTGACTAGACTGAAAAGCTGAGATGAAGGACTTAGGATGTTGAAGGTAACTTACAGAATAATGGAGCTGTACATATAAAATATTCTTTTTTTTCCTCTACAAAGCCTTTCAACAAATTAGCTTTCTGTACAACATTATTTATGATAGAAATGTTGTGATAAATCTGAAAATAGAACACTAGAAACAAACTGTTAAGTTATAACAAAGGCTACTTCTGAAATTTTTATTTGAGGGCCATAAAAACATAAATCACCAGTGTGGAAGAATGTATTAGCCTTTAGTTTTAAAAATAATTTAATTTTTTTAAAATTATTTTTTACTTTTTATATTTTTGTCTTCAAATTAGATTGTGAGGTTTTCATTGTCTGCTTTGTATTTCATAACAGCAAAAGCTCAAGGAAGAGAGGGAGGCCAAACGTGCTCGTCTGGATGGAAGGCATGATTACTTACTGGATATTGTTGCCTCTTGTGTGAATCTGGACAAAGCAGAAGTAGAAGATGCTATTCTTGATGGTAGCCAGGTAATCTGATGAATTTGAAAGTGAAGCTCATTGTATACTTTGGAACTAATATTACCATTAAATTCTTGGTGAGAGTTTTCAGACTTCACACCTGAGGTTACTCAAGTCTTCTCCTTGAAAAAATATTTTTCTGCATTTTTAATTAATTTGAACAAAAGTGACATTGATTTTTAAATTGATTAGAATTTCTCCTTTCCAGTGATTATAGATAGTATGCTAAAACCTGTGACTGTATTTAATAGTGAAACCACAGTGTGAAGCCTTCCAGTCTTTGAGGTTCAAGAGCCCTGTCCACAGCAGATTGCATGTTGCTGTTTCTGTAAGGCTGCCAGCAGCTTTAGTGAGACTTCATTGAGATCTGGTTTAGCAAATTAAAATAGGTAGAAGCTACTTGACAAAATAGAATGGCTTATGTGATTTGACTGTGACTGCATGAGGGCTGATACAAATTCATATATTGAGACATTGAAAAATATCACTTTTTAAAAAACCTAGGTAGACAGAAGTCGATATTTTACTTCCTGACACTAAAGTAAACATGGCTGTGTTTGAGTTTTTATGGTTTGTTTTCTTTCGTGTTCTCTTTCCATCTGCGTGCCTTCAATTTATGCATTCCCATTTCAGTGCTAATATTGTTGAGAAACTGAAAAAAGTCCAGGGAGAGACCAGTAAGAAAGAGAGGGACACAGGGCACATGAAGTATGGGATGAGGGAGGAGTTTGAGTGACAGTCAAATAGTGGCCTGCAGCTGCTTGAAGAATGGTTGCAAGATGACAGAGCTGACCTATTCACAGTGGGTGCGGATGATAACTCCAAAGATAAAGCCACATCTTGCAAAATGGCCACCAAGAAACCTTTCTTCACCAGGAGGGTAATGCAGCATTGGGAATAGGTTACTTCAAGTCAGTTGTGGAATTTCTGTCCTTGTGTTTTTTGAGAGTCAGCCTAGGAAAAGCTCTAGGTGATCTGAGCTGCTGTTGGTGACACAGGAAGCTGACCTCAAGACCTCCCAGAGGTCCCTTCCGACATTTCTGTGACTTCATCAGATGGCAAATGAGCAGTGCAGAACACTGTCATGCACATTAAAAAGCAGAATTTGTTTCAGCCTTTGTGCATTCTATCTCCAAATGGGTTTCCTGGCAAACTATAATGCCTGAGAATAGCTGTCAGATGAGGAAAATATTGGCAGTTTCTATACTTGGAAAGAGAAAAGTGTAATAGTTGTTTTGACCTCATCTTGGAGGGCTCAGCCAAGGTTTTCTGGAATAGCAGTTCATTATCTTGGTGTAACTGAGAGCTGTTATTAATGGAAGAGGGATAATCGTGGCTTTTTTTCTGGCTTCTGGTGATCTTTTAGCCTTTTTTCTGCATTAGAAAGCACAAATGGCTAATGAAAAAAAAAAGCACAGAAACCTAATGTTTCTGAAGATGAACTTGAAGGAGCCTTTCCTGCTACAGATATCTATGTAGTTAGGGACTACATAGAAGAATGACTGAGATCTAGAAAAGTAATTGATGAGGCAAGACTTTCAGGTGCTGAGACATGGATCAGCATATTAGCATAAAGCAACTCAGTTTCTTCCTCAGCCTGTATGGCCTATACATGAGACATGTGGGTTGCTCTACCAACACATGCTTCAGTGATGCTTGATGGCAGCCTTGAATTGATGAAGAACTGTGAAATTGTCCCAATGCTTATAAATAAGTAAATAAGCAAAGGCTTCCTGTGTTGCTGTGGTATGAATCAAATCAGTGACATATTATGATCTCAACATGATTTCAAACAGATAGAGCGCATTAACAGATTCCTGGCCCCTGGAGGTCTCCGTCATCTGATGTTCTACTATCAAGATGTGGAGGTAGTGGATACAGGTAAAGCAACTTATATTCTCCTGCAACGTGTTATAGCTGTGCTGAGGAAATGTGCAAGGAAAAAGAAACTAGTCAAGTTCTTATAAATTGGGACTTAAAACAATTCAGGTTTGGTCATATTGAGGTATAGATCCCTGTTCACGAAATGAGGATTGATGAAATTACCAAAGTAATTATTAGTGTACTTCTGCATATTGCTATGAAGTAGCCAAGTACTTCCTTAGCTCAGCAGCTCTTGCCTGTGGGAGTTTGTTTTTGATAATTAAAAGCTGACTTTCACACAAGGTGAGGAGTGGCAGATGCTCTTCTTCCTCCCCTTCAGTCACACCACACCACCTGTTGGCCCTAGAAGCCACCCACGTTTCTTGGCACATGACCATCCATCTAGGTGGTCCTGTTACATGACAAATGCCTTCACAAGGCCCACATTATGGGTAGAAGGGGTGTTACCCCAGAAGACCCTTCTGCACATACCCCTTTACCCTTACTGTGCCATGTTCCACACTTCTGGGGGAAACCTCCTTCTCCCTTACCCTGGAGGTAGCTCAGGACTCCTGTGGCAAGGACATCCTCATTTTTCCCACTACTTCTCTCCCAGAGCCTCCAGTGCTCTTGCTGTTGGGACTAGGCAGGTGCTCTGCAACCTCTCAGAGCCTGTGACTGGTTTTTGAGAGTTCCCCCCACTTAGTTACCTTGGATGTACATGAACAGCCCTGTAAACATATCTATGTATAGCTGCATAAATGGGTTTAACATCTAGGTAAACATATACCTAGATAAATGTACAAATATGGATTTATATTTCATGCATTTTCAGTATATGTATATATATATTTTCTTCAGTATATCTGTATATATCTAAAAGGCGTGAAAAGGCTATTTAATATGATATAAGCAACTTTAATTTTAAAAAAGTTTCAATGCACATAGAAATAGAGTTAAATGGAAACACAAGCTCAACCACTAATTTACAAATCTGATGAGCAAAGTTTAACATGCCTGAGAAGAAGTGGTAAAAGTATGACAAAGAGAGTGTGAGGCAAGGGTCAAAGCCTAGGAATCTAATGAGAGTTGCCCATGCCTACCCCCAAACAAATCAGATGACACTACAGTATCGTATGATTTTGGTAACCTTTTGGGGTGTGGTGCTACACGTAGGCAATATGGAAAGCAGTAGGAAAAACCCACATGAACAAAACTCTAATGAATTCACAGCATGGTGTACATTGGGTGAATAAGCAAAAGTCCCTAGAACATCACACACAGGAGGAAACAAATGAAAAAAAAAAAAAAGCTAGTGATGGAGAAGGCAGTGGGGATTAAGTGAGTGGGCTGGAGACTGACTTTGCTCACAGCTATAAGCGTAGTCATTTGTAATACTATCAGACAGTAAAACTTCTGCTGTACATTTTCCCTTTGTAGGTGGAGCAGAGTTTGTAAAAGATTGTTTAAGGTTGTGTTTCACAGACTGTCAAAGCAAAAATCTCACTTGTGGTGGTGGCTACTAATTGGTAAAGCTAAGTAAATTTTTGTGGCCTTACATGCACCTTCTTGGCAAGGGCACTTACTACGGCCACCTTATACCCAGGCTGGCTTTCTGACCCTGATGTGAATCAACCAACACTTCAGTTAGAGCAGAAGATGATTTCATGGAGGGAGCATAGAAGAAATTTTGTGTCTCTGCAGAGCAGGAGAATGTATCTGTGAGTTCAAGATCTACTTCAGTCTTAAGGTGTTGTTTAAAAGTTTGATTCCTTGCAGTGTTTTGAAGATCACTATTCATGTGCATTTTACAAACTTCCAGCACCCTTTTCAGTAAGAGTACAAGTTTTCTAAAGAGACTGCAGGTTATACTACCTACTTCACCTCCTCAGATTGTGGGAAAACTCTGATGACTTTTGCTGGTCTTGCCTCTGTAATTACTTGTGGCTGGATGCCAGGCACCTATGAAAGCTGCTCGCTCACCCTCCCCTTCTGCAGCTGGACACAGGAGAGAAAATTTATTGATGATTTCATGAATTGAGATAAGGACTGGGTGAAAACACTCCAAGGGCGAACCAGGCTCAACTAATCTCATGAGTAGCAGTCCTCCCAAAACTGCAGCAATAT
Organism: Brachypodius melanocephalos; assembly: GCA_013398615.1. NCBI lineage: Eukaryota > Metazoa > Chordata > Aves > Passeriformes > Pycnonotidae > Brachypodius > Brachypodius melanocephalos. The sequence continues at coordinate 15,685,160 of VZSR01001854.1, read as the reverse complement.
GAGTCCTCTCACAGGCACGCAGTATTCCCAAAACTGCTGCAGCATAGGTCTCTCTTCCACAGGGTGCAGTCCTCCAGGGACAAGCTACTCCAGCCTGGAAGCAGGGCCCTCTCTCCCCACCTGGTCTCCCACAGGATCACAGCCTCCTTCAGGCATCCACCTGCTCTGGCATGGGCACCTCCCCATGTTATCACTTCCTCCTTTACTCTGGCTGGATATAAAACTGTGGCCCAAACTTTGTTTTGATTTTCCTCTCAAATATGTTATCACAGAGGCATTATCACCATCTCTGTTTGGCCCAGCTGTGGCCAGCAGCATGTCCATCTTCAGAGCCATCAGGGATTGGCTCTGCCAGACATGATGGAAGCTTCCAGCAGCTTCTCACAGAAGCCACCTCTGTGGCCCCCCCTCACTACCAAGAGCCATTGCCAAAAACAAAACATTACAGCAGTACAAAGACAGTGCAAGTTTATTAGCATGCAATAAATCAAACTAATAACATTTACAGACTCAGGTCTTCTGCTGGTGACAGAGCCCCTGTTGTAGTTCTGAGGTCTATGAAAAGGAGATTTCTTCAGAGCTGTGGTGAAAAGGGGAGAGGGAAAGATGATGCGAACAAAAGGGTGGGGAGGGAACTTATGGTGGTCACCTGATCCAAAATAGGGATCCCTGGGGCAGATGGTCATATATCTGAAAGAAAAAAATGTGCAGAGGAGTCTATCACTTTTTGGAGGTTCTCCTTTAGCTGCTGGTATCAACGATTTACTTTTTCACCTTCTTATTGTTGTAGTGCCTCACTGAGATGCGTATCCATGCCATTTTACTCTGAGGTAATACTGAAAAACTGGTAACAAAGAGGAGTTGTGACCAAAAACATACAAGAAATGTTTTACACCCAAAGACACTGCTTCTTCTTAGCGACCCTTTACAAGTGTTGCTAGTAGCCTGAACATGGGAGCAGTATATCCATACTGGGGGAAGAAGAATGGATAAGGAAGTCCCTTGTAGCTCCCTTGTTGGTTTTCGTTTGTTTATTTTTTTGCTTTCTCCCCCAAGAATCTACTGTGGCCTCTTTCTCCTTGTTTTCAGAAGCACCCTATTTCTTTTTTTTTCTTTATGTTTACATGTTTTTAGGGAAGGACAGTTGACAATAGCTCCTTTAAGGTAAGATACATGCCTGCATTTTCTGATTTTTTAGAAATTTTTGTTTTTCAAGCAGGAGGGTATTATCTACATCTGGATGATAGCTCCTATAAAAGGACCTTGAGCCTGAGCCATTATTTAGAAGGAGTAGAAAAACAAGTAAGTGAGTAGAAATTATGGGCTTTTGGTGCAAGAATGGCAAAATTAGATGAAACATTCCTTACTGTGCCATGAAGACTCAGAATGCTGCATACTTTCTGTGGACAGTTCCATGAGGTGCCTCCAGGAGACGGAGACTCAGAGAGGCACAAATAATGACTGAATTGTTTGTGTAGGAAACTTTTCTTTGAATAAATAATCAATGGGTCTTAATTGTTTCTCTGTTTGGTTTTGTAGAGTACTTTGGCCTTCCAGGAATAGGAACAAACTCTCATTTGACCAAGAAGAAGAAACTTAAAGTATTTGTGACAGAAGGAAAAGAAGTTGCTTTAACTGGTGTTTGCATTTTCTTCATTAGAACTAGTTTTTGTAAACCCATCACAACTGAGAATATCTATCAAGTAAGTCAGTGACTGCTCATCTCTGTACGTATCTTGTTTAAAATTTGCTTTTACCATGGGGTATTTGCTCTCAGCATACAATTTGACAGGTCTTGACATGGAGGAATAAATACAAGGACATGGATTAAATGAAATGGGACAAAAAGGAAGGGGAGTGGAAATACAGATATCTTGTGGCAGCAACTTGATGTATATCATTGATACGAAAAAAGGATGCTAAGGAAGAAAATTTAAGGCAATCTGTAATGAGAGAGTAATTAGTCAATACCTAGATGCTGAAGTGTTAAATTTCAAAAAACTCTAACAAATTCATTAGAAAAACAAAAATTATTTTACTTTTGAGAGTGTAGATGTAAATTATGTATAACTAAGTTTTTACTGGCAAAAGACCCCTTGTGTTATGTTTCTTTTACAGGAAGTCAATTTTAATATGATGGATATAGGTCGAAATGGCTTATTAAAAAGTGTGGAGCAGTTGATATCAGAAATATTCATTCCAGCCTTACAGACTATGGACCGTGGCTGGGTTGAACCTCAACAAGTTCCCAGTATTAAGCAGGACTTCCTTCGTGCCCTTGAAGCATTTGTTAGTGTCCTATCAGGAACTCAGCAAAGTCTGTTGGAAAAGGTAGTATGTACATGTGGCAAATAGAAAGTGAGCTGGCTGTAGAATGTCTCTAGCTCACATTCTTTTGAATTAACTGCTGCTGTAGATTGCTTATGAAAATTGCTTTTGTTAAACTGGAGAATAACCCAACACTTCTGTTTATTGCCATCAGTAATTCATTATACCTTGATCTGTGGTTTTAATAGTTCTGTAGGTGCTTCTGTTCTTGTTTATTATGGGGCCAGTTCTTTAGAACTATCGGCTTCTTGACTCTCCTGTAGCTGTGGTCACTCTTAAATGTTGAACAACTAATTTATGACAAACTGTTGCTCTAACTGGTTAGTTTCTACTCAGCTTTTGTGAAGGAAAGGGCATGAGAACACATCTGCCTGGCTGGTGAATTCTCCAGATTCTGGATTTCACTTCTGGCTCAAACCAGTTCAATTTAGATTAAGCTGAAAATAGGAAGTGAGATACCCCAAGTAGGGCAACAAGTTAGTCTTTAAAGTTCCAAGATTATTTGTCATGGACATTCAGCATTTCATTTTTTTTAAAACTCATGTTTTAGGTCAGCCTGAAGAAATGTGAAACGTATGACCTGAAAACTCTAAGAGGACCTTCAGATTACTTGATGGCTGCTAACAGCTTAGAGGCTCTTGAAAAAATAGAAGTCTGCATGAAAGAATGGACCAAACAAATTGAGCAGGTGATACATGGGACAAATATGAAATATGGCAACATCTGCATCTTGGTAGATGAGTTTAATCCTGTTGGTGTTATAGCTACCTTTCTATAAATTTAGATGAGTTCAATCTCTTTATTTTAAAGTACTGTTGGTATATTTTTTGTGCTTTTACTTCTCAATGGGAATATATTGAGAGCTTTTTCCATCTGCTAGTTAATATAGGATACACAGTCTGGGAAGCTTAGTCCCCTGTCTTTGATAATTACCTGTTATTAAAGTACAAAACAGTTGGTGGTTCTCAGTGGATTTAATGAAAACGAACACAGCAATTGTATGAACAGTATTTTCAGTGGTGACATTGTACTTTGAAACATGCTTTGCAGAAAATGTAGTTGTCTGTAACAGTGTTCTTGGAACAGAAGAAAAAGAATCTCTGCTTTAACCTGGGAATAAAAGGACCAAGCAAAATCAAATTTCTTATATGAGATGGAGGATGTTAGGTAATTTATCAGGCAAGGTTAATACTACGTGTTAAATGTAGGATTAATCCATGCTACCTCTGCAAATAAAAAATATAAGCATCACTCACATTACTATATGATAAAAGGTTCTTGCAGAAAATGACCAGTTGAGAAAAGAAGCAGATGACCTTGGACCACGAGCAGAGCTTGATTATTGGAAAAAGAAATTGTCAAAATTCAACTACCTTATGGAGCAGCTGAAGAGCCCAGATGTGAAGGCAGTGCTTGGAGTACTCACGGCTGCTAAATCCAAACTGCTGAAGGTTTTTATTTTAAATTATGACAGATATAAAGACTAGAAATGATCTTTATACCCTAGCTCATTTTGATAACGTATGTAACAATGCTGGTGGGGAAAACATTGAAACATCTTTGGCTTTTGTTTTCTTTTTCCTTATCTATTTCTTAGCAGATAAAATTTAAATCTAGTTCAATTTATTGAAAAAGACTGGAATCCCCTCAGTCTAAAGGCTGATAATATACTTCATCCACATGGCTCAACAGAAATAAATAATTTAAAATATTTGAAAATTTGATTATTAAATCAGAATATTGAATTAATTAACTGGATATTTAATGACAAAAGAAATGAATCCCTCCCTTTTTAAGCCTCTTTTTTATGTTGTTACAGTGCCTGTCAAAATTGTTTGTGGAATCATAACTTCTTACATTGACATATCAAATTTAAAGTCCCATCATCAACAGAAAATAAGTAAATAAAACGAAAAAACCTGTCTCATCAAAATGAGATGTGGAACAAACACATAGCTATATATCTACAGTTGATATATCTTACAGCAGCTTGACTGCACATTACCACGGACTACTTAACTGAGTGGTCTAAACCACCTGTATGTTTACAGTCAAGTCACTGAAACAAGACAAGGACCTCATCCTGGGTGAACAAGTATAGTTCTGAAGTAAAAGGTCTGTGCTTTCAAATGTGTTTAGAAGCTAATGACAAACCAAAATGATCTCAAATTTTTCTTGTCTGAAATGCATACTTTTATTTGTTTTTTCATCTTCCTGTTCTTAGAAATGGCGAGCATTGGATATTCGCATCACAGACGCAGCAAATGAAGCTAAGGATAATGTGAAGTATCTTTATTCTCTGGAAAAATATTATGATCCATTATACAATAGTGATCCTGTAAGCAGAACTTTTAAATTCTCAACATAAATGTCTTGAGACAAGCACATGAATATATTCAGGATGGGTTTGGAAATGAAACAAAAAATTTTACATATGCAGCTCCAGTTTGAGATTTTGTGCAGTTGTGGTAAAAGTTGCTTAACAGGAATTTTTGGCTACAAAATAAAGTACTTGTTATTTTCATACTCTAGTATCTGTAAAGCTTTTGTTCTGGTGAAGAGACTGGATTCTGTAGTATGGGAGAAAGTGAATTCCTTAAGATTAAAAAAAAAAAAAAAAACAAGAGAAGTAAACCTAATGCTATGCTAAAGACAAAGTTTGATCTTTTGTCTTTGTGTTGGTGGCCAGGTCATGGTTAGACTAACATTTATAGGGCAATTTTCAGCTTCTTGGGTTTGGAAAAGATAAATAGGATTATGTAAACATTAAGACATAATTATAAATCACCTTCTCATACTATAGTGTGAGAATGCAAGCATAACATGTAATAAACAAAACCAGCCACCCTAAAGTACAGGAATGGAGGAGTCTCCCTCTCCCATCATATGCTAAAATAGGTGGCAAATAATTGCTTTTATTAAAACTGGTTTTGCAACTGGCTGTATGTGTCTTGTTAGTCAAAGAAATATGACTGGTAGCCATGAAGACTCAAAACTTTGACCTGTCCTAGCTTCCTCGCTCTCCTCTGAAACTTATCCCAAAACCAAATTGCTTCCAAAGCATGCTCTGGGCAACCATGTTTGTTTCTGTTTACTGGGTGATATTAGAACAGTGTGTTCTTTCAGTGTTTCCAATCTGCTATTTGAGTTTCTCTATTGAAAGGTTATTGGGTTATGATACCCATAAAACCAGAGTAAAAGTGTACTTGCTGCTGGCACTGTGCAGGGTCTGTTGAACTCACCTGCTTTGTGCTTCCAGTGCAGGTTTTCACCAAGAAGAAAGGGGTACCCGCTTTGGCAGTTTAGTTTTGCCATGGTGCAGCATTTGGGATGAAAGCCATATAGGCACGGAGTGTGAAGCCTTTCCCTTACTGATATTTACCTGTACAATTTTAAGAATGAGTTTGTCAACAGGGTAAAACTGCCATTGCTTTGGAAATTCGGATGTGACAAAGAGCTGTCTGCAAAATCTTTGTCTGGTTCACTTATGGATTGAAGACAGGACTGCTACAGTTTTGAAATGATACTTTTCTTAAAAGTATTAAGTGACAGGCATTTCTCTTATACACAAAACTTAAGACCACAAGGGATACGGAGAATGTAAATGGGTGTGATGGTGTGACCTTGGCTGTGCATCCAGCATTCTCTCTATCCCCATCCTCAATAGGATGGGACTAGAATATAATATGAAAAGGCTCATGTATTTTTCCATGACAGGAACATCACTTACTTTTTATAATCATGGGCAAAACAGACTCAGCTTGGGGAAAAATTTCTTTATTGACAGTGAAAATACGTTTGGGTAGTGACAAAAAAAATCAGAAATTAAAGCCACATCTCTGCACCACCGGGCTCCGCTTCACCCCTTCAATCCCCCTTTCTCTTCCTCCTCTCTCCAAGTGGTGAAGGGGTTCTCTTTACATGCAAGCTTACATGAGTTTTAACAACTGAGCACATAAACATACTTTTTTTGTGAAAAAAAGTTTCTTTTGAAGAGGCCTTTACTTCTACCAAATTTCACTCAGTGATCTGAATTCTTCCAGCCAAGACCCTAGTGAAAATTTTTCTCCAAAATTAAATTGTGGAGCTTGGGGAATGACATAGGACAGGCAGGAGAGGCCCAGGTAGACAGGGGCAGAATGATTCATAATGCTCCTGCATTCATTAATTAGGTGTTGTGCTAATGTGTGGTATCAGTTACTGAGCAGAGTTCAGACTGTGTGTTTCTTTCCAGATGTCCATGCTGGATGCTATTCCAGGACTCATAAATGCAATTAAAATGATTCAGAGTATCTCTCAGTATTACAACACTTCTGAAAAGATCTCCTCACTGTTTGTGAAGGTTGGTGCTCATCGGGAAAAGAAATATTCCCACGTTGTCTTCTGTATTGTTGCTTGAGTGCAAGAGAAAACACAAAGGAACCAAGCAATTGGAGAGGCAGCACTTCAGTCACTACAATGCTGCTTCTTGAACATATAAAGAATTGGAAATAATGATACATTATTTCAAATTTAGGACTTATTTTACTGCCTGTAATTTGGAGTTGTAGGAACATTTTCAGACTTAAATCTCACCTCAGATGTACATAGAGTAACTTTTTTGTTAGAAGTTTTGCCTGTTATGAATGGGGTTTTTTTGTAGAACCAAATACACTAAATTCATATTGCCCTCAAACTTCCACATGTTTGCATGAAGAAGGAAATAGATTGGAAGGACAACCTATTCTTTACCATTTGTACTCTCATGGGCTCTTGATTTTACCTTTGCCTTCAGAAGAGACTTTTTCACCCTCAATGCTATTTCAAGGTTGGTACAAGGTTGGTACTAGGTTTAGGATGAGCATACTTAATCAACAACGTTTTCGTTACGTCATGTTCTGAAGGCTGAGTGTTGCAAGGAGGACAGTCTATCCACATGGCTGGTGTTTGGTATTGCTGCTTGGCAGGCTTTAGGTCAGAGGAATGGGCTGAGATTGAGACTGAGGAATGGTGCGACCTGCTTTGTCTTGAAATGTGTTTTTTCATGATGTTAAAACTGCTTCTAGGTGACCAATCAGATGATCACAGCATGTAAATCTTATATTGCAAACAGCGACACAGCCACTATCTGGAATCAACCACAGGAGAGGGTTGTGGAAAAGCTACAGGCAGCTATTAGACTTAAACAGGTAGGTGGGAAGAACATACAGAAAACAAATTATAAGGTGATATTTAGGAGGGCAAGAATAGGAAAATTTTATGTGAGAAGGCACTGTTACAGTGAAGAAAAATGAGTTAACTGAAAAATATCCACGGGAACGGGAATGTTTATGCTAGAGCTAACAAGGAATTTAGTCTGTTGTCTGTTGATCTGGAAACAGAATTTTAATGCTTAGTCTATCTTAACTATGCTTATAAGAGAATTGCTTGGATTTTCATGCCTGTGTATCTCTAGGTAGTGTTTTCTCATGTCATGTGGAGAGTTATGAAATAGAAATTAAAACAAGGAGAGTTACTGAACTGGATATATTCCAAAGATGTGTGGACAAGCTATACATTTAGAAAGGGCAATTTACTGAACTGAGAAAAATTCAGCTGTTCAGTTGGCCTACACTTATCAAGAAGATAGCCTTTGGTTTTTTTTTTTTTTAATACAATTCTGTGATAATTTTTGAATTTTATTTTTCTTTGTTCTTTTTTCCCTCTAAAGCATAGTGTTATAGAATAATTCAGCTTGGAAGGGTTCTCAGCAGGTATCTAGTCTAACCTTCTGCTCAAAGTCAAAGCAGGAGCAGTATGAGATCAAACTTGATTTCCCAATCCTTTATCCAGTCCTGTCTTGAAGTTCTCCAAGGATGGAGAGATTGCACAGCCTTTTTGGGCAGCCGCTTTTCACTGTTCGACTGTCCTTGGGATGAAAGATTCTCTTCTTATATCCAGTCAGAACCTCATCCACTTCAATTTATGCCCTTTGCTTCTTGGCTCCTGTCCATGTGTTACTGTGAAGAAGAGCCTGACTCTCTCTTTGGTAACCTCCCTGTACTTATCGGGACCTTCATCTAGGCTTTCTGTTTTTTGTGGGTTGGTTTTTTTTTTTTTTTCATTCCTTATATGTGCTTGCAGGACTAGATCTTTATCATAATACCTACTGAAGCAACAAATCCTGCCTAGTTCTAGCATAATTTTGTGTAAATTTGTATAACATCTTACCATCAACAATGAGCACTAGACTTGTATTTTTCTATAAAGATATATCAAATTGTCCAGTTGCTGCATGAAAATATGTTGAAAAGATAAGTGTTCATTTGAGTTTTATTAGTTCCAGCAGCTTTCAGAAATTCAATAGATTAAAACTTACAATTTCAATCACTAACAATATAGGAAAATCTGACCCTTTGTATTGATATGTCCAAGTGGGGTTATCCATACAAAAATGTGATAAAAAGAATGAACATTTTATTGGAAAGAAAACAACCATTGAAAGAAACAGTTTCAAGCAAATCTGTTGACTGTGAATTTAGCAAGTTTGTAGTAAGGTTTGTGCCTTGTTATGAATGCAGAATGAAAAGTGGAAGCTGCTATGGAGGAGCATTAAAACTTCAGGAAGTGATTTGTTCTGGAAAGGGATTATTGAACCTTGATTACTCAGTAAAACTGCTCACCATGCAAACATTTTCAGTCTCTGGAAACTGGATTGTCATCTTGGTTATTCAGTAAACACATCAAACCCTGCTATGAAATGGAGGGAACAGAATTTCATTCTAGCTAAGGATATGTACAAATACATATATGTGCAGTTCAGTCATTTGCTGAAGTGTATAATCCTGTAATGACATTGATGGGTTAGTGTCGCCGACCGTTCCTGCTCCCGGCTGGCCTCTTCGGAGGGCCGCGACCTTCCCCAGCACACCGCCCTCACAAGGGCAGTCCTTGCCAGGTGGCACGGGCTCTCTCAGAAGTGATTTGCTCTTTTGTGAGGGCACCGAAGTGCTAGGCCTAACTCACAGGAAGAGGCACCTCAGTGCCTCAGCCCCCCAGCTCTCAAGTGGCTGCGGTATCCCCAGGAGTGTGGCAACTCCTAGTCCGGCGGTGCAGAAAGGAAACGCGGTTCCAGCAGGTACTCCTCAGGATCTTCTTTATTGGTGAAGAAGGGATCTCTCAAAGACCCTGAAGTGCCTGAGCACTGGGGTTTTATACAGTTCTAAGGGGGTGGGGTTCAACCCAACCACCAATGGGGGGAAGGATTGAAAAAGGGACCAATGGGGGAGAGGATCCAAAACGGACCAATGGGGTTACAGAGATAAGGACCAATGGGGCGAGGGAAACAGGGACCTATCACAACAGGGGTTAATTTACATAACAGGGAAATTATTGGCTAAGATAACTGGGGAGATGATTGGTTCATAACATCACTCACTTGATGCCCTCCAAGGGAGTGCTCTCGGCTCCACTGATATCTCTGTAGAACCCTCCACAGGTTAGTTTTCAGAGGCAAATTCTGTTATTCTCTTTATAGTGTTCATGATTGTTTATTGATGAAACTTCTAGTTGCTGTCAGGTTGGGCTAATACCTGTCTGCGTAAATTTTGTTCTAGCTAAATACAGTGCCTTTTGTTATAAGCTTGAGATTCTTTTAAATTCTTTGTTTTAAGGAGTATCAAAATTGCTTCCACAAGATAAAAGAGAATTTGGAACAAAATCCAGCTGAAAGACAATTTGATTTTAGTGAGATGTATATATTTGGAAAATTTGAAGCCTTTCATCGTCGTCTGGTAAAGATAATAGATGTTTTCAATACAATGAAAACCTACTCAGTTCTACAGGAATCCAAGATAGAGGGATTGGAAGATATGATCACAAAATATCAGGTACACATTAGATTTTGTATATTGTGTCAGTCTAGCTTTAAAAGAAAATTATAAAAATTAGGGAAGTGTTTATTGAGAGAAAAGTTAGCTCTTTAATTGTGTTAAAATTACTGAGTAATAACAATGTAAATATGTGATTACTGGGGAAATGAGCAAACAAGATGAAAGAAAAGGTTCAAGTGGACATGTGAAAGAAGTATGCTAAAATCAAAGCTGATTGAAAAAAGCAACAAAGTGGAGTGGCTCTGTAACAGGAGTAATAGGAGCATGGTTTTGTGCTATAATTAGGAGAGAAAGTGAGAAGTGCTACATTTCTGTCTCTACAAATGTTGGGCTAGCTGTGAATGCCCCTTTGTTCATTAGTATTACTATGCAGTTTTCTTTCCTGATTTTTATTTTTTTAGAGAAGTGTGACTTGAGCAACAAGGAGATCTTCTAACAATAGAAATATGTTAAGTCATGCTCTTTTCCTTCCTTCTTTTTCAGATAGCTACCATTTCTACCAAATGGAGTATTTCCTGCTTTTACTGAGCCTGAGTTAGCTTACCTTTTTGTGTAACTTTATTAGTGCAGTATCATAATTATGGCAACTGTAATTATTAAAATAAATCGGAAGTATTCAATGTATGGACTTTGTAGACAGCTTTTTGAGAGCACATATGATACAGTGGCCGTACAGGCAAATATGGCATTCTAGTTTGCTTTACTCTGTCTTTTGCCTTTTTGTTATGGTCAAGAGTCAATCAGTTTGCTTTAGTGAAATACCCCAGGTTGGTGAGAATTTTCAGATCATGCAATGAAGGTACTGTTTTGGTAGGCTGGAACACAGGAATCTAATTTGTTTGGGGCATTTGTGTTTGAAAAGATGCCTGTGACCATCAGCCCATGCTGAGATGTAAACTCTATACAGGTACACCTCATTATTCATTGCAGCACCCAAGTCCTTAAACAAGAACTTCGTGTGAGACCCAGTTACTGTAAAGTCAATTGTGTTGACTTTATCATTCTTTGGCATAAAGAATGCTTTGGTAAAAAATGCTACATGGAAGGTTCTGGATAGGATGCATAAAGGGCAGAAAAGTGATCACACTTCTTTTTAAAGTAACAAAATTGAGGTACTGAAGTATTTGACATGAACCACAGCTATAGTTAGTATGTGACTGATTATATGTCTTAAAACATTTTTTTGGAATAAGAGTTTACTATTTTGCTGTTCTTTATGCTTTAACACTTAGTATCTATCTAGGATTTGCTTGTTGTCAGAGGAAAAGATGGAATTTTTATTTACAGCAATGCAATGAAACTGAATTTCGGTTGACTTACCATAAAATGATGGAAGTCAACTGAGCTGAAAATATGCATAGTTATACTGTGGTAAACTACTAAGATGCTGAACAGTAGTTTATCATTAGAAATCCTTTATCTGTGTGTACAGCTCAAGGGAGATGCTAATTAAGATATACTTTCATGTGTGTGGACAGCAGCTGTGTAAGAGAAGCCAGGAATACTAAGTCATGGGCTGGTGATGTGCTACATCTTACTGTGCTTTTTGAATAGTCTATTTGTAATGGAATCAGTTGTTTAAAGGACATGGAAAATAATTATGTGAAAATATTTTTCTCCATTGAACTTTAAGTTTTGAATAGAAATGAACATCTGCATGATAATGTTTAATAAGTAACAAATGTGTTTGATGAAAAGCAAGTCAGTTCTAATTGACTTAAAACAGAAATAAATAATATGAATGAAGTTGGAATGGACATTACACCAACTTGATTCCTGAAAATATTTCTTTAAAGCTGTTTGCTTATATTGCTCAGTAAGTACTGGGAACTATTAGCAAAGGTAAAATGTGACCATGCACATCCTGTTGCGCTAAATGTTTGGTGTGATAAGTCTTTTTCATAAGACATTTTTTGGTAATAGTTTTCTTTTTCTGTGAAACTGTTTAGAGCATTGTTGACAACATGAAGAATAAACAATATGATTTCTTGGATCAGCGGAAGACTGATTTTGACCAAGACTATGAAGAGTTTTGCAGAGACATAAATGATCTTCATGTAGGTTTTATGATACAATTAAGAATTTAATTTACCAATGAATCCTTATTATCCTCTCTGAGTTACCACAAAATAAAAAAGCAAATCTCAAAGTTGGGATTCTGGAACTGAAAAATTATTCTAATACATTTTCACTTTAAAGCTTCCATTTATTATCTTTCAGACTAGTTTAATGGAATTGGCCATTGGGGGCCTCCAACAAAAGGATTTTTCATTACTGTGTGCTGGCAAGGATAACACAAAATGTGTGATTTCATTGAATGAATAGGAATGTAATACAAATAAGTCAGATAATTAACTTTCCAATAGTTCTGAAATCACAAGTTGGCGAAAGGAAAGGATATCTGCAGAAGGAAAAAAAAAAAATCAAAATAAATGCTTTCTTTGCTTTGGCTGCCAAAGATGTAAGCAAGCATTCTTTGAGGCTTCTCAGCATGGTGAAACATTGGAGGGTACAGAAGCTTTTGTTGGTTGCACCGCTACGGAGGGAACTTGGAAAGAAAATGCCTTGAAAGTTGGCTGTATTTTGTTTAATTATTGTGGGAAGGAAGAAAAGGAAAAATAATATTTTTCGAGATTAGTTTCACATAAATTATCTTCTAATATATTGCATGTTAAATCCTGTCAAATAATACCTGGTCTATTTGATGTGTGTTCCTTATGGACTTCTCTGATGTAGAATTATTTACTCTTCTACAGGAGCAATTAAGGAGTTTCATGGACATCACCTTTGAAAGTATTCTGAACACTGAAAGGGCACTGAGTATGTTGCAGAAATTTGAAAGGTAGTATGTGCTATTCAGATTTCTAAAACTCTGCCAGACAATGGAAATAAGGTATTGAGGATGGTGGAAAAGGCAGAGGGGAGGGAGGGAGGAGCAGAACAGAAGGTATTTTCTTAAATACAAACAAAACCAACTCAACCTATTTACTCTCAGCTTTTCAGCCCTGTTAAGAGTTGTCTTAGTAGCCTGAATGAATAAAAGTCCTATTTTTGTTATCAGAAAATGCAAAATATAAGTGGATTTGAACTTCAGTTTTCAAAATCAGCTTAAGTACAGGAAAACTTTCTGTTAGCATATTTGCCTTAGCTTTGTGCTTGCACAATGATAGTGAACAATTACTTTGTTACCACAATGCAGTTAGAAGAGAGTAAAATTCTTTTATTAAGAAACAGTGAAATTTGTCTTTATGAATTAACATTGTTGCAAAAACAGCCTCACTCTTTATTCTGTCAGTTTTCGTATTATAATCTGCTTAATAGAATAGACAGCTAGTGGTGAATTGGTTACAGTTTGCTGCACATAATATCAGCCCAGTGTTTGAAAACAGTGACAAAACAGAAAATGTGTAGGCTTACTTGGAAACTTTTATCATCCGGTCTAAATCTTTGTTACTTGGAATCAGGTTGTGACAGCATTTGTTCAAGCTGAAAACTCTGCTGGTAAAGTAGTTATTTTCTAAAGCATGTAAGGGAATCTGGAACGACTGTATTTTCCAGCAGTGTATTAGAAGGGTTTCAGAAATGTTGAAGGAATTTTTTCATGATTATTATTTTTGTAAGCAGATTGCAAATCCCGAATCTTGGCATTGATGAAAAGTATCAGAAAATATTTCAAAACTATGGCCATGACATAGAAACCATCTGTAAGATCTACACCAGGCACAAGAAGGACCCTCCACTGGCTCGTAACCTGCCTCCAATAGCTGGCAAGATCTTGTGGGCACGCCACCTCTTCCATAGGATCAAGGAGCCCATGGAGACTTTCCAGAGACATCCAGCAGTTCTGAGAACGCCAGATGGCAAGAACATAATCTGCAATTACAACAAAGTAGCAAAAGTTCTCATGAAATTTGAGGTGATCTACCACAGGGAATGGCTCCAGCAGGTAAGCCAGCTGATTTTGATTAAGATAGTCCTTAAAGGAAAAATTTAAAAATGGTTAGTAGCAGTTGTCAGGTATGTTTAACTCTAGATTTATGTTGACTCTCAAATGAGGGATGGAATAAGAAAAGTTATTTTACAAGAAAGTGTTCCTGTTAAAAGAATAGGGCCTGTAGTACCTGTAGATGAATTTAGGAACAAATGAAAGACCTTCATTATAACTAAGAAGTTAGAAAGAAAACACATATTGAATATCCAGTGGTAGGCTTAGCTGCCCCTCTGTCTCTGCCATGTTCTTCTGACTGGTTCAAGATCATCATATGTGGAGAGAGGAGTTTTGTCAGCTGGTTGGTTTAAGGTGAAAGCAGACACACAGGTTTCCTCTGCTCTGGACTATACAAATTTTATTTTGAGTGATAATCTATGGGTACACTCTGTAAATATACATGTAAAAAGCATCTAGTCTGAACAGAATATAGCATACTCAGTGCACAAGTGGGTTTTGAGCCAGTTGTGGATTAATCCTAACAGGCAGCTATGCATCACACAAATGCTCATTCACTTTCCCCCATGCACCCTCAGTGAGACAGGGAAGAGGAAAGGAAAAGCAAAAGCAAGAAAACTTGTGGTTCAAGATGAGTTGTTAGTGAAGGAGAAATGGAGAAAAAAAAGAAAGGGAAAAGCAAGTGCTGCAGAGGCAATTTCTTACCATCTCCCATGGGTCAAACAACGTCTAACTAATTCCAGAGCAGAGGGTGGCTAATGCCTTCAACCCCGTCCTTCCCTTTTTATTGCTGAGCATGATGTTATATGGCACAAAAATGGTCCGTTTGCTTATTTTGTAACATCCTTTTGTTATTTTGTGACATCTGCGTGGTTTTGTCCCCTCACAGCCTATTTTGCTCCCTTCATCCCCACTCCCAGCCCCAATCTATTCACAGTGGGGACAGAGTGAGAACAAGAGAAGGCCTTGATGCTGCGCCAGCCGTGTTCAACTGAAACATTCCCGTGTTATCAGCTTTGTTTTGATAACAAATCTGATGACACCATATAAGCTGCTATGAAGAAAATTAAATGCCGACAGAGAAAATTAACCCACTCAGAACCAGTACAAAGTAACTTGATTTCCTACTGACAATTTTGGGATGCATGTGTATGGGGGAAGGGGCAGCTCGGGCCTTGCCCTGGCGAGGCAGTGCACTGTCCCACACCCCAGCCCTAGAGCCTGTATCCCCGTGGCTGCCAATCCCTGGCACACCAGAGGCACTGATCCACACCGACCTCTGGGGCCCGTAACACAGCTTCTGAGTGGACACATGACTGGAAGTCCCACCTAGGGGAAGGGCCTAGGAACACCAAAGGGTATTTAAGGCAGAATATGAGGCTATCAGATGTCTTGACTCTGCCTCCTCTTGGAATTTCTGTCTGAACACTGCTGGAACCTAGGAGTTGATAGCTATATGCGTGCTATTCTATATATTTTGTGTCTTTCTCTCTTTATCTTTCTACTTCTGCTTCCCTCTTCTTGGAATTTTTTGAGTAACCTTAAGTCAAGTCAACTTAGAGTTTGTGAAGTTGTATGGGCTAAGTTAATGCTTTGAGAAGTGTTTAATGTTGACTGAATATTGTACTAAACCTTTTGCCAGATGTTGGAGTCCAGGGCACAGGGCAAACCCCTCGAATTGCCCTGGGGGGTCCGAGACCCTGGCTGGGACCCCAGGAAAGCATTGCCTTTGACCTTAGTCCATGGGAAAAACTTCCAACACTCATAGATGAATTGAAAACAAAAAGATGTAAAATAGATAGTAGTTCAGTTTGTCACAGGGTGAAAATTTGTAGTTTTGGGTTTTTAGAATGGAAGTTGATGACAGCAAGATGGATAATTTTGGGCGGTGCCTTGGGTTCTTCTTCTCCTTCGACTCCATCTTCTGCTGTGACGGTGGCACACAGACATTGGTGGAATGTATGTGATGTAGAAATTGCGTGTCTAGAATCGATAGTGATTATTGGCACAAAACTGTAAATATAGTACGTTTTAAGAGTTAATTGGACTAGAAACCTTTAAAAGACTTTGAGCCCTCTGTCTGAGGAGTACTTGACAGTGTTTTTTCTCAGAGCACTAAGCCTGGTGTTAGGTGGTATGCAGACCTTGAGATAAGAAATTGAATAAACATCTTTAAAGACTGAAGCTGCAAGTTCCACTCATCTTTTAAACCCTGGTACAGGACTTTGTAAGGAAAAGACTCCTAATTAGGGGATTCCTGGATACGAAATCCAATAGCCAGAGCTCTGTGATTTTCTAAAGTTGCCAGTAAAGTCTTTTTTGTTGTTTTGATCTATTGAGAATATCTGGTCAGTGTTTCTCCCATGCGTCTAACTCCGTACACTCTGAGTACATGAACAACCATAAGCCCTTCTTATGTCTCTTGTTGAAGAAGTTGTTTGGGGCCTTACAGGCAGAACATTTTGTAGCCTGATTTTTCTTCAGAGAACATGGTTTATCTTAAATTCTAAATCTCATTTTACTCTTGGGTCTTGTACACAGAACCTCGGCTACCTTTACATTATCAGATGGCTACTTTAAAGCCTTGAAATCTCTGCAAGTTTCTACTATTGTTTTGGCATATTTTTCACCTCCCGTTTCTTTGTTGCCTTGCCAAAGAGCATCTTACAGAAAAATTTGCCTCAGCATTGCAAAGCTGAAATAGAAGGATCAGAATCTCCAGATTGTGGTTTTGAAGATAGTGTGACACCTGTCTATGCATTTGCCTGTTTTTGGAATTTAGGACCAGCTTTTGTATACTGTGGAAATCTCTGGTACTGATAAACACCAATCTTCTCAAAGATAGTCTTAGACCAGATCTGGGACTAGAGGTACCAGCTGCCTTTTCTCCAATCTGAATATATTAGATTTTCCTGATCCTTCCTTTTTCACACTTTCATTTGACATGTGGTGTGAAATGTAAAGAGTCACCAGATTTGATTGTCTGATACTGTAAGTGGGAATTTTTGGTGTCAATTTGGTATAGTAAGTGAGAAGAAAGGATTGCAATATAAGGGTACATAAAAGATGCTGTATTGAGAGTCAGTGCAGAATATATATTATAGATGAATAAAGTGGAATTGAGTGCAAGTTGGAAATCAAGGAACCTCAACAGTAGTACTTCAATTGTTGTTTCATTATACATTTCTAGTACATCATATCCAAATTTGGCATAATTAACCTGAATATAGCTGGTCCTGCTTCCAGGCAGTAATGAAAACTGCTATTGTACTTAGAAAGGTCTTTAACTTTAATGCTTATTCTGCTAACATAGGAAGCTCATATTTGTTTTCATGTACTCTTCACAGAGAGCTGGTGCATATCCCGCATATTTTATGGAATGAATTGCAGTGCTTCAGGAATTTGTTTAGTGTTTCTATCTTGGACTGAGTTTCTTTTTTGATTCCAGTACTGAACTGGATACCTGCATCATTTGAAGTATGCTGATGATAGTTTTCACTGCCTTGTCTCATCTATAAACACTAAAGAGATTGTATGATTCTTGTGGGGCTACATCTGCCCCTTTGGCTAGATGATCTAGTGATCAGATTTTCTGACATGTACCATGCCTTGATGGAGCAGACAGGTACATTTACCTTTCATCTTTTGTAAAATAACTATAACATCCCAGGCATCTCTGCTGAAGTGGTGCCTTCCTTTATGAGGTCTGAATCATCTGTGTTCTGATTCTGCTCTGTACTAAAGCAACCTGTCTGTTTTCTGCTATGGCAGTCAAATCACACTTGGCAGCAATGTAGACTATCTAAGCCTGCTCCAACTTTATATTCATTAGGTGGGAACAAAGGGAGGTGGATTTGAAATAAGTTTTTGAAACACACACACATGCCTTGAAAATACACGAAAAGTATATTCACTTTAACATACATGCACTTGTCTAGCAGGTATGGCAAAAAAATGTGACTACTGCTCCGTAGTCTCTTCTGTCGAAGCAAGAAGAGTGCACACGGGTGTGGACGTGTCATAAAACACAAGGTGGAGCTCCTGCTCTACTCCTGAACAAAAGAGAAACGCGAGTGGGGCAAGTGTCCTGTGGGGAATACAAATGGAACACGAATATGGCTGTAGCTCCTGCTACTTTTTATTCTTCTGTACAACGTAAATGTTTAGCTCAGTGTCACTTTCTGAGATTTCCGAGCATTTCTGCCCCTCTTTTTTCCACTTGTTACTGGATGGTTAACGTCTTATTAATCCTTTTATATTTAAAAAAAAAAATAGCAAAAAGATTTAATACTATTTTTTGTCTATAGCAAATGGTGTTCAACTTGGACATATTAAAATAATAAATTAGCTGGAAATGTAAAAATTACTATAATTATTTGGCAGTGTAAGGTTTGTGCCTTCAATGTACCCCTTATTTCCATTGCCATTTTCTGTTACCTTAACAATGGAAACTGCATGAAAAGAAAACATAAACAGGGGAGGAAGACTTGAGAGTGGGAATAATGAGTATGAAGCTCAAAAATCAGTACAGTAAGATTTGCTGTTGAACCTTACAAAAAAAAAAAAAACAGCTTCTCTTTAAGGCAATTGAGCTTTTTTTATTTTTGTTTTGAAGACTGATGATAGTGGATAGAGCAGGACATCTTCATCGACAAAATTTGATTAGATTATTTCTTGAAAAATGCTGTGTAAAATGTCTTGATAGTATATGATATTGCTGAAGCAAGCAGTATACTCCACTATATTTTAGACATTGAAAGGTGGTGAAAATTTTGTGTTCCATAAAAAAAAAAAAGGCACTGAAAGATATCATTGGATTCTGAAAGTATGGCCTAGAAATAAGCTCCATCTGAAAGTAATGACATATGAAATTTGAGGAGTGAATAAAGAACAATATAGTTACGTCAACGAAAGAACAAATAGAAAATAAAAATAACAGCAAAGTTTTTAATCTAGGAAAAATTTGCCTGCCTAAGGCAGGGTTTCTTTTTGGTGTCAGCCAAATTTTCAGTGTGTGGTCAAAGGAATACTGTCCTTTGTAATCACATGAAGAACAAACGGTCTTCTAATATTTAAATAAGGCAGTTAAACCAATTGTAGGATTAGGCTTTGCTTTTAAGAGTGAAAAGAAATAAAATCTATTAATTTTAGATTAATAAAATCTATAATAAACATTAATTTTAAATTTTATAAGCTTTTCCCAGATGTTGGATATAATTGTTGGTACCATTAAGATTGGTGTACAACCATATCTTATATGGTTAGCTATTGGAAAACAAGTGAAAGGAGAAATGGGGATAAGTAGATATGTGAAGATGTTATCCAAGAATACTTTAATTCATTGAGGAAGTTATGGGCAGCCTTTTTGCAGAATATGAAATAAGTTCTAAGGAGATGAGGGTGAGTTTTAAGGTGGTTGAAGCAAGAAAATCTATGGCTCTGATTTGGTTTTGGACTGTGGGATGCAGCTTAAAACATTGAAGACTCAACAGAAAAATATCTGTCAGATAAATAGCAGTTTGGTTATTAAGCATTTGGGTCCATACACATTGTGTTAATAAATTTTTGGTTGGGATTCATAAAGCACATCAATCTTTGTCAGCACTACCTGATTTTAGTATCTGCCAAAATGATATTTATGTGCAAACCAAAGTATTTGGTTGTAGTGGCTTGTCTGATCAGGAATGATTACTTTGTTTCCTGCAGATTGAATTAACTAAAAGAGGACTTCAAGCAACTCTCCTGGTAAAAGCTCCAGAAACAGGAGAATTATTTGTGAATTTTGACCCTCAAATATTAACTCTAATCAGAGAAACAGATTGTATGGCTCGCATGCGCCTTGAAATTCCACCATTTGCAAGAGTTATTCAACAGCAGAGAGAGTGGTACAAGAAGATTGTCAACAATTTGCATGTGGGTTTACTTTAGTTATTTTATGTGTGTGTACTGTACATTACGATGCCTGGGTTCTATACAAATGGAAGAGGATAAATGAAGATCGACAGTTATGTACTAAAAAAAAAATTGCAAATCTATTTTCTTATTTGTATGACTGTCTTGATGCACTTAAAATTTTTGTTGTCTTTATGTTTTCTGTGAAGTTACTTTGCAGATGCATGGGTTTGGGGAAGCTCTGCGGAGTCTGGGACAGAAATGAGAGTGAGGAGGAAAGGAGGCTTACAAAATGCCTTGTGCTGTTGCTTGCTTTCTAAATGATAAACAATTTATCTCTCATTAATAATGAAGTCAACATTAGGCAAATTTTGTTTTGAGAGGATACCTGAGAGAGAGAAACAGGTGGTCTGTTTTTAAAAAGTATAAAGCATGCAGCAAGTAGCAGCCTTTTTTTTTTTCTGGCACTGGTGTTTTACACAGATATCTGTGGAACAGTTTAAAAAGAGAAGCTGAAACTTCCATTTTTCTTGTCTTTTAAGTCCTTTGGATAATTCTATCTGCCTATGAACAGATGAGATTCTCAATGACTCGAGATGAGGATTCAAAAATAGGTGTCCAGAATCCTACAGTTTTAAAGGACTACTTGACGCTGAAATTAAAAAAACCCAACAAACATAAGTCATAAAGTCTTTATGACTTTAAGTCATAATGTTATTGCCAAACATGTGGAACTAGATCAGAGGATCAAAGAGTCATTAGAAAGAAAATAGTATAATAAAGTTCTGGTAAGACTGCTCTTATTAGAATGACTGGAAAGTTCATTTAGATGTATTTTTCTCCTTGAGCTTTTTGTCTTCTGTAACACTCATTTACAGACTGAAATTTGCAAGGTTTTTCTGTTATGTGGTTTAAGTCAGTAGGCAACCAAGCATCACACAGTTGCTCCCTTACTCCCTTCTCTAGACTGGGGGAGAGAATCTGAAGGTTACAATACAAAACATGTGAGTTGAGATAAAGACAATTTAATAGGGAAGGCAAAACTTGCATGCACAAGGAGAAAAAAGGGAATTAATCTGGTAAAACCAGGCAGTATCACTGCTACTTGGGAAGACAAACATCATAGCTCTGAGTGTTCCCCTCACTCCTTTTTCTCCCAGCTTTCATTTTAAAGCATGTTGTCATAGGTATGAGATCCCATTAATCAGCTGGGCTCCTAGCTGCATTCCTTCTGAGTCTTGTGTGTCCCTAATCACCAGCAGAGTAGTGTGAGAGGCAGAAAAGGACTCAATGCTCTACAAACACTGTTTAGCAATACCCAAAATATCAGTGTGTCCCTAATACAGTTGTGGTCACAGATCTAAAACATGGCATCATGTAAGCCATTGAGAAAGAAGTTAACTTCATCACAGCACCAGTGTAATCAAAGAATGATTTCTGCATGAAGTAGTACTTCACACAGAACAACAAATATGTAGAGAGATGAACAACAAATAGTAAACTTCTGCCAAAAATAATGAAAACCTTTCCCAAGCAATTAAGTATAACTTAAGAGTTTCAGTAATGTTCATACAGATGAATTTTCTTAGTTTAAGTAATCATAAATATGTGTACATGAAGAGGTTCAAATCAATGTATATAGACTAATGTTTTCATTCTCTATTTATTTCAGGTGATGTTGGCAGAATACAAAAGAATTAAACTGAAAATACAATACCCTTTTGAACAACTGGTGGCTCCTCGACTAGTAAATGTAGAGGACGCTATCCAGCCAGGTCTAATGTTATTGAACTGGACATCTTTGAATATTGAGAAATATATTAATACAGTTTTTTCTAAGCTAGGTTGGTTACTTGCCTCTTTCCATTAACCTCTGGTTATTCCTTCTCTGCAAATGCAAGTTATATTATGAGATTATAGTTTTTTACATGATTTGCTCTTAATCGGTTTATATATAAAAGATTCCAGAATTTTCACTGATCCTGTATTTCATGAAACATTTGTTTTATAACATCACCTTGTTTTTGTCTTGTATGTTAGTCAAATTTTTACTAATGCATATGTTAGGCTGTTGGGATTACAACAAACATAAAGTATGATGCAAAAGGCCCAGTGTAGTCTGAATTTAAAGAATGACAGCTCTTTTTAAAAGAGCTCCTAGGTTTCAGACTTTTCCTAGTCGTCCTTTTTTGTTTCTATAATGTACAAAACCACTTCTCGGGAAATAAAACACTGACTCAGTTGGCACTGTCATTGCTCAATGGCATTTCCTATTAATTTTTTTTTAACATCAATCTCTTTAAAACTAATGCAGCACACATCTTGGAGAACAGCTTTAGGAAACAGATGAGCTTGTAGTGTTTTCAAAAGATTATCACAAGGTTGCACTGAGATGCGTTTTTTTTCTTAAGATACCAAATTCCTTTTTCTTCAGCTTAATTAATTCAGCAAACAGATTTTGTTTCTTGAAATTGCAAAAATAGTTACAGTGGAAATTTTCTTCAGTTGGAATGGCAGATTAAAGTGCATTAAAGTTTTGAATGCTAGTGTGACATTATGCTTAATTTAATTTTGAATAATACACGTAATTTGAGTCTGGATCAGGCACCTTGCTGCTATTTCAGTTTCAGCCTTGAGAGCAGATTGCTATTAAACTTTGAATATTCTAGTGATTGTTTTCTGTTAACTATTGTTTGGCCTCTAACATTTGTTTGAAGCATAGAGATTTTATTTGATGAAAGTTTCTGTTGCTAGTAGGTTGTCCAAGTTGTTACTAGTTCAAGCTATAGAAGAAGATGAAATGTTGTTGGCCCTCAATTAAATGTGAATGTCCTCATGTTTGAAATATGTGTCCTTAATGTTAAGCTTATATATAATAGATACTGTATTTTATACCAAAAGCCATGTGACATATATTTGTACAATAGTGTATATTTATATAATATGATAGTTATCTTTTGGCATGTACATAGCATATGCTAGGTAAGTATCGTTGGGCAAAAGGTTAATTATGATTCTTGTGGTGAAGCTTGCCGTAAAAGTTTAAAGTAAATTGGTTAAGGGACAGAATTCATTTACAATTAAATATGATAGTTTGTGGAGGTAAAAATTTAAAGATGACTCTGCAAAGGCTATTGATTCAGACTTTTAAGGTTTTCTTGACTCTTTTGTTTTCTTCAAAAGCTGGGCTGGAGTTATTGCTTGATCAAGTGAATGACTTGGTTGAATTTCGTATTGATGCTGTCCTTCAAGACATGAATAGAGTGCCACTCTGTATGTTGCCAGAAGATGAACCACAGAGCTGTGAGGAATTTCTTCAAAAGACTAAGGTTAGTAGATAAAAGTTTCATGAAGAAGACATTGATGACTTTGAGTTTAGATATTTTTCTTTTTTATGAGATAAAAAATTCTGAATGCAGAATTCATGAAGCACACATGGGATACACATGGAAATCCCCACTTGCTTGGCTGGGACCTTAAAAAGGAACAGAAGTTCCAAATGCAGAGAGATTTCAGATGTTCTTTTCAATTCATTATTAATGTCAAGCCAGATAGTCTATGATATTTCTTTTATGCTTTCATATCACTCAAAAATTTTACCTCTATGAGAGTATATTTTTGGCATTATTCCTGTTTAAATAAGGGAATTCTCCAGCAGTTGCCTGAAGAGAGTAAACACTGTGGAAAGGATTGTGTAATGAGTATCTCAAACTCTCCTGAGTTGATAATGGGATGTGGAAAATATATGCAAAAGTACCTAGGTGAAGGTATTCTGGGAAAAGACCCTTCCTTCACCCCATCAAAATATTTATATGTTGAGGGTAATTAATTAGAAACATGTAAATGGTTGGTTAGAAAGCTGATTAAGGTCATAATGAAATTGAATGTCAGAATAATTTTATGAGGCTATAGTAAGGTATTGCACTTTAGGTTATAATGTCTAATGTGTTTTCTCCTGAGACAAACTTTGGTTTGATAAAGACTGTAGAAAATCAAGTAGATAATCCTCATTCCTTTTCTCTTGTAGCAATAAATATTACAAATGAAAATTTTGATTATCTTAGTGTATTTAACTCTTTGGCCTTTTCTCTTTTGGCCATTGTAGCAACACACCTTTTTGTTAAATACAAAGTAAAGTTTAAAATAATATTATGTAGAATGAGTAGTAGTTTGTAAGCCTCATAATCCATAGTTGTTTTTGTGGATCCTGCTGCTGCCTTCCTGATTGGGCAAATATATGTATATTAACTAAGGTAAAAATATGTGAGCGAGCACAAAAACGTCTCTGCACAGTATGGTAACTTGAGAACTTGAACTGCCGCCTAGCAATTATACACAACAATTACAACAGACTAAGTGGTGTAAGAACCCCAGTTATGGGTACAATGGAAACAGTAACAGTTTCTAAGCTTGTTGTAATTTTTAATTAAAGGGGACTAGAAATAACTTCTGTCACCTAACAGGTGTCTTTAAGTTTGTAAAGAAATTGCTGCAACAAAAATAATTACCCAGTGGAAAAATCCCAGAGTACTTTGTTTAGTGTTGCCGTGATGCTATGTATCACATCTGCCTTCTTCCTCAACTGAACAGAATCATTAGGAAGCCCAAAGATTTTCTTACAATTTGGAAATGGCTGAATATTTCCAATTATTGATTTTTAATTAAACAAAGGTAGACATGTTTGTTTAAGCTGAATGAAATATAAGATAAAAAAGTAAAAAATTAAAAGGCCATTATAGATAAAAATTCTAGTTAGCTGAAGCATACTTGATTGATTTTATTATAAGTATTGAATAAAAAAGATGCACAGTACTGTAATAAATTTCTGAATTTTATTCAGTCTCATTCTTTGATTTCTACTCTCTCCAGTTGATAATTTTTGTGTTTATTTTAATAATAAATACAGCTTGTGTAGATGTTATCTTCTATTTAGCTGTAAATGGGAAATATGAATGGCTCATACTCATTATGGCACAGCCAATTAATGTAAACTGGCAATGATTAAAAGAAATGTTAAATCTCCTATGTCTACACTGGAAAGTTAAGAAAATTAAGAAGTCCTTGCTTTTGGGAGCCTTTTAGTGAAAGTAGGCATTATGAACATCGATTCATTATATTAACTAATGAATCATGTGATTTGAGAAAAAAGCCAAAACAATGTTGAAAGACATTTATGATGCCTTGTCAATACCTAATATTTTGGAAGAAATCAATTTAAAATTATTGTTGTTTATAGATCTGTTTTTTCACAAATCTTAGGCCTTGGCATTTGTGTTAATAAAGGCTGCTATGACTATGAAATTGTCATGAGAATTGTGACAATAAGAGCATATTGTTTTGGTTTGATAACAGGAGCTCTGTATAAAAGGTTCTCGGACTTTACAACTAAAAAGCTCACTGGTGGAAGCCTCTGCTAATGATCTGATTAACATGTTACTTGACACTGAGGAACAGGGCAGTAAAGAAGATGAGAAGTCAATTGTTGCCAGTGGTGAAAAAAGGGACAAAAATACAGGTAAGAAGATTGTATCGTATTTCTTGGTATTTGTTTCTTTTTCATGCTGATAATTTGTGTTAGGGGAAATTGTAGCCGAGGTGACTGAAGTACTGAACAGCATCTAATGTCTAAAGACTTTTCTTTGAATTTGCCTGGATAATAAATAATCTAAAAATCATTTATCATCTACAAAATGGGTCAATATTATTTATCTAATTTGGACACTGAAAGATTTGTGTCACAGAACTACTCAGTAGCCTTGGTTAATTGCTTGGTTAATTCCTAGAGAGAGAATAAAAAATAATATCTAAGTTTTGATGATAAGGTTGCCAGTTTGTACTGAATAAGAAGGCAGATAGGAATAAAAAGCCTGTCATACTGAGGTGCAGATTACATATAAGTAATTCTGCACTTCCTTAAAATTATTTTAGACACCTGTGGAGATGCTGCTTTACGGTATTTTCAAGTCCCTTAAGGTAAATTTAACTAACTGGATTTATGATGTTTTAGCAACAGAAGAGGAAAAAAGATCAAAAAGCTTGACTTCCTCACAAAATTTCAGTGAGATGTGGGCTGGCTTGTCTCCTACAGCAAAGAGGAAGAGAATGGATTTAGAAAAGTTAGAGGAAGAAGCCAATGAACTGCTTTCTTACTTCAGTAATCGCAACAGTGATGCCCTTCTGAAAGTCACTCGAAACGCTCTGGAGACCATCCGCAAGCGCATTCATGCATCTTCCACCATCAACTTCTTAGGTGATTGCATTGTAGTACATTTCTCCTTTAAGCTATATGAAGGAAAACGTAAATGTAATATCCCATAACTGCACAAATAAGAGTTGCAAGTGTAAAAGAGGGGAAAACAAAGGGATTTTGATTAAGCTGTCTTGTTAAGTTACATTGTGTATTTCCAAAGGTATGTTTTTCTTGTGACAGTAGGAAAATGTCATTACAATGCTGTTAGGACTCACTGTACTTCTCTGAAGCCAATATTATTTTTGGAGCTAAACTTGAGTGATAAGTTTCTGATAAGACCTTGATAACTTGGTAAGTTATTACTTAAGTTAAAAGTTATCAATTATTAACTTGACAAGTTAAGACCTTGATAACTTGACAAGATCTGTTTGACTTTGCCTTTTACATAAAACTGTATGTAAAAAAAGATAAAGTGTCTTTTTTCTCTTCCTAATTGCCTTCAGGTATTTCCATACACTGTTTTGAAGTGTTTTATTGTTGCATGCCTTTAAGAAACAAAAGTAAGGGCAGTTGTTTTTGGTCTCTATGGTTTATAAGGCATACAATACTATGAGACTGAGGAGGTTCTATACTATGAGACTCTAAGGAGGCCCAATTTAATATGCTGGCTGGAAGTACCAGCCAGATAACAAAATTGTCTGCTAAACAGAGTTTAGCTGCACAGAACAAGTTGAAGAGGAGATTCATGGAGAAAAATAGCTTTGCACTTGCTTTTCATTTGTGCTGCTGTAGAGTTTAGCAGTACATTTTATAACCTACTCAGAAGTTCTTTTTCCCTTCTGATATTACACTCAATACATTAGGAGATATATTTATTGCTATATAAATTTATATAGTATTTATATTTATTTTTTATATTAATGACTACTTTGAGGTCTTGAAAAAAATATGAACAACCTTTTTGTTTTGTTTTTGTATTCTGTTTTTGTCTTTTATTTAGAAAATCACACTATGTCTAAGCAGAAAAAAGGTTCTCATCCTATAATTAGGACTAATGTTAACCTATCTATCCCTAATATCATCATGACACCCTCTTTGGAAGAGGTACAGCAGACACTTAATAAAGCTGTAGATTGTATTGTGAAAGTAATGAAAGGAGTTCGACAGTGGAGTAAGGAGAGAATATCCAAGGTTGGTGTCTTTAACAGCCTAACTTAGAACTAATGGTGCAAAGCTGCTGCAAATAAAAATAAATGTTATTCTCTCTTCAGAGGAAAGTGTTAGAGAGAAAAGATGTTCTGTTGTGGTGTGGGAGCAGAGACAGCGATACTGATGATGGAATGAAAGAGACTGGAAAGAAAAACATCCATGGTAATGATAAACTCTGACATCACAAAATTTGAATGTTAGGTAAATGTGATTTATGCAAAATGTATTGGAAGATATTAATTACAAAATACATCAAAACCAGTAGATTTTAAACAACCTCATAGATTTTAAACAACTTCATAGATTTTAAATTGCCTCAGAGAAGAAATCTCTTTCTCATTAGGAAACCAAGTTTGCCACTTGTCCTTCTGTGGATTTGAGTAAGAGGATTTTTTTTTTTTGTGCTTCTTGAAGACTTTTACTGCTTTGGGTTATAGCCTGTGTATTGGTTACAATAATAGTCACTTTTGCTACAGAATAATCTTTCATGATTTGCCAGTGTGGCTTGTAATTTCACACATTCAAATGGCATCTTAGAACTTGTGCTTACCCTTTAAGAAGGGCAAGTTGAACTTTCAATATACCTGGTATTGAATAAAAATGTCCATGCAAATTGCAATATTGGTGTAGAGAGGATTGTGTAAAAGATTGAATAGACTAGAACTTTTAAAAGGATTTTCATTATTCTGTTTTGTCACCAGACATGAAGTTATTGAAGTCATTAATTCAAGGAAATTTAAGATGGTATCTTTGATTGGATTTCTCTTCTCTGAAATGGTTTAAAATCAAGCCAAGTTAATTGTTTGACATTGTACCAGAGATTCTTAATAACTACTTTTGAGAGTCTTTAATGTTAACTCTCTCTTATGCACCTAAAAAAGTAGGACAGTAATACTAGAACTGGTTAAGAAGTTTAATTAGTCTTTCAAAAGTAAGAATTTTGCTTGCAAGAGATGAGATAAAAAATTATGATAAAGTCAGACTCGTGGATGTTTGCTAACTGATGGACTTTTTTTAACCTTTATTCTTTTTTGTCATAGTTATGGTCATCTTCTCAGAGATAATGTTCATTTGTATTTCAAATTTTCAATTGTGAGGTATTTCAGAAAATAAAAATTCCTAGCACTGATATATAGGTAAGCAAATGCTGATATATAAATAAATCATGTAAGTGAAGAATACAAACCAAATCTTGTGGAGAGGGGAGAAGAAGAGGAAAGATTCTCTTTGAAATATTGGAGTGGAACTTGTTCCAAATTTTACAGGGTGCCTAGATGGAGCAATTTCACTAAAATGAAGATGTTTATGAATATATTTTGGCCTCCTTGACTTCTCATTTCCTTTAAGAACACCTAACTTTAAAGTGCATGCTGATTGGAAAAATACGGTATTTGGTTTTGTCTGTAGGAATTTACTTCTCCTAACCAGTATGTCTGTCCTAGGCCTGCTTTTATATTTGAATCCTCTTCCACAGATAGTGTATCAGATGCAGCATCACTCAGTTCATCTGATCAACTGCAAGGCCAGAACTACTTCAAGAATGTTTCAGAGAACAAAGAAATTATTAAATTAGTATCTTTACTCAGCAGTGCCATCAATTCTACAAAAGGGGTAAGGCAATTGAGATGTTCATTTAATATCATTATCCAAGGGATGTTAATGTATTACTTTTAATATCCTTGGGTAATAAGGGTAGGCATTTAAAGCTGTGATTAAATGTAATAATGAAAAAGTTTAGGATAGCGGATGAAAAACATGTGGCTGAAAATTTGCAAATATGCTTTAAAAGTGTAACATGAATTAAGTGTACTGTGTTCCAAGATTTGAAGGTTTGAATATTGCATAAATTAAAACATCATAAAAAAACTCTAAGCATAGTTGTGTTGTATGTAGCTAATGAAGCCAGCATGATTTCTTCCACATTATGAAGAGGTTATGAAGGTTTGTAGAAGAAAACTGGCTGTCAGATTGGCATTTTTAAAGTGCTGCATAGGATTTGCTAGTGTAGGTTAAGATTTATCTTAAAGGATATGCATAACTTCTTTGCCTTGTTCTTATTCTGTGCACTCTTTAGTAAACTGTATTTCTTTGGGAAGCTCTGCACCAGTTTCTTCTGGGACTGGTCCAATCTTTTAAAAGTCTTGCCATGTGAAACTCTTTGACTCAAGGCCTTGTAACTTCAGTGGTACTAAAGTGTAGCTACGAGGCCAGTGCTGAGTAGTTGATAATGGTGGATGGTTATCATGGTATTTTGATATTTGGTATTTTGTAATATTGTAAACTTCTATCATTTAGCCAGCTTAAAATGCCTGCATGTACTATATTTATCATAAATCATGATGTGGATTATCTCTCGTAGCAGTCATCTCTCATTTACTTAATTTAATTAGATGCAGTGATGATTTAACTTTAATTTTCTCACATCTTTCTGAATTCCTAAGAACCAAAAAGAAAAGTGTTTTTCTCTTGCACACTCATTAAGTGATATTCAAATCAAAGAGATCTGAATTGAGTGTAGAAATTAATGATACAAAAAAGTGTCTCATAGCTTATTATTTCAGAATGAATGTTTCTTGTTATGTTGGGCTCTGGAGCTGAGGTTTCAGTTTCTAGCCCAAGAAATGGCAGGGAAGGACAAGTGCACTTTATCCTAGTTGTAAACTTTACTTCCCACTGATTCTAATGATTTTATTGACTGAAGATTTACTTAATTGGCAAATGTTTAAACTAATCTGACAAATTGGATGTGATTAACATAGAGTTTTTGGCATGATGTGTGATCAGTAATGGAACTTGCTTTAGCATAAATTTAGTTTACTGAGGTGATTCAACCTGTTCCACTATGGCGTTTGTAGTGTACTCTACTGAGCAGCTGCTAAGAAATTATATGTATGCTATATATGTGATGCTGAGAATCTTTCTTTGAAATTGTAAATGTCTTTCAGGAGGTTTTTAGAGCTTTGGAGAGTTTTAGTTGTTATCACCATATATGGCAGAGGGACAAGGAGGAAACCATTGATAAATTAATGGTGGGAAACCCATTACTCTCTGAATTTGAATCTGAAATTCTGCATTT
The DNA here is from genome assembly GCA_013398615.1 of Brachypodius melanocephalos. Taxonomy (NCBI): domain Eukaryota; kingdom Metazoa; phylum Chordata; class Aves; order Passeriformes; family Pycnonotidae; genus Brachypodius; species Brachypodius melanocephalos. The sequence continues at coordinate 15,654,669 of VZSR01001854.1, read as the reverse complement.
CCAAGACCTGGACATGAAAATCGATTCTGAGCCTGAATACATCTGCGTGGGAGCTATTGCACTGTACACTGGTAGAGTTCAGCTTCTCTCCAGGGACTTTCTGACACCTGTAGGAAGGAGAGATGTGGTGGGTGAACTAGATAAAAATGGAAAGGAGAAAGGGAGAGAGAAGGGCTCTTCTGTCTATAAATGTATGCAAACAAAACACTAACACAAGAATATATGTGAGGCTCAGCTGGAGTTTGTTACCTCACCTGGATACTTCTGCTCACTTATGGGGTGGATGGTAGATGTTTGCTCATCCTTCTGTCACTGATTCCCAGGGGTAGATATTTCATGGCAAAAAGATGATAAGTTTATGTTACTTTTCTCCTTGCCTGGCTGCATGAGACCCCCTTCTATCTGAACCTCCTTCTATCTAACAATTCCAGAGATGCTATGATCAAACTTTGTTCCCTCAGCTTTCATAATTAGACTCCTAATTTCCTCCCTATGTTATTTTTTGAAAGATTAATTTTTGAAAATATTTTAGACTTAGATGAGAATATTAACCAATTTATTAATGTTATACAGGACAGAAGTTTGTATAATGAATGGTAAGTGAACAAGATGACAAATATGGATTCCAGTCTCATCTTTCCAGTAGTTACATCCTAAAAATATCTATGATCTCTAGTATCTCTTAATTGTTCAATGTTTTTAGATGATCTTTCCAATAGAAAAGATGATAAATTCTAAGAAGAATAGGAGGAAAGCAATTGTGAATTAAAAGCAATTTTATAAACCCCTTCAAGGTGCCCATGTAATTTCATCATCTCTGTATGCGAAAGATTAGACACAAAAACCAGAACTGGCACCAAAGAGAACACATGTAATAGAAAAGATTAAAAAGTGCATTTTAAAAAATATCTACAATATCTAATATCTATTAATTGTTCAATCTTTTTAGCTGATCTGAAGCTAGCACTGAGATCAGAAACCAAAGCCTGGATGACTTTGCTGGGGTGTCATTGCAATAAGAAGTACAGAACACAGATGGAAGCAATTTTGACTTTTATAGAGGAAACTGGCAAGAAATTAAATCGCAGCATCACGGACCTGGATGATATCAGAATAGCCATGTCAGCTTTAAAAGAGATCAGAGACCTACAGATCTCTATTGACTCTCAAATTGGCCCCATTGAGGTAGCTAGTGGGAATGTTGCATGTATGGGTACTGATTGAACAGAGCGGTTATTTTCTGTGTTAAAGCTTAACAGTGAACTTGGAAAATGTATGAATAAAGATGTGTTGAATGTTGAGTGACAGGCCTGTTGTGTTACTGTAAACCCTTTTGTGTGAAACTCTGATGTGGACAAATGTAAACTTGCTAAGGTGAGAGGTGGTTTAGGGAACAGGGCAGAAGTTGAGTGATGTAGGTAAGAGAGAGATGAGAATACAAGTATTTAATGCAAGAAATCTTTTCATACTTTGTGGAAGAAGTCTGTGTATGAAAAGGAATGAGATTTCTAATTTTCTTTTTTAGCTAAGCCTAAAGTGGAGTAAAAAGCTAATATTAAGCCGACTATATGAGGCTGATTGCTTTTATCAGCTACATAGGTTAAAGTAAACAAAAGTAACGTACTTCTTTAAAGAAGTTAATGTGATAGAATGCATTTACTGAACATCTGACAAATGACAGACTTAACAACATATGGTAACTGTTCCTCTGCATTCCTGACCAGAGTGTTTATTTAAGAATGCTGTAATATGGCAAAATGCACCATTGATTTTTCAGTAGAATTCTTCTTTATAGGACATCTTCATGACTCCTGATAGCCTATAATTTCATTATAAGCTTCCAATACTGCAAGCAGGACCCTTGAGTCCCTAGGCACAAGAAGTGATGCTTCAGATATTTAAAAGGGAAATTGGCATATTTTTCAAATAGTGTTGTAGTAAGCAGATAGTACATTTCCATTTTTGCAATTTGGCTACAATTTGATCAAACTGGAGAGCATGAATGGAAATAATTCCACTTCATACAAGAATTTGGAAATGAATGTTATGCTATAATTTTCAAAATAAATGATGCTACAGGTCCATTATTACCTTACCCTGTGCTAATTTATAGAAAGTGAATTTCAGTTGTGTTCTAGTGAAAAATCCCTAAGGGTTTTCAGTACATGGACTGTTCATATATTGGTGGTGCAAGTGAAAATCAATGCTCTGAGAAAAAAAAATTCAGACGTTTCTTCCAGTTTGGTATAGATTTGCCAGGTTTTGCTAATGGCTATGCAAGAAGAACAAAATTTCTTTTTCTAACAAATCATTCTTTGTTCTTAAAAATTTAAAATATTAGCATACATGTATGTTTACAAAGTTAACTGAAGCTACCATTTTCTGTGTCTTGATCCAAATTTCTGGCAGGAATCCTATGCTATGTTGAACAAATATGACCTACTTGTTGCCAAGGAAGATACTGAGAAAGTGGACACGTTGCACTACACTTGGGAAAAACTGCTAATCCGTGCAAATGAAGTGCAGAATGAGCTCGTAGCTTTGCAGCCAAACTTCAGAGGAGAGCTTATTAGTGCTGTGAAGAATTTTACTGAAGACTGTGCACAGTTCTATTCAGATTATGACCAGGCAGGTGTTTCTATTTTATTGTATTAGAGAAATATTTATTGTATTAGAGAAATTTTTCCCAAGGAGCAGTGGGAGCATGGAAAGGTTTTTTGGATTTGACTAATTAATGGGATGGGTCTCAACTGTTGAATAGGTTTATTCTTGTTAAGATGGTGTTTGAGTTTCAGTGCAGGGCAGGTTTGGTTAATGTTTTGTATATGACTGATGTTAAGTAATACTGAATATCAGTTCTTAAAAGTTAAGATAATTAATTGACATATTTAAGATTTTTGAAAAACACCTAGTTACCAAATGTGAAGGCTAGGATTAATGATAAATTATGTTAGCCAGAAGAGTTTTCTGATGCTGGGTATATGTACAAGTGACTTAAGCTCTCACATTCTTTTTCATTAAAATAGAAATGAATGAAGCTAAACTAATCTCATATCATCTTTTAAGTAATGCTGACTTTTACTCGAAACATGAGCTATGATTTCCTAGCTTTTAGAGTGTAATGAAAAATTTCTTCATTAAAAACACAGTTGCCTTCTTTGAATTTTTAAAAGTCCTTTTTAAAAAAGTGTTTGTTCTGGTAGGTTAACTGTCATCTCTTGGTTCGGTTGCTATCTGATCTGGGGAGGGGATTTGGAGGCTGCAAAAGTGTTTGAGGTTAGCATTTAGAAAATGCTGATTAAAAATGAGTTGTGGTTATTAATGTCTTCTTTTTATTTTTTAAATTTTCCTTTTAGAATGGGCCAATGGTGGTTGGTTTAACACCTCAGGAAGCCAGTGACAGACTTACCATATTCCAGGTACTGTTAATTCTAAGACATAATTTAATACTTTCTACAAGTGAGCTAACACCTAAAGGGCTCTGAGAAGAAATCCCAGTAGTTGAATGAACTTTCATTGGTAGATAGGGTTACTGATTTGGCTAAGTGTGTTTTATCTTAGTGAAAGCTAAATTGGAATTTTTCTATGCAATTGCAAAGGAATACTGTTTAAATCTAAATTTTTTTTTGGTGTTAACAGAAATGCTGCATACATAATGAGTAATGATACAATATCCTGATGAGAGCCCTCCCACAAGTTTAGTGTATTTGGCTATAGACTGTTCTTGTGTTCATTATCGTGTTTATTTTTTTGTTGAAATCTGTCTTTGTATCATTATTGATATCTATTCCTGCAATAACAACTTCTAATGCTTTTCCTTTTCCCATACTGTTATTCATTTGACTTCCTACTATGTTACCTGAGTTATATTGCAATTGACAATTAAAATATGTTTTTCTTTGCTGCTTTAATGGTAGTAATTCTTCCTTCAACAGTCAATAAAAGTATGAACAGCATACTTGGAGAAGCAGAATTTGCTGTATCCACCCTTTTTTGCTTTGTGTGTCATGCTTCACCTCTTTCAAGTGCCATCTTAGCATTTATTATTCTGTCACTGTGCCACATGAAGTAAATGGCTTTCCTGTCAGCTTCTAAAGATGTGCCTCTAAGCTAGCTAAAAGTTACTTTTCTTAAGAAAATTGTTGATAAAACTGTTGACAGTGTAAGCTGTTACTCTCTTTCTATATCTTTCAATTATCTCCTAGATTTTAGTCTAATTCAGCTCTAATCGTGGTTTCGGATCTTGAATATTTAGTTCTTTTTATTAACTTTTAATTTATTTATTATTATTTAGTTATTTTATTTAACTTTTTTCTTTTTCTTCCTTAGAATCGATGTGATAATCTCTTTCGGAAATATATTACTTGTACAGGTGGAGAAGATCTTTTTGGTTTGCCAGTTACTCGGTGTCCTCAACTGCTTGACATAAAGAAGCAACTGAATCTGTTGCAGAAACTCTATAATCTATACAACAGTGTCATTGACACAATCAGTAGCTACTATGATATTCTTTGGTCAGAATTAGACATTGAAAAAATTAACAGTGAACTTATGGAATTTCAGAACAGGTGAGAAACTGCTGCCATGTTAAAGTTGCCTAAAGTATTTCTTGAATATGATTATAATTAGTTAGCACCAATAATCATATATTAGCATGTATTTATTTATTGAGGCATGAAAAATGTGAATTTAAATTGAAAAGTATATCCATTACCAATGCCATAAAACCAAGAAAACTGTAGATTCTAAATGCTGAGCATTATTGTTCCTTAGACAGATTCTTGACTATCTTTTTTAATAAGCTTGGAATATATGTTAAAATTGTTATTTATTTTGTCCATGAAGGAAAGTTTCACCTTTTTGTTGCAGTATTGTTGTTCATGAGAGACAGATTTATGCTAGATGTCAAAGGTGAGTTAGTGAATTGCTGAATAGTTTTCTACAAAATGGGCTATATTGCATGCATAGAAGCTGAACTTTTCACCAAACCAGGAATCAAAAAATTTAAAGAATTAAACCCTGAGGAACAGGGTTTTTCTAGAGCTCAGAGCAGTGCATACTCTCAGTCTCACCAAAAGATGAAATCAAGATGTAGAAAATTTCAATTAGTTTTGAAGATCACTTGTACAGAGTTATTAAAATTATGCAGCCACAGTCCTAAAGGGGAGGCTGTAGGTGCCTACCCAGCTGTAAGTTCTTGGAATAGCCTGGAAACAGATTTTATTACATGGAGAAGCACATACAGAAGCTTCAAATTACAGGTAACCTAACTTTGGAAGGTATGTGTTCTGCTGTTAAAACCATATTCTGTGGCTTTAAAGAAAGAATATTTGAAACTTTTGGAAAAAGCTTGCTTTATCTCAATGTAGGTGCCGTAAGCTCCCTCGTGCTGTAAAGGAATGGCAGCCTTTTCTTGACCTGCAGAAGACCATAGAGGACTTCAGTGAATGTTGCCAGTTGCTTGAGCACATGTCAAGTAAAGCAATGATGCCTCGGCATTGGAAGCAGATTACAGATCTCACTGAACACAGATTTGATGTGGAGAGTGAAACATTCAAACTGAGGAATGTAATGGAAGCTCCACTATTAAGATATAAAGAGGAAATAGAGGTATTATAAAGAAAGAAATATGGATACATGAAACCAGTAATTTGCTTGTATAGTATGGGAGTAAAAGTAGCAAGAAGGAAATCAAAACATTTCTGTAGAAAGAACAGAGAAATGGACTATCACTTCAGGTTTTTGTATAAAATAATGGCACAAATACATTGTGGTGTCAACTTCTGTTTTTTTTAAAAATCATGCCATTTGGACCAGGAGTTAATTTGTGAGGGTACCTTGCTTTCTGACATTAAACATATGAAAAATAATCACTGTGTTATTACTTTATTCCTCCCAGTGCTGATTAAATTGTGATGTGGTATACAGATTATTAGCTGTGGTATTTGTATATCTGTAGACCTTTCAATGAAATAGTTGCTCATGAGCCTGATGTTACCTAGTGTTAAAGGAAATAAGAGCTAGATTTGTATACCAGGGACTTGAAGGATTCATAGAGTTTTTGACTTCCTGTTTGTCTAAAAGGATATCTGCATGAGTGCTGTGAAGGAGAGAGACATTGAGCAGAAGTTAAAACAAGTGATAGCTGAATGGGATAACAAGATGTTTATCTTTGCAAACTTTAAAACTCGTGGAGAACTTCTTTTAAGAGGTGACAGCACATCAGAAACAATTGCTGCCCTGGAGGACAGCTTGATGATTCTTGGTTCTCTCATGAGTAACAGGTAACAGGAAAGGGAGGGAGGGAGGGAATGGGGGAGAGATAAAGATACTAGCAAAAGGCTTTGTTTTAGTGAGCAAATCTGTCACAGAAAGGAAGGCAAATTAACATCTAGATAAACCCTAAGAGCTTGCTTGTCCTTGAACTGTTTATGCTAGTTCTTATTGTATCTAGTGTTATCTCCCCAATAAGGTCTTTTGAAAACATGTAGATGCAGCTCAGATTAATAAACATAATAAACTGAATAAACAACTGGAAAGTTTTTATTGATGCAGGAAAAGTGGGGACATAAGAGAGAACACTGCCTGGCTATGGCAGGCATACTATGGGCATAACAGGCATTGCTACTCTGCCCGTGTGATAGGTCATTGCCTCATGCCAAAGTTGCTGAAAATTCCAGTTAAAGTGAGCTTCATTTTGTCTGGTTTCACATGCCAAAAGACACAGATAAAATAAGGAACACAGAACATGATCATGTTTACGAGTTTAGGAGAGTTCAGGAACTCTGAGTTTCCAGCTTTTAAGATGTTGAGTAGTCCCTTTACCTTAGAGTAAAATGGAAGCCTTGCTCCCATCCTACTTCTCTTGGATCAGAGGTGTGCTATGCACCTTGTTTACACAACAGCAAGTTGGAGCTGATTGGATTTAGAGCTCCCAACTAGCTGAATTAAGTTTTTATACTTTCACTTGAAGAATTTTAAGCATAAGAACTAATCCTCATCCTGTGTCTTACACGTTGCTTTTCAAGAGTCTTGTTTTCTTCTTGAAATAAAGAAATGCCTTTTTTTTTTTTTTTAATTGCAGATACAATACACCATTCAAGACACAGATTCAGAAATGGGTGCACTATCTTTCCAACACAACAGATATCATTGAGAACTGGCTGACTGTGCAGAACTTGTGGATTTATTTAGAAGCTGTTTTTATTGGTGGTGATATAGCAAGACAGCTTCCAAAGGTTTCTAGACATGCCTTTTTTCAGTTTGCTTATCAACATTTTAAGAATAAAACTTAACTGTGCTGTCATAATTGATGCAGTAACATAAAATTAATTTCTTTTAATATTTAACAATACTGGTCTTGCTAGGAAATTAGATAAGCAGTGTCAATGAAGGCATAGTGTGAGAAAGAGTAATAAAATCATGTGATCTGTTTGGTCTTTTGATTTCTAGATTGTAAAGCTTTTAACTAATATGTATTTAAACATTGTGCCTAGTGGTAGCTTTGTCTAGTAGTATGTACCACTAGCATCATAGTACCTAGGAATCCTTACTTAAACTTTTCTGCATGGTTTTCAAATTAAAAATGAACTTTGGTTTTAGGAAAAAATCTTCAGATTTGAAGCTTCAATTCAAGTATAATGAGTTTTCTGTCTTTTTCTGTAGAAATGTAAGAGAAAGTACACAACAGGTTTGACAGCCAGGTATAAAATAAGCTCTATTGTGTAAGCAGAAAGAATTGTGTCTAAGCTTAAAAATTTCTAGAAGACATGTGATTACTAGTGAGGAGATTGCTGTTGAGGTTACTGTGTGCTGGTTCTGGAAACAGGTGCCTTTTCCCCTCTTCTCTTTTCTTTCCTCCATTTCTTCCATTCCACATTCACTGTCATGTTTCAACAGGAAGCAAAGCGTTTCTCTAACATCGATAAATCCTGGGTAAGGATCATGACCCGAGCTCATGAAACACCCAGTGTTGTTCAGTGCTGTGTTGGAGATGAAATAATGGGACAGTTACTGCCACATTTACTGGAACAGCTTGAAATCTGTCAGAAATCACTCACAGGGTAAGATTACTACGAGACCATGGTCTTGGCCAGATGGTTGTGTGTTGTGTAATGAGGGAAAGAGCAATTGCTCAAGTACTGTCCCATGAAATTTGAAAAAATTGTGTTCTTATTCTACTATGAATTCAGTTGAACTGAGTAAACAAGTTAGCAGGATAATACAACACCTCCAAAGAAATTTCTACCAGCTCATGGATAAGTATTTGATTTGTGGCTAAGGTGTCACTCACTGTCTATCTCTGTTGAAGCCACAGCTGGTTTCAGCTGAGTTTCAGTCCAGAAGGCAGTCTAGATTTGTGTGTCCCATTCACAGTTTTCACAGATCTGGGAGATATTCAGCCTAAGAGATGTAAATAACAAGTAAAAGAGTTAATGTGAAAATATTTTATTTCAATTTAGTTTCTTTTTTTTTGTGGTTTTTAGATTATAGCAAATAATAAAAGTTTTCCATTAAATGATTTCTGATACCTAGAGAGTAGCTTTAAAGTAGATGTTTAACATGAATATATGATGGATAAAAACTCTCATTGCTACAGCTAAATATTGTATAATAAATTGTGAGAAATTCCACTTTCAAAGAGAAAAGGATGTATAAATTAACCCAAATCACGCACCATCTACCCCCTCCTGGCCTTCTTTACCAATTTTTTAAAAATGCAGGTACCTGGAGAAAAAGCGCCTGCTGTTTCCACGATTCTTCTTTGTGTCAGATCCTGCTCTCTTAGAAATTCTTGGCCAGGCATCCAACTCTCACAATATACAGGCACATCTGCTGAATGTGTTTGACAACATTAAAACTGTCAGGTTCCATGAAAAGGTATGTAGTGCCCACACCTCAGTGTTACATTCCTTCACATTGACAATATGTGATACTTGCTAAATTAGAGAGCTGCTTGGTTTGCACAAGGTATTCCACTGTTTTACCTTATTCACCAACTATTTCATGCTGAGTAAGCTTTCTTCAGTTAAGGTTTGTTTCATATCCTCATTTATGACATAGTAAAACTTCATGTAGAATAGCAAACCAAAAATTTGCACCAGTGCTTAAATTGCAGAAAAATCCACCCCTGTACTGAACTTTCTTCTGTAGCTCCCTCTCAAATAGGCTTTTGAGTCTTTATGAGCTTATTTGTATCTTTACATTGCCTGTATTTGTATTTTTCCATTCATTTTTGATTGTAAGAAAAATTGTACCTGCTGTTTCTGCTGTTTCTGAGCTGTTCTTGCTATGCCTTCAGACACAGTGAAGAACACTTTTCTTACACCTTTTCCCAAGAACAGATAGCAGTATTTTTTTCCTTATGTATGCATTTTCTTAGAAACTAATTACCTTCCCTTGCTTTTGAAATTCCTTTGATTGTCCAGGTTCCTTAACTTTTCTGTATTCATTATTTTTGATTCTAAGGCTGGAAATGTTGTTAGGCTCTTAACCCACCAGTAACGGGGGAAGTTACTGGTGGGTTCTTTTATTATGACTGGAAAGTGGATCTTGTCACAGAATCACGGAATGGGTCAGGTTGGAAGGGACCACAGTGGTCATCTAGTCCAACATCTCTGCTCAAGCAGGGTCATCCTAGAGCACATGGTACAGGATTGCCATTGAAACTTTAGTGAGATTCAAGAATTGTCAGTATATTAGGGTTTGTCTCCTTTTTCCTGACAGTGTTTTGTTTAAAGCCTTTCTGCTTAGCAAAGTAATGATTTAATAGTCTTTGCATTTCATTGAACAAGTGGATATTATTTATTAGTTACTTCAATCAGTGTAATGGAGTGATTGCAGCAAAATATGAATTATTGTAAAAAGAAATGACATATCTATAAACACAGGATATTTTTGCTTTTATTAGATATATGATCGTATATTGTCAATTAGTTCACGAGAGGGTGAGACTGTAGAGCTGACTAGACCTGTAATGGCTGAAGGTAATGTGGAAATTTGGCTCAGCTCTCTCTTGAAGGAATCCCACCTATCACTGCATCAAGTTATTCGCCAGGCAGCTATGGACATCCAGGAAACGAGTTTCCAGATTACTGAATTTCTTTCTACTTATCCAGCCCAGGTAATATCATTGTTAAGTGAATGAAGAATTATTCACAGATATGTATCAGGTTTTTTCTTTGTCTTTGCGTTCAAAGCTGCAGCCAATGTTAAATACAAAACTAGCTTTAATTTTATTTGAATTGTCTCAGTCTTTTAAGTTTCAGCTTCACATAGCTGAAACAAAAGAAGGTAACCTACCCTAAAGCTCCCATTTAAAAAGTGTGCTGAATGCAATAAATAAATGTAATGAAGTTAACACTGTTTCTTTATAAGCTTAATAATTGACTACTGGAGGAAAAGTAGTAAAATTGTGTGCTTGTTCATATATTCACGATAGTGCTATGTATTGCTAAAGATTTGAAACTGAGGATAGTGTTGAGAGAAAATTATTTTTTTAGTAGAAGCTTCATTTGTGATCAAGTATGTTGTTGGAGATGGAATAAAGACTGAATTACTAGGAAAATATTTCAAATTGAAGCACTAATTATTCACTTGTTATTTATATAAAGTATATTTGTTACATATAGTATTTTTATATACACTGTAAATTATGTTGAGCAGTTGCATAAGCAGTGCACTGTAGGCAGTATCTACAAGACTGAAGTGAATTTATGAATGCATTTGGGATACTCAAAACACGACCTCTGTATGAATGCATGGAAAGTAATTTCTTTAGTTTTTATGTGTCTGCGAATGTAGATTTTAGGTGAAAGAGAAAAGATTATGAAGCATATACTTCTATGTTTCCTAAGGTTGGGTTATTGGGGATCCAAATGATTTGGACAAGAGACTCAGAAGAAGCTTTGACCCTTGCCAAGCAGGATAAAAAAGTTATGCGCAAGACGAACCAGTTTTTCCTGGATCTTCTGAACATGTTGATAGATGTGACAACAAAAGACCTCAGTCCAGTTGAGCGAGTTAAATACGAGACATTAATCACTATTCATGTGCATCAGAGGGACATTTTTGATGGTCTTGTAAGTCTTAAAAAATTAACAATTAGTTATGAGGGGTTTTCCACATAAAACAATGTGAAATGATAAGAAAATGTTATGATACCTATGAACTCCGCGTGATTAGATAAACATTTAATTTCATGACTGTAATGATTATGTGTCCTGGAATATTATAAAAATACTGATGTTGCTTCAACCATGTCTTCTTAGCTTCCTTTTAAATAATTCAGTGGATTTTAGTCTCCCCAAGCAGTAGCAGAATTTTGCAATGTTTCATGTAGGTCCACTTAGTTAAACACCTCTGTTGCGTGATCAGTTAGGGACGACTTCTTCCTCATGTATTTTGTTGCAAGTAATTGTCCTTTTTCTGGACTGCATTATGGATTTCTACAAGTAAATAAAATGAATATAGAGTTATAGTACAGGAAAAAATTGAAACTAGTTGAAGCTGATATTCTCTCTGTTCTAGTTGCAATAGCATACCTAATTAATACTCAGGGATTTCTTTATTCACTTTACACCTTCTCATGCTGACACAGGATGCTAAAATAAGGAAAATGAAAGCATTAACTTAATTAAACTTAAAGCTAGCCTACCCTTTTACATTTTACCAATACGAAGTCCTGGACCTGATTCTGAAATTAGACTGTCCAAGAAAAGAATTATTGAGTTTTGGCCCATTATTGATAGGAAGGCATTTATCTTTTCATTGTAGAATCATTTGTTTCTAGTTATAATCATTTTATGTAAAGTGTAATTTTTAGATACAAACTGACAGTTTTTAAAAAACCCATTTTATTAGTCAATAGAAGAACTGTGACTTATTTTCAGCTCTGTTGAATTCCATAGATTGTATCAGCACCGTAACACTGCTTTGAAATATCTTTTTTCCCAATACACATGTGGTTTCATGCAATTCTTATAGCAGTTTATAAAATCAAATATCACATTATGTACTTCTGACTCATGTAAAAGTGAAGTGGTAGAGAGGACTAATGAGGATGGCAATTTTAAGGTTAAACTGAAATGACTCTTATTTGAGATTTATGGACTGCTCATGTGTATTTAGAATTTTGACACATTCATCTAAAGCCTGAAGTTCTGCTAAGTATGGGATTGAGCAATAATACATTAGCAATTTTTGTGGTAAAAATCCGGATAAGTTCTCCACTATTCTTTTGTTACTAACTTTATGCCTTTCATTATGTTTGCAGTGCTGCCTTTGCATCCACTACTCAGATACCATAATATAAATATGAAAGTAAACGTTAACCGTGAATGCCACAGCTCTGTCTTCCCTCTCTTCTTAGTGCTGCATGCATATCAAGAGCCCTACGGACTTTGAGTGGTTGAAACAATGCAGATTTTATTTTTATGAAGACTCTGATAAAATGGTGATCAAGATCACTGATGTGAGCTTCACCTACCAGAACGAATTCTTGGGCTGTACTGACAGGCTTGTCATAACACCTCTTACAGACAGGTGAAAAAGGCTAATTTTATTCCTTTATTCTTTGCTGCCATATCTTGACTTTTACAAGAGCAGTTTAGTCATTCCTGTTGGATGCAACATTCATCTCTTCAGAGTTTATTCCTCACGGTCTTATCAAAGTCAGTAATTTCATATGGAATGCTTCAATATTTTTGTTTCTCTGCCCTATAATGTGAATAATTTCCAACTTATTTTCTGCCACATACTTGTATTGGTCTCCACATACATGATGTAGCTGATCTTCATACTTATGTTTGTAAAGCCAACATACCTTACAATCTGATATATTCAACAGTTAAAATACGTAGAGATACAGGACAAAAGTAGGTGGTTACAAACAAGCTAATGAAAAGAGCTAAGAAAGAAAAATTTTTATTCAGCTGCAGAAGTTTAGAGATCTTTGATCTAAAAGGATGCTGAAAGAATTGCAGTCCTATTAATGGAGAGATCTACCCGTCTAACTCAAATAGCACAAAAAATGCTTTATAACCTATCACTGCCAAAATAAGAACATTGTTTGCTCTTTTTTAAAAATTATTCCATACAAAAAAATTCTAGAGCTAGTATTGATATATAATTATTAGCTGGTGTTTTGCTGCATTATGCATAGATGTTTCATTTATGGAAACGGGTTGCACTATGTGATTAAATTTTAAAGATGGATGAGAAAGAAAAGGTGAGATGTCTTTCATTATTGTACTCCACAGTATAATGTATTTCAAAACTACTCCAGATAAAATAACTCAGTATCCAAGCTATTCACACTAAGACTAGGCAGCATCTCTGCATCTGCTTTCTTTCCTTCTCGTGATCTTTCAGGTTGCTGATAACTAAGGATTATCTGTTCTTCACTTTGTGTGATAAAATGAACCTTAGTATTACCTGCATCAGAAACTGAGTGAAGGGGTTTTGTCCTTACTGAACCAAATTGTAATTAGTGGAACATAATTTCAGCACCTCCCTTTTCTCCTTAAATCAGACCTTGAGTAAATTCCTCTGGCAATATAGAGAAATCTTGCTGCAGCCTGATTGATTGTTGCCTTTTAGATGTTACATCACTTTGGCTCAAGCCTTGGGCATGAACATGGGTGGAGCACCTGTGGGACCTGCAGGAACTGGAAAAACTGAAACTGTGAAAGATATGGGACGGTGCCTTGGAAAATATGTAGTGGTCTTCAACTGTTCAGACCAGATGGATTTCCGAGGACTTGGAAGGATCTTCAAAGGTAAGATGTGGACCAAAGGTAAGCTGTTGGCCAAACAGTCAATTGTTTTCTGGGGTGCACAAAGCACAGTATAACTAACTGGGCAGATTGTTCCGCGGTACTCAGCTTTGGAGTGGCCTCATCTCAAGTAATCTTTGCAGTTCTGGAGTCAACAATACAACAGCATAAAAAACCACTGGAAAGTACCCAAATGACAACAAATAGATGGTGAAAGAACTAGAGGACATGACTTAAGCGGAACAGCTGAATATACTATGCTTGTTTTGCTTTGAGAGAGAGAGAGACTGAGGGGTACCCTCATCGCTGTTTATAACTTCCTCATGAAGGATAGTGCAGGTGGAGGTGCTGATCTCTCTGATATCTGATAATAGGATATTGGGGAATGGTTTGAAGCTGCACTGGGTAAAATTAACGCTAGATATTCACTGAGAGTGTGGTCAGGCACTGGAACAAATCCTCCAAGGAAGTCATTGGGGTCTCAAGCCTGTTAGTGTACAAATAGTGCTTAGACAACTATCTTATACATATATATAGACTCTTCAACTTTTAGATACATCTTTGTGGAGTCAGGAGTTCTATTTCCTGATCCCCATGAGTCCTTTATAAACCAACCCTTTATCTTCTGAGATTATATGGTTTTTGAACTATGTGAAAGTTTCAAATGCTAAGAGGACATCTCTATGAAACAAGATTGACACATAACTGGCAGATGGTTTCAGCTTTTTAATAAATGAAAGTAATTATTATCTTGTTATGAGTATAAAATACAGTTGCAACACAGTCAAGAAATAGAAATGTCTGAAAACAGGACACAATTTATGGAAGGATAGATAAAGTAAATAAAAATTACTTAAAGTCACAAGATGATATGCCACTATAAAGAGAAAATGCAGTGAAATTTATTGCTGAACTAGTGGGACATGCTGAATTATGGTTTCATTATTTTGTCTCATTCTGTATTGGTTTAAAGCAAATTTGGGAGGAAACATCTTAAGGGGCCCTCCCTCCTCTCCCCCAAACCGGTTCAGGAAAGAGTTCCTCAGAGAGAAGTGGAAAGAAACCTGTTTATTAACAGCACTCCCCAAACACAATGAGTTGAACAATACCCGATGACAAGAACTTCGTGCCACTCTGAAGAAATGACAGCTTTAGGAAGGGAGTCTCTCCTGTAGATGGTTGCTCTGTTCTCAGTCACTCTGGCACTTGGAAAAGTTGCTGTGCAGGGTAGATCTTGATGGGTCAAGCCCCCCGGCGCTCCCCTGGGTCCTCAGTGCAGGGAGATTTGAACAGTTCCAAGGAAAAGAAAAAGAAAAAAAAAGGAGAAAAAGGCAAAGCTTCTCTAGCTGCACTAACTAGCTAGCAAGAAAGCGAAAGAAAGAGATGGGGGAGAAAAAAAACCAAACCAAAACCTCTGTCTCGAGTCTGTTTCAAGGCCAGAAGGAGGAGGAGAGTTTCTGAAAACAAACTGCGCACTTTCCTTCAGACTCAATCTGAATGGTACAGAGCATAATATCCAGAATAAACCCAACAGATGATTGGGGATACAAACATCGTAATGTCACCCTGGGATACATTCAAATATTAAAGTTTCTATCAGTAGAAGGAAATGTGTGGATAGTGCTATACATGTTAAAAGCAATTGGCAGAGCTCACTAAAATTAGGTGCAGATGACATTTTTTAGGCATCTGAAATTGATACCTGTCAGTCATGGCAGATGTCAAATTAGAGATCAAATGGAGGTTCTTGACTATTGTATTGTTGCAAGTGATTGTGTCTATCATTTTGTTTTATTTTCCCCCCAAAAAACAAGGAAAAATGCAGTTCTGGCATAGACTGACCTCCAGCTTCTTTGCCAGTGAATGCAACTATATTGTTAATTTTAATATATGCAATAAACTATTGACAACAGTCACATTTTCATAGAGTTACTGCAGGAGTTTTCCTTGGAGAGTAAAGAGAGAGAGAAAAACATTCAAGATGTAAGAAAAGGAGAAGAAATCAGAGAACATGGTATACTAGAAAATCTTAAGGACTTTGGGAACTTATATATTCTTATTTGAAAAGAAATTAAAATTCTCTTTGTTTCTTTTCCAACCCTAAAAAATATTTTTTCCCTCCTGAGGTAATTAGCCTATTTTTTGCCTTGTGAATTGCACCAAAAAATGGTTAAAAACATTGTGGTCATATGCTTAGTTGCTTTTCTCTTTGAAGGTCTTGCTCAGTCTGGCTCCTGGGGTTGCTTTGATGAATTCAATCGTATTGATTTACCAGTGCTATCAGTAGCTGCACAGCAAATTGCAATTGTGCTGACATGTAAGAAGAAACGTAAAAAAAGGTTTATTTTTACTGATGGAGACAATGTAGAAATGAACCCAGAATTTGGTATCTTTCTTACCATGGTAAGTATTCAGTAAGTTTCTAATATACCAATGATGATTGTACAATAATTGAGTCTACCTTGGTATGTTAAGTGTACTTGCTAACTCTTATGTCATTCAGTTCCTAGAACTAACTCTGATAGTTTGAGAACACTGAACATTGCTGTAAACACAGTTTACAGGGTCTTGTTTCAATAACATCAAGCAAATGCAACTAACAAATGCAGGCAGCACCATACATGCAAGTTATCTCAATTTCAGATTGATTCTACATGCCAAATCCTGGCTCCCAAAGTATGCTTTTTGCTGCAATTACAGAAAAATTGCCATAGAGATATAGGTAGGAATAGCCAGTAAAAATAGGATCTGCAAGACAAACTCATATTAGAAATGCTTAGGTGGAACATTTTTCATATCTCATGGATATAAAAGAGGAAAAAGTTCTGTAGAGATATGGTGATAAGTCTGCATGACAATTAATTTTGACATGTGACTTAAAGCCAACAAATTATCTTTACCTACCAAGTTGGCCCACTCCTTTGCTGATTCTGTGCAAGGTACACTCAACTTCAACACCTGTTTTTCTTCTCCAGAATCCAGGATATGCTGGACGGCAAGAACTTCCTGAAAACTTGAAAATCAATTTTCGTTCAGTGGCTATGATGGTTCCTGATCGTCAAATCATAATTCGTGTTAAATTGGCTAGCTGTGGTTTCATTGCTAATGTTGTGCTGGCAAGGAAATTCTTTACACTGTACAAGCTGTGTGAAGAACAACTGTCAAAGCAGGTGATTATATTCATATGATTCAACCTGATTATTTTAGGGAAAAAAAATCTATGGAGTCACAAAATATTCATGTGAAGAATAAGGAAAGGTTCATGTTTACTAAGTAAGCTAAGAGACACTTGCAGTTTAGTAATGCAGTCCTCTGCTCTCCTGGAAGATTAACTCCTGCTGCAGGTTGTCGATGTAAGGATGAGGCTTTTCATTCATTACAAAGACAGCTTTAATGAATGGTGATGGCTGAGACAAATAAAGGCTTTATTATAGCCTATATTGTTGATCTTACAGAGTGGGTTGACAGGCATTTGGATTGCGCTGCCTGTGCTTGTACAGATGTTTCTCAGTTTCCAGGGGCCACAGAGAATTCAAAATAATACTGATAAAGTATTTCTCAATAGTCCTTGGGAGCCCTGTCTTGATTCAATGACTTATGATTACAGGTATTTTTTTCTGTCACACCTTAGATTTTAATAGACGGTAGCAGATTTGGAAAGTGGTCGCCTGTAGTCACACAGGCAAACAATAGTTGATGCATGTTTGCAGGCATTTGAAATACAAGTACCACTTCTTCTACATATCCATCTATGTCTTAAATAGTAAATAAGAACTGTTTCATCCCCATTAACTTAGGGAAAATTTTCCCAAATTTCACATATCTTCTAGGTGCATTATGATTTTGGCTTGCGGAATATACTGTCTGTGCTGCGTACGCTGGGAGCAGCGAAAAGAGCAAATCGCACAGATACTGAGTCTACCATTGTCATGCGTGTGCTGAGAGATATGAACCTGTCTAAACTAGTAAGTTCTGAGAGCCTGATAAATAATTTAAACTGCACTTTGGAGCTACGTGATCACTAGAAGATTGTATGTGACCTTTACACTGAAGCTAGCTTGCAATGTTTCATTCTCGGAGTGGAAGATTTTGACTGGAATAGAGAAATTTCTTGTAGTACCCTGTGTGGGGCTGAGGAGGGAGTGAGCTGTCTGTTGCTTGGCTTCCTACACGGGTTCAGCTTTGAATTGTTCAGATTTTTTTTTCCCATATTTTCCCAGCTACCTTTGGAAGTAAGTAAAAAAATAGATGTCTATGCAGTAACTTTGTTAGAAATTTTGTGCTTTAAGTATTTAGTCACTCTTTTGAAAGAATCTGTTATTAATAGTAATGAGTACCATCTCACCTGTCTAAATAGCTAACAATCCTCTTTTCTTGCTCTGATACATCATTTTTTTACACCAAATAAAATAGACAAATAATTTTCTAAATGCTATCGCTAAAATCTACTATAAGAAATTCAGTCTTCATGTTAGTGGTTTATTTTGACTAATAGAAGCATCACATGATCTCTTTCTGCTGTGTCCTTCTAATGTTTAGTGTCTAGAGGATTATTAAAGATGGTTCTTTATGTTCTCAAGCATTTCTTTAGGTCTTCAGGACTCAGGGATTTTTATTTTTAAAGTCAGTAAAATAAATAGAACAGGTTTTAATCTGTGTGGATTTTTGTTTTCCCTGATTTTCACTAGATTGATGAAGATGAACCCTTATTTCTGAGTCTAATTGAAGATCTGTTTCCAGATATCCAACTTGATAAAGCAGGCTATCCTGAACTTGAAGCAGCCATTGACAAACAGGTGATGTTTCTTGTGATCTGTGGTGCTGTGACATAACTGTCATGTTTTGTTAGGTGTCATGTGACACCTAAGAAAATCATTGTTGTGGAGTCTATCCAGCTGGAAATATTGTCCTTTACTGTTTAGAGGAAGCCTAAGTTTTTCCATAAATCTTTTCCACTATAATATGAATATTAAGCTTATTCTTCAGGAGGTTGCTGAATTGGAATTATTGTGTCCTGTGGTTTTCTTCTGTCATGGTTACTGGGGTCCAGTTTGAAAAATACATGTATATAAGTTGGTCTTACGTAACCCAGGATTTAATATTTGTCTCAAGTCTTGACAATTAGAATATTAATTTGACAGAAGATTTTCTTAAAATTACATCTCTTTTATTTTATTTCCCATTAGGTGTTTGTAATACTTCAGTAGGGCCAACTTAATAATATAATTTATATATATAATAGATATATTATAGATCTATCTATTAGATAGATTATAATGTATCTAGAGGCTGGTTTACATTATTTTTCTGAATACATATTTCAATACCAAATATATCCTCTTTATCTAGCAGGTTTCTTTTAATATACACAAAGCCTTTACAAGGAGTATAGTAATCTGCTGATGATATATCTATATCTATCTATCAATCTATATCTAAAGACATCAAAATATATTTTTGCTCTAAAATAATAGTTTTTTGTTTTTCTGCCCCTGTCTTTTAGGTGGAGGAATCTGGCCTTGTTTGTCATCCTCCTTGGAAACTGAAAGTTATCCAGCTTTTTGAAACCCAGAGAGTAAGGCATGGATTGATGACTCTAGGACCTAGCAGTGCAGGAAAAACTACTTGCATCCACACCTTAATGAAAGCAATGACAGGTATGGTAGTACTTATAGTGTAAACTGTTACACTGTAAACTCCAAACCCCATTGTTTCTTCTCAGAAGACCTCAGTTGCTTCACTGTGAGAATATATTACTGGAAGAATGTGTTTATATGTTGAGATACTAATTATTCTAGTAGCTTAAAAATATCTAACATTCAAAGCCATATGCTTCATGTCCTTTTCCCTGCATTATCATATTTTTATCAGAACTTCCTATTCTAGATGGATTAAGAAAGAGGAATACAGTCTAGGTAGGCAGCTCAGACAAGTGACTAAAGCATCTCCTGGGTTTTGCTGAGGTAGCACTGAAACCTTTTGCTAGTCATAAGTATTTAGATATTTTTGAACACATTGCACAAGACTGGGTCTTTACAATATAAAATAACTGGTTTTATAACCATAAATTCCTGGTTCAGACAGTGACAAAGTCTTCAAGAGTATTAATTTTGTGTCCTGGTTGGAGGCTTGAGGGCTGTGTGTGGTTTTTTTGTCATCTGTATTTCTAAACAAAAATATTAGTTGAAGAATGTCTGCTTGCTCTTATTAAAATGAAAGGTCATAGCTTGGGAAGAAAAACATCTCTTTTGAGGTAAGCTTATGTTACCCCATTTCACAAGTTGCTTATGTGGTTTTCCAAAAGTGAATAATTTCTGTACTGACTCCTGGTTATGTTTTAATATTGGGTTTTAAAAGATGTCTGGCATAGTAATTTTTAAGCTGTTGCCAATGACATAAAGAAATAAAGGTTATATGATCAGGGATATTGCTAGATAGAATTTATTTGTCTAAGAGAATTCACAAGAATATGCCAATATTGTATACTTTACCTACTCTAAAATGTATGCAAGTGCACAGAAGGGCAAAACAATCAATCATCTGCCTGGTATTTATTAATTGGCTTTTAAAAATGTGCATCCAAACCAAATATTTTAAAGGTCTATTGTTTGATAAGCATTCAAAACATTAAACTAAACCTTGAATAAATTTCATCTTGCTGCTTTTCTGTTCCCAATGAAGCTATGAAATATGAATTGAATATTCAAAGGTTTCAGAACTTCATTCTGCTTTTTTTGATGTCTCCAATTAATAAATTTTGTATAGCAAGAGAAAATTTTCAAGTAAATACACATGTTCTTGTAATTGTGAATGCATATTAAAGCATGCATTTGGGTGTAATAAGTTTGAATTTGTCAAAGTTCTCCAACTGCTGAAAACAAATGTAAAAACTAATTGGTGATCTGTCTTCATAGATTGTGGACAGCCACATCGTGAAATGAGAATGAATCCTAAAGCTATAACTGCTCCACAAATGTTTGGGCGCCTTGATGTGGCAACAAATGATTGGACAGATGGAATATTTTCAACACTCTGGAGAAAAACCTTGAGAGCAAAGAAAGGTATTGTGGTGGGTTGCCCTTGACTGGACTCAAGGTGCTCACCAAGTTGCACTACCGCTCATATGCCCAGCTGTTCAGGGGAGAGAAAATAAATGGAAAACAACTTGTTGGTTGAGATAAGGCAGTTTACTAAAGTAAAAGCAAAAATTTGTTTGAGCACAAGCAAAGAGAAAAAAAAAAAGGTTTGTTCTCTACTTGCCATCTGCAAGTGATGTTCAGCCACTTCCCAGGAAGCAAGGCTTCAGTGCACGTAGAGGTTGCTCTGGGAAGCAAACATTGTAAATAACAGATGCCCCACCCTCCTCCTTTCCTTAGCTTTTATACCTGAGCAGATGTCATATAGCATAGAATATCCCTTTGGTTATTTAGGGTCAGCTGGCCTGGTTGTGTCCCCTCCCAGGATCTTGCTCACCCCCAGCCCCTTGATGTGGGGAATGCTGAGAGACAGCGCTGATGCTGTGCCAGGGCTGCTCAGCAGTACCCAAAACTGGTGTGTTATCAACACCTTTCCAGCCACCAATGCAGAGCACAGCACTGTGAGGGCTGCTGTGGGGAGAGGAGCTCCAGCTCAGCCAGACCCGATACAGGTACAGTGAAAAAGACTTCCATTCAAAATAAGACAAAAAAACCCCTCAAGCTTCAGGAAAACTTTATAAAGCACATAAGGAGATTTTGTTTTTCTTACACAGAAGCGTTGGGAAATTGCTGGAAGAACTTCTGTGCCTTTTACAGTCTCTATTCTAAATACTTTGTGTTCAAACAGTATAGTGTAACTAATACTACTTCACTGCATTTACTGAATTCTCTCCTTTATGTATTAGGCCTTCATATGGAAGTAAAGTGGAAGGTAAAAGTCAATTGTCCCAGTAGTGGTATCCTATAAAAATTTTTGGTGCTGTCAGGATTTCTACCTGTTCTCCAGCTGCCATATTAAAATGAAATAAATCTCACCAGTTGTGTCATACCAGCAGGCCCTGCACATATCATAGCCCATCTCAAATGGCACTAGATAATTCTATTTAGGCAGCCAATTTATGACTAAAATTATGCTGACATATATTCCTAGACTACTAAAAGAGTGGCCTTGATAGTTTGATGCTTGATGGTTTCTTCCGTTTTTTGGTCTGAAAATTAGTATGCAATTTTATCATTATGCCTTAAAAGAAAAAATGAAAGAAAATCCCAACAGTTGTTGCACTATTTTCATACAAAAAGTCTTCAGGAATACAGATACTTTTAAAATAGAAAATGCTTTTCAATTTAATTTTGGTATGCATGTTTTAAATCTAGAAATATTGCACCCTTGAGAATGTAGCATAGCATTAATAATTGATTTTTTTATCTTTTCCTTCAAAATGAAATATACATTAGCACAGTCATATGAATTCCTCAGATTTACTCTGTGAGTGTTCTGTAGTGTCTCTTCATGTGTCAGACTCCAGACCATCTCATGCCTGAGATGCCTGCACTGTAGCTATAAAAACCCTCCACATACAAAAAGTTTATCATCGGTTGTATATCCCCTCGGTCCAGCGCTAGCAAAGCTCCAAACCACGTAGGCCTTTGTAATAAGCACTGACTCTGAAGGCAGCTGGACCTTCTCTGGCTGAAGAGTTGTCTAGCAATGCACAGTGGGGCTGTCTGCTCCCTGAGGGGTGGGCAGCCAGAAGCCAAGGTGAGCTCTCTTTCCAGCCAGGGTCTGTTGCTCAGTACCCAAGTGAGGAAGCAGAACAGACCCAGACCCTCCCAGGAAGCAGAGGCAGACTTTAAAATACCTTTCTGTTAGTAAATGGAGAGCAATGGAAAAACTTAAAAGGAAGCTGGATCAAGTTTAGGGATGGAACAAATGACAAGAATCTTCCCCTAATGGGCCTCTTTTCTTTATGACTGTGTGCACACTATTTGAAAGAGTGATTTTTCAAGTGTTCCTTTCACTTAATTCTTCTATATTTATAAAACTCATTGGAACCAACTGAATGGTGATTAAATTTAAATATATCTGCAGCTGTTATCATCTTTATTTTGTTTTATGTAACTTGATACAAACCTAATTTATTAGTGACTTGAAGACTGGGTCATTAAAACTCTTTCAGAGTATAAAAAACTGGTGACTTATGCTGATGGCACTTTATATACTGAAGAATGGATAATTATTATCAATAGGTGGCAAAATGGAGTATCCAAATGAAACTGAGTGATGGGAATGGTAATTGTATTAAAAGCTGAGATTGTAGCTGTGTGCATGAATTCAAAGTTAGTTAAAAAATTGTTTGCAGACATAAGAAATTGGTCCTTGAAAGAAACTAGCACTTCATCCATAGGCCTTTTTATCTGTTACACTGTGTTACAGGTGACCACATCTGGATAGTTCTTGATGGTCCAGTTGATGCTATTTGGATTGAGAACCTTAATTCTGTCCTGGATGACAACAGAACTCTAACACTAGCAAACGGTGATCGGATACCTATGGCACCAAATTGCAAAATAGTCTTTGAGCCCCATAATATTGATAATGCTTCTCCAGCAACAGTTTCAAGAAATGGAATGGTGTTCATGAGTTCATCAGTTCTCACCTGGAGTCCTATCCTTGAGGTACAACAGCTAAGTGTCTGTACATGTATTGAAAGTTTTACTGGTTACTTCAACACTTCCCTCTGGTTACTTTAGGACCTATTTCTGTGCCTTTCACTATGAAATCCCTTTTAATCTGTATAAACTTCTAGGTCAGCATTTAAAATAACAATTTTTCTGGTAGTTTGTATAGAAGTGAGTAATTTTTTTTAAGGAACATAGTTAACATATTACACTTTAAAAAAATATGGCTATTTTACTTTGGGACACATTTGTAATTAAAAGTATTTTATGCAATTGAAGGACAACTCAGTTTTTAGAGCACAAACTACCTGGTTGTCCATAGTACAGCTTCAGACCTAGGAGGGAAAAAGAGTAACGTTGGTTCAGGGAACTTGAAATCCTCAAGAAAATATAAATTCTCTTGGTATTTCTTAAAATTTATTGCAGCTCGGGTTTAAAACCAGAATTAAAGTCAATGCAGCATCAAAGCATGTAATTTTTAAATTGGTATTGTTACTTGGTTGTCTGTTAACATTCCTAGAAGTAAAGTAGCTGAAGAACCAAGCAGTAGTTACTGTCTCTCTGGCATGGAATGAATAATTCAGAAAAACAGAACATGTTTCAGGTGTGTTTTAGAGTAAAAAACCAGTATATAACATACTGAAGTATCAAAGTGATTTATAAAGCTTTTTTTTTTTTTTTAAATGTGTCATTTTTCATCCTCCAAAATGCAGTAAAAATAAATCCTAATCTTGACGGAATGCTAGTAGCAATATAGTGAATTACAAATTCTGAGACTTGAGCATGCTATTTTTTTTCATATAACAAAAATCTTGGTAAAGATGAAATGTGAGAGTTCCCAAGATTCTACCTAATGTTCCATAGTAATATATTTCAACAAAGCTTTTGGCATTTAATTCCAGTTTTCTTTTCTTTTAAGAAAACAGTAGAGACAAAAGTTGGTTTCTCATTTTTTTACCCTTAAGCCCAATATTGGCTTAGAAATTTATCAGTGAAGTATACTACTCAGGATTAACACTTTAAAATATAAAATAAATATTAATATTTCTCTGCATTTCTTCTTGTCTAGGCCATTTTGTTGAGAATGTTTGGTTAACATTATTTTGCTGTGATAAAACATGGACTGTCTCCTGAATATCAAAAATGAAAACTTTGTCCTGCATGGCTAAGATACTGTTTGCTGTAACCATACAGATAATTACTTAATTACTTTCCCCTGAAACCCAAGTTCTATTTAATATATTTCAATATAATCCCAAATTTAATTCCTTTATATGGGTTTTAAACTTTAATTTTAAGATAGGAATTATTTCCTGTTTATGGAATTGGAACACCATCCAGGTGTTTGCAGTATTTGTCCCCTTGCTTTTCAGGCTCAAAGAACAAAACTTTATCATCTACTATGAGCTAAAAGACTAAATTTTACTGTCTTCATTTCTAGAATGTATCACATGACAAGTTTTTAAAAATATTTTTTAAGATTAATGTTTCGCAGTCTCATTCAGTCATTTCATTTTCCAAATCAAATAGGATACCAGTGGAAAATGCAACAAATCCTCACCTACTTAGTGTTGCTTAACTAGTCCTATGAAAATACAGTTGGAATACAGTTGGCCTCACAGCAATTTTCAGATGTCAGCCTTTTGTAGTGACTGTATTTTAGTTTCAGCTTTCTTTTTTTTTAACCCATAAAGGTTCTCATGCTTGTAAGTTTTATATACCTTGCTTGCTTATAACCAGATTCCTTGTCCCTAAATCCCTGATTTGTCCAGCAATGGAGGAAGATTGGCTTGTGGCACTGCCTAGAGGCACTGTCCAGAGGCACTGTCCTTAGCAAATTAGAGGTTTCAGCCCAGACAGAAATCAAGAGACTGTATGCTGTAGTCCAAGCCCTGAGTGCCAGGCAGTTCCTGGTGCCTCTCTTTGGGACCAGAGACAGTGAGGCCCTTCTGGGAAAAGTGAAGCTGGGAAATGTGTTCTGGTGAACAGAAATTACCAAGGTGAGGAAGGCTGTAAACCTGTGATTTCTGGCAACAGACACAAGGTTTCTTTTCCACCTGCTGATCTGAAATGGCAGGTCAGATATAATGCCCTGAAAAGAGGTGAGGAGCAGCAAGACCCACTAGGGAAGGCACCAGAATCCTGCCTAGCCTTCACCCATTAGGAGGAAAAGGACTGGGGTTGTCATCACATATTCCTTCCTGTGTTGGAAGCACCCATGTCCTGTTGACTTGTTGCAAACTTGGAGGTTTGCTGCTTCTGAAGAACTAGGGGTTTCTGCAGAGGGCTGATACTATATTTTTCTAGTAGTGTCTGAAGCTTGGAACTGTCTGTTCAGTCACAGCTCTCTGCAATACTTGAGAACCATCGTTAATTCATTGAGTTCCTTTGCCAAGCCTAAAATATTTGTAGTCTTATTATGAAAAAAGTGTTTAACAGGTTTCTTAAAAAATTGGCTGGTAAAACTTCAGTTTTACCAATGCAAATACACGCAGTCAACACAGGTGTCTTATGTATGTTACTGCCAAGCTTTACGGGGTTTTTTGTTTGTTTGTTTGTTTGTTTGTTTTAATTTTTAAACTAATATGGATACTTGGGAAAACGTAAGTTATGCATCTATAATCCATAGATATTTATAATTTGATCCAATAGCATTTATTTGTTTTTTTCTTTTTTTGTTTCAACTTACATCATAAGTAAAATATCTTGATGGGTTTTTGAGTATACTCCCCTTTAAATCTATTTTGTAATGCAATACACTGCAAATTCCAACAGATCAGGGTAATTCTTAGGTTCCCAATGAAACATAGCATTTTTTGATATTTCAGAAGAACTTTTAAAATATTTAAAGACAAATAGGGATAACTTAGTTGTATATGTTTATATTTTTCAATCCTAGCCACTTGCAAATGGTCAAACAACTAAATATAGCTGCCTACTGGGATGCAATATTATGACATATGCAACTTCCAAGTTCAGTGAAATGGTTCTCAAACTTTTCATGTTGCTGTTCTTGTGTAATGTGCTTCTGAAGCAGATTTTGCAAAGTGAATTTGATCCATTACTGATCAACCTCCTGCAAAGCAAAAGAATATCAGGTTTTCTGCTTACTCCTAGTATTTTTTGAACAATCAGTGAATTTTTGGATATCTGTTTTAAGTACTTCTGCCTTTTAATTTTTATCATTTTATTTTCCATTTATTCATTTCTAGAAAGGTTTTCCACATATATACATATTTGTAATCAGTCCTAAAAGTTACTTATTTGGGAAATAAAAGTAGAATTTCAAAATATTATGAAGGTAGTAGAAAGAATCATAGAAGCACAGTATGGCTGAGCTTGGAAGAGGTAATGTTGTTGAATACAACATTAGTCAAGTCAGCCTAGAGGAGGTTGCTAAGGTCTGTGTCCTATTCACTTTTGAGATGGAGATTCCAGGAGCTTACTGAGAAGTCTGTTCTAGTTTTAACTGCTCTAACAAGAGAAGAACATCCTATGTTTAAAGCAAAATTATTTTATTTCAGTTTCTTCCAAATTTTTTTTTGAGTTTTGGGGAAGAATCTGCCAGTGTTTTTGCTGGTGATTGTATTTTATGTAGGAAATAAATTTATGGGATGCGAATGAGAAGTATTCTACTCTGCAGATGAGAGAAAACTGCAAGGTAACTCCAAGAATCACATTATTACTTTGAGTTAAATGCATCAAAGAATGAATTCTACTTTATAATCTTAAGAAATGCGTAGTTTTACTTAGGTTTTGTTTATCCATCATTAGAGATACTGAGATACACAATAAGAGCACTACACACACCAGCAGACCTCCTCCCTGACAGTCTAATTTTTTTGTACATCTACCAGATCTTTCAGATTATCCTCTATCTCTGTTAGAAACAACATGTAGACTAAATCAAATTTGTTTTCAGTATGTATTGTATGGTTTCTTTGCAGAGTTTTTGGATACCTTCCACAGCTATTGTGATTAAAAAACATTTGAAAATAATTATTTTTGTGCTGTTGAACACAGTTTTTTGTTTTCAGTTCTCTTCATCTTTAACATCCAGTAGGAATTATGCATACTTGGGTAAAATTTGACCTTCTGTTAATTAAACACTGCCCAATGGGCAGGAAACTTAACTACATCCTCCCTGCTGCCCTCCCTTCTCCCATTCTGCCCCCAAGAAGGCAACTTTGCATGCTTCCTGAACCTTTTGAGTTACTGTACTTGAATTTACTGAGACTTGCATTGCGAACTAAATTTGTTTTATTGACATGCTTTGCAACAGGGATTTTTGAAAAAGTGTTCCTTCCAAGAGGCTGAAATTCTACGTCAACTGTATTCTTCATCATTCCCAGACTTGTACCACTTCAGCATTCAGTCTCTGCGTTGCAAGACTGAGATGTTGGAAGCCTTTGTGATTATGCAGAGCATTAATATGCTGCAGGGTCTTATCCCACCTAAGGTAGGTAGTGTGAATGTTTTTACGCATACTTAACATATTGGAGATAATTTTAAGTAACAAAGTTTTGTAGAGAGGGATTCTTGGAATGTCAACAGAGATGCAGGTTAGTAAGGAATACCTTCTATTTCTTTAGAAAATAATAGCTACGATGTGATGTCTCTCACAATCTCGTGTTTGGATTTGATATTAAGAACTGGTTTACATTAAACACATGGAACATGCATTGGCTGTTTTCCTTTTTTATTTTTGAGTGATTTGTTATTGGTTTATATTGATTCTGTCTGATCATTGAAGACATCTCTAAATTTATATATGACTTAAGACTTCTAACCTCATGTTGCTAATGATTATCAAGTAGAGTTTTCAGGCTGTTGAAAATTAAAACGTAACTCAATCCTTCAGGAGCAAGGTGGGGAACTGACTCCAAAATACTTGGAGAGGCTGTACATCTTCTCTCTCATGTGGAGTGTAGGAGCATTGCTAGAGCTGGAGGACAGATGCAAAATGGAATACTGGCTTCGAAATGATGCAACAGTAAAGCTTGATCTTCCATGTATCCCAGAAGGCAGTGAAGACACAATGTTTGATTATTATGTGGCATCTGATGGTTAGTAACTCAGAAGGGTGACATGGGGTAAAACTTAAAAGTTATTTTTAAATTGTGCTTTTTCCTAGAGAATTAATTCAGGGGTATTTTGTAGCTTACCTTCTTTTGTGTCCCTTAGCAAGTTGGGGGTTTATTTTTTTGGTTGTTTGTTTGTTTGTTTTTTGTTTTTTGTTTTGTTTTTTTGGGGGGGTTGGTTTGTTTGTTTGGCTTTTTTTTTAATGGCTATACTTTACTGGTGGTGTTATGTTTAGCTTTTTCCCTGTTTCCAGTGAGAAGTCAGAATGTGGATATATTGCTACAAAAGCTGCATGGACTTTGTGGTGATGAATTGTCAAGTGAACATAAACAGATAATCCTTGTTTTTGTCATAATTTATGTAGGAAAGAGGAGTAAGCCTCTTAGATACAACTTGAGGGATTCTATGATTATATGATTCTATAAATTTTAGTCTGAAGACAGAGAGAGGGATTGCTATATGTGAGAAGCACAGACAGATGAGTGAACTGAATGGAAAATAAAGGAAATGATGATGCCTAGTATTTCTAAAACATTAACTTAATTTCTTTCTTATTAGGTACATGGATGCACTGGAATACACGTGTTGAGGAGTATGTATATCCCAGTAGTGGTACACCAGAGTACAGCTCAATTCTTGTGCCTAATGTTGACAATGTGAGAATGGATTTCCTTATTGAAACCATAGCAAAACAGGGCAAGGTATTTTTTCTATATTTCATATCAAAGCACTGCCAACAGTACATGATAAAACTTTTGGAGTAGCAGTAAACTATTATGTTATTGAAAAGGATGAACTTACTTTTTCTTTAGATGTAAGATGGTGTTTCCAGAAGCTACTTTCATGGAAATATGGTTGAACTCCTGAATAGTCACTGTTTCCAGACCTTTTTGTCTTCCCCTTACCCCTTCCCTCTGTAGTGGAAATAACTGTAATTACAGCTGAGATCAGCTCAAAACGGAACCAATATTTTCATGTACCGGTCTGGAGGCTCATATCTGACTCTGCTGATTGAACTCTGCCAGCTTGGGGCAGTTACAAAATTTATGTAGCTTTAGGTTATGAAACCCTATTCTTCACCAAAACTGTGTCACATAAGCAATTGAAATTTTACAGATACTGAGTCTCTAGATGATTAAACCCTTTTTCAAATAATTAACTCATTTCCTTGCTAGTTTGATTGTGTTGGCTGACGTGACCATTAACTGCAAATATTTTTAACTTGTCAGGCCTGAAAAAATCTATGAGACATTAAATATTGTACTTCTACATGTCTCTTGTTAAGTGTTAGCTTTATGTCACTTTTCTAGTTTCTTTTCTGTTTAAGAGCTACATGGGACTGTTGAGCCTTTGCCAAGACACACAGCTCTTGTGTTTCATCTTATTTCGATGTTTTCTTTGTCTAGGCTGTCTTACTAATTGGTGAGCAAGGAACTGCAAAGACTGTTACAATCAAAGGTTTTATGTCAAAATATAACCCTGAAAAGCACATGACTAAGAGTTTGAATTTTTCATCTGCAACGACCCCATTAATTTTTCAGGTATAGTAATGATTAATCTTCTAATACAAGATGGTTGGATTCACAGAATGTTCTGATAATTTGCCAGGAGGACGCTTCTGAAAGTGATTCTGAACAATAAAAAAGCACCTGTTCAAAGGGTCCAAGTGTTCAAATGCAAGATTTAAGACTTCTGTAAAATATAGTTCCTTTCAACTTTTTCGGTAGCTATTGAGCTGTTCTTGGACTTCTACAATATGATGTCTATTATTTTCTTCATCATGTGATGTTTTTGTGTCAAATATATCAGTTCTCACTAACTGGGAAGAGCTGTTAGATTTCACTAAATTTTATTTTACCATGGGTAAAATAAGTGCTACCCAAAACAATCTGTCATTAAAAGTGTGCTGTCTGCAATTTAAGTTTCAGTTATTCCAATTATTCATTAAAAAAGTAACACATGCAGTGCAGCTGCTCTATATACAATTATGATTGCTTAAATCACAAACTGCACTGCCTGTCCAAATTTCTACTGATTTTAATTATTTCAAGTGTCTTTAACTTCCCAGCAATATATTTGGGGAATATTTTTAATGTAGTCTGGTATGCCAGGCCAATACTGTCTATGAGTTTGATGAATCACTTACCATCTGCCAGTATAGCATAGTAGAAACTACTAACAAGTTATATAATATACAAACATGTAATTTTGGTCTAAATTTCCTTCGGATTTTTTTTTCTTCAGTTTATTGGGTTATAAACAAAAATTAACATATTTTTATAAAATAAATGTAGATTTAATTGGTGATAGGTGAGAGTCTGATGATCTGGACATCTGAAATAGATGTGCAAGACTAAGTCAATTCTCTGTTAACAGTCTAGATCAAAACATTCTGTTATGACACATGCTTTAAAATTACTTAGCTTATTAAAATCTTGGTCTAACTGATACCAGTTGTGTATGAAGACAGGAGCCTAGGCATAGTGTAAGAATGGAGATATTTATGTTTATACTGAAGAATAATTATGTATGATTAAGTGAACTTTCACTTATGATACAGTAAATAGAAACTGGACCTTAAGAAGAACAGAGACATGGAAAGATGATGAGAAGAACAGCAGTGGCAAGTCTGCCATTAGGCAAAATTATTTCATCAAGTGTATTTACATATGTGAGTTTAATTATCAGTGTATGCTTTTACGAAGTACATTGATACCTGCTGGGAAGGTGTTCCAGAATTACATCTTCAATTTAATCTTTTTTGCTAGCAATCATCAGTTTTGCTGATAAATGAATAATATGAAAGACAAGTTTGAAACTTATTCAGATTTATGAAGCTGTTAGGCGTGTTATGTACTGTAGCCTAGTGCTGTGTAGCTTGGGATTTCAGACATTCCAGTTGAACTAGTGCAGCCACCTTCAGCAAATGCCATGTCTAGACCTCACTCAGTAAAATTCTATGTAACAGAACCATCGGTATGTTTAAGTGATTGAATCATGTATGAAATGGCATGCTCTTTGTAACTCTGCTGCTAATTGATTTTGACAGCGTACGATAGAAAGTTACGTGGATAAGCGCATGGGCACAACTTATGGTCCACCTGCAGGCAAGAAGATGACAGTCTTCATTGATGATGTGAACATGCCCAAAATCAATGAGTGGGGGGATCAGGTTAGTCCGTAAAAGAAAGAAAAAGAAGACAAATGGTTTTCTTTGTTTTCATGCTACACTGTAAAATTGGCTTCTCAATCATTCAGAACAGGGTAACTTTGATATGTAATACTTTAATTTTAAGCAGTCTTTTAAAAGAACTCATCTGCATTAATTTGTCAGGTATTAATTGAAAATAAATATTCTGGCTCAAGAAGCAGTTTGAGTGCTCCTTAGAACATATGTGTATAATTTCAATAACTTTTGTTAACAACACTCGTTTTATAATTAAAAATAAGAATTCTTTGACACACAAATTGTGATAGCAAACTGACATTGTGGCAATAATTAAAATACTGTGAAAACTGAGAGGTAAAGTAAGAAGTGTCTTCTCTGGTTTAGACAAAATGGAAGTAATCTTTATGTTTATTGATAAAGTTGTTCTGAAGTACATTACTTTGGAAACTAACGTTAGAATTTCTATAGAAGTATAGCTATAGGATGTACTCTCTGTAGGGTTTTTTCAGCTTGTCAAACAGAAATGTAGGGTATCTCTTTATGGCTAAAGAAAAGGATCATTCATTCTTTTGTATGGAAGTAATTCTCTGATTTCAGCTTGAAAACCATGCTTGTTATTGTTACATAGGAATCTTAATACAAATATTTTTTATCATTTGCAACGTGCAAAGATGCATTAGTTTGGGCTTGATTAGAGCAAACTGGAAATTTTGTGTTAAAGGTGAGAAGTATTTCCAAGAGCAACGGAAATCATGCAGCATTCAAGTGAGAGTAAATTGTTGTATGGACGACTAGTTCTAAATGAGGGTGCCCCTCTACTCCCACGATTTTTTGTCTATAGATTTTATCAAATGTGCCTATTCCTTGCAGTGCACTTTTATCCTGAAGCAAATAAGCAGAGGGTTAGGTGACAAAATTGTATTACACTCTTTGTTAGGTCTTTCAAACATATGTTTTGTATTTCATTCCGTTGTATGTATAATATTGTCTTATACAAAACCTGGTTATTTCACAGGTCACTAATGAGATAGTTAGACAACTGATGGAACAGAAAGGACTGTATAACCTGGAAAAACCTGGTGAATTTACCAACATTGTGGACATTCAGTTTTTGGCTGCCATGATCCACCCCGGGGGAGGTCGCAATGATATTCCACAGAGGCTGAAGAGACAATTCTCGGTGTTCAACTGTACTCTGCCTTCTAATTCTTCCATTGACAAAATTTTTGGTAAGTGGAAACTAGCTTTATATCATCCCTTTTTTTAAAAATAGTAGTTGATTTTTTCTTATCCTTCTTTTTATACACACTATTGTTAAAATTGAGGCTTAATTCCCCTCTGATTTGTTTACCAGCATATTTTCCTTCTGTAATCACTCCTCACCTGCAACGCCATCAATCTGTAAGTTTTTCAGGTCCAGTCACATCTCTGAAACTCTTGGTATGCTCAGATTTAATAAGAAAGTCATGAAGGTATCATTTTAGTGACAGTTGCTCAGGTGCCACTGCTGCCGAGAATGAGTGACTAAAGACTAGACTTTCATAAAGGATGGGATCATACTGATTTCAGCAGGATATTAGCTGTTCAAGGGCAGTGGAAACTATTTTGGAACAAAAAGAATGTTTTAATGTGCAGTTAATTAAAAGCTAAGTAACCATTGAGCTGGTGGCAGAATGGTGTTAAGAATGGCTGAATCAAGATTTGAATAAACACTGGAAAGCCATTTCAACAAATTTGAGAAGGTTTTGGGGATTGTAAAAAAAAAGAAAAAGAAACATCAGATGATCTTTGCTCTTGGTGTTGCTCTAATGTGTCTTGGATTTGGCAATCCTTTTTTCCACAGGTGCAATTGGAGAAGGGCACTACTGTAGTGAGCGGGGATTTTCAGATGATGTGAAGAAAACAGTAGCCAGACTGGTTCCATTGACCCGCAGATTGTGGCAGATTACCAAGCTAAAAATGTTGCCCACGCCAGCCAAGTTTCATTATGTCTTCAACCTTCGAGACCTCTCCAGGATTTGGCAAGGAATGCTGAACACTACTTCGGAAGTGATCAATGAACCACAGGTAAGTGCAGCACATCAGTGACCTTGTTATAATTACTGTGGGGAAGAGGATGAAGAGTATATCTGGGTATTTGAGGCTGCTTTAAAAAAGTGCAACTTTAGTGGATTTTTGAAGCAAAGGTGTTTTAGTCCAATTTTTATGGTACAAACTGAAATGATAAAAAAAGTCACATCTTTTGTCACAACAGTTTGCTTCTATCTGCTTTTCCTATTACTGAAAAATGCCTGTTTATCTGAAAGAAGTGAGAAAATTAGTGAGAAACAATGAACTTACTTTAACTCAATAAAAATGCTCATATATTGATTAAAAATTGAATAGTTCCTTCTCTTCATTACTGTCTTGAGACTTTCAGTCACTACCTGATTTCTGTCTAACAAGTAATGTCTGGCTTATGTTTAGAAGGAAGTAGTAACAAGTATTAGTAATATTTTTTTCCATTATCCATCTTTCTTCCAGTAAAACATAATTTGTCCACTAATTTTTAAGGAAAAGTAATTTAGAATTTTAAGTTCTGAAACATACAGTGTTGGAAAAGCAATGTTTATGGTAAACATGGAAAATTTGTTAAATATTTGGGTTATATAATTGCTTTACCTTCAATGTATATCTCCATTTGTTGAATAAGCTCCTGAATTCTGTTGTGTCTAAAATTTAAACTTCAGAATGGATTTTAATTTCTACAGCTAAAAAATATTGAGCACTTAAGATTATAATATGTATATTATTATATATATTATTATTATTACACTCAATTACTGTCTTTTGAAGTGTAAAAACCAGTTGGTCAAAATATTATTATACAAATTTGCATATTAATTCCGAGACTTGACATAGTATGTGTCATTTGTACAAAGTGCTGTAGGCTAAACAAAAGGTCTTCAAGAAGTACCTGGAATATTTTCTACTACTGTATAGTAATAGTATAGGATTAAAAGCAGTACTGCTGGTGTTAACAATCTGACAGGTTCTCCCTCTTCATCCTGTGACCAAACTGAGGGACTTTAAAGGTATACTGAGTTTGGAGAAGGGATAATATAAACACTTAAACATTTTTCTTTGTTTTTATTCTCTAACTACTTTGGCTGTAGCATTGGGAGTGATATCTGTGTTTGACATTAAATTATTCATGCCATGATTCTTATATTTTCACCCATCTTCTACTTAATGACCAGTTAGAAAAGTGGTTTATCAATACATAAACATGCTAACTGGTGTGGATATGGTCTTAGGGCTGGGGAAATAAAATCTTAATGTACCTCACTTTGGAATGTTAGATTAAGGCTTCTTCCATAGTTAACTGAATATAATCTTAAATTGCTATTGGTCAGAATAAGAAACTCAAGGTATTTCTTCTGAAGAACCCCTCAAATACTTTTTACTTTCTAATATTAATGTTATTTTAAAGTAAAGAAATGAAGGCAAATCTTTAAAGTTGTTTCTTCACAAGCCAAATGAGTTCCTCAGTACAAGAGAGACATAGAGCTCCTGAAGCATGTCTGGCAGAGAGCTACAAAGACAGTGAAGGGACTGGAGCACCTCTTTCAAGAGGAGAGGCTGAGGGAGCTGGGCCTGTTTAGCCTCAAAATGAGAAGACTGAGGGGAGACCTCATCAATGTCTGCCAGTATCTGAAGGGAGAATGTCAGGAGGACAGAGCCAGGCTCTGCTTGGTGGGGACAAGCAATGGGACAAGAGGCAGAAACTGATTCACAGGAGGTTCCACCTGAACTTGAAGAAGAACTTCTTTACTGGGAGGGTGATGGAGGTTGCCCAAAGAGGTTGTGGAGTCTCCTTCACTGGAACCATCTGGTTGCAATTCTATGCCATGTGCTCTAAGATGACCCTGCTCAAGGAGGGAGGTTGGACCAGATGACCCAGTGCAGTCCCTTCCAACCTGACTCATTCTCCTTCTGTGATTCTGTGAAATGCCTTTTTTTTTTTTTTTCTGTATGTAGGTGCTGATAAAGCTGTGGAAGCATGAATGCAAGTGTGTTATTGCTGATCGTTTCACAACCTCAGAAGATGTTAATTGGTTTCACACAGCTGTGGCAAAACTCATTGAGGAGGAATTTGAAGATCCAAAAGCTTTGCTGAATCGTGGAACAGATGCATTCTTTGTTGACTTCTTAAGGGATGCACCTGCAAGAACTGGTAAAGATTGACTCTAATAACCATGGAAAGGACAGAAATAGGCAAGGGGATATGATAATCATAGATACTAAGAAAAATATGTTGTAAAAAATTCATACTAAGTTTATGCATCAAAAGTGTCTGTTTTGTCCAGTGGCTTTGAAGGTAGCCTACATTACCAACTGTGGCACATTTTTATCTTAATGAGATTTCTAAGTCTGTATTGGTATCCTGGTTGTCTCTATAGGAGAGCCTTGCTTTCATTTGGATTGGTGTGGCAGAAAGACAGAACTGCCAAATAGTGAGCATGAGTCTTTATTATTCCAAAATGACGAAGGGAGTGTGTTATGAATGACTTGAAATGGTGGGGTTGCAGTACTAGATAATGGATAGCAATGTAGGTAACATGCCCTAGAAATCTGATTTTAAAAATACTGTCTCTGGGCTAATCCAATACTCTTTAGGAAATAACTGTTACATGATTTGGTAACAAATACCTGTTAATTCAAATTTTCCTGAATGCTAGTTAAGCCTCTTTAAAAACTCATATGACTTATAGCAATACGTTTATGTCTTTCAAAAAAACCCATGCTGTCACTGACCTCACTATATGACCTGGGAATACTTATTAGTTGTTGCAAAAGAGCAGAAAACCTTTATTTGTGTTTAGGGGAAGGACAGTGGCTGATTCAATTATCAGTGATGGAGAGTGGAGGCAATAAGAGACTGGCATGAATTGCCAATCCTATTTGAACCTTTCCTTGAATAACTGAAGTAGACAAAAGGCAGTGACAAAAGGAGAATAAAGGATAGGATGTATTTCATTGGAAGGAATCAAATGGAGATGAAAGTAAGCTGGTGTAAGAAAAGGAAATAATTACATCCTTAAATAACTTGCTGAACTTGATCAGTGTAGAGAAGACTGAAAAAATGTAAGTCAGAATGCATACTGAGAGGGTAAAGAGTGATCTTTAATGTGAAAATTTAAGTCCACGCTAGAAACCATCACGTTGAACTGAAAAATAAATGTAAAATGATAAGTGTATTTCTCAAAATTATTTGCCTTCCTGGTGACAGATTAAATGTACCGTGCTGTAATATGGCTTTTAACGTGGAAAGTCATCTAAATACAAAGAAGGAGACTCTCAATAGAAAGGCTGTATTATGTCCTCAGTAGATTTGAGGAGCTAGCCTACATCCTGAGCCTTGAGAACCCCCTTTCTGTTTTTTGATTTGAATGAAAAGAATAGCAAGCGTAATTTTATTTGTCCCTATAATGGCATTTAGTGTTTCCCATTATGGTGGAAGTGTAAGAGCAGGACCTTGATTTCTGAGCTCTTAAAGATATAAAAAATGATGTCTGACATTGACTTTAAAGAGCCCTATGCTTGGATTAGTAATATGTTTACTAGTACTACATCATCTTTTTGTCTCTGCACATTATGTTTGTCATTGAGAGGAATACACGATGACTTAGATCTCAGTCAACTTTTAGATCTTAGCTTCAAAGGAATTGTTAGTGATGCTAGTGATCTCAAGACCCTCCACCTATTCAAAGGAGTTTTTATCAGTTGGTTTTCACATTGTTATTCAGTATTTGTGATTATGAATCTTGAGACTGAACAAGACTTTAAAATAATATATTTTGCTAGCTGCTCTATAAATAATGGAAAGGTGTGCCCTGTCTTAGCTTTTGTACTTGATTATACTGTCCTTGGACATTAATAATAAAACTATAGGAACAGAATTAAGATGATGTAATTATTTCAAATGTTTCAAAACTGTAAAAGTATCACTGCAGTTTAACCCCTTGATGTGTTTCTTATTAGTTTCCAATCAGCAGCTAAGAAACATTGTTTAAATGTCTTACTCAATTCGTAAGAAACTTATTTCCACCTGGAATACTCCTTTTGTTTAACCAGTGCATTTACAGATTAAAATAAGAAGTCAAATGATTTAATTAGGTTTTAATCTAGAGAACTGTTCATATGAAGAGCAATATAGAGATAAAAAATCTGAAATTAAGGTGACTTCAAGCAAACAAAAAAACACAATATAAAGGACAGCTGAAAGAGAATTAATAATCCCTGTATTTTGAGAGAGTAGGTTCTGTGGTAAAATGTGATTTTCCTAAACTATGTTTTTATATATGTATTTTTGGGGTTTATTTTTCTTGTTTTTTTCCTTTGAAACTGCATGAGTATTGGAATGGTGCAATGGAAGAGAAATTGAGAAAAAATTTGAAACAAGATAAAGTTACAGACACTATTCTAAATACAGTAGAGTTTGGTTGGGGGTTAAAATTTTTTCTCCCACCTTTCCATCCCTTTTCTTCACACTGGCTTCTAGTGCTTTGCTAAGCTTTAGGGAGATCCTTATTTTACTGGAATGACTTATTTAATTGATTTTAATTCTGTCAATTAGAGGTAATGTTCTTCAGCAAGTTAGGAGAGACTTAGCAAAACTGGTTGATCCAGGATAACTGGAAAAACACATCCTGTAGCATATATAGATCATGAAATCCCGAAACTAATTCAGCTAAATGTATGTAAATAAGGAAAAATTGTACTATTTTACTAGTACTATGTACCAGTTGCTATGTACTATGTATTTTATTAGTGTTATTTTTGGGGAAATCTAAACCACCAACCAAAACTCTCCTCATGTCTGCCTGCTGACACTGTTCCAATGAGATCTGTCAGTTATTTATTAATGAAATATGGTCTGGATGAGAAGTGAGATGGATTGAAAATTGGCTGAATAGTCAGTCCCATACAATGGTGATCAGTGGCTCAAAGTCTAATTGGAGACTAAGGGTGTATCCCAGGGGTCAACACAGGCTTTAGTCATTCTCAACATTGTCATTAGTGGTGTGGGTGATGCTGCAGCATGCACCCTCAAGCCAGTTCCCAGATGACACAAAACTAGGAGGAGTGGTTGATATGCCAGAGGTTATGCTGCTTCCTAGATGGACCTTAACAAGAACTCCATAAGGTTCAACAACTGGAAGTGAAAGGTCCTGGACCGGGGGAGGAAAGGTCCCAAGCTCCAGTATACACTGGTGGTCACCCATCTGCAAGTCAGCTTTGCAGAAATCCACCTGGAGGTGCTGGTTAGCACCAACCTGAACGTGAACCAACAGTGTACCCTTGCAGGAAGGAAAAACAGTGACATCCTGAGCTGCATTAGAAGAAATGTAGCCGGCAGGCCAAGCACTCCTTTTGCTATTTTCAGCACTAGTAAGTCCATACCTGGAGTGCTGTGTCCAGGTCTGGGCTCCCCAATGCAAGAAAGACATAAATATGCTGGATAAACTCTATTGAAGAACTTGAACATCAGTAGATTTTTTTTTTTTTTTTTTTTTTTTTTTTTT
>VZSR01001854.1:15562180-15615409 GCA_013398615.1 Brachypodius melanocephalos | reverse complement strand
GATTGTCCAGAGATGTTGTGGAGTCTGTGTCTTTGGAAGTATTCATAAGCCATCTGTGCATGGTGTTGGGGAACCAGCTCTAGGTGGCACGTCTTGAGTAAGGGGTTGGACCAGATGACCTTCAGAGGTCCTTGCCAATCTCAACTTTTCTATAATTTTATTTGCTCTAAGAATTCTTATGAATGAAGGCGTGTCACTTTTGAGCATGATTAAGGTTATGAATGAAAAGATGAAGTAGCAGCACGCTTACCTCCTTTCTTTGAGAGTTGACTTGTGCCTTTCATACCAACTAAGGCAAAAAACGTATGCTAATTCACAGTGAATGTATTTTTTGTGATGACAGTTATTAATTTCAAGAGTATTTTTTCTAGTGCAATTATTTAATCAATTTAGACTTTTTTTTAAACAGAAAAGATTATTTGCAATTTTTAACTGCAGTGTTTATTTACCTTCATTCTCTGGTGCTACTTTTTTTTCTAGCACCTAAACAAGTATAATCTTTCATCATTCAAGATCCAGATATAGAGAAAGAAGGGTATTTAGTTGTTTTTCTCAGTTTGTCTTTAAAAATTACATTGCTGAAATTACCTTTTTTTTTTTGCAGGCAGAGTGTACTCAGCACTCTCATATGTACCTCTAAAATGTAATATTATGTATAATAAACCTGTTTCTGGGTGGTGAAACTTCTAGCTATCTTCACTTACTTATCCCCTCATTGAACCTTTGTCAATTACTTAAACTGCTAAGATTTTATTACTTGTTTTTTGCTCTAGATGAAAAAACAGAGGACGTTAATTTAGATATTCCCAAAATCTATGAACCAATCTCCTCATTTCATCAGCTACGGAATCGTTTGAATAAGTTTTTACATATATACAATGAGAATGTTCGTGGCACTGGAATGGACATGGTTTTCTTTGAGGATGCTATGGTTCATTTAGTCAAGGTACAGTCTTGCTGGATTGCCGTTGGTTGTTGTTCACTTGCCCACGTCTCCTTTGAGTAGAGGTATACATGAATGCAAAAGTCAAGGTAAATTACTTCTGAAACTGCAGCAACTAATTTATTGCTAGCAAATATTTGATTTGTCACTCTGTGGGTAGGTATTAAAACCTATTAAAAACTTTTCAGAAAATGCACCAGATGGAACTGTTCTTTTATACCTGTCTTTTATGTTTGGTGGGATCACGGTGCTAGCTATTCTAATTCTATTTCAACCTTCCTCCTTCTTAATTCTTCTGGGAACCCTTTCTGTCTTTGGAACGAGACAAATGAAATTCAGGTTAAGACATAATTGGTTGCTTCTGAAGGAGTAGGCACAGCCGACTAGGAATTAATGTAGTCCAAAATTCTTTTGTAGATCCACAGTATGTTCACTACTTTTAAAGTTCTTTTGAATATGGATTGGAACTGACCATAACTTTTAGCACAGCACAGCTTGATATGATTGTTCACACAGAATAGGCCTCATACAAAGGAGAGCCTTTTTTTTTAACACTAGAACCCCTATTGTCTCAGTTGAATACTGAAGTTTTCAGTATTTCTTATAATAAATTATTAAGAACTGAATATTTAATCATCCCCCCAATATAATATTAAATTAAAAAAGTAAATTTAATTATATTTGACAAACACATTGCATCTGCAGTTTTCATGATTTTTGGGTGAATTCTTGTTATCTCATAAAATTAGTCCCTTTCTTTCTAAAGTTCATTGCAAAATCAATGTCGTTCTGCTATGGATTTCTTTAGGACAATTGTAAATAATAATTACACTTTCCAGTAAGTTTCTCATTTATGCCTAGGAAAAAACTATATAAGTTTAAGATGTAGTAATTTATTTTCTTCACTGAACAGCCACCAGTCATCAGGAATATCTTCTTTGGGTAGCTAGATGGTAAATACCTGAAATATTTTATTAGTCTTTGCTTGGGTAAAGTGAATAGGTAGTGTTTCTATGATTGTAAATCCTTGGAAACAGGAACAACTATGTAGACCTGAGACAGCTTCTAAGACAAAGTGAGATAGGCACAGTTGAGGTAGTGCCTAATCTGAGTTGACATAATATGACTTGAATGAGTTAAAGCTAAGGGATATCTTAAATAGAGAACAAAATTTCCAATTAATAGCTTGTGTGCCTCTACCTGGAAAAGATCTAATAGCCATTATTGAAATGATCAGTGATATTGCAAGGGTGTTGTGCAATTTAAATTTTATCTCTTGTTAAATAATAAAAAAGCTTAGAGTAAGCCTTCATGCTTGATTTTATCTTTCTTATCAAACATTAACCTATTGAAAATAACAAACACATTACATTCAATATGTAAAATAAATAGGTTTAAAATTAGAGGAAATTTGCATGACTATTTTTAATAGCTTGGAAAGAAGTAACTCAAAGGAAAGGCAAGTAAATAGGTGTCCCAGATTGCTTATAGACATGATGGAATTCTGGAGTCATCAAAGAACTTTTCAAGATAATAAAGACAACAGAAGCCAATCCTGTGCATCATTACTCGTATGGAGGAGACCAGCTGCTAACCAGCTGGCTGGTATTATTGTGTCTTTGAGAGGGAATTAGCTCTGTGCTGCTCCGGATATTAATGTAGGCTCCTCTGGGTGCAGTGGGGGTCTGTCCACTTGCAGCTGATGGGCTGTGGAGATAGTTTGTCTCATGTACTTAAAAACATGTCTGCTAAGCATCAGGTAACATCTACCTGCATCCATGTTTCATGGCATTGTGTTTTGGCTGTGAGCAGTGGGAGAAGTGCTGTGTGCAGTTCACAATTACTGCTGAATTTTTTATTTTTGGTTCTGAATTCTAAAGGGTCTGTTTACATTTCACAGTCCTGAACTGAAGAGAAATATGGAGCAGTAGCAAGTTACTGCCTTTTGATTTAAAAGATAAAAAATGAAGCGGGAAGGAAATAAAGCTCTGATTGGGAGATGTGATCAAATATTCATGCTTGATATTGTGTATTTTTACAGTCAGGCAAATGAGAAGCATAACAAGTTTCGTTATAAAGGTAGTATTATTACCTGCTGCAGAGAATACTGAAGACTCATTGTCCTGAATTTAGCATGGGACATCCTGTCTTCTGGGTCAGAGTGAAAGGACCTGGTGAGATGAGTCTTACCAAGGTTATCCAGAGGTCAAGGTATTGGGGAAATGATTATTTCCTTCCCAGTTTTGATAATCCCTGATGCTGTGATAGCACATCACTGAGAAATCACAGCTGAGATTTACTTGTACTTTGGGGGAGATATAATTCTACTGATAACTGAACATACACAGTGATGAAATCAAATGGTTGGTGTTGTTGAAATCAACAACAAATGGTTGCTGTACTATTTGACAGGTCAGCAGTAAATATTGGAAAGTACAAACATCCACAGAATATATTAATAGTAATATAGAATCCCTTAATTAAACCTTAAAATTTTCATTTGTTCTTCATTTCTAATATAGCTTTATTAATGCAGTAGCACAGAATTTTTGGATGTGTGACTTTTACACATTTTAGCAATGTGACTGATATATTACGCAGATTTCTCGTGTGATTCGCACTCCTCGTGGAAACGCTCTCTTAGTTGGAGTTGGTGGCTCAGGAAAACAGAGCTTGACAAGACTGGCATCCTTCATAGCTGGCTATGACACATTCCAGATAATGTTGACAAGGTGAGCATTACCTGAAATTTAAGTAAATAAGTACTTTGTGTTTTAACGCTTCCTATAAATAAAACAGGCTCACATTCTCTGCTTAACATAGTCTGATCACCATCACATAGAGTGGAAGAACGTGAAAATCCCTTGAAACTTAATAGATTTGCTTGATTTTCTACAATAATTGTGATTTTTTTCTATCTTTGGAGTAGGAAATGATTTTGTTTCTTTCACAGAATGAGAAGGAATATTGGCAGTGTTAAGTTATCTTTGAGTCTTTACACAGTAGATTAAATGATACTGAAAATATTTTTGGGTGGTTATGTATCCAAAAGACTTTTATGAATTCATCTTGTAATATTTAAAATGCTGTCATCTGAGGAGGCTGAATCTTTATCCCTGCTCTCTAATTTGGTAGATCTTACATATTTTGAAAACCTTTTCCAAGTACATTCTTGCCTTATTTCTTATTGTTCAACCCAATGTGGTTTCTTTTGGAATTACTCAAAAAGATAAATTATAAATCCTTCTCTGAATGCCTCAGAATGAATATACCTCCCCAGCTGTCTGTAGGACTAGTCAATTTTGGCACTCAAGATGTAATTTTAGAGAAGTGAAACTATTTTAAATCTTTTGCAGGTGTGTTGGCTGCAGAAGAAATTGCAGATTCACATGTGGGAAGGTCCCTTGGTGTGGGTCTCATCAGAGGATCTATCTGAAATAAGCAGCTTTTTGCCTTAAGTTCCAAGACATTGTTTCTAACTCAAATTTTCTTGGTTTTTTTAACCTTTTAGGCAGAAGACTTTCATTAAAAGAGATGAGTATTTATTCAACTAACTTTTTTTTCTTTTTTGTAGATCATACAACACTTTAAACTTGATGGAAGATCTGAAACTCTTATACAGAGCAGCAGGACTGCAAGGCAAAGGCACCTGTTTTCTTTTTACAGACAATGAGATCAAAGATGAGTCTTTCTTGGAATACTTGAACAATGTTTTGTCATCAGGAGAGGTAAGATGCCTCCTCATGATCAATTTTCTGCTTTTTAAAATTTATAATTCCGAAGTAAAATAACAGAATTTATTTGAAGATTTTGTGTAAGTCAAAGAGTACACTTTCAAAAACTGGAACTCAAGTGCTTTTTGTTGTTAGAGTATGATTAAAAATTAATTCAGTCTATAAAATCCTAGGTTAGAGTGAGAGAAGCTGTCTCAAGGGACATGAGAACAGCTTAAAAAATGAAATTCAGACTTGGGAAATATTACTTATGTTTTAAAAAGTTGTCTGTTAAATTAACTATTAGTGTACAGTTAGTTTTTTTATGGTAAATTTATATCCAGAATAGATGGGATGAATTTTACTGATTTTATTTACTTATTTATTATTTCAAGGTTATGTTTCAGAGTAATTACTACAAGTTATTGGAATATAAAGAAAAGAAATCAAAGCCATGGGAGAGTGGGGTTTGAATTTTTACAGCAAGTTAGATTTCAATCTGTTTAATGGAATCACTTCATTAAAACTTCTTGTTTAAAGGAGTTGGTGGGTACTAATAACTTGAGGGTCTGAGATGTATGTTCCTCCCTACGATGCTGTGTATTAAATGAACCTTGTGCTATATCCTCTATTTTGGATCATCTCAAAAAGCATGAAAAATCTTCTTTCTTCCCAAAGGTGTCAAACTTATTTGCACGTGATGAAGTAGACGAGATCCTTAGCGACCTCATTCCCTCCTTCAAAAAGGAACATCCACGAAGACCTCCAACCAGCGA
Organism: Brachypodius melanocephalos; assembly: GCA_013398615.1. Taxonomy (NCBI): domain Eukaryota; kingdom Metazoa; phylum Chordata; class Aves; order Passeriformes; family Pycnonotidae; genus Brachypodius; species Brachypodius melanocephalos. The sequence goes on along the minus strand of VZSR01001854.1, from coordinate 15,609,977 downwards.
AGCTCTCTATGACTATTTCATGAACAGAGTCCGTCAGAACCTTCACGTAGTTCTTTGCTTTTCACCAGTAGGTGAAAAATTCCGAAATAGGGCCCTGAAATTCCCTGCTCTCATTTCTGGATGCACTATAGATTGGTTCAGTCAATGGCCTAAGGATGCTCTTGTGGCGGGTATGTGTAGGTTTTACCTTTGCAGACACATAATTTTTTAATCAGTGATTATGTAGCTGTTTTAGTTGTCTTGAATTTTGTCAAAAGAAACTTATTTGATTCTAAAATTTGATATAGATACTTTCTTCTTTAAAGCCTGTTCTATTAAGCTGTTGAAATATTTCTAACAGAGGAACGGTTTTGAACACAGTTTGAAGAAAAATTCCCTGTGAAGATGTCTTAAAAGCTTTTGTAAAGAAGGCAAAGATGCTACTAAAGAAAGATTATTTGTGAATGTGTCTGTGATAGGGCATACAGAGGAAGGCTGTGATTACCCAGTCCCTGGTAGGTAGCAGCTAGGTCCAGAGTGAGAAAACAGTTGCATGCTTTGGAGATGAAAGAACGCCAGATCCTTGCCTATACTTTTTACTGACAAGTATAGAATAATATTCAGAATCTGATAATGAAGAATAAAGAAGACTGGGTTTTCAGAAGCTGAGTGAAAGCCAAAATAATACATGCTGACTTGTTTTATAGTGTTTTGTTTATAAGCTGAGATGTTTTAATAAATATTTACTTACATTTAGGCTTTCTTTCTTTCCTAAGTATCTGAACACTTCCTGTCCTCATTTGATATGGACTGCACTGCTGATACAAAGAGAGAAATTGTGCAGTGTATGGGCTCATTCCAGGATGGAGTGGCAGAAAAGTGTTCTGATTACTTTCAAAGATACAGACGTTCTACACATGTGACTCCCAAATCCTACCTGACCTTTATTCAGGGATACAAAACCACATACAAAGAAAAGCAGGCTGAAGTGCAAACATTATCAAAGAGGTAAACTACTCAGGTTACTTCTGTTTTTCTGTAGCTTTCTTCTCCAGGTAGGTATATTCTGATACGCTTCATTTCAATGCATGGTTGTCTCCTCGTGCAGCAAAAAAAGGTATTTTTAACTCCTAAAATTATGTTAATATGTAACTTATTCAAATATTGTAGTTGCTCTTGTCATATAAGCTAAAGACTATATGTATTTTTGGTGGGGGGAGAGAAAGAGTAGTGGTACATGAGAAATAGAGGTAGAGAGAATATGAGGTGAACATAAATGATACCTGTGTGTTTTTGAACAGTAAAAGAAGACATATACATGTAATTTCATGATATATAGATAATAGCATTTAATTTGCCAGGGAGCAACTTTTGTTTTCTTGCTGTAAACTTATAACCTCTTTTATGAACGTGTAAGGAATATCCTTAGTGGTTTTGTGACCACAGAGCCTCACTTAGACTCTTGAACTTTTTTACTTGTAGATTATGAATGTGGTTTTGATATACTTATTCCTATTTACAGATGCTTTATTAAACGAATGGTATCTATTTGCAGGTATATCTTCATGTCAGGAACACCCAACTATAATGTAAAATTAGCAATTGGTGTATCAGTTGGTATCACCCTTCAGAAAAACTGCCTTCTCGGTTTTGAAAGATTGTCAAAAAGAGCTGGAAACCTTAAAGAAAGGCTTAAACTCCTTTATTTCACCTTAAGACATTCTTTATCTTCAAAGTCAAATTGAGTTTGAAACCTGTAGTTACGTTAAGGGTGAGGACTTGTAAAATAGAAAGGTGTTGCCCTGTTTTTTACTTTCAGATTTGCCAAGTTAGTTCATGAAGTCTAATTTCTTCCACTCAAACTTAGTTGCACTGTCTGAATTGCTTTGTCAGGGGTTGCACTTAGTTCAGCTGTTCAAATACTGCACACCCTTTTCAATAGCAGCCTCTGTAGAGGCTCTTTAAACTTGTCTAAAAAGTCCTATGTGAAGAATTTTTGATAGAAAAAAAGCACTGTTGAAGGAGCCTTTTAATGCTGAATCAGAGAAGTATTACCTCAATACTATTTATCCTTTACTCTCTTTTGTTTGGTCTTGGTTACTTTTCAGTGTCCTCTTCAAATACTGATTGGTTATGATTTTCAGAATTTTGGTAATCAGAAAACGCTTTCTGCTATAGAGAACTCAGTTCTTTGATTATTGGCTCAAGAGGGACAGTGACATTTATAGAACCAACACTTAGGATTTTTATGCAATGATAAAGACATAATGTTTGATTAGAAGTGGGTAAAATTTCAAGCCACAGTCTTTATTAATGTACTTTATTGTTCACGTTATTGATTCTGAAGATATTAGAAAGGTAAAAGTTATTGTCCAAATTTTATTTTTGGTGTGAAACATCTTTTGCAATTGTTCATTCTGATTGACGTGATTCATTCTATAAATAGAAAGTAGACTGTAAATTGCATAGTGAATGAGATGCTTCTTATTTTGCTTTTTAACTTCAGAATAAACACTGGCCTGGAAAAATTGAAAGAAGCCTCTGAGTCAGTGGCTGCTCTAAGCAGAGAACTGGAGGTAAAAGAAAAGGAACTTCAAATTGCCAATGAAAAAGCTGACATGGTATGTACAGCCTTCAAAGTGTATTGCTGTTTGATTTTTTTCTCCTTTTATTCCTTCTATTTTGAGAAGATTAATCAATTAAAATGGAGTTAAGTGTTGGAAAGACGGGATCTCGAAGGAAATTCTCTCATTTGAGTATTCTGAAATTGGACAGATGTGATTTTACAACAAAAACTCTTAACTATGGCATGTGGGTTTTCTCACATTCTAGGTATTGAAAGAAGTTACTGTAAAAGCACAGGCTGCTGAGAATGTGAGGGGTGATGTCCAGAAAGTGAAAGACAAAGCCCAAGCTATTGTAGACAGTATCACAGTTGACAAAGCCATTGCTGAAGAGAAGCTGGAAGCTGCCAAGCCTGCCTTGGAAGAGGCAGAAGCAGCCTTACAGGTTAGTACTTGCACCATGTAAAACATTAGCACTAAGAAGGTGGGTGTCTTTGAAATATAGAACTGCAGGTGCATTGCATAACTCTTCACTTGACAAAAAATAAATATATGTATTTTGAGGCTTTTTAGGTTCAGTTTTATTTTTCCTTTTTTCACATGAGTACCAACCCCCAAATATTCAGTTTTCAGAAAAGGGCAAGTTTTAGCTTTTTTTGAAACTGTAATTGATGTAGCATGTGCTGCAGGTTGATGTTAGACTAGTAACTGAATATTAGTGCTATTATTAAACAACTTGTGTGCAATAAGTGAAGTGCTGTCCATGTAAAATTGGTTGTATTTCTTTCCAAATCCAAACTTTCTATTTTAGGTTTTCACAAAGAAATTGCATTTTTAGTAAGTTTTCTGGTCCACCATTTTCTGTCTTCTTTAAAAAAAACTTTTCTTAGGAGTTGTGGCATTACTGAGACTTCATTTCCTTCACCATACTTTCTTGTAAAGTTTTTTTATAGAATGCCCATGTATTTAATATTTTAAAAGATTATTATTAGCTGATCTTGTACAATATTTATCTTTATGTCTGCTTAGCTGACTTTATAGGAGGATGTGCCTCAAGACATTTTGCTGTGAGCAGTAATGGTGGAATCTGAAATACACCTGTTAGATGCTAGCAGGGAGCTCATATCTCATGAAACAGAAAAGTATGAAGAAAAAATCTGAAGGATAGACAAACCTCAAAGGCTTTTATGTAGGTTTACTGGAAATTATACCTTTCCATTTGAGGGGCTGCTGGCAGTTGTGATGGTTAAAGACTGATTTGAAGAACTGACATGATTAGCTTTGAAATCTAGTGTAAAAAAATTTTTATGGATCTTCTGAATGTAAGACTTAACTTTGAGTGAGAGGTGTTTAACAGTCTCTGACTGTCATGATGCTTAAAGGACAGAGTGCAAAAATCTAGAAGAAGGTTGAGGAACTGACAGCTGGGAAGAGTGAAATAAGGGAGAAGTTTTGTATTAGAAGACCCTGATATATAGCCACAGGAAAAAGGTTAAAGAACTAGCAACAACAAAACAACAAACGAGGTAGTGGGCAAGTATTCTGAAAAGTGAAAACATAAGCAATGTTGATTAGTCAGCATCTGCAATATAAAGATATAAATATCAATAAATAAATATAAAGGCACCAGTATCCTGTGTCTGGACCTTTATCTTATTAAAGCTTGCTTTCTACTTTTGACTGAAATGAAACTGGCTGAACCAAAACAACACTGTTCTTCTTGAAATGTAGGGTGAAATGTAGGAAATTTCAAGAAATTTCATTTCTTGAAATGAAAACCTGATTTCAAGTAAAAGCAACACTGGCATTATTATAAAACTTATCAATGGGAAGCAGTATTTGGGCTCAATTTTGAAATTCTTGAATTTCCTGTAATTAATTGCTTTGTCTATGTCTAGAGGGGAAAGGCAAACTATCATATAAAGAGACCTAGAATGTGTATATATATTCTCAGCATTGAGTCATTAATTCATTCCCTTAAGCAAGAATCTTCTCTGTATGGGTCTGCATCTTTCAAAAAATTTAAAAGTTAAATCTCATAATCATTACAGATTTGCAAATTTGAGCTAGGGGTTCCTATAGCAGAATTCTGCTTGCAGAGTAGATAAATGGATATTAAAATATTTGATAAGTAGAAAGGTCATTACCCAGATGAAAAAAAAAAAGTGATTAGCTACCTCACTCCCTTTTTAACATATTTTAAGAATGATAAATGCTACATTAAGATACGTACAAAACATCTTATAAGCATTTCTAAACATATATTGAGATTAGTTTTTTAAAGTTTGAGTAAGAATTGTCAAAGTTCAGTAAAACTTTTTTGCACTGTAATAAAAATAACGCATTAAATGCACAACTTTAGACAAGTAAATAAATAAATAAAATTTAAATGTAAAAAATTTGCCACAATTTGCATGTTATTAAAAAAAAAAAAGGCTGAGCTGAATTTCCTAAGAGTCTCTAAGAAACACTGGTTAAGGTTTCCACAGATATCTGGAAAAACTCTGGTGAACTATTTGGTACACACTGAACTGAACAAACAGCAAAATATTGAAGGGAAACAAAGGGCTGGCAGAGGAAAGGCAGTCTGGGTAGTCTGCAGTACTTTGAAATCCCTTTATTGAAGTACAGACACATGTAATTAAAAATCTGCCTTCATGAAGTGAGGCTTGTGCTAGGCTAGAAGCAAGGTGTCATAACACTCGCAGTAATCTGTTGCTTACTGTTTGGGCTGTCACGTACTTGGACTGATTAAACTGCCTGTGAATAAGCAAAGCCTCTGCTCAGAGCTGTGTGTGTTGTAGGAGCGGGTCTGCCCGTCAGCAGTTCCCGTAGTTCAGTGGTTTTGTTACTCGGGATGTGGTGCAGTAAGCACTACTGCTCAAATCAAATCTTCTCTAAGGAGACATCTTCAGCAAACTTCTTTATGACAAGTCTTTTCTGATTCATGATGTAGAATTGTGAGTTACAGTGTTAGACTTGCACCCTAGGCTTATTTAGCCTTAATAGGGTCTAGGTTTTTATACTTTATTATAATTTTTTTTTCTCGTAGGCCTGCTCCTATGCCAGGAATATTCCTGTTAGGATGTATAAGAGGGTACAAACAAAAACATATATCAGGCCTTCTTGCTGGTTTCCTTAATTTGCCTTCATCTGCTGGATGTCAACAAAAAGTATTTCCTTTCTAGACTCAGTTTCTGGTCAATATGTTCACATTTTAAAAAAACAAGTAAAATTCCAAGGTATTTCTGGTTGCCTCTTTTTTATTGTCAAAACTGTTCACGGTAGTTTTGAGTTTTAAGGTGCTGCTGTGGAGGTGCTGTGCTGAGGTTTCCTAGTGGTTGATGGGAGTTAGTAGTGAAACTCTGATTGGGGGGTGGTCCTTCTGGCTTCACGCTTTTTTAGAGGCAAAAATAACAAACATTTTTTCTCCCACTGATCAATACTGTTGGTGAGCTTATGCTCCATGTTTTATTAACTAAACAGTATCAGTAATTGCTTTGCCCTTTGTTTCAAATTCCTAGACAATAAAACCTGCAGACATTGCCACTGTGCGCACGCTGGGTCGGCCTCCTCACCTCATCATGCGTATCATGGACTGCGTGTTGCTGCTCTTCCAGCGCAAAGTCAAACACGTCAAAATTGATCATGAAAGATGCTGTACCGTCCCATCATGGCAAGAATCTCTGAAGCTGATGACAACAGGGAACTTCTTGCAGAGTCTACAGGTGCTTATGCAACCTTTATTTTATTTTATTTTTTTATAATGTAAGAAACTAAGGGACAGTGTTTTCTCTGGAGAATGTTCATAGGAGAACAAAGGTGCAAGGGAAATCACACAATGTTAAAGGCTTAAGAATAAAAAAGGGAAATCTGAAATGTTAAGGGCTTAAGAATAAACATGTCAGAATGAAATAAGCTTTAATCCTTCTTGCAAAGTCATGTTATAAATCAATTGTAATTTTTCCTGAGTAAGGCAATGAAATTGTTTTAGGTGACAAATGACTCAAAGCCTTAAGCATTTGGTTTAAATAGCCATTGCTTATCTGTTTCATTAAAGCTGATAACAATTTTTTTTCTGGTATTTAATTTTTCATTAATTTTTGACATTGCAGCTTGTGCACTGGGTTGCAAAAGCATAGATTGTTATTAGGATGAACACAATCAGAACTTTTTAAAATTTAGGATTTTTTAGTTCACAGGATTTGTCTAGGGAAATGGAAAGACTAACTATCTGGTAAAAAAAAAAATCTCTTTTCATAACTAAACCCAATAATATGATTTATCTAATTGGAATAAATGGTATATTCTCCTGCTCCACTGTTATTATCCCTGATTTCTGCATTTTGAGTTTACTTAATTTATCACTGATCTAGTAGGTGACTTGACCAGCTTTGTATAGTTGGTAGTGGCATGCGTGTTATTTATGTAGTATTCACATTTCATCTACTTTTAAAGGTTGTTAATTTTCTAAAGGACTTCAACATTTCACTTTGCTTGTGCTTAATTAAACCTATTTGTGCTTCAGGGAACAGCTATTTTTCGAGTTTGCCTGGGATAGGGTTTCATTATACTTTGTAAATAAATTTGTAGGAGAAAATGGAGAGCTTTTCAGGAGGAAGAAGGAAGTTTTTCCTTTGCTTTTTTGAGAAAAGAGTAAAAATAAATTCTTCAAAAATTAAGTACATTCCACTAATTAGACAAGGTAATTTAAGGGTGAAATGGCTGGCTGTCACCCTGATCTTCTTCAGCCTTCTGATGTTTGCATTTTTATAATGGAGTTTCTCACAGAGTTTCCTGTAGGCAATGTAATGTTATTGTAACTGTCCTCTCTTCTTTTAATTCCTCTCTCGAGGAGGAGACAAGTGATGGACTTCTAGTTTGGCCAGTGAGGTTGGAGAGGTGGCAACCTCATCCTCCAATCCATGGTCATTGTCAGAAATCTATATAAGAGAAGTAGAACAATAAACTTTGCTCTTTTTGCCCTGACAACTTAGCTGTGTGCGTGTCGTTCATTTTGTGTCCTATAGTGACAGCTGGCTTGCCCTTTGAAAGGACTGTCTTGTAGAATGTATGGTTTTGAACCAGAGTTTAGCTTTTCATTTTCCTTTTGAAGATTGTTAAAAGTTATTCTATTTTAAGCAAAATGAAATTTCAGGCAGGACCAGTCATGTTTTGCAACAGTGATTACCCGTGTAACAGTAACAGTGAGTGTGAGATAGCAAAAATCATAAATGAAGGCAAATGTTTTTCCATTTTCTAAGTATATGTAACAGTGAAATGACTTTGTAAAGGTCTCAAAGATGCATGCAACAAATAACTTTGTATTAGTTGTTTGCAAGTAACATTTGTGATCTTTGTAGTGTTCTATGTGTTATTGAAATACATGTGTATATAATTTACACTTATTACATTACATGTGTTTTGTATCTTACACTTTTTAAAAATTTTCTTCAGCAATTTCAGAAAGACACAATTAATGAAGAAGTGGTAGAACTTTTGAGCCCTTATTTTGAGATGGTGGACTACAACATTGAGACAGCTAAGAGAGTATGTGGGAATGTTGCTGGCCTTTGCTCATGGACCAAAGCTATGGCGGTATTTTTTTCCATCAACAAAGAAGTATTACCTTTAAAGGTATATCTGTTAGTCAAAGACACCCTTTGCTTCTTCTCATCCTCACCTGTTTGCACCTGAGGATTTAATCTGTGGGAAACCTCATCTGCCTTATTTGAACTGGTGCTTCCCTCTCCAGAAATTCGTTATCTTCACCACTGTAATGCTACAATAAAATATCTTTCAAATGTACTTCCTCTCAAAAGTTGTCAAAATTATGAAAGAGAGGGTGTGTTTTTATGCCTCTGAACCCCTACTGAATGGGGTTAAAGCATCTGTCGTCTAGTTAAATACACTACTGCAATTGCTTTAGATTAATTTTAATTAAAGAGAAAAAAGCCTTGAGATTTGGTTCTTATAATGTTCCAGGTCTCAGTTCATAATAATATTGTACTGAGACTCTGCATCAGTGTTATGTAGAGAAAAAAAAAAAAAACCAAAAAAACCAGCCCTAAGTAGTTAGAATGAAAGTCAGGAAGAACATGGTCAAGCGTGGGAATAGCTTGTATTATAATAGGAATGACTGAGAGGGGAGCAAGGTTTGTGTTTTGACCTAACATATTGTTTGGACAAACTAAGTAGACTTCTAGAGGCATTATTCTCTTCTGCAAGCCATCTCAGAGTAACTTTCATGGCACATAAAGAATGACTGGCATTCCCAGAAGTATTTTTAAACCAACTGTTCAAGTGCAGCTATCTGAAATAAGAATTTGTTGTAAAATTCAAATAAAAGGTTTTGGTGAGTGATGAAATCCGTGCTGAAGAGTTTGATTTGGAAATGTAGTACAAGAAAACTCTCTGAAATATATTATAGCAAATGCTTTGAAATTCTCTGTGTATGAATAAACTTTTATGTTTTTATGCTCTGTAGGCTAATTTAGCAATTCAGGAGAAACGCCTAACCAGTGCTATGCTGGATCTGCAGAAAGCTCAAGAAGAACTGGGAGCCAAACAAGAAGAATTAGATATTGTGCAGGCAGAGTACGAAAATGCGGTGAGAGAAAAACAGGTAAACTTCCTTCACAGAAAAGCAGTTTCTACACTTGCTTTAAGGAACACTTGTATTCTTTCGATTTCACTAGGATTCTTTGAAAAAGATGTTGATGGACAGCAGATAATAGATAGTATTAGAATACTCCCTCTTTGCTTTCTACCTCTCTCTTTTGCATCTGATCCTCTCCCCTCTTCCCTCCCACCCTCTCAAAAACTGCTTTATTTGTACTCCTTATTCAGTGTCTACTACTGTAGCTTCAAATTTCATGTATGCTATATATACATAATATATTTGAAATTCTGAGTAGAATTCCCCAGAATGAATAAGTATCAAGAATTTTACGTACTATTAAACAACTGCACCAAAATAAAAGTTAAGAATATAAATTTAAAAAAGAAATATTGTATCATGTTTCTGGGGGATGTTGATTGTTTGTCCTGATGTATTTTTTCCATCTCACTTTCCCTTCTCTGCATGGTAATAAAGATGTTTGAGAATATATTTCTAACCTGGTGCTTACTACTGGTTTAAAGAGATGTAGAGATTTTTCTGACCTATCAGATATGTGACTGTAAACAATTCCTCTTTGTGCATGGCTTTCTCTAGACTTTGCTGGAAGATGCTGAGCGTTGCCGACATAAAATGCAAACTGCCTCAAGTCTTATAAGTGGTTTAGCAGGTGAAAAAGAGAGGTGGACAGAACAGAGTAAAGAATTTGCCATGCAAACCAAGAGATTAGTTGGTAAGTTTTTATCCAAACCTTTGAACTTGGAAGAAAGTTGTTTGAGTTGTTATGAGTAATGAAACTGAAAACATTTCAAATATCAGACTTTTCCTTTGGATCTTAGATTCCTGTCTCAAAAATGAGGGTAATTGTTTTAATTCCCTTGCTAAAGCCCTGTTAGGTGAAAAATAAACATAAGGCTAAAGTTCACATTTAAAAAGAAAAGAAAATGGATGCTGTTAATGTATGTCCCAAAGTATGTGAATGCCATAATATTTCAAATGCACATATTTGGGACACTAAAATTTTAACTAGACTGATGTTTGTATGTAACAGTCCAAAGATAGTGATATGTTAGCAAGTACCAATAAACGTGTATGACTGAGAATATATATAGAGGCAAGGAACACTGATACTCAGGCACTGACATTTATATGTAGAAATCAATATTTTTAACTGCAGTTACTAGTGTTCATAAAAATTTGCTGCTTAGAAGGTCATTATTATTTTTTAAGTTTGCACTTGTAAACTAAAGTACTTTGTAATAAATAATTGGTTCATTAGTTAGATCAATAAATGAAATTTTTCTTGTAATTTACTGTGGGCTGAAGTTTTTTCTTCTGTGTCTTTTACTTTGAGAGGCTGCAAAAAGCAGCCTTCTTGTATAGGTTTTATTATAGTAACTAGGTTGTATTTTATTTGCTGATATAATATATACATGTGTATAAACCTATTAAAAATGCAGGATACCTTCTCCACAGATACACCCTATTTCATTTAGAGATGATTTGAAAATGACCATAAAGTACTAGGGCTCAGTATAAAAGTATGTTATCTTCTCCAGTTTAAATCTTGCCTTCTTATTTTAGAGGTACAAAACCCCCTCAAATAATGGTGTTGTAGAATTTTAAGGGGAAAATTTTGAAACTGAACTTCTTTTAAGAAGATTAAAAGTTGTCACACTTGATACCTCCATAATGATGTCTGAGACAGCTTTTATTAACAGTACTCATCATTGTAATTGATTTACAATAATTTAATTGAATTAGTACTTATAAGGGGTTACACCACATCCCTCCCCTGCCCCACAAATACATTGTTTAAGCCTGTTCTTATGAATGCACAAGGAAATGCTGGGATTAAAACTTTGAGTAAGTCCTCTCTGCGTGTCCTGCTTGTGCAGGATCTGGTGTTTGGAGTGGCATTACATGTGTGTTGAGTTGACCTTAACAAGCTGCCAGATTCTGATCTCTTGATTCCTACAATGCATAATAAGAACAAAGTAAATGTGGCCTCTGCTGAAGTGTACCATTGCCATGACATGCAATGAGCCCTGGAAGAAAGACTGATTTGCCTTCTTTATGGGTCAAAGTGTTTTCTTCAGTTACCAGCCAAAATGTGTAGCAACTAGTGAAGAAATCAGCTTGTTCATTAATAGAATTGGCAAAGTTGTAATACTTTGGCATTTTTTTTCCTTCCTTTTTGCCTTTGAGGTGATGTACTCCTGGCTACAGCTTTTCTGTCCTATTCTGGTCCTTTTAACCAAGAGTTCCGTAGTCTGCTGTTAAATGACTGGCAAAAGGAAATGAAAAGCCGAAAAATTCCTTTCCGTAACGACTTGAACCTCATAGAAATGTTGACTGATGCTCCAACTATCAGTGAATGGAACCTGCAAGGATTGCCAAATGATGACTTATCCATACAGAATGGAATTATTGTCACTAAAGCATCTCGTTATCCTTTATTAATTGATCCACAAGCACAGGGTAAAATTTGGATTAAAAATAAGGAAGGCAAAAATGACCTTCAGGTAATAGAAATGCTTGTGCTTTTATAATCCCTAAAAACTCTTATCTTATAAAGAATTACAATTCAGTGATTCACCTTAGGATGGTAGAATACTTAGGAAATCAAGTTGATATGAAAAGTCTGGTTTGACTATAAAGAATAGCTCAGATATATTTTAGTGGATTTGAGATTTGTCTAGAGGTGGAAGAATATTGTTTAGCACCAGTGCTCCATTTGTTTAATGAATTTATTTTAATGAAACATAAACTTTGGAAAATAGACTGGATGGGCATTGTCTGGTAATAAACATGTTTTCAGAATAATACAACTGTTAGGAAAAAACCCCAACTAATTGATTTATACAATTTCATGTAAGTGTTTATAAATGGGGTTTCACAGTAAGATATTTTGTTCATCTTTTATTCAGAAATTGTTGTTAATTTCCGTTGACTCAGTAGGGATGTCAGCTGCTAACTGCCCTGCAAATATACAGGGCAGACGTGGTGCTACAATGTACAGTCTGAAGTGAGATACACAAACTCAATTCAAAGGAGAAAATTTGAGGAAGAATGTCCTTACTGGCTACAGTTATGATTACACCAATAAACCAGCTTAAAAAAAAAAAATCCCTGAAAGCCATAAAAGTAGTTTGAGGCGTGATAATGGAGTGGCTCTGAGAATATTACTACCACTTTCATGCTGATTTTTATCTAGGTGTGGAAACCTTTAATGATTGCTTAGTTGTTATAAAAATGATTGCTAGTTTGTTAATAGCTTTATTAAAGTCTAAGCTGAATGGGCTTTCCGAACATGTTGAAAATCCCAGTTATACTTGGGGACTATTTAAAGCAAAGACTATTTATGGTCCTGTTCCATGTAAAACTAGTTTTCAAGGATGAAAAAAACCCAGAAGAATACTTATCTTGGAATTGACCCCGCTGCAGTTTGACTTGGCAATGTTATCCAGGATAAAATTGAAGGTGCTAAAAGGTTCCTGTGAATTTTTCCTGTGAAATTCTTGAGCAGTTGCACACATAGGATATCAAAAGTGCAAGTGCTCAATGCTGCTTTGCTTCTGCCTTTGCAGCTGAAAAATAGAACTTTGCCATGAGATATGGCAATAGGATATGCAGATATTACCTCTCCTTGAGCTCACAATCTTTGCCTCAATACTAGTCTACTCACATGGTCATTGTTTTTGGCAGTACTTAAAAAATAAAATAATTTATAAATATAAAACTAACAAAAAGCTTGGTAAATAGGCATAAGATACTGCATCTATGTTTTTAGATTACTTCGTTGAATCACAAGTACTTTAGAAACCACTTAGAAGACAGCCTTTCTTTGGGAAGACCTCTTTTAGTAGAAGATGTTGGAGAAGAGCTTGACCCAGCACTTGATAATGTTTTGGAACGAAACATCATCAAAACAGGTTCAGCCAACAAGGTAAAAACAAAACAAATACGTGTGGAAATTCCCCTTTCCTCCCTCCCTCTCCCTACACCCTCTCCTTAGCAAAACAACTCCTAATAAATGTAGAACTATAAAAAATTAAACTCATTTAAACTTGATTAATGCTAATTCAAGAAAAAATAAGGTAGGGTTTAAGTTCACAGATGGTTAATATAGTTAATGTTTATAGTTTCTTATTCCTTTGTTGATGACAATTTTTAGAAGCTAAAATAATTTTTGAATAGACCATGTAAAATGGCCCTTGACTGTTCTCAACAAATTGTTTGCATCAGATGTATGATTTAAAACTGGATTTTTATGCTTTTGAGCAGAAAAATGTAACCTTTCTTCCTACGTGCAGTATCTGAAAAAGTGTGTATTGGCTCTTGATATTTCAAGACTTCTTTTTAATATTTTTCTTAAGGTGAAAGTTGGTGATAAGGAAGTAGATGTTATGAATGGCTTCAGACTTTACATTACTACAAAACTGTCAAATCCGTGTTACTCTCCTGAAATTAGTGCTCAAACCTCCATCATTGACTTTACTGTAACCATGAAAGGTCTTGAAAACCAACTCTTAGGCAGAGTCATTCTCACAGAGAAACAGGTAAAAGAATTGATTGTATCTATTTTCCCTGCTGTACTTCTTATATTTACCTGTAGAATGTTTTACTTTAATTTTAATTTATTACTGTCTATTCCCATATTGCAAAGTAACTTTCTGGCTCTCTCTATTGCGATTATTCTTAATATAATCTATTTGTAATGCTTTAAAAAATGGCACAGCAGCAATTGACTCATTCATGTGGAAGTTTCTCTTTCTCTTTATTGTTGCAACTATACTGCATTAACCTTATTTTTCCTGCCTCAGTGAGTTATAACCTCATGAGAATGGCCTGTGAAAAGCAAAAGGGCCTGAAATCAAAACTGATGTTCTTCTGTCTACACACCCTGGAGCTCATGGCAACAGAACCTAGTGCAAAGAATTCAGACTTAGTTACTTCCTTGCTCCAAGGGAAAATGGGCAACCTACTTCTTTTTAAATTGCAGATATATTAGTTGAGGAAGTGTAGGTTCGGGATACCAGTCCCAATCAACATGCCCCTCGCAGTTCTGGAGGGAGGCTGAGTGCTATCTTTTTAACTGTGGATCTAATCCCTGTAACTATAAGGTCAGGCAATGTCGATGTCATAAGAAACACTTTGCAGCTATGACTGCGTATTTACTAGTGTATCTACAAAGATTTTGGCAATAATTCCAGTTTACCTTCACTAGAGAGAAATGACAGGAGTATCTTTATTTCCTTATTGTGGCATCTGTTTAGGTTCTCCTGTCCTTCCAACACTTCCCTGTGCTCCACCAATGTAAGATTTTTCTTGTTAATAGCCTCAGTCATCTTGTTCACGTCGAGTAGTTGCATTTCATTCCCAAACAGTGCATGGATCTCATGAGAGAAATCACACTCAATCTGTTAAGGTCTGTTTTCTGTCAGACAGCTTCATTGCACCATCACCTTCTCTTCCACCTCTGACAGCCTGTCAACTGACTATGTAATGAAATTATCACTGTCTATCTAAAACGGGGTGTGATGTGTATATTCACAAAGCCTTATGCCAAACTTCAGTTCTTGAGCCTTGAAATACAGTAGATTACTCCAGGACACAGTCAGTTTATCAGATTCCTCCAGACATTGCTGTTGCTTTGTGCTTGCTTGGGGGACACAGAAAAGGGAGGAGCTTGATTTTTCTTAGAGAAGCCAAGAAATAGATGGAGAAGTATCAGACTCAAGTTGGAACATGGGGAATTCTGATTAGATATTAGGGAAAAAGTAACATCAAGAGTGGTCAAACCCAGGAGCAGATTAACCAAGGATTTTGTGGAATTTCTGTTCTTGGAAGGGTTCAAGATTCACCTGAGCAACTGAGATGTTTAGATCTGAGCAGGGGTTGACCTAGTCAATTTCTGTGAGTGCCTTCCAAATTAAAATTATTCTACTATTATATGACCTCTTTGTCACTAATTGGGAATGTCTAATAGGTGGACGTACAGTGCTTTCTCTACCAGCTTCTCAGAGTGTTATACTCACTACTGCTTTGTTTCAAACCACCTGGAGATGTTTCCTCTAGATAAATGACAAGTGGACCACTTTACAGGCAGGGGAACTTCTACAGAACAGGCCTACCATGTTGCAGTTTTCTTGGCCTCTGTTTATACACCTTTTGTTTTTCAAGGTTTCTTTCCTGAGGAGTCAATTTGAACACATCACACCATCCAAATACTTTTCTGTGATGTCCAAGGATGCATCTTTGGGAATTTGGGGATTTCCCTCTTAAATGTCTGGATTCTTGCTACCCTTCATAGCCTTTGATAGGACAGTGGTGGAATTATTTTACTGTGAGACAATCTACCAAGTGATTTGAGCAGTGTGACTGCTTGGTGATATCCAGTGTTACAATATATATGTGGAACTTCTGTTCCAGAAAGAAAAGAGATTATTTATTTGAAATCAGAGTTCTTCAAGATTTTTACACACATTTCTATCATTCTTCCCATTCTACCATCTCTTATATGGTTCTGGTCTGAGAATGAATGAGGTTTAGACCTCCAGGAAGGAAAAGGAGTGTTCGCAGCATGCAATTTAAAGTTTCTGCAAAGCCTGACTTTGTTGTCTGGTATGCCCACTAGAAGAATCTTTGTCACATACATCTCACAGAATTAATTGTTTAATGATAGGAACGTTGGTACTGATTCCTTATTTTCCACCAGAATGTTAAACCAATTGCAAGATACAAGTAAATCATAAGGTCAACGGGCGGCTGGTATATCTGTATAAATTTTATTCTGCTATATTTCTTGGAATAATAGAATTTGAGAGATTTGATATATGTCTGAAGGTAGTATAACTTATGGTATTTTAATATCATTATTTTGATACATTGGCTGTTATGTAATTTGACAAAAAACTTGTTTATGTAGATTAATAGGTAAATCAGATTAGTAGTGGAGTGATATGTGATAACTTTATGGCTTTTTGAATTTTCACATTCATATATCAAGATTTTTTTCTGGAAAAAGGCTCAGGTTTTGTATGGAACAGTTGATGCAAATTTTTATACTTGTGAATCATTTTGTGACAGGATGATATAAGCTATGTAGCAGCTTTCATATTTTATGAATATTAACAAGAAATAGCATTCTTTGGTACAGTTTGTAAAATGTCATCTCCTTGTGAAAGGAATTCCATAAAACTGTATTTGAAATAGCTTCTTTTGTGCAAGTTCCTTGAATTTATGTATGTGGTGACTTGGCTTATTTTCTTCTGCATCCTTGGTGTTATGACTGGACATTTTTGAATGTATGAAGAAAGCTTTCAACTGTTGGCACTTTTCGATCTGTACAAAGCATTTTAAGAGCTTAATAGATGGATTTTTTTATTAAGGTTTTTATCCAGGGTTACTTCACTTTAGCTTGAGAGCTGTTTCCAAATTGTTTCTCAGGCTGTTCTTGTGAGGAGAATAGCTTTCTGTTTTTATGAAGCATTGAATTCTAAAGCATTTTTAACTTTTTAAAGTGAACTCAGTAAAACATGAAATTTAATTTGGCTCAGTATGTTAATTATTATATTTAATTGGATGATAACTTTCTTTTTATACTGTTCTTTAAAAAAAGTTTCTACTTCATCAAACTTGCATGAAAAAATGCTTCGTGAAACTGTTACCGGATTTCTTCAGTTCCATGAAGCAGCAGTTGATTGAAATGCAGATAACTGTAGTTTACTTGTCTATTTTCATCAGTTTTTGTTGGAATCTTTTGAATAAGTAAGCACATTTTCTAAGTTATGTTATATTTGCATTATTCTAAAGTGATTGTCCCACTAAGTATTTTCTATCTGATGATGGTTATGATGTTTCAATATACCAAGAAAAAACTCTAAATCTGATAATAATAAGGTGATTTTCTTAATTTCCTTTTTAAGGTAAAAGGGCATTCTTTAAAAGAAATAAATGCTTGAATTAGGAATGCAGGAGAAGAATGTAGGTTGAAAAGATCAGAATTTTAAAATGTGGAAAAATAAAAAAAAGCAATTTCAAAAGTTGTAATGGTTTCAAAGCTATATAAATGAAGACTACTCAAATGGGGGAGTAAAACCTTTCCTTAAGCCTTAAGGACTCAGGTCCGTTATGTCTTAAGTGCTATATGAGAGGTCATGTGTTGTCCTTGTTTCTTTGGAATATTAGCAAGTGGTAAGCAACATGGAAATGGACTTGTCAGTGATGGAGAGAACAGAAACTTAGAAATTTGGAGAGACATTCTTCAAGTTATTCACCATATCTTTGTAAACTTTGTGAAGTATTTATCTAGACAGCAAATATTTCTACCAACTGGCCCATTTACTGTTCATTCATAAGATTAATATTAACTTTATCTTAGGAAAAACTTAACCATCCTCTCTCTTCTCTTTCTTTTTACTTTACTATATTGAGATATTTTGTAATATTTCAGTAGAGGATTTTTGTCTCTGAGGGACTAATTTATAGTAAGTTTTTAAAGGTTAATTTATGGAATGAACTGAAAGGACTATTATCGCTGAAAAATATTTTCCTAGAGATTTCAAATAGCTGGTTTTTTAATGTAAAACTCTTCATTAACAGTTATTCCTCTTCTATATTTGGGCACTGGAAAAGAAACTAGGTACATAAATCACCCAGATTGTATTACTAAATATATAAAATAAATACTTCTAGTGAAGTAACTCAAATTCTATATACTTTCTTAATCAATGAAGTATTTTAGTCAGAGGCTGAAATTATCCCTGTTTGATGGAGGAGTATTGGCACTTCTTGAAATATCTGAAACTTGATTTGATGACTAAGGATGGCCTTAGAGCCTGAGAGACTCTGAGCCTTGAGACTAAATTTTCAATATGGCAATTGTAAAGCAAGGCATAAATGAGGATAAGATTACATGGAGGGGAATAAAATCCTGTGTCTGGAATGGTGTTTTCATTAATCTTTTCTGAAACAGAAAGAGAAGACAAACAATTGTGAATTTATTATTCTTTAGGACATGACACAAGCGTCTTCCAATAATATTTGTAGAAATAATTTGTTAGTGCCTACTTATGTAGCAGGTTCAGATCCTGGCAATAGATTTTGTATCAAAAATACCACTGGAATTCTTTCCCCAAATTAAAGCAGCTAGTCTTGACCTACACTGTTTTAGTAGGATCAGTATTTTTAAAGCTAAATGTTTTATTTTTATTTTTGATTGCTCTTCTGTTTCCCAAATATTACCATGTAATCCAATAGGAATTAGAGAAAGAAAGAACTGATCTTATTGAAGATGTGACTATGAACAAAAGGAGGATTAAAGACCTAGAAGATAACCTTTTATTTAGACTTACAAGCACTAAGGGTTCTCTGGCAGATGATGAGACTCTACTAATTGTATTGAGTAACACTAAGAAGACTGCTGAAGAAGTAACACAAAAACTGCAAACTTCTGCTGAAACTGAAGTACAGATCAATTCAGCCCGTGAAGAGTACAGACCAGGTGAGTGAAGATAATGGAAGACAAATAGCTAGACCATATATTTAAAACATCAATACTTAGAGTAGGAGAAATTATAGGATGAGATCAGGAAGACCAAAACTGGTGGGAGAGATCTGTGTTTTCCTGTAAGTAAAATGTATCTAGGAGATGTCAATTGAGCTATAATGGAGAAAATAGTCGATGTTATGCCTCATGGAATTTATAAAATTGAGTGAATTGTTCTCTTTGTGGACTTCCCATTGGTCTATAAACAAGTGTATCAATCCTAAGGGTGTTTAGGTAAATATATGTTTGAGTTCAACATGTTGACATTCTTTCATAGAGCTTATATAACATTAAGTACTCTTTATATCTGTTCTGATGAATGCTTCATTTATCCTTAGGTTGTTATAGTCAGCACATTTCATGAGTCTTTTGACTTTTAACTGACAGGTAATAATGTGAAAAAAAACAGGGGAAAAATATCTCTCTGTCATTGCCTGCATTCTAGGAAATGTGTAAGATGGTACAGTTAGTGTACCAGAAACATTGCAGATATTGTAAAACCTTTGCATTTAAAACTGAATGACTGCCAAAAAGAAGTTAAACCAGTGCTGGGTGAGTTAAATCAATATAATTCATTTGACTTTTATATGACTCTTGTAAAAGTCTGTAAAAAGAAATTTGTTTGGATACTTAAACAGTATTTCAAACAGCCATAATTTTTATATGTTCTGCTGATGATCTCAATGTTGCAGTGTACCATCAAGCTGCTTTCCAGATATGCTCATACTTGAAAACCAGGCTTTACACAGTTTGCATTAATTACAGAAAAGATTTTTTTCCCTGATGTGTAAATGAGGATTAAATGAATGATTCTATTATTTTTCTGGCAGTGAAGAACAGAGAAAATCAAGGATCTTCAGTTATCATTAGTGTTAAAATCACTTGGAGAGTTAAAGTTTTATGCTCTGCATTTCTACTTTGAACAAATTTTTCTTTCCTGTTGTTCAGTTGCAGCTCGAGGTAGCATTTTGTACTTCCTTATAACTGAGATGAGCATGGTCAATGTCATGTATCAGACATCACTTCGGCAGTTTTTGGGGCTTTTTGACCGTTCCCTAGCCAGGTAATTTAGCTAACAATAAGTATAGTTTGTATTTACCCAGTCCTGGAGGTGCTTGTAGTACAGTAAAGATTTATTGTAAATTAATACCAGAAAGAAGACTTCCTTCTTACAATCTTGACCAGGAATTGTCAGCTTAAATTCCCATAAAACTTTGTTAGTTAGCAAGGCAAAGAACCTTCTAATGTTCTTACAGTCCTTCAAAACTTGCCATTAGATAATAAAGAACCATTATACTGCATTGATTTTCCACTAGGCAAAAAGGCTTGATTAGAAAAGATATTTTTTGTTGTTGCTTCAATCTGAAAGTTGTTATCTTACTGTCTGATGTTCTGTTTGTGATCTATTATTTTTCATGTTTTTGAAAATACTGAACTATGGCTTTTTCCCTTTTGTATTCCCTTTTATAAAGCCTAAGCAAATCAACTTTCAACTGCAGGCCTTTCTTCTAACAGGTCTACCAAGAGCCCTATAACCAGCAAGAGGGTTACCAATATTATTGAACATATGACATATGAAGTATTCAAATATACTGCCCGAGGGCTCTATGAGGAGCACAAATTTCTTTTCACATTACTGCTTACTTTGAAGATTGATATACAGAGAAACAGAGTGAAGCACGAAGAATTTCTGACACTTATTAAAGGTTGGAAGTATGAATAAATTTTGAGGAGAGCACATTATTATTATAAAAAATTTATGCATTTCTATCTCCTAGCTAGCATGCTCCTTCCTTTTGCACATGAGAAACCAGTCAATTGTAAGAATACATGTTTATCATTCTGATCTGATGACAGACAACACTGTATAGTAGTTCTAATTTGTAGCAGCACACTAAATATTGATGAATATATCTTTGTAATTGCTAGAATTTAAAAGGAATGTTGTTAAGTACCCTTTATGTCTGTTGCTCAGATACCATCATCAGGTATGTGTTTAACTTAGAAAATATATTGTACTAAACATATTATAGTAACTACAGCAAATATGAAGAGAAAATGTTGCTAACAGTTTAAAAGAACATTGGAGTCTCAGCTGCACATGACAAGGTCATGGCTTTGGTCTTGACTGCATACAAGCAGAGAGTTCACTTGAAAGTTTGGATCCATTTTGTATTAATTTTTCAAGATACTTGATTTTCCAGGCAGCATTTATTTATGGATTATATGTGTGAATTTATCCATGTTGAATCTTCAGAATATATTTTCCCAAAAACCATATATTTCCAGGCACATTGCATGAAAAACCAGTAAAGCCTCAAATATAAATTGGTTAAGACTTCTGTTTAAGGTACATAAGAGAAAAAATAATAATATAAACTAACCATATTACAAACTCAGCTTAATCAAATATAGCATAGTTTTGTAAGATAGAAAACTCCTGTAACATCATGATTTAAAAACTGGATTATTGTATTTGTTTTTTCCCCTTTTATTTTAATTTTCTTTGTCTCTCCAACAGTACTAAAAACTAATCTCAATTTCTTGCAGGTGGTGCTTCCCTAGACCTTAAAACTTGTCCTCCTAAGCCGGCTAAATGGATTCTGGATATGACTTGGTTGAATTTGGTGGAACTCAGTAAGCTTAAACAGTTTTCAGATATTCTTGATCAAGTACGTAAGGGCTTTTTAAAGTTCATCTCTTGTTTAACAACTAATTGTCTGATAGCAATCAAAGCCATGTGGTGGAAAGTGGTTTATTCTATAGAAGAGAAACAAAGCTGACAGCAGATAGCCACAGTTATGGCCCTGACTGCTTAGCACCCTATGTTGAAAAAAAGACTTAACCACCCCCAGGAAAATAAGAAGAGTGTAGAGTGTTCAGACTTTATATAATTTTAATATTTTCAGATTGGGACTCAACTTGCCATTATCCAGTTTATACATTGCAACTTTATTCTTATTTTGGTTGTTAGATGATCTTGCATCCCTGTTGTGCTTTCTTACAGTATGTTTTATGATGCTTATTCCAATATTTCTCTTGTTATATGGAGTAAAAGTTAGGGAGAAGGTGTTCAGCAATTTAATATTTTTATGAATAGTCTTATTGGACACTAAGTGTAGTGTAGCTAATGGTAAATAGCTTTTGGTATGGGTGAAGAAAATTTTCTGTACATTCATGTGGGGAGCAATTATGTACTTTCTGTTCTCAAAGCTGTGTCTGTGCCTAGCCATCCATGTTCTGACATAGCTATGCTATTATACTGTAATAGAAAATACTGATTAGTAGTTCCTGTTTTCAGAATATGAATGCTCCAGGGTGTTACATTCTACAATAACATACATACAATCTGAAATTTTAACCCTGTCATTTTTAATAGCTTTATTAAATTTCTGGAGGAATATCTCTAAACAAATGCCTGGGTGTGGATTTCATGTCATTACATCCCATTAAAAGTTTATGACCTAGTGGCAGTGCAAATATGACTTGTCTGTTTAGTGATATTTGCTTCTTTGATGGTATAATTGCAGATTTCCAGAGACGAGAAACAGTGGAAAATCTGGTTTGATAGTAAGAATCCTGAAGAAGAACTGGTTCCTAGTGGCTATGGTCAATCTCTGGACTGCTTCAGGCACCTTCTTCTTATCAGATCTTGGTGTCCTGACAGAACCATAGCTCAGGTATATTTATATACCCTCCATGGTCTATTTAGGTATCACTAGAATAATAGTTTCCAGATTGCAAGTTAGTACTATCTTATGTAACCCTAAACATCTTTTTGGACATTTACTATGTACTTTCTGAAATTCCTTTCAGACCATTTATGTATTTGTACCAAGGGAAGTGATAGCAAAATTATTCCAATGTATTGAACAAATATTATCCACTGTAGTGGATATCACTGTGGTGATTTCTGTTGGAATCATATGTGTTTATGCAGATCTGCTTCTATTAGTTCCAAAGATACTTTTGGCTATCTTTGCTTATTATTAAACTGGAGTTTTAGAAGTGTCCCCATGTTAGGCTGAAGTAAAATATTTTAATGAACTTGACTGGCTGAGAGAAAACTGAAAATGATTTAATTGAGAAACTATTTCTTGCATGGAAGAATTAGATCTACTTCAGAAAAAAAATTTATTAAAGTGTCCTCAAAGCTCTCAATTTAAAGCCATTTATTAAAAAAAGAACAAAGTTTATTAAATAGACCTTTTTTAAAGGAAAATCATCTTCTGGGAGCCTATTTTTAACTTTTTTAGTCTTCTCTAGTAAAAAAGAACAAAAATTTATAAAATTACTGACAATTCAGAGCAGTTAATGATGATTAACTGAAATTGGAATGCATCACTTGATGTGTGGTATTAATTTTATTGATGCATATCTTTAGACATTGTGATTGGATTCAGAGAAAATCTCAGCAATTATTGGTGTAACTGCAGTCAGTAGGTTCAGCAGTAGTGTACAAAGAATCTCTATGATGCCTGCTATGTGTCTGAAACAGATCATGCGAGATAAATTCCTCCCTACTGTTAAGGGGCAAGCTAAGCTTTCATATTTTGATGGTTTTAGGAAAATTGATAATTTAGAAAATGTTTAATGCTGAATGTCTTTTGTCTCTGAGAGGTAACCCAGAGGTGTTAAGGGAAGATTTATCTAAGACAAAAACTGTGTGGTGGGAGAGTACAAGAAAGATCATCTCAGACTGTTGGAAAGAGCCTTTGCTATTTCTTTGTGAAAAAACCCCAATAATCTAGAATTTTTAAAGATAAAGAGGGGACAAGAGAAGGTTTTCACCTGTTCCTCTGGATTGTCTACTTTTTAAATTATTTTCTCCTATTTTTCTAGATTTTGAGGCTAGGAGTTGCACTATCCAATGGAGATATCCTTAAATCATTAAAATTTTTCTAAAGTTTTGCAGAAGTTATTATTTTTATTATATGCTAATTATAGTTATTACATGTAACAATACATACAGGTACATGTAATATAATAATTTAAAAAAATTAATGGGTGGTATAAGGCTATAAGAAATAAGACCTTCAAAGACAATATGATGTATTGACATGTAAAAATCAACCTGTTGTGTATTTATATTTTTGATATAAATTTTTACCAAATTCTTTGCTCTTCAGTTGACTTATTGGTAGTATTTACACTGGGAAGAAAACAGTATTAAACGATTAGGTCACAAGTTAAATTTACCCTTTTTAATACAGGCAAGAAAATACATCACTGATACTATGGGGGAGAAATACGCAGAGGGAGTCATCTTGGACTTGGAGAAAACATGGGAAGAGTCAGATTCACGTACTCCCCTCATATGCTTTCTTTCCATGGGCTCTGATCCTACAGACTCAATTATTGCTTTGGGAAAAAGACTAAAGACAGAAACATGTTGTGTTTCCATGGGCCAGGGGCAAGGAATCCATGCTCGTAAGCTTCTACAGCAGACAATGGCTCATGTAAGCATGAAACATCTGAATGTTTTTCTCTCTGTATTAAACACTTAGAAATAAAAATCCTGAGATAATGTTGTTTGGTGGGTAGTTAATGCTGATGCAAACCCCTACATTTATTTATATAAGTAAAGTATCCTAAATAAGAGAACTGTCTTTTCACAGTCCTTCAATTTGCCATAATAAGCTTCTTGATATTGTGCAGATGTTTTTCATTGAAAATTGAGTGCTTTTCATAGAAAATGGAATTTTTATAGTTGGTTGCAGACTGCTGAACATTGATGAAATTTTTTTTTGTTATGTCACCAGTAAATATTCTTCCATAGGCATTTCAGATTATTTTTCAGGTTTTTATTTTTAGTAATATGGATGTATTTTGTTAAATGAAGAAAATGAATTCCAAACATGCTATTGATAGTTACAGAAACTTGAGAAAAATGAGGTAGTATAGAAAGTTGTTTTATATTGCTGTAGTCTGAACTGGGACTTGGGAGGGACAATCTGGTAGCACAGGCATTTTACAAGAAGAGGAATTAAAGAACAAAACTATCTAAACTAAGATGAGAGGTTTCAATTTGGCATTCTTTGCACATCAGGTGGTACTACTGCTATGCCTGCTGATGTGAAAATACTGATCTTACTCTCCTGTGTTATGAACTTCTTTTTATAACTGTTTTACACTGGCTTTTGCTTCAGATTCTTGTTTGATAACTTCTCATAAGGAGCTAATTAGCAGATCAAATGAGAAGAAACCCATTCAAAAATGGGAAGAGGAGCACCTTTTGTTTAGTTAAGAGAAGTGCAGTTACTTTCCCTCACTGTCTCACAAGCCCTTTTAGTGAAGAAGTATGTGAGATGCCTATAATGAAATATGGTAATTCATATAAGAAAGTTTGACATCTGTTGATTGATAGCAACAGATTAATTGTGTATGTTAATTTGATTATTTTCTAAGCCTGACATCCTTGTGAGGAACAAGATTTAGCAGGTTGCTCTGAGGAGCTACTCCAGAGCTTCCTTATGTAAGTCAAAATTTATCAGGTTCTATCAGCACTGTAGTCATGACAAGGTATGTTTTAAATATATTGAAATGGAAGTGGTAGAGACAATTTGAAAAGACCAGATGAGACAAGTAGAGACCACTTGTTCAGGTGAAAAAACCAAATAAGCTAACACCATCTTTAGAAGAAACAGCCTTCAACTTAGTTCCCATCAAGGAGCGATTTCAGTTTGTGAACAATGTTAACATTTTTTTATATTCTATTGTTTTAAACTAGGGAGGCTGGGCACTTCTACAAAACTGTCACCTTGGGCTTGACTTTCTGGATGAGTTAATGGACACTATAATAGAGACAGAGTCTGTTCATGAAAGCTTTCGACTGTGGATGACAACAGACATTCACAAACAGTTCCCCATCACCCTACTTCAAATGTCAATTAAGTTTACCAATGAACCACCACAAGGGCTCAGAGCTGGACTAAAGAGAACATACAGTGGTGAGTGCTAGAATGGTAATGATTTAAAATTATTTAAATTATCACATTTTGACTGTGATGCTATTGTGTAGTCATGTTAAACTGGTAGTAGGTGTAAGCTAGTGTGAGGGACTGATCTCAATGATGCCAGGACACATCTTAGTTTTTGTTTTGAAAGTTAAAAAGAAGATTTGCTGACGTTCTGTTGCCAGAACTAATTGGATAGCAAAACAGGAAATGCCTTTTCTTACGTGTTGGCTCCTAGTATCTCAGTTAAAAGTGTTTGAATTTTTAATATTCTGTCTTTTGGCAGAAAAAAGACATGGTTGACTATCAAGTACTTTTTACACTACATAAAATGAAGGACAAAGATTCTGTGCAGAAAGCAACTTGATGTGTATTTAGCTGTCAGTAAATTGTGGGGTTTTATTCCCCTGAAGTTTACTCTTTTAATTTGAGCAACTTAATAACATGCCTGTCTCCTGCACAGAACACTTTGTGGGACAATAGTTTGCCCTTGGGAGAGGCAGGGAGCCAAGTGAGTATATCTAGGGTGATGTTTTAGCACTGATTTGAAGTAGTTTTGAAAAAGATGGTTCTCATAAAGCCCATTTTCAATCAACAGGTGTGAGCCAGGATTTATTAGATGCCAGTAAAATGGTGCAGTGGAAACCATTGTTGTATGCAGTAGCCTTTCTGCACTCCACTGTTCAAGAAAGGCGCAAGTTTGGGTCTCTGGGTTGGAATATCCCCTATGAGTTTAATCAAGCTGATTTCAATGCCACTGTGCAGTTTGTTCAAAACCACCTGAATCGCATGGATACCAGGAAGGTAATGAATGATTTTGTGGGAAAGGTGGATTAAGATGATGGATCTTTCTAGTAGTGAAATGTATGTAAATGCTTCCTAATAACTGAACTACAAGAGTGATTTTAACTTGTTGTTTTTTCCACAAACATTCGATATCTCGACTATACCTGTCTCTACAGCAGCAGACTTAGACTTTTAATCCAGTGCATATTTAATTTCTGTATTAATGTCTACATTAAAAAAAAGCCTTCCCAGCGATCTCAGAAATACAAAACTTAGAAGTATAGACCTTCTTGTCAATTCTAAGTGAATTAGTTAAAAAGGGATATTTAAAATATTCCTGTTTAAATCTATTTTGAGTAAAGATAATAGGATTTGGCCCCCCCAACCTATCTTTGCAGCAAGAAGAGATCGAAAGTGGTTTAAAATTATTATACAAGAATGTCTCTTATGTTTTTCACTTTCATATGGTCAGTTGTCATACAGAGAGGTCTGTGGCAGAGTAATTAACAGTTGGCATTTTAAGTTAAAGGAGAATTCAAATATATCTGTAACCTTGCTATCTTTAAGATGCTCTTGGATTTGTCAGTGAATTGTATTTTGAGAAATCCTTGCAGTTGTTCTGGGAATGCAAGACTATAATGGAAAAAAAGAGTAGTAGGAAACTCACTTTCTTCCAAATGGGACAGACATGATACATCAACTGTTTTTACTTAGACAGATCTAAGTAAATAAGAGGGTTAGCTAAAGTCAGTGCTTTCTGCTTGGTTTTAGGGGATCTCCTGGAGTACTGTTTGTTACATGATAGGTGAGATCCAGTATGGTGGTCGTGTGACCGACGACTTTGACAAAAGACTCATGAACAGTTTTGTAAAGGTTTGGTTCAGTGAAAATACCTTCAGTCAGGAATTCAGCTTCTACAAAGGATACAGCATACCCAAATGTACTATGGTGGATCAATACCTTCAATACATACAGGTTGGTAAATGAAAGCTAATCACTTGTTACGCATAAATTCCTGATTCTCTATTATTTTTCTTTTTTGTACCTGTACCTGTCTTTCATTTACAGATTTTTAAACTGATTTCTAGCAGTTTGCGTATTTATTAGTGACAACTGATCATTGTTATCAGTGTTATCATCCTCACGACAGCAACATATATTTTATTTTTCATGCAGTTTGCTTGTGGGACATACCTAAAGGCACAAAGTTATTAATGAGGGCAAAGAATGGAGTCCAGACATTTGGTACAACCCCTTTGAAATAAAAGGTCTAGCTATAGGAGAGTAAAAATTTATTATTATTATTATAGCACATGGTTGTTAAAACACAGCTTGCTTGGTGTGATTTGGGCTGTGGCATGAAAAATAGTTATAACAGCAAGTTATTTGGCTTAACACTATTTGAAGAAATTTAGCTCCTTACTTAACAGTAATTGAGAGTTTTTTCTGTTTTTTTATTTGGTTTTGTTGTGTGTTGAGTTTTATGGGTTTTTGTTTGGGGATTTTTTATGTGTTTGTTTAAAAATGATTTTCATCTAATTCTCCAGTTGTGCTCTTTTTATATTTTACTACATAGAGTCTTCCTGCTTATGACACACCAGAGGTGTTTGGTTTGCACCCCAATGCGGATATCACCTACCAAAGTAAAGTTTCCAAAGATGTACTGGACACCATCCTCAGTATTCAGCCTAAAGATAGCTCTGGTGGAGGAGGTGAAACTCGAGAGGCGGTTGTAGCCAGACTGGCTGATGATATGCTGGAAAAACTTCCTGCTGATTACATACCATTTGAAGTGAGTTAATGAAATTCTGGCAAAACCATTTGCTCCATCTTGCCTTTTATGGATTAACCCCCCCCCCCCAAACTAACAACCAACAACTTTTCTAGAAGCATGTTTAAATTAATTCATACAGTCAATACTTTGTATTTTAAAGAAGTGTGGCCAAACTATCAATGTTTATAATGAAGTCACTAAATGTGTACTGAAATGCTTTTGTAAGAACTTTTTCAGAGGTATTAAACATGTTAATACTTAAGTTGTTATTTGCACTATGGGGGTGATAGGATCATCAGCTTTTAACACTATAGGTTGTTGACATTATAAAATTTCTAGTTATGTTCATGCAGCTGTTTACTTTCTGGTTTTACACTTTTTTATTAAAAATGTATCAGTGAATTTGGTTAGAATACAAGATTGCCCGGCATTGTGGTAGTTCCCAGGCATTGCTGCTATGTTGAAGCAAAGTAGCTGGGGCAATGACTCTTGATTGGTTTGTGTGAAGAGAACCTTGGAACTGCTTGTTGGAATTAAAGCTGAATTCCTTGAACTTAGGTAAACAGCCTATAAGTGTCATTAGCTCAAAGAATTATATACAGACTAAATAATGACTTAGACTAAAAACATAGCCAGTCTCAGCATCATAGATTTCTCTTGGAACAAATCCTGAGTTTCCCTCTTGCAAATAATTCAAGGGAGGTGCCAAACTGACCATTTAAGCTCATAAATAAATATGTTATGCCTCAAAGGTATTATTTGGGCATAACCTTGACATAAAGCCAACTTTGTTTTTCACTTCTATTGAAGGATCTTTGGTTTTCTACCAACAGGTAAAAGAAAAACTAAAGGACATGGGACCTTTTCAACCTATGCACATATTTTTGCGACAGGAGATTGAACAAATGCAGGCAGTTATTTCTTTAGTGAGAAGCACTCTGACTGATCTAAAACTTGCCATTGATGGGACAATAGTTATGAGTGAAAATCTAAGGGATGCTTTAGATTGCATGTATGATGGAAGGATTCCTGCTAGCTGGAAAAAAGTAGGTGCACATCACTTGTTCTGAAAAGAAATAAAAAAATCTATGTCTGGAGAGACTAGATTAAACTGCTAGACTTATAGTAAACATGTTTTCAAACTGAATTTCAGAAGTGTTAACCAGAGCTGTGCAACTGCTGGAATAGATTTTGTGCTAAAATAAACATAGTCAAAACAAGCCTTGTTTCATTTATAAAAATGGAAATGAATGTGAGGCATGCAGATATTTGCCATTTTAACAACCTGTTGCATATTGGCAGGATAAAAAAGCCAGCAAGAGGAGAGAAATTTAAAGCATGGTGATGTATTTTAAAAAATAGCACCCACATTAGTGGGCTACGCTGGTGTTATTTATTTAACATATATAATTTATGTATGTTCCTTCATATATGTTTCTGGGTAAAGTAGAGGTGGCCTGTCCATCTTGGTCAAAATCAGTGTACTTTGAGTAACAGCCACATATTTACAGAATAGTAGACACTGGAAAGGACCTACGGAGGCAGTCTAGTTTAATCACACTTCTGAAAGCAGGGTCAATTAAAGCAGATTTTCCAGGAGTCTTCAGAATCAGAGGTGCAACCCATGCCACTGTTTGATCCTCTTCATAGTAAAAAACAACCAATCAAACAACCACCAGCCAAACAAACAAAAAAACCCTTAAATTGAAACAGAATTTCTGATGTTTCATCGTGTTCCCCTTGCCTTCTCTCCTATTGCTGTCAAGGATCGGGCTCCATCCTCTTCCATTGTCCACATGAGATATAAACATATTATATCCTTTGAGCCTTCTCTTCTCCAGGCTAAACAATCCCAGCTCACAGCCTCTCCCCACAGAAATTGTTCTCAGGGATAATTAGAGCTGGGATAATGGCAACTAGTGGAAAGAAAAATGGGGAGGTTTTTTTGTTGTTTGCTTGTTGTGTTTTTACTGACAAAGTGTTTATAATGGTACAAAACCTAGATGTCGGGTTTTGTACCATGAAAGTATGGTGCAAACAACACAGCTGTATCTCCACATAGTCCAAATTCAATTTTCCTTAGGTTTTATTCAGAAGAATAAAAATGCAGAACAGTTTTACAGAAATCGTGTTGTCTTTATATATTGACCTTGGAATTATAAAGACGTATACAATTTTTCTTCTTAGTTTATGCACCTGTCTAACCTTGCAAAAATGTCATAAAATGGACAATTACTACAGAGAGCATTGAACATGTAAATGGAAGAGTAGACATGAATTTGAACAGAGAAAGAATTTGCTTCAGGCTTCAGTGGGATGCAAAGTTTAAGCATGAGATTAAAGTTATGATGTGATAGATGATCTTCAAATATGCTTTGCTAATATTATATTGTTTATTACCGTGTGAGGATTTAGCTTTTCTTGACAGCAGTATGCCATTTTAAAGCATCTTTACTGTTTTTAGGCGTCTTGGCCTTCCAGTACACTTGGTTTCTGGTTTACTGAACTTCTAGAAAGAAACCATCAGTTTTACAAGTGGATTTTTGAAAGTCGGCCAAACTGTTTCTGGATGACAGGGTTTTTTAATCCTCAAGGATTTCTAACTGCAGTGAGACAGGTAAATTGTGTTTGAAGTCTTATTCTGCTTATTTTTACACGCTTTTAAAAATAAAATGTATTGTCTAATGAAGGATGAGTTTGTACACATGGGAAAGATGTGTGACTGTCTAATATTTCCCGAGTGAACTGCTCTTCCTTCACACATATTTTTTCAGTATATCAACCACTAACCTGTTAAAATATGTTTCCAGTGTTGACCAAGGCCCAAATAAGTAGAAACTACCTCACAACGTTATATGGTAGACTAGAAAAATATTTAGTCTCAGGTTTCCATTGAGATATCACTGAAAATGGTCATTAAGCACCATGAATTTGGTTTTTTCCCCCCTCTCTTTTGTTCCATGTTCAGTACTTACCTGATTGGACACTGGGCAGAAAAGCTATTCAGAACTAGTTTTACATTTCAGTTCAGCTGTTCAGTATCTGATTAAGTCTTTCTTCAGGAAGTGGGAAAGACTTTTCATTATTAATGCATATAAGTATGATATTTGATGTGTTTGCTAATGTATGTATGTTGACTTGGTGATTGTGTTGCAGTCACAGCAACTTTTTTGCTTTAAAAGCAAGCAATAAATGCCTGTGTTGGTCAGCATAAAGGGACATACTGGAGACAATAAGCATCTGGAATGTGTAAAATTAAAAAAGAATACTCAGGTGAAAATACAATAGGACCTCAGGAAAAAAAGCCCATACTTTCGGAGAATAGAATGAGGGTTAAGGTGTAGGAAAAATATCCCCTCTTACTCTGAGGTCTAGGTAGTGTAATCTAAAATTTCAGACATATAGCCTTGGAATTATGTAACAAAGTATTTCTTTTGAGTGAACAGTCCTAAACTGAGACTATCGTGTACATCCAAGCTTGTGCAAAAGGTTTACTAGCAGTATTCAAAACTGTTGGAAACTACAGAATTTTCTGGTTCCGTAAAAAGGAGCTGGGAATATGTAACAACCTAATATCCCAAGTAAATACCTAAGTGAGTTTCTGAGCTTTGCTGTATGGTAAAACAAATAGAAATGAGAAAGAGAAAGAGCCAGAATGATCACTGAGCTATAAACCTTGAGTTCTTTTAGATCATCCGAGTAACTGCTGTATGGGGCAAGCATTCATTTCAATTACTTCAAAGATTTTTGAAGCCATTGGAAGACCAGGATAAAACTTTGGTTTGCCGTAACTTATTTGCATGGAGTAGTAATGAACTGGGCAACTGAGAAATGAGTGTTGTCCAATCCATTATCTAACAGGGTTTTTTTCAGTGTCTTTACATAGCTTTATAGCTGAGTGAGTTCTTACTTGTTAAGAATACAGTTACTGAAAAGTAGAGGTGTAGGAAAAGGAAGGTAACCCCAGAAAATATGTTTCACTCGCCGTCACTCCCTTAGAGAAAAGTCAGAGTTCTGTGAACATGGATATTGTAAAGAATTGGTGGGGTGGGTTTTTTTTTTTTTTGTTTTTTTTCTTTTTTTTTTTCTTTTTTTTTTTTAACGAAGAGGATATGTTATGACCACACAAATTTATTTCTAATAACTGCTGGGAAAAAGGGTTCTGTGCTCATATGTGAAAGTGTAACCACCTAACTTTTTTTTGGTTTGGGCAGGAAATAACAAGAGCTAACAAAGGATGGGCCCTTGACAGTGTAGTGCTGTGCAATGAAGTCACTAAATGGATGAAGGATGATATCACAAGCCCTCCTTCAGAAGGTGTCTACGTGTATGGGCTGTATTTGGAAGGAGCTGGTTGGGACAGAAGAAACATGAGGCTGACAGAATCTAAGCCCAAGGTGCTCTTCGAGCTGATGCCGGTTATAAGGATATATGCCGAGAATAACAGTAAGTAACAGTATCGTAAAGGATGTTATTTCCATTGAATTCAATGTAACTATTTAACTGCATCAAAATCTTTTGGGCTGTAGCGATTTTCATGAGGCTGTTGATAATCATTGTATACATAGCAAATCTCTTTCAATGGGGGAGACTTCCAAGTCTTTCATTGAAAATGTGTTTTCAGATTTGCTTCATAATTGATAATAGGCACTTTTCTTAATATTTAGATTGGTCCCTATACATGGTCTTAATGGTGTTGAGAACTTTGTAACCCATTTACAGGTAGGCTGTACGTATTGACAATATGTATCCCAAATTGAAAATGACATCTTTCTTATACATAAACTCTGTGATCTCTGTAGCCTCCATAACCTAAATCTAAATAATCTCTTTCATTCATGCCAAAACTGAATGTAATTTTTATATATATGTATATATATATATATATATATAAACATATGTAACATATATCTATTAAAAACATATGTAACATATACATAAGTACGTATACACAACATATGATATACATGGATTATAATTTAAGAACACTATTTACTCTAGAGTGTCCATTTACATGTTTTTGCATCAGTTCCTAGGTGCTCATGTTAAATCTTAAACCTAGAGAAATTTCAAAGCATGTATGTCCTTCAGGTGGCAATAGCAAATAGAGAGCAGTGTACTATTGAACTTGGATTCAGTTATCCATTTGCCTTATGATATTCCCTTAGGGCCCTATTTTTTCAACTTAGTTTAATTGCTCTTTATATCTCTTCTGTCTTTTCAGCTGCAAAAGATCCACGTCTTTATTCATGTCCCATCTACAAAAAGAGCAGTCGAACAGATCTGAATTACATTGCTGCTGTGGATCTTAAAACCCGTCAGCCTCCAGAGCACTGGGTGCTCCGTGGAGTAGCACTTCTGTGTGATGTCAAGTAATGTTTAAAAAAAAAAAGAAGGTTTCCAGGAGGTCTTTTCTGATTTTAAATGTAAACATTAATATGTTGTTAGATACACAGTGGAACACTTCTAAAAATATTATTTCTAAATCATAGACTCTATTAGGGTATTTTTATAAAATTGTTCTCAATAAACCTCTGCAATAGTCTTATAAATGCTACATCTTATAGTGACATTAACTTTGGTGTCTTTGAAAAATCATGATGAATATTTAGTGCTCCTATAACTTATGTGTGCATAAGCACTCCTTCTGCATGCTTAATTATACCTTGAATAAAGATTAATTCACTTGAACATTGTTACTTTTTGGTAGTAAATGTTCTTGTATCAGGACTTACCTTCAAGACATATCACACTTTTTTCACTACTTGAAGAACAAATTCATTTTGTTACATAGGAAAACAAGCATTTGACAGTTGCCAAAATTCCTTACTATCTGGCACAGGACTTATAAATATGTAATGGATCAGAAGCAAACAGCTCCATAAGAATGAATGGATACTTTTTTGTGTGCTACTATACCAGTTTTGAGTCTCTCTTCATCAGCGTTGTTAGTGGATGGTCTCCCCTCCCCTCCTCTCCCTTCTCCCACAATACATGAGGTCTGGCTATTTTATTGATATTCCTTTCCATTGAAGGATTTCATTCCCTGTTTCTGCTATGAAGATGAACCAGGAACAGATAATTTTCCCCCCTGTTTTAAGGCATATGTCCAGGAACAGCAAAGGCAAACTGCTTGGAAAGGACAGTGGAGCTGGAAGCCAAGAGTCACAGCAGGGTGGGCAGGGCAAAGCTCTCTCTGACAAGGACACAGTCCCATGGCACCTGGACAAAAAAGAGAGCAACCAGGGCCAGCTAACATGTCAGTGACTGCCAGATGAGGCTATAATAACAGGGCAGATCTGAGGTCAAGCCCGAAAGATGGGTCAGCAAGTTAGGGCCTGAAGAGAGGAGGTTAACCAGACAATGGTGCACAAGGCTATAGTAAATGAACCAGGTCCAATCTGAGCTGTACCAAGTCTCCTGTCCAGGCAGCAAAACCTCTGGGACTGCAGGGTTATGCACTCTGGCCCCTGATATAATCCTACATTTCAAATGCTCATTGAACTTCCTCCTGCCTCATTTTTCTGTCCCTGATGGTGGTTTTGGAGACACCTAAAGGGCTGATGCCAAACCTTTTACAAAAAGAAAGCTAAAACAACAGAAATAACAGTAATGGCCAATATCAATTGTTTCACTGACCTAACAGCCTGACCAGTGTGGTGAGCTAGCCTTTTCCCTACTGTTCCCATAGAAAATCACACTTTATCTACAGCAATGGTGGTAGAAAAAATGCCCAATTTGAAATGTGATACTTGAAGCACATGTGGCTTGTAAATTCTCAGTATGGATGACTTGCCCAAGGATGAAATGTGCATCTTTTTCAGAGAGGAAGGTCTTAGTGAAAGACACGAGACAACAGCAACTTAGAATTCCAGTGAATATCCAGAGATCTCCTGGAAGCCAGAATACGGTGCTTCAAGGTTCAATAAAAACACTTCGATCCTTCTAACTTTATTTATTTATTGCCATGTCTAAATTAAAAGTGTTTCCTATAAAAGATTTTCCACATAAGTTATTTGTATCACTGTGAGTTATTTAAATGAAAAAAAAATTGTAATTCCAAGATGGAAAACCTCTACAACGAGAATTTGTTTGACAGAATCAATGTACCACCTAAGTTTTATTAGTGTTTTGACTGGAAAGGAATTTTGAAGTCTCCCTGTATTAATTTGACATAAAATTGAAAACAGTTTCTCCATCGCAGCACTTATGAATGACAGATGAACCAAGAATACTGATTCTCTCTGCTTCCTCTTCTAAAAAAGCCATTTTTGGGAATGATTAGCAGACCACTAAGATACATGACCTACTGAACTCAACAACAAAAATACACTGGCTTTTTTATGATTAAGTAAGCGTGCTTGATGTGTGAAGCCCATAGTGTCCAACTACATGGAGCTGCTAATATTTCTCTTTTAAGATTAATTCCTCCAGGAAAGGTTTTCCATCTGAGACAACAAAAAAGCTGCAGCACGTAAGAAAAAATAAAAAAGGGGCGGAAAGGAGAGGAGAGGAATTCAAGTTTCAAACACAGTAGGCAATCCAATTTGAAACTAGCAGTAAGTGTGGTTCTCATCATGGAAAAGGATTTTTTTCAGAAAAAAATTACTATTGCTGTGGTATATGTACAAAAATTGGATTAATAAGAAACTGCTTCTTATTAGGAAATATCCTTTATTAAATTATTTTCATAATTAAATCAACATTGAAGAAATTTTAGTTTTTCTTTATTATGTGAGCTTCTTTTTTTTCATTCCTTGCTTGGACAGTTGTCCTATTTTAATTACCCAGAGCTGGATGTACTAAGTGGCTTCCTAATGAATCTTGAAATAAAGCTTGACTAGTGTTCCTATTACCACATTTTAATTTTTAGCTTTCACATTCACCTTGCACAGACATTATAGGTGTATACAAGTATCTGAAGGCTTTTGGAACACATAGAACACTTGAAAAACCAATGCTGCAGAGGTGGTTGCATGAGAGACAACTTGCTTATCAGTTGTGTAAAACTACAGGCCTATTAAACAGATGGAATAAAAGAGGAGTTCTTGACATGTTTTTGGATCCCAGGATGTACCATTTACTGGTGCTTCTGGCATTTAATTTGCACTACGCAGTTTTTCCAAGGATTATACTAGTCTGTATCTTTTTTTCTTATAATAAAATTAAAACATCCAGTGTAAGTAATCATTATGAGTCTGTATATTAATATAGGAAAACATAATGAAAATTGGCACTTTAAAATCTAGAAAGCAAATATATGTTACCAATCTCTCTTTGCCCTTGAAGTCTACACATAAAATTAGAAATCTCTTGATATTTTCTTGCACATTCAATCTTTTAAACAAATATACAAAACAAAGAGCCATTGAACCAACACTGGAAAAGTTGGCAGAAGAAAAAGAGGGAAGAAAAGCATGGTTAAAATTAGAGCTGTTATTTAAAATGGATACTGCCCTTTAACTTTTTAGTAGAGTTATTATTTGCATTGCAATCACTTGGAGAACTGAAGGAGTTATTTTAGTTTTGCTGTCAGAGGGTATGAGCTATCCTATTTTGGTAAGAAAAACAACAGATGTTTGCTGATGTAAAAACATGATTTTTTTTTCCAAAGGTGTTATCTTAGAACAAGAAAATCTACACACAGAAAAAGAAGAGTTAGGAAACTCTGTGAAATGTCTGTGAAAAGAGGTTAACATGATTGAACAGAAGGCAGAGTAACTTGTTAAGACACTGTTTTTACATGAGTTGCCTGCAAATAACAAAATTTTCAGTTTCCCTGTTAAACTGCCACAAGAATGGCAGCCAATATATATAGCTCATTCTGCAAAGTGTCTCCCCCACCACCTTCCATTTCTTGAGTATAAAAGGTGTAATTTTTGCAGAAAAATGTAACCTGGAATCTCCTGTTAACTGACCTATTTAACTTGCTGTATTAAACATCACATTATGCTTTCCTCGCTTTATGCTGAATTAGTTCTCTCTCTTGCTCTGAGTGAACTGCAGTTCCAGCAAAATTATAGTAGCTTCATTTGGGAAGAGCACTGTAAGTGGTTCATCTTAGTTTTCAATGTCTTTTCTAATCTGATTAATATATTCTTAGAAAGGAAATGTTAACTGATGATGAAGCATATAAGCACTGTAGAAGATTGTGACTAGATTGTGTGCACAAAGAATACCTAGAAATGCTTTGTGAAGTAAGATATGCTCTATAAAAGTCCCTTCTGCAGGCCATACTTTTCACAAATCGATTCCTTTGTGTTAACTTTCAGTACTTATTAGGAACATGGGGAAAAATGTTAGTAGGGCTTGTTGTGGTCAGACAAGGGATAACTGTTTTAAACTGGGAAAGAGTAGACTTAGACTAGAGACAAAGAAGAGATTTTTTTTTTTTATAATAAAAGTGGTGAAACACTAAAGCAGGTTGCTTACGTAGGTGATAGATGCCTCATCCCTGTAAACATTCAAGGCCAAGTTGGATGGGGCTCTGAGTAACCTCATCTACTTTAAGATTGCAGAGAGATTGAACTGAATGACCTTTAAAGATCCCTTCCAACCCAAGCCATTCAATGATTTTATTACTTGTGTAAATCAGTATTGTTTTATTTAAAATACTTTGTGTAAAATGTGCAGATGAGAAAAAATAACCATTGCAGCCAAAGCTCAAATGACTGTGACTTCCAAGACAAAATGTTTACTTCATTTTACGCATGAAATAAGTTGTTTTGCATTTCTTTTTGACACTGCATTGTGGTGTAGTAAAGCTCAAAAATGCTTGTAGTATGATTTCCTTTTTGCATTTTGGTCTCCAACTTCTGCATAGTAATCCTAACACCTCTAATAAAGCTGATCTTTATTTTTTCAAAGTAAGTTGTTTCAGGTGAGTTATGCTTGACAAGCAATGAGTTTGTTACTTGGATAAAAGGAGAAACCAGTTAAGAAATGCATGATCTATGCAAAAGAGAAGAAATTTCACAGTGGGAAGAGGTACGTCAGAGGTACGTCACATAATGGGAGTGAAATCCTTATGAAGAGACATGATTGGTGATCTTTGGATCACAAAAATTTGATCAATTGGCATCAGTGTTAGGCTGTGCCATGTCAGCACTCTAAAAGTTCTGCTTGAACTCAACATACTAAGTGAGAAATTTAATACTGAGTTGGTTTTTTTTTTGGCAGATTTCAGTGAATCTCTTCTTGTTTTTTCCTGTTAAAAATTAAAAAGGCAATAATAATGCTACTGGAGATAGCTATATTCACTGGAAGAGCAGTAGTTTCTAGTCTTCATTTTACTGAATTAGTCAAATGGGAAACCAGACTCTGTAAATATCCAACCCATGTGTTCAGTGAAGGAAGTTTTATACAGCCAGAGATCTCAGAATACTACTTCATGAATAGGACACTCTTTTGCACTGTGTCGAATGAGTCCTTGACTTTGAAAAGAACGAAAACCTAGGGCAAAAGAGAAGGAGCAGGACCATGTGTGAAAGCAGAGATGGATTAGAATCACTTCAATATTTTACTGAATAGTCTACTTTTTGAAATAGTTTTAAGGAAAATGCTCTGTTTGTTTATTACTTGTAAAAGATGTTGTGG
The DNA here is from genome assembly GCA_013398615.1 of Brachypodius melanocephalos. Classification (NCBI taxonomy): domain Eukaryota; kingdom Metazoa; phylum Chordata; class Aves; order Passeriformes; family Pycnonotidae; genus Brachypodius; species Brachypodius melanocephalos. The sequence goes on along the minus strand of VZSR01001854.1, from coordinate 15,571,150 downwards.
TATCACAAAATTGTTGAGGTTGGCAGGGAGCTCTAGAGATCATCTTGTTCAATCCCCTGCTCAAGTAGGGTCTCCTAGAGCTAGCTGCCTAGGATTGTGTCCAGGTAGATTTTTGATTTCTCAAAGGGGTGGAAACTCCACAGCTGCTCTGGACAACTTCTGCCAGTGCTCAGTCACCCTTATAGTGAACAGGAAACAAGTGTTTCCTGATCTTCATGTAGTACTTCCTATGTTTCAGTTTGTTCTCTTTGCTTCTTATCACTGGGTGCCACTGACGAGAGCTTGGCTCTGTGCTCTTTACATCATCCCTTCATATATTTGCATATATTAATAAAATTCTCCTTGAGCCTTCTCCAAGCAGAGCAGTCCTACTCTCTCAGGCTTACCTTGTGGGAGAGACATTCCAGTCTCTTTATTATACTAGTGGCCTTTAATTGGAGTCCATCCAGTATTGCTGTAGATATTATGGCAGATTTCTTTTACAAGAGTTGGTACATTTCTGGTTCTTAACAATGCATATGCTATAGGAGCAGGTATTTAAAGTACAATAGGACAACTGGTTTTCCTATTCCCACTTTTGTACTGTTATGCTTTTACCAGAAGCATTCATTCAAATGACTTAAATTTTTTTTTTGTACATATAAAATGTATATAAAGTGGTGGTGTGCCTGCCTCTTCAGTCTGGTTAATGTGCTGTTGGTTGGCTGCATTGTAATGAAAACTGGTAATTTTTTAAATTACTTCCTTTGATGTAAAATTGAATTTGATATAAAATTTGCTTGTAATGCCACCTGAATATAGAACTACAAGACAGTTACTGAGACTTGTGATATGTTATGCAGGTGTGGGAAGTTAGACATGTACAATGTACTTGAGTTTTTCTCACATTAGATAGGAAAATTTCAGGAATACACTGTGGTTGCAATTATTATACCAGAACTTTGAGAATTCTGTTACCATTCCAAATTTTCCTAACATCTTCGTTGTATGCTAGTTTCACATTGCCTATGACTGTACTGAAAGCAGCAGTATTTGACAATTTGTGTTCAGGAATTGGACCTGTCTGGAATTTGGATGTTGTCAGTGAATGAAGTCACATCAGTTTTTTCCCTTTTTCTTGTATCACTGTATTGGATATATGGAAATCAGATTTGTTCCAAGGATTAGACTGTTGGTATTTGTAAAAGGCTCTGACAGTTAAAAGCATCAAAACACTACAGATGTCTTTATTTTTAGCAGCTCAGGGCTTTGGTGCAGCTACTGTGTCTTGTACCTGATGGGTTCACAAGCCAAGCTCTGGCAATGAGACAGACAATAAAAAACATCTTCCTGCTTTTTTCTCAAAAAGAAATTGTTCCCTGCATTAAATGGAGATAAGAGAGATCTGAGAAGGGATCAAGGCAATTGAAATGAGAACAAAGAAATTTCTGCCATTCATATAAACAAGGTTAAGGCTAAGAAGCAAAAGCTTTAGAAATAAAATTCATCTCTGCTCCTGAACTTGTTGGGTAAAATGTTCTGGTCTGATTTAGTTTCCTTTTCACTTTCTTTTTTTTTTTTCTTTTTTTCTTCCCAGTGGGAATATATTAATTTCTTGATTATTATTTAAACTTCATAATTATTGTTGGAAATTATAAATGTAGAAGTAATAATTTTGGATATATCAATTACAATTAATACAGGTCTAGTAAAAGACATAGTAGATGATTCACTTTTTTATTAACTAATAACAATAATCTTTAGCATCTCAGGCCAAATCAAATAAGTTATGAAAAATACTAAATTAGTATAGGGTAAAAGCATGCTTTTAGTAATAAGAATTTTCTTCTTACAAGATGAAAATTTTAATTTACTTTTTGATGACAGAGAATTTATTTGAACTTTAGCAGCAGAATAAAAACCACTTAAGAACTTTAAAGTCAGGTTTTTATTAAGTTGTGTAATACTTTGAGTCTGAAATTTATCATAGAGTTAAAATATATCAAGTGGCAGTCTTTGACCTATATATGAAAAAGTTCAGCTAATCACACTTACATGTAGTTATATATTAAAATGTCTCTTACACTTATAGACAGTTAATTGCAGTTATCAGAAAGCTGCTTAAAGACTGAGGCTTTGATTAAGGTCTGTGTCTGAATGCTTAATTACACTACTCCTAATAAAGTTGCAAGGCAAAAATATATAAACCCCTGATGTTTCATCTGAACAATTTTATTTTCCCCTGATAACTGGTAATCTTGCATGCCAAAAATAAAAATTATAGACATATAAGTATTTTGGACATAATCAGCTTTTTAGTCCCAAGAGATTCAGCACCTAGAATGTGAGAGTGAAGATGATAATCCCAGAGCATTCTGAAGTGAGATATCCTCTGGTCTACCTGGAAATACTAATTTTAATTATTATGCTGTGGAGAAAGAAAAAAAGTGACCGAACTTCTCATTTGAATGCAGGATCAAGTTCTGACTGCTTGAAGTGTCTGAGCAAGAAAACAGGTTGAAGAGGAAGGAAAGTTGCAGTGACTTTCGGTGCCACAGTGAAGAGCTTTGGTGGTATCTGAGAGGAGAAGCCCAGTCATTGTCATGAGCAGCACTGTAACAGCAGCACACCCAAGCAGGCACTAACTAATTTCTTTCACTAACAAAATTCTGTATTCTCTCTTGTTTTGTGGTCATTTTCAGCTTATGCAATCTTTAGTATCTTGGTTGTGTTTATGATGCAAAGAACTACACAGTGTTTGTTTTAGTGGCTTCTCTCATGTTGCTGAAATGTAGTTGCCCCTAAATTTTTGCACTGCAAGCTTGGAGAAGCCTAACTCTCTCTGTGTAGGTATTTTAAGCATCCAAACACCTTTGCATTTGGTAAGATTTTAGTTAGGTAAACCATTTCAGAAAGACAGATAGGAAATTCTCTTAGGGAAACCTAAGAATTCCTTACCAGCAGCTCTCAAGGGACCAACTTAATGACAGTTGTTGGCAGTATGTTTTTTCACATTTGTTTATGCAGGAGTAATGACTGTGACATCTTGGAGCCATTTTTCTATGAAGTAAAATGTGTCCTTATTCATCTTTGTTATCAGAGGCCAGCACTGACATTCATTTGTTCAATTTATTTTGGAAAAAGGAAGTTTGATTTTTATTTTTAAATTGCTTTTGTGTCCATTGTAAGTTGCAGAATTCCTTGACATCAGAAAATGCCATCTCACATAACTGATGCCTGTTTCCCAGGCAATATTAAGACACTTCAGTGAAGCTGAGAATCTCATGTGAAATTGCCACTCTCCCAAACAAATCCAAGTTAAAATGACGTATTTATCTTATTGTAATGGTAGGATTACACTGCAATTAATTTTAAGACAATAATAAGGATTTGCTTTTAGTTTATGCTTCACATTAAAAACAAACAAAAAAGTAGTCATTAACTTGAAGTTATAGACACTGAGCTATCCCAGTTAAATATGTGAAACACAGAAAGTAAAAGATAGAAGTCACAACTAGTGGCAAATTTATTCATCCTTGTTAAAGGTGTTTATTCTGTGAGGGAAAGACTTTGATTATCACTTCTTTTCTTTATGCTTCTTTTCCCTTTCCACTTTACCGTCTTCCTACATTTTCTTCTCATTAGTATTACAGTGTTCTCTGAATTGACATATGATTCAGCACTCTGCTGAATCACAGACATGACTATATAAAACATTTTACTGCGAGTGGAATGAAAAGAACAGCTGCTCAGATACCACATCTCTTTTTCTGAAGCTGTTGGAGCCAAGGCTCGCTAGGTGTCAGCAGAGTAGTCCAGAAAAAGAAGCCTTTTTTCCCCTGAGAATTAATAAAGGAAGTTGCAGGTAACAGTTAAAAGTTCATGCGTGTAGGAGATGAAGCATATTAGGTAGTTGTTTTAGTTCATGTTAACCTAACCTAGAAAACCAGTGTTATTGTGCTTCCCGTGCCATCAGCTCTGTTTTTATTTCATTGTCAAGCTGCTTTTCACATGTACAAAGTCTCATTTTGTGTCTAGGGAATAGTGACTGTGTGCTGCATTTCAGGCAGTAAATGAGAAAGACTGTAAGCTAGAAAAATGATCTCTCAGTGAACTTTTCAAAATACCCAGTCTGCTCAGACATGAGGTCTGCAGACTCTCATGAATAACTTTCTCTTCCGTTTCCTGTGTGTTACCCTGTTCTGTTGTTTATTCTGAAGACAAGTAGAAATTCTGCATTTTAAAATTATTATTTTTGATCTTTATTCCACTAGTTGATAAAAATTTGTGTATTTTCTCTGGCTTTTAGCTAGGTCTGACACAGAAGATAGCATCTGCCTTCACACTCAAGGGAGTTATGCTTGCCAGCCATTCAGATGTCATCTTTCACTGGCACGCTTCTTTCAGGCTAATGCTGGGCTCAACAGTGGGTGTTTATTTTATTCTTTGACAAACTCTATCTACTGATAGATCTGCTTCCCTCAGAACCTTGCCTTCCTTTGCCACTGCCTTTTAAACATTTTGGCTTACTCTTACAGTTTGCAAAGGCTTGCCTTGCCTCACAAACAGTGTGGAACCAAACAGCTCAGAAAAGCATTTTTATAATCAAAAATTAACTCTACCTGGAACCTCTGTAATGCTAGCCATAGCTTGCTCCTGGAGAACAAGCAGCTTCTAGTACATGACATGCAATAAAATGTAACTGATACAATCCACACATAGGGTGCATAATTTTATGCATTGAAATATATACACATTTATATGGATATGAAAATGATATATGGCATTATAAGTTTTTAAAATATTTGGTGTATGATAATCCCTGGAATAGCTTTTTTTACTTTGTTTTTCACACTGGATGCTCAGTATCCACATAGAAGCAATTGCTAAGTGACTTAAGGAAATGTGCGTGAAAAGTGAAGCTTATTTTTGTAATTATTTATGGAACTATGTAGTGGTTTTAAAATTTGCCAATTTCTATTTCCCGAATTATGTGTAGTGGTTTGAGAGCCTACTAGAATTACTTACTCTTTTTCAGCTGTGAGATAGGATTAGGAGAGAAGCAAAACAGGCTTAAAACTTAAAAGGGTATAAAGACAGGTTTCTTAACAAAACTACGAGAGAAAAAAATAATAAGAATCAGAATAAAACCTTCAAAACACTTCCCTTTCCCCACAAGTTTCCTTTCCCTTCTCATGGACAATGTATAGAGACAAAACTTAGAACCCTTGGTCAGTTTACCACCTATAAAATAGTCTTTCATCAGTTCTTTTAGAGAGAAAAATCTCTTTTAGTCTACCATGGAAACTTCCCAAGTTTCCGTGGCAGACCAAAGAAAGAGTAGTCCTCTTGTGGCATTTTAACTCTCACAAATGCAGCCTCCCAGGAATCTGCAGATGCAAAGTCCCTCCCATATTACACAGCCTTCCCACAGCTGCATTATGGGCCATGGATCTCTTGGGTTATCATTTTGAAGAAGAACGGTCCCGAAAGCAAAGGTTTTTCTTCATCTCTAGGAACAGAGATCTTTTCTCTTTCTAGGGGCAGATCTTCATCTTCATCTTCATCTTCATCTCATCTCTCTCTGTGTTCAAGCTTCTCCCAAGATCACAGCTACTTCAATATTTACTTAGTCCACCAACAAATGCCTTTGCTTTTATCTGCAATCTGAACACTCTTATCATCTCCCCAAAATGTATTTTTATGACTTAAAAGGATATTCTAGCATATTATGGTCTATTACCATAGCTCACAAAAGAATTTCAGCCTCAAACCAAGGCATCTTCTCATTCTCTTCCATCTGGAATGTAACTCTTCCTTCACTGACTTTCATGTCTTCATATTGTCTCTCTCTGTGTTTTCACTCTGTCTTTTCTCCCACTCAGAGAGGATCTAATGTTTTGAAAATTTCATCTGTGTTTCCGTGCCTTTGTTCCAAATTGCCTCGGCTGACCCTGGCACCAGGACAAATCAGAAGGTCCCGTCTGTAGCTGCTCTACTTTGGGGTACCTGTGGGTTCTTTTCGCCCAAAGACAACGTCAGAGACGGCTGTGGTGAAGTGCAGAAAGGGTGGCTCCACTGAGAGTTTCACATATCAGCTTTTATTGTCCATAGTTGGAAAACAGCAAGGCTATGAGCCTGGTTCAGTGGAATTCCCTCAGGAGAGCCCCCCGGCCGTCCCTGCCCCTGTGTTTTAAAGGGAGGTGTATCCCAGGGGTGGATAACACTGGAGTCCAATAGTAAAGACACAGGGGATGGTTCAAAACAAAACAGACAACAGGTATCACCAGTGGAAATAGTGGGGTAGGGAGGGGAGCTGGTACTGGCCAATCACTTGACCAGCCTCTCAGAAGTTTCTAGAAGAAAGGGAGAGTTCTTGGGGTGAAAGGCAGGGCCCCAGGGGGTTGTACCTTATGACTAACAGAATACAAACTTTAGGAAAGACCAAAATAAGTTTTGGGGAGGGGTACGTAGGGCAAAACCATTTTACAAAACTTAACAATAACTAATAAACATGGAAAAGCTAAAAACACACCACCACACATCTGTCAAGGAAAGAGCTAACATTCTCCCAGCTCTGCAGAGCGAAGGATGGTTCTACCCTGGGCAGTGGTTGAAGGTAGTAAAATCAGGCCGTGCCAGGCTGAGCCAGAATCTCGGAGTTCTGGCTGCTGTGGGGCCGCCTGTCCAGCTGCAGAGCTGCCTTTGTTCCCGGCTGCATAGTCTGGGTTCATCATGGCTGGGGAAGAGCCTGGCCCTGGCTGCGATGGTGGGGCGGGGAGGGCCCGGCTCCTCAGCAGGGCCCGCCCAGCCCTGCCAGGCCTCTCGAGGCCGTGGCTTTAGCAGCAGGATGTTAGCAGCAGCTTGGCCCTGATCTAGCCAGGAATGGGCCTGATCCAGCCAGGAACGGGCCTGATCCAGCCAGGAATGGGCCCTCTCCTCCTGTCCCCCTGCCCGGCAGTCCCGGACCCGGCCCTGACCCGCGGCCTGGCAGCTTCTTGGGAAGGAGGCAAGGAGGGAGCCAAGGCCTCTTGTTACCTGTTCCCAGGTTGGAAGCAAAAGAGAGTTTTCCTAGGATTTCTCTGATTTTAACTCTGTGTTCACAGAGGCGTGTCACCTTTCTAGTGGCTTTAGCAGATGTATTCAAACCTAGTAACTGATGGGTTTTGCTATAACTTTCCTGGAAAAATCCCTTCCTTGCAAAACCAGCACAAACTGATTCAGCCTCTAAGCAGGAAAGTGCGGATATTGGCTCATTGAGGAGGCTGAAAAGTTCATCCTCTGTGTCCGATGAAATTTGTTGAGTTAGAGATGAGTGATGCTGCAAGGTGGGAAATAATGACCTCTGAAGCTCAAGGAAGAGTATCAACAAAAATGAGTTGGCCCAGTCTAAGACTAGGCAGTATTAAAGGTGTGAAACTGCTAGGTAATATTTAGCTATTGCAAATGGTCATGACAATGCATCCTCTAAAGAAGTAAAGCACTGAACGTAATTCTTTTACCTTTATATATTTCCTGGGATTTATGGCTTTAAAGATAGTGCTCAACATGACCACTGCAGCATTTAACTTCAGTGTTGGTGGAACAGCCCTATTTAAACACTATGGATCACATAGACTGTTTTGTTACAAGGGTACATAGGATGAAGAACAAGTGTCTTTTGCCTTTGCCATATCTGGAACATTTGTCCAGAAACAAAAGAAACCCAAGACCCCAAAATTACTTCAATGGTAATTCAGTAAAGAAGCAATATGGGGTTTTCTGTTAATGTAAGTTAAAAATTATTTAAATTTTTTTCTTTTTTTTTTTTAACATGAGAAAAATAGCTTATTATTTATTTAAACAAAAATAATATCCATGCTAAAAATAACCAACATAGTGTGAAAAGTTACTGAATTTAATTTTTCAGAATGTGAAAAATGGTGTGAACATCAATGTCAATAGTACAAGAGAGGGAATCTTGTGTGTCTTAAATTGTGAATGAATAAGTGCATGTGAAAGAATTGTCCCAATTCTTATAAAATCATGTCTTTAGATGTGTGTAACAATACAGGGATAATAGTAGTAATAATAATAACAATAACAACAACAATAATAATAATAATAATCTTTTGCCTGTATGTTTTTCAAGAATCATATTTAAATATCCTGAAAGCCAGCATAACTGACTGCATCCTTACTTCCTTGTTCAGGATCTTGTGTTAAGAAGAGGTACATTTTCATGTTATGTTAGCTTTTGATAAAGTTAATTCTTTTCTCAGATTGGGCATCAGTGTATGATCACTCTCTGCCTTAAACTTAGTGAGATCAAGTAGCTCCATGTAGCATGTTGCATTTTGAGTGGATCCTGCACAGTATGTAAACCAATACAATAAATACTATCAGGATCCCTCAAATTATTCTCTGTGAGATTTTAATTTAAAGTGCTAAGGATAAAGATCATTAACAGTCTTGTTTGTAAATGTCTCAACTGCTGTATATAGCACAGTGTTTCTTGTGGTCTATAGTAGGGTTTGGTTGCATGAATTAGATTTCAAATCATGTTAACAGTGGTTATTTTATAACAAAGGAGTTATTTTAAGTCGGGCATTGATGCAAGCGGCCTGAATAATAGCAGTGACAGTGCAATTGCTTCATCTTGCCATAGTTAGCTCTGGAACACCAAATGTTCATATGGAACACCATGTGAAATTCTTTCTAATATTGTAAGAAATGTTCTAGGGCTTATTGTAGAAGTCTGAAATCGATTTTGCTGGCAAATAGAAAAAAACCCCAACAGATTGCAGGTGTATCAAAATTGTTACGTGATGTTTATTTGGCTGTCAATGCACAGAAACACTGTGGTGTCAGAGTTAATGTCAATTATTGAGAGAGTGCAGGAGTTCCCGAGCAAGAGAGCAGCTGTCACTGGGATCAGGCATACCAAGATAGCGATGTTTCTGGAGACCCACAGGTTCAGTTCATTGCCACATGCATTCTGTGAAGCAGTGC
>VZSR01001854.1:15520143-15562080 GCA_013398615.1 Brachypodius melanocephalos | reverse complement strand
AAGGCAGAAGTGTCTTAACATTGCAGATTGCTTCCTTGGCATAATAAAAGTTATTGACATAATTTTTATAGACACTCACCTGAACCAAAAATGAAAACAAAAGAAAAGAAGCCAGAAAAAATCATGCATGTTTTTGAATACAGCAGAACTTTCTGGAGGAAAAAAAAATCAAAATTCACATCCACTGATGACACTGGCCTGAAAAGTTTAATTTTGAAAATATTGCTTTTTAAAAACCTTTGGGTACTTTGTTATTTTGCATATAGTTTGTTTAGTATTCTGAGTTGGAAGAGATACACATTGAAGTCCAACCCTGGCCCTACACAGAACACCCCAAGAGCCACACCATGTCCTGAGAGCATTGTCCAAACACTTGAACTCTGTCAGGCTGGTGCTGTGACCACTTCCTTGGGGAGACTGTTCCAGTGCCTAAACACCCTCTGGGTGAAAAATCCTTTTCTAATATCCAGCCTACACTTACCCTGACACAATTTCAGGCCATTCCCTCAGGTCCTGTCACCAGTCACCACAGACAAGAGATCAGTGTCTTCTCCTTCTCTTCCCCTCACTGGGGTGTCTCCTCACTCTCCCCTTCTCCAAGCTGAACTGATCAAGTGACCTCAACTGTCCCTCATAAGGCTTCCCGTCAATGCCCTTCACCATCCTTGTGGTTCTCCTTTGGATGTTCTCTAAGAGTTCAATGTCTTTTTTACATTGTGGCACCCAAACCTGCTCCCAGCACTCGAGGTGAGGCTGCCCCAGCTCAGAGCAGAGCAGGATAATCCCCTCCCTTGCCTGGCTGGCCATGCTGTGCCTGATGCCTCCCAGGACAGGGTTGGCCCTCCAGCTACCAGGGCAGAGTTGACTGAGATTGAACTTGCCATTGACCAGAACCCCCAGGTCCCTTTCCACAGCACTGCTCTCCAGCATCTCCTTTCCCAGTCTATACACACAATCAGGGTTGCCCTGTTTCAGGTGCAGAATCTGGCACTGTTGAACTTTGTACAGCTGATGATTGCTCATCTCTAATTTGTTGAGGTCTCTCTGTGAGGCCTGTCTGCCTTCGAGGAAGTCAGTAACTGCTCTGAGCTTAGTATCATTGGCAGACTTACTTGATATTCCTTTGAGAATGAAGTCCAAAATTTAAACCAAAGTGTCAGTTCCATGTTTCTATCTTTTTCCTTTCTTTAGTGACAAGAGCACACAGGAGTGTGACAAGAGATATAGTAACAGAAACAGAGAAATTCTGAATGGTTTTATGGCTGTTATGAAAAAAAAAAAGAAGAAAAAGGACAACCCCTTTGATATAACCTCTCTTGAATTTATGCTTAAGGCACATGCTAAAGTGTTTATAAAAATGAAAGTACCTAATTTTGATATGCTCAAAAAAAGATAATTTTTACAGTGAGACTGTATGGAAGCATGCATCTTTCTGGGGATAAAAACAAGTCTGACCTCTGTCTTGGGTAGTCTTTAATCAAGTGATGTGTTCTTGAATAAATAAAAAAATAGGGTTTTCAAATCAATCAACTACAGCTTAGCTTATTTTTGAGTGGCATATAGTGTTACCGTAGTGACTGATAGAAATTTTTATAGACACTGGCAATTTGACTGTAGAAAACCTGCAAGACAGAATTATTATCTTACTATTTTTGTGAAAATTAAAAGCAGACTTAAGAAATGTAATTCAGTAAGTGCAGTACTTAAAATTGATTATATCTGAAATGGACACTAGAAGCTTTATGGTTTAAGTCATAGTGTGCTGAATATTACATACTGAAAACTACAATTAACAGCGGGAAATCTGTATTTTATTAAAAGAAGATGTATGGGTTCTGTAAGAGGCGCTGTGTAAGAAAATAACACATTGTAAGGGAGTACAGAAATTGAATGCAGCATCAACACAAGACAGGACAAATGTTTGAGGAGAAAGTGGTTATTTGAGTGTAAGCAAGCCACATAGCAAGTATTAAGCTTGATAGAAGATCTTGGAGCTACCTTGACTGTGAAAGTAATATAGCAATTAAACACATTTCTTTCCGGCTTGTTCCACTTATAATGGGAACATAAGTCATAATTAATAATGGAATTTATTTGATAGTTCATGAAGATTACTACTTTTGCAACTGGGGATGTCTTGGCCAAATTTTTACTGTTGAGATGTAACTGTGGTTTATACATAGTGCAGGGTTATCAGGACTATTATTAGCATTTGCAGATAATTTAGTCTTCAGGTTTCCTCTGACTTTGCCACTATGCTGACTGGAGACTCTTTATCCTCAATATAAAGAGTTTCTTGTGACTCCTTGGGGATTCGGGAATAATGCTAAGATTGGCATATGAAAGAGTTTGGGGAAAACCCAGGACATGGTTAAAAGCAGGTGAGAGTAGAGGAAGAAGGAAAAGATATGAGCTGATTAAGGAACATAAAAGTTTAAGACTGGAAAACAGGGAAGATAACAGATGAAGCAGGGGGAGAAATGAGGTAACAAAATCAGCATAGGAGCCTAGAAACAAGAATGGCCTTTTGCAACTGTAGAATGCTTTTGCAAGGCATGACTTTGCTCCAATGAATCCTATATCTTGATATTAATTTATTGGAAGAAGAGTGGAAATGAAACTTAGCAGTTATAAGTGTATTTTCCCATATGTTTGCATTACTGTGGAATTCCCTGAAGATAATTTCTGGGCAGTTAATTACCCTGAAGTGTTCACTGCTGTTCTGTAGTCTCAATTGGGAGTCAGTAATGAGCTCTGTGCCTCTTTGTTTCTTTCAGACAACCTATCCCTGTCCAGTTTCCCAATCTGTTATCAGCTTTATAGTGTTAAGCTTCCTAAAAAAGAAATCGTTTTAAACATTTTAATACAAATAATGTATTTATTCTCTCAGAGCTGAACTGTTTCTTTTTTTTTTTTTTTTTTTTTTTTTCTAGAATCTCTTTTGTTGAAGTGATAAAACCCATGGCAATGAAATGACCAAATGCTGGCATTTGAAATGTTTCTATGAATTTCCTTTTGTTCCTGTTGTTTCTATGGAGTACTCGCTGTTGCTATGTATTTTTTCTCTTTGTGTTTGCCAGAACACGAATAGCTGGGTCAACACGCTTGTGGTTTTAGTGGGGAGTAACATAATTGCTGCTTGATTAGGGGAGGTATTTTAGAAACAGATTTCTAAGACAGAAAAATCCCTATAATATTTAAATTTCCCTAGCAATGGCATAATCATAAGTAATTAGCTAAACAAGCCATGGTTAATTGCGATCAGGTAACAAGCTTTATCTTGGCAAAAAAAGGCCAATGAAAAAATGGGTGGAAGTAAATCTAAACAATATTTGATATAGTGGTATCCTGAACTTTGCTGCTAAGTGTGCACTTGTGCATCTCAATCTAGTCTCTAGCGCAATGGAGCAGTGATTCTTTAATTATTTTAATCAATATTACACAGTCTGACAGGTTAAGTAGATACCTGCCATAGCTCACTAAACTTGAAAAAAAAAACCCTTTCAGCCTGTGTTCTCGTGGGTGCACTCAGATGGATGCACTTTCACCTAAAAGGCATGCACATGCCTGACAGCAAGCTTTTGGGAAGTGTTTTGAGTAATGAAAATTTTAACAGTTAATGGGCTGTTTTTCAGAGATGTGAGAGAAATCAAAATGAAGAATGCACTACCAGCAGAAACTGGCATGTTGTATCTTCTTGTCCCACTTTCTGTGTTATATTTGACTACTGAATTTTGGCCACATGCATTGCATTTTATTTTTCTGAGGAATGTTGAATGTAATTAATAAACTAACAAAATAGCAAAATTGTGTTTCTTGGTTTTTTTCATTCACAGGCTGCAGAATTTCCCAGTCAGTCAGATCCCACAGCCTTGCAGTTTAGAATGTGCTTCAACATGAAAATGAATTTTGTCATCTCAAATATCATGTTGATGGAGAAAATATTTTCAAAATTCTTAATTGCAACCAAGCAGAAAATTGAAATTTCTTAATGCAACCAAGATAGAATGTAGTATAGAGATGAAGCAGCTCAGAGGTGAGAGGAGTTGATTTGCACCACCAAGTCCCATTGTGGCTGAATTCTGACCCCTGCACAGGCACAGTTTCAGCCCAATGAAACCTCACGGATGCCAAGAATTTCCTGCCAGGATGAAAAATTCGCACTTCCAGCATTCATTTTAATGAAGGATTCTGCATATATACAGATATGACTCTGAATTACTAGAGATCCCCATCTCTGAAGAGAAGACATAAAATAAAAATGTAGTAACTCAGTGCAGGAAAAAGAGCTTTGAAAGCATGTCCGAGAAGTGTGTAGCCCAGATTGTTTTAGTTATACAGCAGGACCAAAACTCATCTGTTTGCATAACGTCAAATTTTACAGTAGAAATGACTGTGCATGGTCAACTAGGAATAACAGGGTTGAGGGGTATCAGCAAAGGAGTTGAAACAAATGCTCACTGCCGGCCTTGCCAGTGTGCCATCCTGTGCCAAATGTATAATGAACTTCTGGCAATACAGTGGCCACATAGTACCAAGATCATGGGTATATGAGGCTCCTTATTAAACTGTGAATACTCCATATCCATTGTTTATTATATGCCATTTGCTTTAGGCTTAGAAGCTCATTAAAAAGATGCATTGTGACCTTTAGAATTTTGAGGGGTGTAATTTGCTACATAGTTTCAATATTTTGATAGTTTTTCTCAAATGAGTTCTGCGCTTGGAAGAAACTATAATATGGACTAACTTGTTATGATGCATGTCAAAAAATATGTTGCCAAAAGCAGATTTAAGAATGTGCTATAGTTTTACAGACCCAGTTAACATACAGTGTTCCTAGCCCTCATAAACCAAGAGATAGCAGATAATTGTTTAGAAAGTTAGAAAAATCTGTGAAGATACAGCTTAACCGAAATTCTTTTTGAAGTGAGACCCTCACCATATATTATAACAGGAATAATTGGACACACTGGGAAAAGAAGTATGTACACTAACCATGAAGGCACTTCAGCATTAATCAAAAAACCTGAAACCACTGTCAAGGCTCAATCATTCTTTGATGAAGTGGGCTTTAGAAAATACTTGAAAAGAATAGAAATGCACAAGCCGTGAAAGGCATCCTGAACTGGCAATACAAAAGCTACTGTTAGGCCAGCAAAAGCCTCCTATTGTTACCTGTAATGTTACCTTTTGGAAACAGCAGTGTCCTGGTAAGAGTGAAAACGGCAGTTTGATGTATCTTTATTCAGAATGATGGCAATTAAAATGGATGCTCACACGCCATTCTTGATGACAAAAAGATTATTTGCTTTACACAATGTCTCTGCTCATGGTATCATCATAAGCCTGATAACCCTTCATAAGCCTGGTTCATGGTACCATCTTTGTTAGAGTTTACTTCAGTAATACATTTTGCTGGCAGTATCACCATTACTGATTTTGTACCGAACATGGGGTTTTTGCTCTGTTTTCCCCACCAAAATGTCACTAGGCATCATAATGCTTGACTGCACTTGCTGCATGTTATTTCATACTTACTGTGTCCTTGCCTGCTGATGGGATACTACCCCAGCTTCTCCTCTGTGAAGTATGGATAATTCATGTCCACCTAATGCAAACAGATTTCTGAGATCACCTGAACACTGGTAGAAAGTCTTGTCTTCATTAAAATTTCTCTTTTGAGTTGAAAATGGAAGGAGAAATTGGGGAAAGAACGTGGCATGGAGTGATCATTAGAAGCAGCTTTCAAGGGAAAGAAAATTAGCATAAAATTTCACTTTCACAGACATTTAGTCTTCTTGGTGATGTATATTTACATTGTGAATATAATCAAAAACATTAGTGATGATGTTTCGTGGTAAGATGATGAACGATAGAAAGCTGCTGGACAAAGAATAATTAAAATTAGGTAATGAGTTGGTTCATTTGGATCAATGGAATTTTGACCTTTGAACTGAGAGACAGAAAAATAAAGCACCTGCTGTGAGTTGGAGATTCAGTATGGTCATACCATCAGTACAACAACTCCATCTTTAACCTTAAAAAACACAAAGAACTCTTAAACTGTTTGTAGGGAAAGTGTTTGGTAGCAAATGTTTCTCAAAATAAATATCATTTGAGTCTGCCCTTACCTAGGTTTTACAGAGCTAAAATTATAGTAGCTGAAGATTAAGCCAGTACAAGTTTAAACCTAAAAATACTTAAATAATCATATTGTTTTGCTCTCTGTTCAGGATCAGAACAAGACATATAAATTGTCTGGTGAAGGTCTTTGTAATGGAAACAAGTTGGAAGCATATTTTGACAAGACTGCTATGGCAGAAGTAGGGTTATGACTAAGGAATGACAGCAAGGAGGGAAGCCATGCAATGAATTCAGTTTTTGGGAAGATGTGTGACTGGTACGTCCTCTCATCAGAACTAAGATGCACGTATTCCTAATGACTAGAAAGAGACCTGAGTGCCAAGGCTGTAAGCAAATGAAGTTTTAATTTCAACTGATCCTGCAAGTTTATGGAATTTCTCTTTTTTAACCTGTCTCACTGAAATAGAAAGCAAGAGAGAAAGGACAAAAGGTACATAATCTGAATCTGCTTGTGAAACTACTCATGTAAGATAAAGTTTTCATTTACTTACATTAGGAAGACTTACCAGACAGAAGCTGTGCCTGAGGAATCAGAAGCACATTGTCTGATGTTCCTGAAAACTTTTCTTTATGAAGTCCTTGTGGAATTTGAAGGCAAGAGGTATGCAGTTACTCTTAGAGACAAAGACAATAAAGACATTGTGAGTACATTTTATTCTTTATGCCTTAAAATGTCACAAGGAATGAAGTGTGTGGGGAAAGCTAATGTTGTAATGCTGCATCTTAACATTATATAGTGAAGCTATCAGGGTATAACATTCCTCCCTACCTCTCTTCAATTCTTTTAGGATATATGAAAAGTATAGCTGGTGGATTTTTCCCCACGGACATGTCTATTTTTTGGAAATGTAAAAATGTGAAAAAAGCACAAATTCTTTCCTAAAGCACACCAAATGATTTTCAGTATAATTTTTTTCCCATTCAGAGTACTTAAGGAATATTAACATTTCTTTTTCATTGCAAGCAATGTAGACTTGTTTAGCAAGGACTAGGGATAATATGGGAATTTTTAACTTTCTGAAACTTCAGCAATGAACATGAAAGCAAGTGTCAGTTGGTTCCCTATCCACTTATCCTATCGGTAATATTACTTTGCAGCTAAGAAATACATCCCTCCTCAGCATTCTTCTCATCCCTAGCCATCTGGAAGATGGAGAAAGCGTGATGGTTGCACTGATAGCCAGAGGGGCTACAGGTTTACAGTGTTGATGTTCCATGCAAAGGCTTTCAGCAGATGACAGTTGTGTATTTCCTTACAGAGAGGGAGTAATGTTCTTTTCTGTTTTATTTTGCTAACAATTTGTGGAGCCATTTGAAACCTCTGGAGACAAATATGTTCCTCTCTTAGAAGATGTCCCACTGTCTTGAATATGGTAGCAGGAATTGAAACTTTGGGAAACTTCCTGCAACATTGAGAACAAGTATGTCTGGATCTGTGTTACTTGGAATCTGAGTCAGTTTTTATCACATGAAAATGGAATTGCCTCTGGTTACCCTAATGAATCACTGGTAGACACAAATGCTAATTACACTACCCTGATGTATGACAACAGCTTTGACAGGTATTAGACTACTTTTCCTTATGTTCTGAAGGGGCTGGTGAAAGTATTATGGAATTGTCCTGAACTGTGCTTACATCCTGTAAAGCCATAACAACCACATTTTTCATCAGTCTGTAGGTTTGTTTTCAACAGTTTAGAGATTCACTTATAGTTTAGATATTTCTATATTGATGGAAAATGATGCAATGAATATTTATGGCAACATACGGGATGAAGCAGAGTGAGGAAGGAAAAACAATAAGGCCAGCTTCTATTCTACTTGAATGTGTTTTATCTAACAAATGCAAGGGAGACAAAAGTTTTTACTGCAGGTATAGATTAAAAATTTACGCAAACTTACTGGTCAGCTCAAAAATAATAGAGACTTTAAAAAAATTAATAATGAAAATTATGGTCATCAATAGAGTTTTTGTAAATACCTTAAAATATGACTTGTAGGATTGAGATTTCTTTTCCCAGGTTTCTTTTTGGCTTTTTTTGTTCTAAAAGATAAACAACCTGGCCATGGAAAGTAATGCAGAGCAATCAGTATATCTGAGGTAAATTTTTGTTGGTTTTTTGTTGTTTTTCAGGTAGCCTCTGACTGTATAAAGCAAACTATAGATATGATTGTAATTTTAAAATCAAGCTTGCTTTGACAAAATCTGTACACAGGGATTTCCTTTATGGTGAACTGCAATATTTAATCTTCTACACACTATAGTTTTTGCTAGAAGATACACTCCTTTGTGGTAAGACTTCTATGGTTTGTGACTTACTGAGGGAAACATTTTTTAGATTATGGCATTTTAATATTAGTTGCTGGGTTAGGTTTTCCAGGATTATGTGGGAAATGCAGAAGTCTTAATAATGTGTGTAAAGTCATGAATACCTTCACTTTCGAGGTGCCAGGCTGTCATAACTTGTATGTGGATGTTTTGTGCTTAGTCTGGGAAAATGCGATGTCCAAAATGGCAGTGTCTAGTCTGACATGGACAGTGAACCAGCACTGAGCATTGTCGGGGGTAAGGAGATTGAGGATCAGGTCCCAGTGTCTGGTAAGGTTGTCCTTCTGTGTGAGGGCTGCAGGCAGTGATATTTGCAGTATTTGTAAATTCATGCTCTTAAAAAATTAACTGGTGTCCAAATTTGAATTGGGATATGCTGATTGGTTATCAGACTAAAAAGCTTTGCTTATGGCTTGCAGCCATGGAATGAAGAAAATTTATTGTCTCCCTAGTCATTCAACCTATTTAAATTTCTAGAGTGTCTATTCCTTCTTCAGTGGACTATGTACTTAACATCTTCAGGGAATTCCTTTGTTGATAACCAGACATTAAACATGTCCTTCACCTTCTGAGAAGCTTTCTGGAAAAAGAGTATTGTACATCTTTTGTGTTCAACCTACCCAGCAGCACTGGAAAGCCGTGCTATGTTACCTCATTTTCTCAGCTTCCTCAACAGTGTGCTGTTGACTTCCAAGCCCTAATCCTCTGCTGGCAGATGCACAGAACCTGTGCCAAAGGAATATAAAATGACATAATCAGGTTGTGGCATAATGTGTGAGGACAAGAGCCTGGAAATAGCACTCCTTCAACCTTCTTAGCTGTTAGAGTTCCTCTCTCCTGTAAATTTCTGATAATGTTGTGTCACGTGTATGCATAAATAGTTTGGCAACAGGAAAAGAGTCAGTATTTTAGGAAGCAGATGTTACTTCCCTAGGTCTGTGGCAGAATATATAAAAAGCATGTTACGTATTAAAAGTTGTTTCTTTCAGCACCACAAGTGTCTTCTTGGTTACTGTATCTATCCTTCCAAAGCCTACAGGAAGACAAAGGAACACAGAAGATGACACACCAAGATCTCAGTCGCCATGCAATGTACTTAGGCTACTGAGGAAAGTCATGGTGGCTACAGTTTTACCGGGTAAACTGTTACACTTCTGCTTATTTTAAAAACCAGATGTTTGTACTTGTCTGTCTTTACGTATATCTTACAAATATATACAATTTTCTCCATTGTTTGAGCTCTTCCAAACCTGGATGAAAGGTAGAGAAGAGGCACCCTATTAATATGCATTGACACAATAATTATAGCATTGAATGTACAAGGGAAAAGATTTGGATACAAACCCTTAATCTTTTTTGCTGCATATCTTGAGATAGTTGTACTACAGGAAAAATCATTCCAAATTCTAATCAAGTGGAATGATCTAACAAAAAAATGCCCACTGTGAGTGGTCAAGAGGAAACATAGGCAATCTGACAGTTTTCAAATCAGACCTATTTTAGGCTCTGGAATGGAAAGTAGTGAGAAATGACGGGATTTGTCCCAGTTGTTGGAATGTTAGTAACAGCCCTGTTTATCCAAATGGCCCAGCAGAAGTATTTCGTATTATGGAAGAAAACTGTGGGAAACAGGAGTTTTTAAAGCAAGTTGGAGTACTATGCAAATAAAGAACTTGCAGAGACTGTGAAGTAAAAGATTTCAGTGTTTAGGGCTGTTTCCTAGCCAAATGATTCCTCTTGCAGTGAGGGACTGTAGAGAGCACAGAGCAAAGGAGCAAATAAAGCAAAGATTTTAAGAAAAATTATCTGGATTTTAAGAACCTTTGACTTCTTTTTAACTAAATTCAAAGATGCAGAAAGAGTAATTCAGATGGAATTATCCTCAAGAAAAATACACCAGAATTTCAAGCTCAAAGTCAGAAAAGTTTGTGTACTACTTCCTTAATATGAGTTTTTTCATTTATTCAAACAAAGTGCTTACTCATCTGGAGAAAAATGTCCTATCATTTAGTTAACATAGATACGATGCCTCATAAATCCGTTCAAGCAGTTTTCTGTGGAAAGGAATTAATTATTATCTTTTTCTTGAGAAAATATTTCCATCATCAAAAAAATGCTAAACATAACTGTGCTTGAAAGAGATATATTTCAACAGTAGTAGAGAAGATTAAAATGTGATGAATATGAAAACAATTTGACAAAACGTTCTTTAAACTGATAAATTTCAGGCTGATGCTGATTCTTTTTCATTTCCACTTGTCCTTGAAAAACATGAAGTTGCTGTATTCATTCAACACTTAGTATTTTCAGATTGATTAGGTAATAACAACTTTGGATCCTACTGGGGCATTGTTTAGATTATCTGTAAATAAGTAATTCATCTCAATTGAGGGCTTCTCCTTCTGGTTTAGTAAATAAATACTGGCTGAAACAGTACAGTGTTTCAAAGCACAAGGTTTTAATCAGAATTGTGATGCCAGTAATATCTAGAAAGAGTCTATTGGAGTGTGTTGTGATGATTGCATGTTGCACAACAAAGGCAATTCCTTATAGTGACATAATAAGCAGGATGGTTTAGTTCACCTCGTCAAAGGTTTCACAGCTGTAAGCTTGGGGAAAGAAAGTAAGAGTTTGAGCATCGGCTTGTTACTCCAATAAGGCTGGATTTAAAAGCTTCTCCAGTATAGGCACTTATTCCTGTTTGAATATCTTGCGCTAGGAACAACATGCATGATAGAAACAGTTCACAGGGTACCCTCATCTTGACAGTAATCTTTTGGCCATGTCTTTTGGACATTTATTGCAAAACAGAAACACAAATAACACAAATTACACACTTAAAAATATATATATAGAGGCAGTAGCAATAACTGTAGAATGAGACATTTATGTCTGAAATAATTATATCATTTGGAATTATACAGGCTTGCCATGATAGCAGAGACCTTAAGAAGGGAGGCAACCAAGTTCAGTGATGAAAAAACTTGGGGCATAGGCTGGAACTGCTTATGGCTACAACAAAGTCACCAGTGGTCAGCTAAAACAATGCAGACCTATGGTGGGACAAAGCATCTCTGCGGATGACAGAGAGAACAAAGAAATACAACCTAAATAGTGTAGAATGTATTTATTATGGCTGTAACATGGAATTGCAGATCAGTAAAGGAAAAGATGTTTAAAAAATCTTAAACACATAGAAATGACTCTAAATGGATTCTAGGGAAGAAAGAATGATCATATTTGGTTAAGAGATCAAAACGATATCATCACCTGTGAAGTGTAGAGATGTTGACATCTTGCCATACAGTCCCCAACGCCCACCAGACTGAAGTGTCCAGATTTAGAATCCAGAGAAGCAGTAGAATAGTGAGCGTAACACTAGGAAGTGTGGAAACTGTAAGTTCTGAGTGTGTAACTGCCTTCAGTGACATCTGAAGTTATGAGAGTGTGCTATTGTATGTCTTTGCTTGGAACACTGATTACACACAAGTCTGATTTGGCATGGCAAACTGCTGGGAGGAAAAACCAGTGTGAAGGAAACAATAACTCTGTTTCTCAAGAAAGCTTTGGCTTGAGCAGGATTTTACATATAGGGGTAAAAATACCTTTTTCTCTAAATTTTGGACCTGTTACATTTTCTACTGTAATTTTTTCAGTGCCGTAACTGACTGCTTTTCCAGCTGTTAATGTCTCTGTGAAGATCGCTGCTAAAATTCACTTTCATTGTTCTTGAGGGGTGGAATCCTTTTTCAGCACTGTTAAATGCTCCCAAGGGAGAAAAAATACCTTGAAGCACTTGTAAAAGGCAGCAGATTCTATCTGGTCCTTATTTCCCACCTCTGTGGAAACAGTTTGAAGGCTTACTTTAAGTAAGCCTTCATAAATTTCCAGGATTTACAGTAGTGTTGTTATTAAACATAAGGAAGAATGGAATAATAATTTTTAAAATTTTATTTTAAAAAAAATGCTTGTATGTTTCAGATTGCAGGCACAATATTATTTTCTTCACTTAACTTGCTCAGCCAGCGAGTTCCAGAAAGATTCAAACCTCAGCACTAAACAAAATGCAAAGTGAAAAATCATAGTCATTATAATGTTAGCATGTACTGGTCACATATTCTGTTGATGTCCCATCTGGAACAGTAAATTAAGGTGTATTCAACTAAATAAGCTCCTATTGATTTTGGCTGAGGTATAGTAAGTTTTCTTCAGAGTGGCTAATGTAGGGCTGTGTTTAGGATTTGTGCTGAACACAGTGACGGTAATAGAAATGTTTTTTGTTATTGCTGAGCAGGGCTTGCACAGAGCCAAGGCCTTTTCTGCTTTCCATACTGCCGTGCTGATGAGGGGCCTGGGGGGTGCATGGGAAGCTGGGAGGAGACACAGCCAGGACAAACGATTCCAACTGACCAAAGGGGATATTCCAGACAATATGATATAATTTTGGAGTGATGACATTTGTCTTCCAAGTCACTATTAAATCTGATGAGCCTCTGCTTTCATAGAGATGGCTGAATACCAGTCATGTCATAGGAAGTAGTGAATTAATTCCTTGTTTTGCTTTACTTATGTGCATGAGTTTTGCTTTTCCCAATAATCTGCCTTTATCTCAACTCTTAGCTTTCCTGTCTTTTAGTTTTCAATTCTCTTTCTGATCCTGCTGATGAGGGAGTGGGCCAGTGGCAGCTGCCTAGGGCTTGGCTACTGGCTGGGCAGTATGACAATGTTTCACTGATGAAATAGAACCATCTCTACACTTGTACATATGTGAAGTCACCATAACACAGAGTAAGTTAAATTAGGTGAATTATATCCAAAAATTATATGGGATAATTAGAAAATTTTATGACTCATAAAAGAGCAGCAATGGGAAAGCAAGGATCATCTTCTTTCAAGTGCATAGGGAGCATTTTAATTAAAACAATAAACTTTATAGTATAGATTGGAGATAGCATTTTAACATATTAATACCCAAGTGTGAAGTCTGCACAATAATTTAAAGGTGGCAGTTTCGATTTAGTATAACTCTTTGCACAAAGAGATAGTGAAGAGAGTAATCAATTATCTAGTGCTGAGGGTTACCAAACAAGGCTGAAGTGACAGCAAAAGGCAATGAATGCACAGTGGAAAAGGCAACTTTGCAATTTTAAAGGCTCAGATGCAAGAGCAACAAACTAAGTGAGTAATGGTGCATGCAGTAACAAAAATCAGATGCTGCTGACATAGTGTCTCTTGCTGTTTGTGCCACTGTACATTGATACTGCTGCTGAGTGTTTATTTGTAATGATGGCCTCAATTGCCACAAGGAGGAAGGGATGGATAGATAGTTCCATTGCTCTTTATAACATGTGCATTACATATCTTTTACAATGTGCATTAAGTTATCATGAGCCTCACTAATTATTAAATCAAGAGTGAGATAGGGATTTAAAAGAACTGGTGATTATTGCTGTGGTTGAATATCAAACACAGTGGTTGATTAGGTGCCATGTATGTGAGAGGCTAAGCAAGTGGTTATATTAAAAAATTGGAAATGGTTACAACAAAGTCCATTTCTAGTACAAGGTGGGTGACAACATGCAATATTTCTTGTAGACTAATCACAGAAAAAAACCCCTTTATTAGAACCACAGTTTAAAAAAAGAAGGCTTAATATTGCTTACATTTCTCTGATGCAGAAGAAAGCGAATGAAGGGTGGGAGAAAGACTGAAAAATTTTGTTCACTTTAAATCAAGGCAGACAGTGAGGAAATAGTCCTTGCAAGTTGACTTTACTCTTCAGTAGCCTAATGCTCTTCCTCACATATTGATGCTTTGATTTCATCAGAGCTGGCCTTTATTTACTTGTATTTTACAAGATTTCATCTCTTTGCTTTTCAACATCAGTAGATTATGAAGAAACCAACTGGGGTTAAAACAGATGGTTTATATTTATTTCTAAGACAGACATAGTTGCATGATAGAGATTCTGAAGAAGAGAAGCGAGTGTATTTTGCAAGCTTACTGCATCAGGAAGGGGTATTTATATATGGAGGTTATACATATGCTTGAGTGTCACCAGTGTCTCCTTTTGTTACTGCAGAAGAAAGGCAGGGTCTGAATTTCTGATGGTTTATGCTACACAGATTTAGAGAAAAAGTATGGAGGCTCACATGGTTCTGAGAGCTGCACCATTTCTTCAGATGGACGATGATATGGTCAGCTAAGTTTGGGAAGATGAACCAACAACAAAGAATGAGCATCTTCATTCAGTAGTAATAAAACATACTAAAAAGGAAAAGCATGCTATGTATTGCAGAAATTGCTTACACGGCTTTAACAGGCACAGTATTGTCTGCTGAGTCATGTGGAGCTCCATTTCAAGATTCATTAACCTCAGAGCTTACATATATCTAGTTCAACAAGCTAATCTAAGTGGGTGAAATCCCTCTATAAGCATTAAGCTCCTGATTTAACATTTCTGCTCATAGCACAGGTGCATGCTCACACATCCAGAACACCCTGGTTGCTTTAAATTGCCTATCTTTCAATCAGAAGTCAGGAAAATCTGCCTCTGTCATTTGGTTGTATTGTAGAAGCTAAAGAAAAGTACTTCTGTCAGTATTAAGGGTGTTGCACTTTTGAATGTGTTGGAGATTATCCTCTTGTATTGCTTCTACACATTGTTGCAGAAGAAAAGTAGCTTTAGCTGAGGCTTAAGCAAAATGCTTTCAATTCCCTCAGAGTACATGTTTAGCTAGACTTTTAAAAAATGACATTCTGACTCTTTGCACTTCTCACATAACACTAAAAATGAGGCATATGTATCTTAAAATGAAACTCAAACATTAGAGTTAAAAATAAAAGTAAGTTATATTTCCTAATAGGCTGTCTATAAACAGAAAAGAAATGGACAGTAATAAATATTTAAAATTATGTAGTTAGCAATAAACTGG
Source organism: Brachypodius melanocephalos (assembly GCA_013398615.1). Taxonomy (NCBI): domain Eukaryota; kingdom Metazoa; phylum Chordata; class Aves; order Passeriformes; family Pycnonotidae; genus Brachypodius; species Brachypodius melanocephalos. Next base: position 15,546,669 of record VZSR01001854.1, on the reverse strand, counting down.
TGAGGAAAAAGGTCTGTACTTTGCACTATTTCTTGCAGTTGCATTAGCTCTTAAGTCTCACTGTCTATTGTGAAAATGTTGTTTTTATTTATATGCAGATATGGGTGTCTTAGAACATGTGTCCAACTCAAAGAATACGTTGACTGGATAAATATTATGTTAGAGAGCTAAGTCTAGTGGAGCAATTCCAATTTGTTGTTATCTGGATGACCATTGCTTACACCAATGTAGGTGGTTTCTGAGGATGAAGGACTTGCTTGAATTTTTTTACCACCACTGATAATGATACCAATAATGAGCCAAACATTTAAAATGGCAAACAAAGCAAGAGTTTATAAACTGAAACCAGGCAGATAAAAATGGATAATGACTATTCCTAAATTTTCTGAGGGCAAAGTTTGAGAAGTTTGACTTATGGTGTGTTAACAGTGAGAAACTTGACTCTTGCTTGGCCTCAAACAGAAGGTGACATTCATAGTGTCCAAGTAGTCTGTGCTGAGATGTCATGAACTGGTACTGTGATCCAGATACCCAAATTTTGCATAACAGAAGATCTTGAATCTGCTTGGAATCATGCTTATCAATGGGATGTTTAAAGTATTTGCTATGGCTTTGTAATGCAAAAACTAGTTTGCTACTTTACATTTTTTTTCATTTAATTTTGCCAAAGTTTCTCTTTCTGGGAGACCGTAGGAAAACTAGGAGAGCATTTAGAAGTTGTCAGCATTTAAAACATCCTGGTGGGTTTATAATCCTGGCTGCCAGACCCTGTCATGACCCACCCTGACAAGTCCCTGGCACTCCTAGTCCCAGGGAACCACAGTCCTGGCCGTGCCTTGGCACTTGGAAGCGTAGGGTAAGCCTTTGCTAGCATAGGTGGACCCTTGACTAGGAAGGAAATGGTATGGAGTTCAAGCTGCTCACTAGGAGTGCAGCTTCTGTATCAGGATATCATCTGTTCAGCAGATTTAAGTGGTTGTTCAGTAGCTTTAGCAATGCCAAGCCCTTTGATTTTGAATTTTACTTCTTTTCCACAACATTAATAATTCAGTAAGGCAGGTCCCAATCTTCTGTTGAGACTGACCTGCATTTAATCTGGGGATGAGAAATCTCAAAGTGTGCTTTTGATTACATAACCATAACTGCAGACACCCCTATAATCACATGCAGATATTGGCTAATCACAGACTCAGGTAAATGAATCATAACTTGCACTGTAGTATTGTGGGCTGGTTTTGTGTATGTGTGTTTTAGACTTCACATCACTTTGTACCAAGAATTTACACCTTTTATTAGCATTATTGGATTTTGACACTATTTAAAAGAAAATGCCTGCGGGATGTGAATAACAGGGCTGAGGAAGACTGAATCTTTATTATATTCCTCTGAGGCTTTGTATCAAGAGAGATTTTGCTGAGTGTGAGGAAAAGTCATTTCACATAGTAATGTTGGCACCAATCCCAGTTTCTTTATGGAGGTAAGATAAATGAAAATCAAGGTAGAGATATATTTATTTGATCATATAGCTTTTTTTTTTTCATCCTGCTTTCTCCCCCTCTGTATCAGCTTCTAAATAAAGTTATTAAAGATAATTCCAGCCTCTTTACCAAACCAGATTTTATTTGAAGGAAAAGTGGTCTGTCCTCCTGGGAGCAATTTGCTACTCTAAAATGGCTTTTCTGAAGTGTTTATTGAAATGGAGAAATTATTCCCCATATTCTCTCCATTTGGAATGGAAAGCCACTCTAATACAGCCAATGATTCAAGGAAATGAAGAGTGCAGAGCAAAAGATTTTTTGATGAAAGCGTGGGAGAGACAGACTCAGGAAGCAGACAGTAAAATCTTTTGAGGAAATGGGAACATGAAATGCAAGTGTGTGAAGAGATGATGATAACCATATTTTTCTTTGGCAGAGTAATGATGACAAATTGAAAGTTATTTAGGCAAGCGCCATGACACACTTTAGGCACTTTTACGTGGACATTTTTTGCATCAACTTCTTGGAAAGAGTATCAGCTTCCTCAGCTTCTTGAGAAGCATAATGATAGGGAAGTGAGACTTAAATTCTGCTGGGTGAGTTCGGGAGAATTTATAAACTACATATTATTAATGGAATATTTTGAGGTCTCTGACACTTTTCACATATCTTCTTTGTTAAGGAAAATACTCAATCTTATGTGAGATTCCATTAACCTTCAGTTTTCCAGCTTTGAAGTTGGGACTATGACTAGGTGAGCAAGGTCTCCTGGAAATGCTGATGTGCAGGATAGCAGTGGAGGTTTCACCCTAAGACCATGCTCTACTCAGTATCTTTTCTATCCATAGTATTTGTCCTCTGGTAAATGATAATTTCCTGCTTATAGAGTACTTCACATAAGAAAAAACTGTAGGGTCAGGAACATTATAATCTTGGGGATGTCTTTGCATTACCTTTCTTCATGACTTAACTGAGAGCAACAAAAGATAGGTTTTGGAGGTCTCTATTAATGAACACTGTTTTGCACTGCTACTCAGCATCCCAGGAAAGCTGAAATATTGTGAGACACTGATAAGATAATACCCCTTCATTTCCACTTCCAAAAGGAAAATCAAATTACTTGATTGACATCTACCTTTTCCCTTCCTTTTTTTTTCTTTCAAATACCTTTAGCAAGATAAAGAATCTAGTGAATATTCTGTTTCCAAAGTATATCTAAAATTCTTCTCTATGACTCATCTGCAAGACAAGCACTCACTCAAACTTTGTGTCTGTCATATCCTGTGTCCTGTGGCTGGCCCTACCTTTTATCTGAGGTATCACTTGCACCAAGAGAGAGCTGGTCACTCGTGCTCCTCTTGCTTCTGCTCTTTAAGCTCTGTTTGTCACCATCTGGCTGTGGCCAAGCCCAGCTACCTGCTTGGACAGCCTTCACAGCCCTGCTCTTCAGTTGTCCTGCTTTTGTAACACCTGCTGTAATGAACAAGATCAAATAATATGCCCATACTGAAGAAAATCCTACCTGAAAGAAGCACCAGATCCTTCAAATTATGTCTCTTAAACAGGCTGCTTTTCAGTTTGATCTTTTATTTTCCATGTCTGCAACATATATTGTAGACAAGGGCTAATATTAATCCTAGGCATATTTGGACATACTTAATTGGCTCAGATGCTCATGTAGCTTTACAGTTATAAAGGTTAGTGACAATTCCCCCAAACTCTGTAAACAAAGCTCTAATTGCATGTCTCAGATCTGCTCATTAGTCTTATTCCTTTTCCTTGCATGAGATTATGACCAGCTCACTTGATTTTCTTCCCTGTGACTCTGTATAGGACTTCTTTTTCTCTCCTAGGCCTCTGTTAACAGGCTTATAAATGACATTTTTGAATGTTTTTCAGGAAAACAAATAAGGTTGTTTCTAACGTTTAACAAGACTAGTGATGTGACAATGGACATTTTCAGAAGAGGATCATAGTCCTGTTGGTGGAAAATGTTGAAAAAGAAAAACAAAAATAAGGAGATAGGAAAGGGCTTTCTTTTAGAAGTAGGTTAATGAACATAAAAAATATTTTAGAAATAAGGCATAAAAAATGACATCAGACATTGGCTTTTGTCCTTATGGAAATAAAATAAATTCTTTGCAATTTTAAAGCACAAGAATGGCTTATCAATTGCTTTGGTGGTTTTTTTCCTTTTTTTTTTTGCTTTCTTTTTTTCTTTTTTCTTGAATTAAAACTTGAGTATTGCTACCTTAACTGATTTTTTTGAGCAGGAAATATTACTGAAATGTAAGGGTCACATTAGCTTTATGTTTTGCCTAATGCGAAGTATAGTGGAAGGAACATGTAAGACTGTGGATAGAGGTAGTGCTAAAGACAATCTTGTGGCTGATACCTTGCAGCTGTGTTAATCACTGAAGAGTGGGAACAGCCTTGCCCTCAAGGCTAAGGGTGTGATAAAGAGTTGGAGCCAGGAGGAGTCAGTTGAGATTTGCTGGCTGTGCTGTGAGGACAAAGGGACAGGAGGTCAGTGAAGGGACAGATCAGGTGAGCCACTGTACAAGGTGGCCGTGCAAGGGACAGGAAGCAGCAAGCTGGGACTGCAGAAGAAAGAGAGAAGAAGGAGAGAAAGAGCCAGAGCCAGAGCCGGTGGAGCTGCACGTAGAAGGATACACAGAAAAGGTATGAAAGACTTCTTGCATAACAAAGTCCTGATACTTGAAGCCCCCTGAAGTTTTTACTGAAGCACTCTGAGTGCAGTGGCTGTCTCAACAATGACATAAGACAATTTTGAATATTGTACTACTGTTGGCACTATGTTAATGACATTTAAGAGATAATAGGTCTGTTTTTTCATGTTGAAGTTCATGGAATTTTTATATCTGGTTAAGGTGACTGCTTTCTTGATTATTTCATTGATTAAAGCATTATCTGGACAATAAATTGTATTAGGAATTACTTCATGTGTAGGAAAACAAGCATTGTTAAACTTGAAGGGGAAAGATGTTTCTGTGGAAATGCAAAATTAGCTTCCTCGTTATTAGTTAAAAAAGATCCCAACAGCTTTTGAGATGTCTAAGAACAGTAAGGGAAAGAGTATGGAAAACTCTGTTGATATGGATAAGAAGCAAGAAGTCATAATAAAAGTTGTCATTAAAGACCCCAATGCTTTAGGTTTAGACCGTTTTTGACGGCATTTGGACTGCATCAATTGTTGTTATGTGTGACTGCAGCATCAGTAACACGCAGTTATATATTTTGCCTAAAATACAAATGGTTAATGATGTTATTATTATATAATAACCTGAGCAAAATCAAGAAAATTTAAGTAACCCCAAGTGTGTTTATGTGTCTGTGTGTCAAGGCTCAGTGAAAGTTGGCTGAAGACAGCCATGTCCTCATGCCCTCTCTTTTAGTCAGTATCTTGTTGTTCACTGTCATAGTGACAAATGAAAACATTTCATGGCAGCAACTGTCAAAAGCTCTCCTGTGAGCCCTGCATTTTCTTTCTCTTTCTCAGTCAAGAGCTGCCATGAAATATGACTTCATATCAGTAAGCTACAACTTCATGATCAAATAGGCTAGCTGTTAGTCACCGGCTGGTGGCCATTTAGGTGGTGAATAATAGGCTTTACTTACCCATTTTTCACTGAAGGAGGAAATAAGTCTCTCTTTATAGGGTACCTCATATTACAAACATGGAATATTTATCTGTGACATAAGAGCCTATTCAAACAGTGCAGTGTCAAACTTGCTATAAATGAATGTGCTGGCTGATACATAAAAAGGTGCTTGGCCTGTATCCTCCGGGCTATGAAGGTTCCAGCAACTTTGTCTTTCCTGGCACTCATTCATTACTTAGAAAAGCAATGAATGCACATTTATTACTATGTGTGGTACTGCTCTTAATAATTAGCAGCTGCTGTTCATCTGAGTGTTTTTTCTCTATTTCTTTCACCTGATCCCCCATCTTTTCTTACCTGGCTGTACAGGATCTCCATTTATTGAAAAAGATGTTAATGCATTTCTGGTCATTACTAAACAGTGCTGTTGAGTTGGAAGTATAAATTTGAAGTGGGGCATAAAATTCTTCAGGTAATGAAAGATGTGTGTCCAGCATTAGTGAGAGCATTAGTACTTAAAAGAAATTACTGATGAGACTTCCTGGGAAGTAAATTTGTAGGATTTCTAGAATAGGAAATAAGGAATTAATATAAACAACATAAAGAAGGGAAAAAAAAGACACCTGTAAATTGTGCAACTCATTTTTTTTGTAGTATCACTTTTCTCTCCTAATGAACACCCAGTGAAAATCCATGTATGTTGTATTTTCTTAATGGCAACCAAAGTGAGTAAATTATTCTAATGAATGAATAATAATTTGGTATCAGCTGATGCTAGGTCATTATTGATCATCCACTCTCCAGGCTAAGAAGTTTTGAAGCAGAATTCACTCCATCAACTTTGTCCCTCTGCTCTCCCTTGCTAGTTCCTGTTCCTAGCCATGTAAAGGTTGAACATTCAGAGGGTGACAAAAATGGCTAAGGGACTAGACCATCCCTTTTAAGAAGAAAAGCTGAGGTTTTGCCTATTCAAACTCAAGAAAAGATGAGTGAGAGTCATGTAAGTATTGGAAGGGATGATGTCAAGAGGATGCAGCTGGGCTCTCTGTGGTGCTGAACAATATCAAAAAGATAACTGCAAGTGGGAGCAAGTGATTCACAAAAGGTTCCATCTGAACATGAGGAAGAACTTCTTTACTGTGCAGGTGACTGTGCACTGGAGCAGATTGCCCACAATGGTTGTGGAGTCTCCCTCACTGGAGATATTCAAGAACCATCTGGATGCAATCCTGTGCTATGTGCTTAAGCAGGGAGGGGGACCAGATGACCACTGCAGTCCCTTCCATTCTGTGACTATGACAGGAATGTCTTTCAAGCTTTAGAAATATAATTATAAAAGGGAGAGTGGCTCTTTTGATAATAATGCAAAATAAATCTACTAGTAGTTCTCTGCTCTTCAAATTAAAGTTTGGGTTTTTAAATTTTATTTGTTTGAAGATTTATTTGCATTATGTCATAGTTGCCACAAGCTGATTTCTGGAAAATGGACCTAACATAATATCATATCTAACTTTGTTTAAATATTGGCTCAAGTACTGGGAATTTCAAATCACTATTTATATGGCTTTGGTATTTCAACAGTAGCATTAGAACCTTATTTGTACTTGTATTATCCCATAAAAGGTTCACCATTTGTTTCATATCCATATCTGCCTTGTCAATGGAAAGGGAATACTGTAGCCAAAGTATCAAACCAAAATTTTATAGCAAGATAATTTATTCAATTTTCAAATCTTCTCTTCATATATCCTGTGTATAAACTTAACATTATCTTCTTTCTTACTATCTTCTCTTAACCCCAGATGAAAAGGTGCTCATAGATCTCATATAGTACAGCAAGTTAGTTTTAGTCACTTTGGGATAAATTCAAAATCTGCAGGTTTCAGACTCTAATCCCTGTGAAAAATAAACACAATATAAATTACCTTTACCCCGGTCATGACATAATTTCAACAGGTATAATTTCTAACAACCACTGCCATTCAGAATATAGTAGTCATATGATACTGTGCTAAAGAAATCTCTAATTAACAGCACAGACCCTAAACCAATCAGCAAAGCCAGAATGGCAGCAGGCAAGACAGCATCAGCTGGAGTTCTGCTGTACCTACTCAGTCTCTATAAAGGGGATAGTTACTTCAAACTTGACTAAATCATCAGACCTCGGCTGTCAAGAGCTTCAGTGCGTTCAGGGACACTCATCGCAAACCCTAGAGACAAAAGGCCTTGCATATTTATGCAAATTGGTGAAGACAGTGGTTAGTCATGCTTCCAGGCTGAGTCCAGATAAGTGAGAAGTCTGGTGGATAAATCATGGTGATACTGCAGCATGTAAAACTGTTCAGTGTTCATTCAGGCTAGGAGTGGGATTTGTAGAATGAGAAATACAATGCTGACCTTGGTGTTAGAGTGAAGTTAGAAAAGCTTGAAACAAGCCAGGGAGCTGTGTGAACCGCTTCTAAATGCCTTTTTTTTTTTTTTTTTCCCCATGTGTTAAAGAGGTAGACTGACTCGCACCACTTGTTTTCCTCTCAGTGGTCCAAAGAGAGGGATCTTTGCTTCAGTGAAAAAAGAGGCTTGATACCTTTCTCCCACATCTAAAGTGAGCAATGGCCACAAAGCAAGAGGAGAAAGGGGGAGGCATTCAAATCAATCTTCACTATTGATAGTCAAAATTATACATTCAGTAACAGTCAGGCATTTCTTTGCTTCAAGCTGTAGTCCAGTTTGTGTGTCTCAAACACTGCATGTTTAAATTTGTATATATGACTACATACAGTTTGCAGAACACATCAACACTGTTGTCTGGACTGATATGGCACAGAACTTTCACAAAGAGCTTTCACTTACCAGAAATCTTGGGAAGAAGGGAAGAGTCTCACACCTGTCTTTTATATGGAGTTTGTCAGACCTTTTGAGTATTGAGACTGGTGCCTGTTTTGATCATGTTCTTAACTGCATCATTATTTTATGGATTAATTGCAAGCACCTCATTGCAAGTGCAACAGAAACCTTCTTCAGATAAGTGAGTATGAGGCATATTCTTAAGGAGTTACACCATTACACCATGGTTAAGTTTGTTATGCTTTTAACCTGCCTTGCTGATGTGCCTTATAAAGCAAGAGTCTTGAATTTTTATTATTGCTTGTCTTTAGGCCTTATTATCACAAAAGACAGAATGCATGATGTGAATATGAACATGAATATGAAATGAAGCCACTTATTTGCATGGTCTGGGTGTATGTAGCATACTCAGTGATGCAGATTTAGAAATTTCTGTTCTTATTGGTTTTTGCATAAGATATTGAGGATAGCATATTTTGCCATGAAGTGCATTAAACAAATTTTGGTCTTCAGGGTAAATACATATGTAGGAGTTCCTCAAATTCCCTATGTGTAACATTATGATATGCATTAATTATGAATCCATTGTAAATCTTTCAAGCATATGTTATTTGCATCATGGCATAGTGTTTATTCATAATAATGTATTTTTATTAGCTTGGAAAAACAAATTATAACCTCCTACCTCAAAAATCTTGACAATTTAAATTAATTCCTTTGATTTTTGGTCAAACACCCAACCTTTAGTTTCAAGGATTGAAATGTCAATGTCTGAAAGCAAATCACTTTAAAAATGGCTTTGCCAGACATTCAAATTTTTGTAGAGACAGAGATGAAAGATTGTTTATCTCTGTGGGTAGTCAACTTTTATGCTATGAAAAAGATGTAGGGATAGTATGCTAATCTTGTCAGCTACACTTTAGAAATGCAGTTTTACCTGCTAAGGAAATTTCAAAGTTTAGGCTTAAAAAATATTGCAATAGAATATCTTACTTGATCCCCAGTGGGATACTTTTCATAGTGATTTTGTAATCATTGCAATATTTAACCAAGATGATGGACTACAAAAGAAATCTTCTAAGGTTACTAAAGGCGGAAACAAGTTCCAGATACTATTCCGCTGTTTCTGAAATACAGAATGTACTGTTGCATAAAGAAAGAAGGATAAATAAAGAAGGATAAGGCTACATTTGACAGAATGTCTGTGACGTATATGCACTGAAGAGTACACCCTATTTAGAGATATCATGAGCATCTTCAGGTGCTACTGTTGTAAAACTCTGTATCATCAGCTTTGAAGTTTTGATTCTCATCAAGCCCCATCGCAGCTGAAAAAATCTATACAGACTCTATCCCTTATGCAATGATTTATGCCAGCTTTATCTTCAGTCAGTCAACTTCAAAAATTTGAACTCCAAATTCTCATCTTCAATTTCCTTTGATGGAAAGGAGACTGTCAACAAATTGAACTAAAGTAGCCATGTTTACAAAGTAGATTCTACACTATTAAAGATATGTGAGGTTGAGGGCACATTCAGTTAGACTTAAACTAATAAAAGGAGTGGGTAGGTAAATAAAGTGCTGAAAACAATTTTATTTTCCATGGTAACAGCAAAATACAGCTTCTGAGAATACAGTGCTGGGAGAAGAACAAAACATAGAAGAGAAAAACTGAGCAGTCAGGGTGAAGGTAGTGGTATTGTAATAACTGCTTGACATTTTTATTAGTCTTGTCAGCTTGAATCATGGAATTATAATTTTATAATTCTAAAGTATAAATTTTTTAAAAAGTGGTTTTGTTTGAACTTTGCAAAGATTTTAGGAATGGCAGTATAATTAAAAAATCAGAGTTTTCATCTATCATTGCTTCGCAGTACACAGTGGCAGGACACACTTTTTGACAAATACACAAGATCTTTGTCTAAGAACCACTCAAATTCTCAAGTCTGATGTCATCACACAGTATCTTATATTGGGTAAAGAATTAGCAGAATCAAGAGGTGTCTTTTCTTCTCACTTTTTTTCCCCTCAATTACAGCTAAAATATCTGTAGAAATGTTTTAATAAATGTAAGTAGTATTAAAGTTTCCACAGAGGGGGACAACTGATAGGTTTCACTAAAGTTTGTTGGCACAAGCAAAGTGCTGAGATTGAAGAACTTACCTGCGACTCAGGAGGCCCTACTAAGTTATGTCTCCTCTCTTATCTATTTTCTTGTCCCACTAATTTACAGTTGGCTGAAGTCACAATGGAAACACCATTTTCCCTCATCCCTGTCACCTTCAGATTCATGGATGTTCCACCTGTGTTTATCTTCACCAACTCCCCCAGATTTTTTACATAGCTTTAGCACTTTGTTTCTTATGGAAGCTTTGTGTGTGTTATTTTGACTTTAGCAATGAGTTGTTGAGAGGCCAGGGAACCTAAGATTTGTCTGATACAGACAGAAATTTTGGAGTGTGTGTTTTTAAAGTTTATCAGGATGTGCAAGTTTGTCAAAACTGCAAGCAACTGAAGACAGACACCTTAATAATACCATATTCCAGTTGTGACCAAAACATGATGAGTTTCTGTAGTCTATGTAAAAACATAGTTAACTATATGACTCAAACTCACCAGCTAGTAACTCTAAGTTATTCCCAAATGCTTCCTTAAAAGCTTTGTTTTACCTGAGAAGTAGACTTCTATTTTTGTAGATGTGGAAGGGAGACTTTCCACACATAAATCAGTCTTTATCACCAAAGAGGAGATCAGTGATCATACCTCAAAGATCAAAGAGCAAACACAGGGTTAGGGCATTTCTGTCATACTAAAGGTGCTGGACATTTCATGCTGGACATGGTTTTAGTTTCACTGTCTGCACTGCATTTTTTCTTCACCTGTGACACAGTTAATGACCAAGTATCATCTTATGAATTATTAAATCAATGACCTACAATGAGATAAACCTAAAAGCATGTTTGTTAGGAAAGGTCACCCAGTCTGTTATGAGGAGCTGACTGGAAATAATGACTTCCTTAGTTATAGCCATTTTGACCTTTCAATTTTTCTCTTCATAACTACAGTTACAAACAAGTAAAATTTTAGACAAAGAACATTCAGATGTTATGATGATGCCAATATTTTTAGGAAATTCAACACTGATAATTTTCCACTGCTGATTTAGTTCTAACAGTGCAGGATTTAGGGGGGTGAAAGAGTAGCCTGAGGCTTCCTAGAGGAGAAGCTATTGTCCTTTTCTAAGTACTATTATCATGTCAACCTTAAGACTGCTTTGTAATACTGTGTCCACCAATAACATATCACTTAGAATATTTTTCTGGAAATGTCTGTGAGACAGGGAGCTACCAGGTGCCTTTGAAAGAGTTATTTCCTGAATGCCTTCATTCTGTACCCAGTTATCTGAAAATCAGAGTTGGAGGTTTTTTCCACAGTGCTCTGGTAACCTAGAGACATAGGTTCTGTTAAGACTGAAGGACACATGTTCATGTTTCCATGCAGAAATACTTTTGGTTCTGGTCCTATATCTGTGTCTCTGGGCAGTTTTATCTGGGTTTTGTTTATTGTTATGCTACTGCTGACTGAAAAAAATAATGTTGCTTCCCTATTTCCTAAATGTAACAGCTCATAAGTCTTTTTATTACTGTAATTTTGTGTTTAAAATAATTCTATAATGATAGCTGACTTTGTGTCTGATGTGTGATATATTTTAATAAAAGTTAAAAGATAATTGATAAAATGAATTTCAATGGCTAACAGTAGTTTGAAATTAAAAATTATGAGAAATTGTGATATATGTTTATAGTGATATCTTATAATTGGTACATTTATGGATGATGCCCTAGTTATGAGTGCTGAAGTGTATTTCAGGTGAATTTATTACCTTTTTCTTATATAATATAACATTATATATTCCAGTATTATAAGTTAATGTCATTTAATAGAAAAATATTAAAGACATTACAGCTGCTGAAACGAGTTTGATTTTAAGGCTTCAGGACCTTTTTCTAATTTGTGGACATTCTTTTTTGGAACCATTCTTTGAAGAAGCCATTCTCTCGTCTTCTTTTTAGATGTTTTTTCCCCATATATTAACCTCACTTTGAAACAGAAACTATATGGGAAAGTTATTTTTCTGGCTCTGGAATGGCTTTCTCCAGCATGGAAGAAAGCTGAATTGCTGCTATCTCAATTGTATTCCTAACATTATTTGATCTCAGACGATTCTTTAAGCACTTTGTGAATGAGATTCCTAGGGATGGTGTCCTCAACTACATTTCAAACTGTGGGGTGTGTAGGGAAAAATAAGTAACTCTTTTGCAAAAAAAGAAATAATGAAGAAGACTTTTTACAAGCATTCACAGTGAAAGGAATTTATTAGTGATCATTACTGACAGGGCCTGCTGAGATAAAAAGTGTGGAAAACCTTTACTATCTGCTAATTGTCTCACTTGGTTTTACACTGTAGAAATAGCGTTTTACTTTTGCATTGCATAAGATCAAATTCTAGGCATTCAGTTGTAAGGTGTCCAGGCATTGTGTACACTAACACAGAGCTCTTTAACTTCCAATGGAACAACAGGGTTTTACTAAAATTGTCTTCAATATACAGAAACAGCAGAGAAAGGAAAAAACCAACCCTAATTTGCCTGGTCAAAAAGAAGGCAAGACACCCTGCATTGAGAGCTTTATGGTTTTCCACATTAACTTAATAACAAGGTTTTATGATTGTTTGAAGATAGGAGGAGGCTTTTCTGAATAATGAGTCTAACTTTGGGTTGCTATTGAATAGAGTGATATGAAAAAATAATAGATTACTATCTTGTAGGTTTTAATATTTCAAAATTCAATAAATGCACAATTTTCCAGTCCCAGTGCATGCAAAAAGAGTATTTTCTACAGGCTTAAAATCACTAATCATATAAATTCAGAAAACACATCTCCTCTGTAAATATGTCTGTATAATGCAGTGTACAAAACCCATCACCTACTCTACTTAAGATGCATGTGGTTGCAACTATTTTTAGGCCTATGGTGGAGAAAAAACTGTGGCTAAGTACTTACTTGCAGTGAAGAACCATAGGACATTTTTGTAAAACCCAGTGTTTTAATTTGCTTATTTAACTCTTTGTATCTGTGTGATATCAAGGAGTCAATGAATATTCAGTTTGTAATCAGAAAAGGGAAATTATCAATTTAATATATTATTTTAAACTAAGAATTTCTTTCGAAAGCTTCCTTTCCAATGGTATGGGTACTTCAGTGATGTCCATTTGGCCTTCAAGGCCTGAAAGGTGGGCTTTGTTCCTGTAGTGCTGACTCAGGGTTTTATGTCAAAAATTGAATGGTTTATAGCAAGTTCCATAATTTTAATCTGAAACATTTATAGTGGGATTTTAAGGATAAAAATTCCTCTTTTTTTGCCACAGGTCACACTCTGCCTCTTCAGTGAGGCAGCAATGGGGAACACATGCAGTGCATAGAGGTTTCTCTTTTCTGTTCCTTCTCTGATACCTTTTTCCTCCATGCTGGTGTGACTTCTCCTTAGGCTGCAGAGCCCACAGGTCTGTGCAGCAGAAGGGAGAGAAGAGGGCGTACACACTGTGTGTGAGTGTGTGTCCGTGGTGGTCACCAGTGAGCATCAGGCTAGACTAGCTGGTATGTAGGCAACCTAGTGTACATTTGGCAGTCCTAACAATTTATGGATGTTTTTATGTCTCTTTGTGAACTGCTTTGTGGATCCTCCACATACCATGGGTGATAGGATCTCAGCCAGTGGTTTCAACATGGCGCATTCAAGCTACAGTAAGGGAGGTGTATTTGGAACAGCTCCTACATGGTTTAAACTAAATTTTTAGAGGGTTTTTTTTTTTACTTGTGTTTTCCTGAGATGTTTATTTCTTTTTAAAAGGGAAGTTTAATATATGGGTTGTTCTTTCACAATATTTGTTAAACTTTTCCATAGGCATTTACTCATCTCTGCCCTGATAAGATTTCTGCTTCAATTGTTAAATATTAAACTTCTTGCATTTTCATTTCATGAATTTAGAAATGCATGAAACTAATTTTAAGTGTCTGTGCAATGTCTGCCAAAAGTTTAAGCAACCTAATGACTAGCTGATGAGGAAAGTGGTTCTCCTCTTAAGTGAGAAAGATAAAGAAATTACTTTCTTCTTTTAAGGTTCAGATAAACAGCCGGGGTGTCATGATATATCCTTAGCCAGCAACTAAATACCACACAGACATTTGCTTGCTCCCCTGCCCTCTGGAGAGTGGTATGTGGAGTGGAATTAAATCAGAACCAAGTAACACCCACAGGTTAAGATAAAAACAGTGTAATAATTGCAATAAAAGAAATGCTACTACTAACAACAGCAGCAACAGCAATGTAATTACAATGGAAAGAGAGATAACAAGAAGTAATAAAACCCAAAAAAGACGAATGATGCGCAAAACCACTGATCATCACCCACTGATTTATGCTCAGCCTGTGTCTAATTAGTGATTGACCCCTCCTGGCCAACAATGCAGTTTATGTACTGGGAATGATGCTCTGTGGTGAGGAATATCCCTCTGGCCACTTTGGATCACTGTCCTGGCCATGCTCCATCCTGGCATCTTGTGAACCTTCTTAGTGACAGAGCATGGAAAATTGAAAATCCTTAGGGTGAGCCCTGCTCAGCAACAGCTTGAAACATCAGTGTTTTACCAATATTATTCTCATATCAAATGCAAAACACAGCACTGTACCAGCTACTAGGAAGAAAATTGACTCTATCCCAGCTGAAACCAGGGCACAGGGAAAGAGGTTACTAGTTCAGAGTGAATTTTTGTGTGTAGTTCCTGGTGAGATAAAATTATTATGGACATAACTCATGTATGACTGAACTGTGCAATTAATTGTACTTAACTGTACGATTGTATGCAGAACTCTAACAATTAATATTGGGCAAGAGTGTCAGCATGCCTTCTTAATAACACAGATATTTTTCACTGATTTTCTGCCTTTTGCACCTTTTTTTTTTTTTTTTTTTTTTTTTCCCCTAGGGCTGCTAAATAATCGAGTGGTTAAAACAGAGTCTTACTGTGAAGAAGAAATGTGGTGGCTGAGTGACACCTGGGAGTTATGACATTATTCTTTAATTACTAGTGGCCATGTAAAGTCAGCAGCAGTGAACTCTGCTGATGGTGAGCCTTAATTCTTGTTGCCTCTGAAAAATGATATTGTAATGATCATTACTGGGTAGAAAAAAATTGAGTGACTTTAATGGGTTGTCCAACAGCTAAAAACTATTGATCATTTATGTGCTTGGAATGAGAATGACAACTGGACTTTACCCTTTATGTTTTGCAGCTGTTTCAGTCTTTCAAATGAGAAATAGTTTCATGTTTTCTGGTTTTTTTTTTGTATGTGTGTGGTTCGATTTGTTTGTTTGATTTGATTTTCTGTTTTTTTCCCCCCCCAAGTACCGCAACATATGAGCATTTGGGATAATTGTACTCTTAATATGCAATTGCGATTGTTGAAAAGAGAAGGGGAAATAAATGCAATTTCTAGTGGAAAAAAAGCAAAATAAGAAATTATATATTAGTCAAGGGGACTAATTCTTGCAGGGAATTAGAGAGAATGATATAACTGAATGCACCTTTTGAACAAGTTCATGTAGATCAGAGTGAGATTAGAAATCTCTTTTAATTGATGATCTGAGCATCTGGAATCCACTTCTGAAGCCTCAATGTGCTGAAAAAAATCATTCAAGTCTTAATCTTTACTGTTAGTTACTCCTCCTTGACTTTGTGGACAGTTACAGTGTATTGGGTAAGTTAGGCAGAGTATTTTCCTGCCCATTTTTAAGTTTGTTTGCAGTGTAAAAATTACAAATTTTGCTTTAAAGATGGAAATATTAATTGGCTTTTCTATTGTATTAATTCTAATATTAACCAGTTCTTCAAAAATGTCAACAAACTTATATTTGAAGCACCTCACTTTGTGAGGAGACATCTAATTTTTACTCCTCCTAATTTACTAGGACATTAAGTTAAAATGATTGCAGTTTCTTGGAATATTCAGCAAAAGAGTCTGGAACCTGACTTGGGAAAGTATTTAGTGTTCCGTGACACTTCACGTTGAAAGTACATCCCAAATTCCCTTCTGCAGACTACAGCCCTCTAACAAGCACTTGGATCCACTGCCAGTCATCTGTGGAAAACCTAATTAAGGTCTTGATGGCAAAAGTCAGGACAGCCAAATACTGACTGCACTGTTTACTGTAAAAAGCTTGTTTATTCCTCAAATATACTTCTCTGTCAGGATGACTGCACAACCCCCCATGACTGAGGAAATAGGGCTTTTTTTATGAAAAAAGTTCTGTCTCTGTCACTCTCATGTCACCACATGACTTGAGGTGAATCCTTTGTCCAAAACAAGTCACTTTTCTAGGAAGTCACACAGGTTATCCTCTTTGCTGAAGCAAAAATATTCCTTATTCACTTTACATTTATTTTTTTCCACCTGTCTCTTGCCATTTCTGTGGAAAACCCTCTCTGATCTATTTTTAACTTGCTTTTGGATCCCAGTCAATTCTGTTCCCTTTTGCTTCCTCTTAATTTTTTAAGATTATCAGATGATAATATATATGTATACCTTGTTGCAGGATCCTTTCTTTGTCATATCCTTTTTTACTAAATTAAGTTAATCCATTTTTGAAGTGTCATGAACACATTTGGAATAAGAATTTATTCACAGAGAGCTGACCAAAGACAAAATTAACTGTCTCCGAAGGACAATCCTTATTAAAGTCCTTAGCCAAATACCAATTTTCAGGTTTTTACGTCTGTAAAACCTGGCTTTAGTTATTTAATGCCAGCTTCACATTTGGCATGCTTAAAAGTAGCATTATGTTGAACTGCAATATGATGCGGACTTAACCTTTTGTTAATAGCTGCTACCAGTTGGTACATAGGGAAGAAGAAACATAAAAATAAACCTCAACAAACAATTCAATATGGAATTCTCCCCACAGAGGCTGATTCAGCTGTTCTGATACACAAACTGGAAAATCCTATGGTAATATGAGGAGAGGAGGTGAGTGAATGCTCTGAACGTGAGCTTGTGGTTTGTAATTTTGCCTTTTTCTTTTGAACAGAAAAGATAGGTGGCAAAGAGTAACACTATGTAGTGGGCAATAAATGAGAAAGGAGCAGTTTATAAAATTTGCCAGAAGTTTTCTGGCTTATCAGACAGCAGATTTTCTTTAGTCTCTGATAGACCTAAAACTTTTGTACAGTAGCATTTTTTCACACCCACAGCCCCCTTCACTCCCTCAAACCACAATCAAATGACCAGCTAAAAACTCTATTAGACTACTGTAGTCCCCCAAAGATTACTTCTTGTGCAACTTACTCAGTAAACCTACTAATGAGCAGGTTAAAAATCTCTATGTGGCTTAAGAGAAATTGAGTAGATCCATTTGTGCTTAGCTTGAAACAGCAAAATGACTCTGGAGATGTCATACTCTCCAGGGCTGCTCCTATATGCCTCATGAAGTTACAGAAAAACTGGCAAGGTGTCAGATAAGGACTATTCTTGCTTCAGTGTCCTCTTGGGTGATTATAAAGTTCTTCTTGAGTTGAGTTTTTTTTTTTTTCAAAGTACTTCTCTGATTTCTGGTTTTTGGAGAGCCCTTTCATTTTTTACCTTGGTTTGTTTCCCATTTAAGACTGTGAATCATAAGAGTAGAATTAATTGGCATTGACTTTGATACCTGGAGATTATTAATGCAAAGTGTGTGACTTAACTGTCAAGACTCCAACGGAGCTGTGTAGTTCTAGGCTGTATTTCACAGCATCTGAGAATTTCTAATGTTGGAAGGATCATCTGGGCATCATCTTGCCCAACCCCTCTACCAAGGCACGGCCACCTAGATCAGGAAACACAGGAACGTATCCAGGTGGGTTTTGAATGTCTCTAGGGACAGAGCTCCATGACCTCCATGGGCAGTCTTTCCCAGTTTTTTGCCACCCTCAATGTAAAGAAATTCTTCTTCATGTTGAGATGGAACTTCTTGTGTTTTAATTTATGGCCATTGTTCCTTATCCTGTACCTGGCCATCACCAAAAGGAGTCTGGAAACATTCTCTTGGCACCAGCTTTTGGGATATTCATATACATTGATGGAATACTTTCTTAGTTTTCTCTTCTGCAGACTAAACTGGCTCAGCTCCCTGAGTCTCTCCTCACAAGAGAGATGCTCCAGACCCCAGCTCATCTTTGTGGGCACTGCTGGACCCTCTCAGTAGCTCGTCTTTCTTGTGCTGAGGAGTCCAGAACTGGATACTGCACTCCTGATGTGTCCTCATCAGGGCTGAGAAGAGGGGCGGGATCACCTCCCTTGTGCTGCTGGCCACACTCTTCCCAATGCTCCCCAGGATACCACTGGCCACAAGGGCACTGCCAGCTCACAGTCAGCTTGGCATCCATCAGAGCCCCCAGGTCCTTCTCCAAAGAGCTGCTCTCCAGTAGCTCAGCCCTCAGCCTGTACTTTGGGTTATTCCCCCCGAGGCGCAGGACCTTGAACTCTCCTGTTCAACTTCATTAGGTTTCTCTGTGTCCAGTTCTCTAGACTATTCTGTCTGTCTCCATCCTATTTCTGTTTGGTTTGTTCAGGCATAGTATCAAAGAGCAGTCTCCCTGACTACCAACACAGCTTACAGTTCTGGGATTTTTCCCTTTCTTTCAAACAGCTTCATGCTTTAGATTTGCAGAAATTTATGACCTAAGGGAACAATACTTCAAGGTTAATTCAGTCGGCCTTGACAATCCTCCTCCAGAAAAATTGTACATTACCCTATGTAGGAACAGCTGTGATATGGCAGAAACATCAAATGTCGCAAGTATTTCAGATGCTGTATGAAACATTTGTATTTATATTTTCTCTCCACCTCCCCGCACCCCATTCCTTGGGAGAACCAGTTCCCTTTGATTTTTTTTTTTTTTTTAATTAATTTTTTTTTTACCACACCATAATTTAGCATGTGTAGATAAAGCAAGATGGTGTAAAAGCAAATTATTTAACATACCTGGAATCAGACCCATACAAGGAGGAATGAATTTCTGTCAAATGACACTGACAGGATCTTGTGCTTTGTTGTTTGGATTTTTCCCCAAAACTGGAAGAAAAACACTTATGGCTCTTGCCCATAAAAACAATGAGGGCTGTGTTTGGCTCCCAGAAAAGGAAGGAAGATAACTTTTGTACTTAAAATGTATTTGAACAGACTATATTGATATCTGAGTTAATTGATAAGAGAAACAGGAAATAACTTTATCAACTCACAATTCATCTTCTAGGACAGATGGAGAACAAAAATGATGCCAGGTAATGGATCTAACTCTCCTCTTGATTCTGGGACTCACTAAGTCAACAGAGTTGTAAAAAAGTTTGGAGTGAAGTGCCCAAAAATACTTTCTTATGGCAATTTTAAGACAAGGGTGGAAAAAAAAATTAACAGAGGTGCCTATTTTTGCCTATGAATGTAGAAAGCAGAGACAGAAAAAGCCTCAGAATACACCTCTTAGGCTCAGAATGTAAAGTCTACTTTCTAACAAATTCTTTCTCCAAGTTGTTACACGAAAAATTGAAGTGAATTAGGTATAGGAATTTGCAGCTCTTTGAAATGTGGCAAAAGCAATCTTGTTATTCAAAAGAGAAGACACCCACTGAAATGCCAGCAGCATGGAGAAGTAGCATTATATTAATCCTTAAAGTTCTGATTAACATCTTTGCAGCCCTCTGCTTGTACAAATGGTAACTAGCGCCGTGGAGAATAAAATGTCTTTAGTCCTTGAACTAAAATGTAGCAATTTCTCTGTGTAACCAGTGCTTTTAATAGAAGAATTATTTTGCTTTACATTGCTGCTGTAAGCACTAACTAAACTATGGCAAGGTAGTAGCAATAATTTTTCAGAACACTTAAATTTTTAATGTGTTCTGTTTTGATTATATGCTAAAATCATATATTAAATGAAGTAGATCAAGTCTAGCATAAATGTAGAATAGACTCACCTTGACATCTACTCTTCCTTTTTTTTGGACTAGGTATCCACAGTGATATTGTACAATGTAATATATAAATCATTAGAACAGTGTGTATTATGACAAAAAAGTGATGCATATTTGTGTGATGTTTCTCACTTCAGCCCCTCTTTAGAACTTGTTCAGAATCTTAGTTGAGGAAATAAATCAGAGATTGCTGCAGTTGATGAAGTTATTATTAATCAATTATAGTTTCTTTGACCAATTAACATAGATATTAATGTGACTTTCCTTTTTGTCTTTATTCTGTTCTGTATACGAAGTGGAAAAAAAAGCCCTTATAATTTTATAAAATGAATATTTTAGTTTGGTAATGGATCATTTCCATTAACCTTATTCTGCATGCAGGATAAATTTAAATGTTATTTTCCTAGGTCAAAAACCTTGTTGTGCATGAACATTATTTGCTTAGTGAAGGGGTTGAGCTGTCAACCAGATGTGTATTTTGGATGGTTGCAGATTCACTGCTATAATGGAGAACTAAATAAATCCCATAGGCTTAAATAATGAAAATATATTAGTGAGATGTAGAGCTACAGACCTAAGAGAACCTGTAATCAGACATCACAGAGTGCAGTAACTGGGGAATTATGGAATAGAGTGTTGATTAGGGTGAAATGAAGTTAGACATGGAGATTAAAGCTGGTCAAAAAAATTTTAGAATCTCAGAGATTGTGTGATAAGATGAAATGTGGTTTCTAAGACATGCATGCTCATCGCTCTGAGTTCCTGATTTTCTGTGACAAGGCTTCCCAGACCTGCATTTCCACCACTAGTCATTTAAATTTCATAGCTCAGTCCCACCTACCGAGAGAGCCAGCCCTATGGACTCCATCCAACCCACTGTTTCAAAAGTTCAGGCTGTCAACCCTATCATATCGCCGTAGTTTTTCCTTCTCCTCCCTTGATACATCAGAAAATGCGTAGCTGGATGCTTCAGGCTCTTGATGTCATACATGTTTTTCACCTTCCATTTTTCTATTTGTAAAGCCTGTCAGCTTTTTTCACCATTTCAGTAAAGTGAAACCACTGTTGATAGCTTTGGGACTCTCTAGCACACACCCAAGTTTTGTGCTTTTTGGGGCTGATATCTGCCTCTGGATGTTGAGACCAACCTCAAACTAATCTCTTTTGCATTCTATAAGGCTGTTTTACTTAGGCTATGGGTAGTTTGAATTTCTAGTGCAATCTATTTTGGGAATGTGTGACAGGCTTGATGTAATTTAAAGCTTAGAAATAAGTCTCCTACACATTGAGAGTTCTGTCTGAACTTGAATGTTCATGTGTGCACTAGAAAACTATTAAAATCTTGGGGGAGATTGTCCTCATTGCTGGTGGGGGCTTTGAGCTGGTTCCCCTATTCTTTTCATTTTTTACTTGTTTTTTACTTGTTGCAATGGTTGCCTCTGTTGCAGACGGGCTGTGTTTTTAGATATGATGTCCTCTTGATGTTTCATGCAGAGTCTAAGAAACAGCAGCTCCACTAATTGTAATTTCTCTTTTTCCCCTAATGATTTCTGATCATTAAAAAAAAAAATATTTCTTGGAGGTAGGCCAGTAGTGAGGCTGACAGTCCCAGAAGCCTCTTAGCAATCCTCCTTCAATGAATTTCCAGGCGCAGTGACCGCAATGCAGTAGAGCAGATTCTTTAGACAAGGTCAGACTGGTATTCAGCAGAATGCAAATAGAAATTGTAACTCAGTACAGACATATCTCACTCTGTCACATGTGCTGCCTGCTGACAAATTAATAACTCTTTCAGGACTTGAATGCAGATGTTTTTCAAGGCTGTTCACTACTTGGCTGGCAAATATAGTGTTCTTGGATATACCTACTGTATACTCTTCTTTTTCATTATGAGGTGAATCACTGAGCAGGGAACAATTACAGCCTAACTGTTCATATCCCACTGAGTATTACAGTGGGTTGGTGTTAGTTCACAGTGCTGTCTGCAAGCTGTCCATATATCAGTGGTTTTTATTATCAGTGGTTTGAAAGGAAACTCATAAGCTGCTTCATGATGTGGGCAAAAGATGCGTTTTCTTTTTACCTGTCTTAAAAAGATGAGGTCACCATACCAGTGCCTGGGCCAGAAGAGTGATATTAAAGTGTTCTATTCTGCCATCAGTTACCTCTTCTGTCATTTTAGGAAGTCATGCTGGTGTTACTTTTGGCTCTGCTTCTATTCTGTGAATCACAGTACCACAATACCCCATAAAATGGGTCATTTATGTTTTTCAGAAGGTGGCACGTGAACCCCTGGCATGTATTGTGTGCTCACTTAGAAATATTCTCACAATTCTTACTGTGAAAAAAATCTTCTTCAAGGAGATCTGGATGACGGCTTCCAGGCGGAAAAGAGGAACATTTCCCAGTGTTGCTTGTCCCTCACTTTATCTGTGGCAAAGGTCTGTCTTCAGGGACTGCCCTAGAGAAGAAAGTGCAAACGCGTATGTAGAAGGGCTTGTTCAAGATCTGCCAAGTGCAAACATGTTCTCTGCAGCATTCATACATTAATCCCCAACTATGTGCTGCAGTAAGAGAGGGTTTTGCAGTAGAATCTTGTAGTAGGGGACCAAAGACTTCTCCAGGACAAAGGCTGGAGAGGAGTCCCTTCACCCAGGTAGTTGCAGACACAGTTCTTTCTCTGGTGGTGGTGGCGGAGTAGCTATTCAAGATGAAGAGGAAGGCTAAGGAATAAGAAAGGGCATGAACATGTCGGAAAAAATCTTTGGTGTTTGGCCCAATGCTAGATTTCATTTTCCTTAATGTGAAGATGTCGCGGTGCACTCCTAAATACCGGCCTGGCTAGCCCCGGCACACCGGCAACACGACGGGTAAAGCTTGATCCTCGGGAGGAACTCGCCTATCCCTGTATGTCCTTGGTTCCCTGTAGTAATGAGGTGTGGCGACAGTGGAGAAAAAGGAGGACTCTCAGAGAGGACAACTGAAAAGGTTTATTAGAGATCCACGCAAGAGTCTCCTCACCCTTGGAGTGTCTGCCTCAGCGGACAAGGGACACTCGGTTACAGTAGCTTATATTTGGGGGAGGAGAAGAGGGGTAGGCTCAGGAGAAAACCAATCAGGGAAGAAAGGGAATGGCTCTCAACATGACATACAATCAGGCTGATCAATGATAAGGGGTAGGAGGGGATTTCTTCAGAGCTCTGTCCAATCATCTAGAGCCTTCCCTGGAACCTTCTAGAGGTAGGGAGAGGCTCCAGAATGACAGGCAGGCCCTGGGGGCAGGGATCAGGGAGATTGACAAGGGAGTCTGAGGGGAAAGTAATTTTGACTGATGGGGAAAACCAAGTTATGGGTGGGAAAAATACAGAGGGGGAAGCGGGGCAAACCAAAGGGACAACTGGGGTACATAGAACTGTAAAAACACAGAGAAGTGAATTACAACAACATAATATAAAGCTGAAAAGCATCACCACATGAAGAGTCTTTCAAGGCTTGCAGAGCAAGATGTGAGTAATTACTTCATGGTGTTGTCTACTACATAATTTATCCAGCTGCAAAACAGAGGCCTGTGACTGAGCATGGTCTGATCTGTACAAGAGCTTATTGCAGTCCTCAGGGACAGGGCCAGGCACACTTGGTGTTCCAGAGGAGGAGGGAGAATGAGGGAAAAAGTGTTGACAAGAAAAAGGACGTATGAAAATAAGAGAATGCAGCAAAAGAAAGAAGAAGCACCTGAAAAGCTAAAAATGACAACTAGCCAGTACCATGGCAAAAAATGAAAAAAAAATAGATGAAAGAGGAACATGAGGCTTGAGCTTGGAAACTGAATCTCAGGATTCTTGAGACTTCTATCTCGATCTCTTTACACTAGATAAGGATGGGAAGGTTTCTGATTGCTGCAATGGGGTAAGTGAATTCAGGCAGGATTGGAAGGCAATGGATTGTTCCAGTCTGCTCTCTGCTCCTATCTGGGGATATCTTGGAGATGGAAAATTTCTTATTTTCCGTATGACAGCTTTATCTACAATGGATTTTTCTTAAATTTAAATTTTAGCTATGTGCCAAGGAGTGACGTAGCACGTGTCAAAGAAGGAAATTCTGCAATTAATCAGATCAAATAAAAAACTGTAAGCGTAAATACATATCTGTTAAACATGTTCTCCGAGAGATGAGACACAGATGTATCCCTGTGTCATAAGTTTCACATTTTGTTGCAAATGTGTGCAAAATTACATTCCTGCTTCCAAATTATCTGAACAGACATTCTTACTGTTGCAGTCGTAATGTTTTAATTTACTGTTGCATTATCTTCCCAGAGAAAATAGGAGCATATTTCAACAACAACAAAAAGCGTATAATTATTTGAAGATTATAGGATAGACATGACCTGCCTTATTCATCTTCAAGTCAAAAATCATGCAGCTGTGTATTGAGAATGTTGATTAATTTGTCTTTATGGGTACAGAAGTAATTTTGAATGAGTGAGAAGTCTACACATATGTGAGATCTCTATACTAATGTTTCCTAGAAGAAATAACAAAATCATAGAATATTTTGCTTTGGAAGGTACTCGCAAAGATCCTCTAGTCCAACCTCCCTGCAAGGAGCAGAGACATCTTCAACTGGCTCAGGTTATTCAGAGCCCTGTCCAACCTGACCTTAAATCTTTCCAGAGATAAGACATCCATCAGTTCCCTGGGCAACATTTTCTGGTACCACATCACCCTCAACAAAAAGGATTTCTTGCCTATATCTAGTCTGAAGTAATACCAATGATCTTACTAAAATTTGACATTTTTAAAAATGTAAAAAATTTTTAACTGTGTAAATTTAATATATAATGTCAGTTCAATAGGCTAGAGTGCATGTCAGTTTCATTAGCTATGAAAGTAAAAAAAAAAAACTCCAAAATTTCTAAAATGTGCTTCTAGCTTTTGAGAAGAATATTTCTCTGCAAGTCACATTTGGACTACATTTCATGTTCAAGGTGAGCAATATTGAAAAATGGGGAGGTCGATTCTTAGTGAAAGAATGCAAAAATCAGAATGCTAGTCAGTTCTCATGTCAATAGCTTTAGTCATCTAATTGAAACCAGCCTAATGGCACTGGTGTATTTTTCTTGAATTAGACCATTAAAATAAGCAAGGAAAACCAATTATCTCCAGGATATTATTTTCAGTTTGAAAATGACAATAATATAATGAAAGTGTACATAAATGCCATTTACATTAAAAAGGCACGGCACTGTCTTTTCTTAAAATGTATGCATTTAAGTGCATTTTGCAGGGAGTAAGTCTTATCTTGCTTTTACTGTTTTAGACTAGGAAAATTACTCAGGTCTATCAGTAATGTCATAGGTTTTGATAGTGAACATAACTGTTGTCTTCTAAATTTTGAAGAACTGTCAAATCTTCCATTTGTTTTTATTTTAAGAAACTAGGTCTTTATCAGTTAACAGAAAATAGCAAAAACATTATTTTTTGGCTAGATTTATACCACTCGTACAAACGTACAAATTACCTAGATTGAAAAGAAGCAAATTCTACTGAAGTTATTCTACTGAAGCAAACCAGTGTGACATAATGTCTTTTTAAAAAAGATTTTTCCTCATTCTGTCATGAAGAATGGTAGGAGGAAGGTGTAAATAAATAACTAAATAAATAAATAACCAAAACTAAAAACATAGCCTTGATTGCTACTCATTCTTGCAGTCATTGTAGAAAGCTGCTATATTAAGAAACAGGGAGCTTGACAGTGTTGATTAACTCTATGAGTGCAACTAAACACTGTGTAATATTTACACTACAAAATCACATTAGCAGTTCACTTTCCATAAATTTAACTTTGCTTTCCAGCTAACTAATTGTACATATTATTTGGCCTCTTCTTAAGAAAGGAAATGGAATATATAATGCTTCAATAACTTTACTGGTGAATAATTTTGTGCCAAAACTAAAAGACACAACCATTTTTCTGAAAGTAAATTAGATGTGCTGTAACAAGAGAAAAAATCATATAGGTCAATAATTATGGTCATATAGCCAGAGATTTTTGTTAAATTTTCTGGCCTAGAAAAGACATTGAAATTATAGACTCGGTGGGAGGGAATGGGAGTGGATACTGCTTTTTGCTTGAACAGCGAAACATGTTCTGTGCAGACTTTAAATTAAAATACATCCCATGTGTTTTGTGGATGGGATGCTTAAATGTGAGTGAATGAAGAGAGAGTAGTGGTGTATAGCCTAGTGTAGTAAAGAATAGGACACGTTTTCATTTCTAAGTTCTTTATGGACTTCACAATGCTTAGCTGATATGATGGCAATCAGAAAGATGTATTTTTTCTGGAATTTGTTCACAGTGGCAGCAAAGTAAAGCATATATGGTCACATTTAAGGTTGCTCTCCATGGGCTAAATGAACCTCCTTCCTCACAACACAGTAGGTCAGACAGTATTTGTCGGAATACCGGGCATCCCTCTGGCTCAGGAAACCCTGGCCAAACAGTCTGGGAACTGAGCAAG
>VZSR01001854.1:15493182-15515211 GCA_013398615.1 Brachypodius melanocephalos | reverse complement strand
AAAGAACCAAACATGACCACTATTTAAGGGTGGATTGTGACAGCAGTGCATTGTTTCCCTCCTTTGAACCTCAAGGAGTTCTTTTCTCTAACCTGTTGAGCTTCCCTTGAATGGCTACAAAACCCTTTGATGTGTTGGCAACTTCTCCCAGTTCTGTGTCATCTGCAAAGGTGCTGCAGGTGCACTCTCTTCTTGTCACATGGGTCACTAACAAGGAGGTCAAACCATGCTGGAACCGTTAAGGACTCCTGAAGCACATAACCAATGACTGGCCTCCAGCTGGAATTCCTGCCACTGATCATCCCCTTCTGGGCCTGGCCGTTCACCAGTTTCCAACCCATCTCACCATTTACTAATCCAGTTAATATTTCATCCTTCTTCAGTGAGCACTTTGTAAGAGGGAGTGCTACATGCTCTACCCTCAGTCAGCAGGCTAGATCATCACCTGTTGCATTGAAGAAGGCTATGAAATATCCCTTTCAGTTTTATTATTAATCTGTTGTTTCTGTTGGTGCAAATTCCTTCAATTACTTTCTCCACTCATTTTCTTTTTTTGGTGGAGGTAGGAAGCCTTGGCTGAAATGGTAGTTTTCATTTTAAAAATAAAAATATTGAACATGTAAAGATTAGCATAATTTTACTTTCCTAAAGCTAATGGAAATCAATGAAATGATGTAAACACCACTATACACAGTTGTAAATACCATCTAATAGAAGCATGAATTAATAGATTTAATGGAAATAAGTGAATGATACTCTCCTGATAAAGGAAGGGATGGAGACAGACATGCTTAGAAATCAAGTTTTGTAGCTATTTTGATGCAGTGTGGAGGTTGCAAGACAGTTGTATTTCCTCTATTTTCCAGCTTATGGCTTCTTTAAAGTAAATGAAAGTAAAATCACTAAAATTGTAAATGAGTGAGTAGCAAAGCAAGAGACAATATTGGTCTCTTCAGGCTAAGACTTATCTAAACTTTATTTTAACAAGGAAATTGTTCAGAAAGACATGAAAACAATATTCTAATCAATCTAATGATTTAAAATAAAAAAAAATGTTTGGCAAGTAAACATTGCATATTGTTTAAATATAGGAATGCTTAATCATGTTGAAATATTTGTTATGATATTTGGCTTTTCTGCCTCAGAATAGTTTGCTTCTATGAGAACAAAATGGATAGGAAGTGAATACAATCAATCTTCCTCCTTCATTGTGTGTGGAAAATAACAAGCAGGGAATAAAGAGTCATTCTTTTAATATCATCAATATACTGGATTTCATGGTTGCTATGTGTCTGATAGAAATATAGAAAAGGAAGCAATTATCAGTTCCTGCATTTTCTGTGGTGAACCATAAGGCTTTTTGTTTTGAAAGGTTTTATAATAATATATATAAGCTAAAATTACTTTGAGCATTATTTCCTTAAAAATGGTGATGGGTCATTTGAAATAATCAAGTATTAAAAAATGTGTAGGAGTGTATTATCCTATTAAGATGTCTGCAGACTGGATCAGAAATGTAGGATGAGAATAAATGGAATCATCTACTCCAGCAGTGAAATGACCTTGCAATCAGTAAGGTACTTATATGCCATTCTGCAACTAATCTTAAGGTGTAACTGATTTTTACTAACTATAAACTTGAGCTACCAAAATTATTTTCTAAAAATTTAAAGGGTTTTTTTGTGCAATGTATGTAGAATTTAGTAAATATATTTGAGAACAAAATCTTCAATTTAAATTTGTCTATTAGTAGTCTTCCCAACTGCTGATGGGTTTTGTGTTTCTTGCTGCTCCCTCAAAATATTTAACCACTGTTATCAGCACAATAAGTGGAGTTCCCTCAGCTGATCATAAATATATTGTGAAGCTCTTTAAATGAGATGCATCCATCCAATAATGCTTCATTTATTTTTTTTAATACAGAACACAGGAAAAACCATGTGGCATATATGAAATTAAAAAATTGCAGTAAAATATGGTAATCTATGTACAATTAAATTTTAGGGTTGTTTTTCAGCATTCAGACATAAGTGCTATAAAAGCAAGGAGTCTCACAGGAGGCTCTGAAACTTCCAAATTACAGCTTGAATATCACCTTTCCCAGCTTTTGCCTGAAAATGATTACTGAATTCACTACAATGGAGATAACAGGTGATAAGACTGAAAGTAAAATTAGTTTATGATTTTGTGAATCATTTACTCTCTTGGAAGAAAAAGCAGTTATATTAATAAGTAGGATTTCATAGAAAATGAAGTAGATTTTATAAAGTATTAGAATAATAGAAGGAATGGAACTGAGCAGTATAAAAATTAAAGTTTGAGCTTTTATGGTGCACATTACCAAGTGTGGAAGTTCATCAACTTTTAATAAGATAAATGAATTGAACTATAGGTGAAATATTAAATCCTGTGGTGGTGTTTGATTAGTTTGTGACAGTGATTCTTTGATCTGTTCACCTAGAATCACAGGGGACTGAGATAGAAGTGCTTAGACTCTTACTCTTTTTTTCAAAAATGAGGGATCATTTGATGATTTTGATGATGGTCTTTCTACTATACCCTAACACTTTAAATTGGTCACCTTAGAAGAACTGAGCTTCTTTTTTAATCCAGAAAAAATGATTGTGTGGGGTTTTATATATTTAAAATTTATTTTTTTTATATTTAGATTGTTTTAGAGTCAAAAAGTAACTGCTAAGGGGAACTGAGAGATCAGTTGACCCTGGGAAAGTGAAAACAGCATATAAAAAAGTTTCCTATTCTTTCATGCAGCTAACAAAACAAAAAAATGGAATACGGAAAACTCTTACCTGGTAAGATGTTAAAGACAGGCCAGCTACCTCAATAGTCATGGCAGAATTTATTTACTATATTTTAAAAGCAGTAGCATTTGGAGACGTTACTATCTGATACCCAGGAATATTTTTCAGTGTTTAATATACTTTAGAGTTGTAAATACATACATACATATATATATATAATTTTATGCAAAACTCTGAAGAAATAACATCTAATCTTGATTATCTTTTTCCTTCTATAATAAAGAAGATATTACATAATTTATGGATTTTTCTGATAATTTAAAAATTCTAAATTTTTGCTTATATGCCCATCTTCCACATCTGCTTACAGTGTGGAGAATCTCTTGTTATTCTGTAATGAGAAAAACATATCTTGTATTTCAGTAGTTTTGTTTTCCTGTAGAAAAGGTGGGTATCAGTTTGGTATTAATGCAGTTCTCCTGCACTATAGTCGTTTGTTCTATTCTTTTTCACTTAGCTTCATGTTTCTGTTTTGAAAACTCTCTCTCTTATTTCAAAGTGATGACCCCAAATTTTGCCCAATCGTACCACTCAACAGGACGTTAACTCCTCTTTGAGATTCCAGAGTTATACCAGTGGTGTATAGAGAAGAGAGTGCATAACCAGAATAATATCAAATCTGTTGGTAAAATAACTCATAACTGCAATTATGAGGGAGATGTTATTGTTCTATGACATGATCCTGGCCATATGCAGTCTCACTTATGGAATACTGTGAAAGATGAAGATGCTTCAGGTGAAATTAGGTGAAATGCTTCACTGTGAAATCAGAGTAAAATTTTTTGAATGGTCTATGGAGCTGCATAAGTGAGCAAGTTTTTTCTTTGTAGTCAGGAAGCTTAGCAAAACTGTACTTGAACACCTGCTTTCTAATTGTTGCTAATTAACTTCATTGCTGTAGGAGAAGTGGTAGCCTAACCAAGTAGACCATCTAGTTTAAAATGAAAATAGATTTTCATATGACACAACTTGATCAGGGACTGGTAGCTAAGTTGTTTGAAAAAAATTTCCTTCTATACAGCTGTATGAATGAAATTTGGTTTTAGAAGAGTTTTAGGTTGAAAAGAATCATTTGAGCTTATTATTAATGCTAGCAGTAAATGGTTCTAAGCTGAGTGATGGAGTTAGCATGAGTAAGTGCCTGTGTTAGCAAATGCTCTTCTTTCTTGTAACTGAGCCATGAGTCATTAGAATTATGATGTGCTATAAAACTTAATTAGCATTAAACTATTCTCTCAGGTGATATACATTTTAACAATCCTGTATTAATAGTCACATCCCACAAGATTACATCCGTTACAGATTTCATGGTTTAATTATCTCTTCTCAGCATTTAGAACCTGTCTGGATTTGTCCATTTGTTGGTGATGAGTGGCAAATTTGCTCAAGTTTTAGTAAGTTTCTCCATGAAGTAGTTTTACATCCTGTTAATATCTGTCTAAATTTTGGCTGTCTGGGCAAACAGATAGTCAGGAATAGCCAGCATGGACTTATGAAGGCTAAACCATGTTTGATGTAATTGCTTTCTCCATTGAAATGAGGAAGACGAAGCAGAAAGAGTAGTGCATGCAATATACTTTAATTTTAGTTAGATTTCTTATGCCATCTGCCACAATATTTTCACTTGGAAGCGCATGAAATATGTACTGGAAATAAGGATAATTAAGTGGACTGAACACTGGCTGGATCTTTATATATAAAATGTGATGATCATTGGTTGAACATCTATTTGGTTCCTGGTAAGAAGCAGAGTGCTCTTGGGGTCAGTACTGAAGCTCAGGTGATTGAATATCTTTATCACTGTGTCATGACACAGATTGTACTTTTATCAGATCTGTTGATGACAGCAAATGGAATGAAATGACTGACATGCCAAACTCTAAAACTTCAATTGAGAGAGAACTTGGGGAATTTGAGGCTTGGGAAAACAGAAACATATTAATTTCAGCACAAAAGAAATGAAAATCTGTACCTGCAGTAGAATAATCCATGCATTAGAGGCTGCTGCCTGACTGTTGGAGAAACAGAGCTGTTGGAAAGGAACTGGATATCCTTGTAGGTGTCCAGCTGAATATGAGTCAGCAAGATATTGTCATCCTAAAGAAGGCAAACCATGCACTAGAGCTCCTTAGGATGAGCATGGCTAGCATCTTTGAAGGAAGTTACTCTCTGCTTGACACTGGTGAAGATACTCAGGGACTGCTGTGTCCAAATGAGGATCCTTGCTTGAAGCACAGTGTTGAGAAGCTGGAGGAAGTCCATTGGAGGACTACTAGAGAGATTTGGGGCATACATGGAGAGGCTGAAGAAAGTGGGCTTTTTTGTTCTGCTGAAGAGGAGCCTACAAGCATGGCCTATAGCTAGGGGGACAAACGTCGCGGACAAACTCTAATCTTCAGTGGCAAATGATAAGAGACAATACTGTCAGGTTACATCTTGGAGGGAGATTCATGTTGGACATCAGGAGAAAAAAAATCTGCACAGTAGACTAGTGCTGCAGTGGAACAGCTAGTGGTATCTTTATTCTAGAACTTTTCAAGATTTTGATAGATAAAGCACCAGTTGGCTTGCATTGCTGTTGATGGACTAACTGAGCAGGAGAGTGGACTAAAGGTGCCTTCAAAATAATACTTTTATGATTACAGGAGTTTTATTTCCATTACTAATAATTCACCTAATTACAAAAAATATTTTAAAATTTTATGACCAGAGATAATTCTGCTGACATTATCCAACATTATTTCTAGGCAAAGCTGTCTCTGTTAATTGGCTGTTGATTTGTCAATGAAGAAATCTGGAAACATTGGTCTTAGTTATGATTTGAAATCTCCTGCACCAGTTATATTTTTAAAGACTTTTTTAAAACCAGAATGGTTATTAGTAGAACATAGTTTTGCAGCTGAAATCAGAGATGTCCCTTCCCATTCTACCTTTTCTCCCTCCTTCTACCTCTGTCAGTTTTAGGTCATATTGAATCTGAACGCTTACTAATGCCATAAATTTGGCAGAAGCTCCTCAATGTATCATGTATCAATGTATCAAAAAAAGTAAAAAGTAAACATTTAGAAGGTTATATATGTTTATATTTAACTGAAAGTTTGATGCAGAGAATGGAATATTAAAAACTGAGAAAAAATGCAAAATCATTCCACATGAAGAGAAGTGGTTTTACCCTACAGCTCCAATGAATGAAAAAGAGAAAGAGAGGAAAAAAACAAAAAAGAAGTCCTGCAGACTGCTTTAGAGAAGTTTCAATTGATGAAGGAGAAAGGTGGAGAGCTAGGTGACAGTGTTAGATCTTAGGGCCATGTAAAAGTTCTCTCATTGAGCTCTACTGCTGCTGCTCAGGGTACAGCACATGCTTTGCCCCACTCCCCAACAGCAGTTTACTGAGATAAGGCTGTAGCTGGACCATTTCTTAGGACATTTCTTCAGAGTAGAATGAGGCCTCTGCTTGTCCAAATAAACAGCAGCTGATTTGCATTACCGATATGCTATTACCTCTGTATCAAAGTTTTTCAATGAACCTCCTTCTGGCCAGTCAGTAGAAGAATGGAGTGACACCTTTTGAACTTACTCTGCTATGCAGAGCATGTGAAAGTAAGGGCTATTTGTTCCTGGATAGCTTGGAAAGACTATGTGCTGGAAAAACAACTGCTTTACTATTTGTATCAATCATAACACCTATGAATATGAGTGAGCTGCACTATTGATCAGTTCAGACTACTTCTAACAATACAATATAAAAATGTATGGCAAGCACTCAATGTAATTCTAATGACAATCAATCATAAACAGGTTTCAGAATGATTTGAAAACTCCTTCTGAGCTGTAATCACTGCTTTTGTGTGTCCAGTCACTGGAGGATAGAGAAGAGATCTTTGGAAAGCCTTAAGGTATCTTTTTGCCTGTGGAAATTGTCAAGTAGTATGAAATACACATATTACAACTATCATATGCTAGCTGTCCAACAGTGATTGCTAATCACTTTCCACTACAAAACACAGTTATAAAACATGTTATAATTTTCTCATGAATGTAATATTTACTTTAATGTAATTTTTGGTTTTCTTCAGGCCCTGGTAGCTTTTACAATTCAGGTAATGATTCTTATGACATCATTTTCAGCTTCAGAATCTTTATATTTGCATTCACAGGGACAGTTCATTCATGTCTTAACTTCATTTCAGAATGGGTATGGGCAGAATGCAGAAAAAAAATGCATTAAATAGTGATGGACAAATATTCCCATTTAACAGTAATTTCCAAAAAGGAAAAATCTAGTTTTCTTCAGAACCATTATTTCCGCTTTAAATTCATTCTCATCACTAAACAGAGATAACTAGAATTAGTTAGAATTAGTGGAAATAAAATATTCTTTTTGTTCTAGTCATGTTTTGTACACTGTAGTTTGGAGGTGGTGAGAGGTAAGGAATAGGGATAATACATTTCTTCAAAATCTCAGTAATCCAAATACTTTTTTAAATTCAGAATAGCTTGTCTTGATTTTTTTTTTCACTACTGTTCTTCACAATGTTAATTCCAGTCAATTATATGGTGTCCAGGATGGTTATTCACATGAGAAAAAGAGGTGGAAATACAGATTTGCAGTAGGAGCAGGTGTTTAATGAATGGTTATTTTGCTTATTTTTCTGATTGACTTAAATCTGTTGAAACTTTCAAAAAATTATGCATTGATCTTCCTTCAACATAGGAGGAAGTGAAAACTATGAAGAGAAGTTTTGAATTTGGTATATTGCTTCTGTGTTCTGATTGACTTTAGCTGTGAATTTTTCATATTTGTGTGCTATAAAGCATAGAAAGCAAGTTGTTTTTCCTTCAAGTACTTTAATTGCCATTGAGGCAGGCAGCCTGGTAGACCTTAATGGCTGGAAACAGTCATGTGAGTTTGAAAAGTTGCTTAGAATATGTCCTGTTAAAGATGTTGAATGACAACTTTCCCAGTCCTCTGTTATATGGTCATCACTGTTGCAAGTGATGACATGATTGGACATGACCAACCACACCGACCAGAGTGTAATGTGATACAAAGTAAATAAGAGTGCTGCTAGGACAGAAGTTTTCTGTCATCCTGAATGCAACTGTAAGCTAAGACTGAATTTTCAAAGAAATTGAGTTTTTAGAGACACTGTGCTACTTCTCACTTAAATTCTCAGAATTTTTAGTATTAATTCCAGGATATGGGAGTTTTTATCTCAATGTTATTCTCTTTCTTTAGGTAATATACCTCACTTTGGAAGAGTATCCCAGTTTTTCTTGACTTTGGATCTATTGGTTGTGCAATGGAATTCTCTCAACCTGTGTTATTAGATTCTGCCTCATCTCATGGAGTGCTTATATTTGAACAGTAAAAATGAGTATGATCCTATTTCATGGCTAGAGGATCCTGTAGGGAAGTGGGAGACTTGGATATCCAATTATTGATTAGACACTCATGGAAAGTTGAACTGTACCAATAGGAAAGATGAGATGAGCAGTTTCCTGAGGGAAAAAAGATTCTCATAATTTTTGGCAGTGGAAGAAACCAGTGTTAATCATGTGTGTGTTTTATTGATCCTGTGCTTTTAGGCTTTTATGTGAATCAACCTTTCACCACCTTTTTTTAAAAAATGTTGAAAACTCAAAAGACAAACAAAAAAATCAATCAGTAGACCTTTTCTTTAGTTCCAACCTATTTTCTAGAGAACTGAAGTGAAATTTAAATAAATCCAGAAGCATCAGGAAAATTAAGGATATACTTGCTATAGGGAGAGTTCTGCTTAATTCTGATTTGCAAGTATTTGAATCTAAATGTAACTTTCTGTAAAACAGGTATTTGTTAGTATGTATAAAACTCATCAGTCTATTCTGTCTCTTTCCTACACATTCTTATTATGTGTAAAAATTAACCATGCTTGTGCCAAGATAGATGCCTAAGTTGTGCAGATATACAAAATCTGTATCAAGTAGACCTTTTCTGCATGCCATGTATTCCCACCTGGGTAGTTGTAGTTTCTTTTGCCATGTCTGCAGAGCAGAGGGAAACAACAAATAAGAGCCCTGTCCCATGGAGGGTTGGCTGGTGTTTGTTCTGCTTAATAACTTAGAGCTGTTTTCAGAAACCATTCTATCAAAGGGTTGTCAAACAGCTCTTCTCAAAAGAGCAATTATCCAGATGTAGTGCTGCAGATTCTCTCTAGGCATCTTCAGGCTTGTTTCCAGTCTAATAATTTGACATAAATATGTCCTACTCTGTCATTTAGTAAAATCCTTCCACTAAACTAGATACTAACCTGAGGAAACAAATAAACTGTAATTTACTCATGATGTAGTTAAAAGCTCTGTGCAAAAGTAGAGAGCACATAGGAAATCAGACATTAGGAAATACTGTTGTAAAAGATATAAAGTATTTCTAGAACCATAAAATAGTTCTAAATGCTATGAAAATGCTGTCAGGAAAAATTAAATTTAAATAAAAATTACTGGCATTCATACAGATGCAAAACTAAATCTTTAATATCTGGGATGACAAAAACTTTGATTCATAGTTTAAGACAGAGAGACCAAGAATAAGAAAAATGAATAAACGTTTGAACATTTTTTCTGTATAGAGTATTCATGTGATCATTTACTCACTCCTCCAATTCAGTTGAATATTCAGATTTTAGGTTTGCTTATTATATCAGTGACACTAAGAAAAACCAAATTAGTACAAAAAACTCATTGAAATTCTTTTGCTGGAAAGAGTAGGCAAATCCTTGTAAATGCAACATGGGAAAGAAGATCTAGTTTATTTATCATGAGTTAAAGTGGTTGAAGTGTCAGAGTTTACGGTCCCACTCATCTTTTTTGCTAAATGAAAGCCCTTTCTTCCTGGAGAGATTTGATAACCTGGTAAATCATTTAGCTCTGGTGTATATGTATATGTATAATATACCTATTTATAAAATATTTATGGAAAACATGATTTTATTTCTATACTAGAACTTTGTACTGTGTTATCATTGCAATAATTCTGAGGGAAATAGAGTTTAATAAGTAAAACATTTTGGTGTACTAGAATACAATACAGGCTTTATTATCTTTAACAGCAAAAAAATATTTTGACCGGCCAATATAGACATTTGGATAGCTATGTAAATAAGTCTCCTATTTATTTAGTTTGTTTGTAAAATGGTTTTATTTCTGAAACTATTTAGACTGCTTTTTATCTCGTCTAGAAGTTGGAAACCTGCTTGAAATATGTACTTTATATTAGAAACAGTAAAAGGGCAGGGTTTCACAAAGGAAAAGAAGGAAAAACCTCTTTTTGTGACTTTTAATTTTGAGAAGAAAGATCACTTGGGAACCAGTAGGGGACCAGATACCATTTTCTTAAGTAAACATCAAAGAATTTTAGATACAACAAGGTTCTTTACTCCATTAACTTCTTGCTTTTGATTTATCATTATCTTTGTGTTGGTTCTTTCAAGTTGTTCTTCATTACTGAAGCATGTTTTAAAACAAGCATGTAGGAATTCACAGTTTTTATCGTGCAAATGGCAAAATTTTTAATTTTCTTTTGTGGTTTTGTTTCAATGCAATTTGAATTTTTTTTCTTTTTTTATTGCCTCTCATTTTGGGGACCAGTCCAATGACTATTGGACTGCTTCGTACAAGGTACCTGAGAGAGATTTAAGGTTCCAGATGTTATTTTATGATTTGCTTCTGCTAGTGTAGGTGGTATTCTTGTCCCTTTAGAACTGATCTCTGTGACTGTTGAAGCTATTGTATAGATGGAGCTTTATTAAAGTAAGAGAAAGGCATACTCTTGGCTTTCTAATATAGCTTTTTTTTCAGGGTTGTGTGCAGCTGGATTAAAGCTTGTAGCCCCTTTCCTCCTTCATCAGATGACACAGCCCATTTCTCTATGAAAAATGTCTTGTGTTTTATTTCGATTAAAAAACCCCACTGTTTCATTAGCTTTGGATTTTGCATTTTCTTTTGTAAGGATGCACTGAAATTAGCATGCACAGAGATGAACCACAAAACAAATCAGTTGGTCCTCTAATTCCCTTCCCTAGAGATGGGATGCTACTGAGTCTCTAAAATCACTTAATTAGACAGTGATACACATTGTGTGTGGTCATTTGCGATATTTGAAGCAAAAATAATGACAGAGAATAAGACTTCACCTGTACCAACCCTTGTGTAATTGTACAGTGCAGTTCTTTCTACCTTGATTAATAACCTTGACAGCAACAATTTGGCCAGATAGTAAAATGTAATCATAATGGAACAATTTTTAAATTTACCATCTGTGTTCTCAAAAAAAGATGACATTTCAGTCTTTATAGGGTGGAAGTATGTAGGCTCTTCTGAAATATTCCATTAATTATATTCAACACCTAAAATGTTGAACTGAAAGATGGTTTGTCTCTATAAGACTTGGGAAATGCTGATCAACAGAGCAGGTGAATTAACAGGACTCTCTTCTGTGGTGGCAGAATAAGAATATGTGCAAAACAATATAAATATTAGATTTCATGCAAAGTATGAAATGCAAAATTGAATGCAATGTTAGAGGCTTTATTTTTGTGAATGATGTCATGAGGTTTACTAGCTCAGAAATTCCTGCCCTGGTTGTGGATCTTCACTGAATCATGAGTAATGTCATTTTGAACTAGAAGAGCCAAAGAATTTATAGAAGTTGTTAATTACTATGGGTGATTGTCTGAGTCCCTAGAATGATGCTGTAAGCTTCCTTTTAGGTACTCATCAGCTTTGATAGAAATGTCCAGAATTAATCTAGCCCTTTCCCAAGGACTAGGCATGCTGCTAAGTCACAGATCTTATACTATTAGATTGGACAAATGAAGAAAGGGTTGCCTACTCAGTCACTCTAGGACCTTTGGAATCCCTTTTAGTGTAAATTAGAAAGAAATGGTTAGGTTCTTGTACACTAACGTAATACAGAGAGAAAGTTACAGCAACAGAACAAGCAAGTCTATGTAAAGCATTTAAACCACTGCTAATTCTATGTAGCCTTCCTTACTTGGGCTAATACCATCTGTCCTTTCTTCTCTCCCTGCTTCCTCAACCTGTTCTCTCAAAACCCCTTGCAATTACCTGTGCTCTGCCCTCTCAAGCAAGTTACCATCTTCCCCTTTTACAGAAGTTTAAACCCAATTCACAGCACAGCAGCTAGAGCAAAGATAACAGGCAGTTTCCTTCCTGTTGCCAAGCTACAACCTTCTACCATCAGATAAACAATGTTACAGTACACTAAAAAAAGCGCAAATGTTTATATAATTCACATTATCACATTGGCAAAATTAAAAATGTCTATCAGGGTAAGCGTAAGTACCAGAAATGTGTGTATGATGTGTGACCAACTGAATCCTAGGGGTGTATCTAAAAATATCTAAAAGAACCTGATCAGAAAAAATTGCAATATGATGATGAGAGTAGAGGACAAGGCATCTAACAAAGCCATACCAAAATATCCAACCAAAAAAATCACCACCCTATTAGAAGAGCCACATAGCAGCCTGAGCTGCACTTTTCCAACATGAATAAATAGGTGGATATTTTCCTCCTTTTATTCACATGTGTTTTGAAAAACTGTATGCAGTAATGTGAATGTTCTAGACTTGGAATTTTTGGTGACTAAGAAGTCAGATACTATCCTTTTGAAAATTCAAGAACTTAATGATTTAATTAGATGAATATGACACCAATGTTCTTTGTGAAAATCACTTTGCTGGACTTCACTTTCTTCACCTTCAGTCTTCCTGAATATGAAGAACTAGAGTGATTTGCCAAAGTTGAGGACCTCATGTTATCCCATGTCTCAGACCTTGAAACTTAAGCAAAATGTATATTAAAGGAACTAAAGATACACTTCAAAAGAAGAAATTCACCTATTCAGTCCCTGCAACAATACTACCTTTAAGACAGCTTGCATAGGATTTGACAGGTATGCTGTATGTATGCAGATAATTCTTCTTCTTCTTGCCCAGACTGACAACAGCAGTTGACTGGTACCTCCTGCCATGTCCATGGATTTTGTTTTGGCAGTTTGTTACCAAATTTGTTGAATGTGCTAACTCTTAACTTCAGGTTGAGGTTTTTGTCCACATGTTGGTAGAAAGTGAGGATAGATGATTAAGACAGTGATTAAAAAGCAGCTATGAAAATCAAAACTGTAGTTAAACTCTGCTCTCTAAATAATGAAAATACTTTCTCAGCTTATAATAAAAAATGTTATTAGCAGTTCAATGAAATGGGTTGAAGAAATTCTAAAGCAGGCAGATTGCAGTCACCAAAACATTAGAAACAACCCCTAAATTTAAATCCAAAAGCTGCAAAACAGCATTGCTTGTTTGGCATGTTCCACA
The DNA here is from genome assembly GCA_013398615.1 of Brachypodius melanocephalos. Lineage (NCBI taxonomy): Eukaryota > Metazoa > Chordata > Aves > Passeriformes > Pycnonotidae > Brachypodius > Brachypodius melanocephalos. Next base: position 15,502,010 of record VZSR01001854.1, on the reverse strand, counting down.
CTCAGCATGATGTGAACAGATCTTTGCATTAGATGGATCTTTGCGCTTGGTATAACTAAAGGAAGTTGTGTTTATGCAGGAAAATTAAAAGCAGTTTTTTGCAGGATGACAAATCTGCTGGAAGTTAAACAATTGTAGGAATGGCTACAGTAAGGTGTTGGATCTTTTTATATTGCCTGCATAAGGCTACTAATTATCAGAAAAGTCATCAAAAAGTAAGCATTTGTCACTAACACTTCCTACATTGCTAATCCTAAAGTCCCAATTTTCAGAGTACACATACAAATCTTGACTTTATTTGCTTCTAAAATTCAGGAACTGGTTTGAGTTATGGATTAGGGTTTGCATGCAGATGGCTAACCCTGACCTGTGGCACCACTAACAAGGTAACAACATCAGGAGTTTCAGGTTGCTGCAGAATAAAAAGGCAGACTCATGTTTGTACCAATGACCCACCTTGACCTGTGGCATCACTAACAAGAATGTGACATGAAAATGTCATGATACTGTACACAATAAAAAGGGTGGGGGGAGGGGGAAGGGGGGAGCAGTTATCTAAGCAGAATTAATATGCAGCACAGAAATTCGTAGGGTATCCATATCATAAATACCAGATCATGCTACAAAATCAACCAAACTAGCACCACTGGAAAAAGGAGAAATGGCCGTGTTCTGTATTTGGGAAGGGATGGAGATGACACAGTGAAATTATTTGAGAGCTGAGATGGAAAGTACTATAGAGTTAAACAAACCTTTTGATAAAGGTGGTTTAAGAGTCACTTCTTGAAAGTCCTATACCTGATAAATTTGTTCTGGAGCAGGACAATACATCTGGGTTTTTTTCAACCACAATTGTGTATGACTTACTTCCGAGGTTGAAGGGGCCTGGGATGATTTCCCCAGTGCTGGGAATGGAACACCTAGAGTGTATTTCTTGCCATCCTACCACTTATTAATTTTATGATACCTTATAGTTCTCCCAAACTTCAGCTTAGACTTCAGTGCTCCCCAGGCAAATGTGTGCCCATCTGTCTAATGTGCCAAGAATCTTATATATTCCCTTACTAGTACTCCTCTTGCTATTTACTGCTGGTACAAATAATATTTTCTCTCAGCTTAAACGATATAATCAAATTAAGCTCTGAACAGTTCTTTACAATGTATATATTGATATATATTTGATACATATTATAAAAATATTACATTAATATATAAATAATTGTTGCAATAACACAATTTTACTTTATATAGTAAAAAAATCTAATAATATATAAATATAATATAAAACATATGTATTAATATATTCAGTCTTAAATGTCCCTGATTTTATTTGAGACTTTCTAAAGGGTTTCTGCATCGAAGAGCAACAATAACCACAACAACAACAACAATTTAACGAAAAAAAGATATCACAAAAATAGAGAGTAATAAAACTCCGGACAGATGAGTGATACACGAAATCACTGCTCACCACCGACCAATACCCATCCTCTCCCTGAGCAGTGACAGAGCCTTCCCAGTTTATGCACTGGACACAATGTTCTATGGTATGAATATCCCTTTGACCAGTTCAGGTCAGCTGTCCTGACCATGCTCCCTTCCATTTTCTTGTGCACCTCCTGGTCGGCAGAGCATGAGAAATAAAAAAAGTCCTTGACTTAGGGTAAGCACTGTTCAGCAACAACTGAAACATCAGGGTTTTTTATCAACATCATGATCCAAAACACAGCCCTGTACCAGTTGCTTGGAAGAAAATTAACTAATTAATTCCCAGCTGAAATGAGGACAGAAGGCAATTCTTCCTTTTAAATTGCTTAATATTTTCAGACAACATAACATTCTTGCTGTTCCTGAAAGGAATTCCTATTAAGAATATTTTTTTTCTCCCTTTCAAGTTTGCCTACACTTTTGGGCAGTATAGTTGAGAACTGGGATTTGCAAAGATGGGAAATAAAGAACAGAGATGTTAAATTTTTGCTGTTGATTGAATTTGTGTTTTCATAGCTCATGAAGTGTTATGTAAGTGACATGCAGATAAGTGGGCTCAGTGTGAGAGGCTACAAACATTTTGGTTCAGGCTTGCCTAGCAATTTTTGATTTAGCTGTTTTTCCTCACACATTGATAGGATACACTGCTCTATGAAACAAGTTCTGGAGATTCAAGAATGTACAGCAAAGTTTGATGTAATGTGAAGCAACTGAATTTTCAAATAATTTGTTTTGTTGTAAAAAGATACATTTTTATTTGTTCTATCAGCACTGATGTGTAGTCTGTATAATGGGAAGTTATTTCTTATTGTAAGTTTTTAATTTTTATTTGCGGCCACAGAATGAAAAACTATTTGACACTACTTTGGGCTTTGTGTCCAAGACTCTACTCGTATTTGCTGCATGAAATGAAGCTTAGTATTCAGTTTCAACTTGTGTGCCATCAAGTAGAGTGGTAAACTGTAATTTACCCAGTACTGATGGCCAAAGTTTGAATGCATTTCTTACTCTGAAAAATCTGAAATTTTCAGTCCGTCTGAGCGTTGAAAACAGATGAAAACTTGAGGGTATGCTATTACTTGAGTCAAATTCAACATAATGTTAAATCAGGATATAAATCTATGAGGATTTTTGGCGTGTGTGGTGGGTGGTGTTCATCTTTTGGTTTTGGTAGAGTGCATTGAAGGCTGTGTATGTCAGAAAATTTGCTGCTGAAGTTGCACAGATGAATATGAATATTTTTTAGCCTCAGTTTTCAAAAAATCTTAGTAAAATGCTATAAATTGGACTAAAAGAAGTCAAAGAAATTAAAAAGCAAACCTTGGTGGTTTTTAGGGATGCTAGTCTTCACAAGACAATTTTCTGGATAATTCTGGTTAGACATACAAAAATTTACTGCACATTTCTCAGCATTAGAAATCTACAACAAAAAGATGTCCAGACAGAAGCAGAACATATTTAGAAGGGAAAGGAATAATACTGAAGAAATTTTTGCATTCATTTTGCCTCATGAAAGAATATTAAATGATCTTGGAAGCAACCAACCAACCCACAACCCCTTCAAAAATGGTTTTGTTCACAAAAGTCATTAATTTTTATAAACTTAATTATGATAACATATCCAATAACTTCAGTTCATCTAATGCAGGACTGTCGGAGTGAGTCAATTACGTTGAATACAAGTGTTGAAAATTCACTTGCTCCTCAGACATTCTAGTCACAGCCTAGCTGAGGTAGTTTGCCTGTAGATGGGCTGAACAAAATGACCCTGCTGGTGTGACAGCATCCATACAAGGTCATTTGCATATAGCAAACACCGAGTATTTGCAGAGAAGACTTTAGGGAGTTAAAGTATCCTGCTGTAGTAATTCTCTCCATCTAAACCAGCTGAGTTGTAGCTTTGTTCATGTTGAGGGTTAAATAAATTTTTACAGGAAATTACTTATTTTGCACCTGTTGTTCTTGGAAATAGCCAACAGAAGTGCCTGCTCTTTCCTGATCACCATTTAATGGGCAATATTTCCTCCTTTCTCTGGCTTATACTCTGCTTTTAATAGAAAGGAATGCTTACAATCTCCTTAATAAAACAGACCTTTAACCCATGTTAGAACAAAGCAGGAGAGCATCCTCATTGGTTTTCTTACAGGTGTTGGCTCCTGTCAAGGTAAGTAGGGAAAAGGCTGGATGCTTAATCAGGGTGTGAATACTGGTGTCCTCAGAAATTCTGGGTGGCCCATGACAATGAACATCAGAAGACTCATTTTCATCACTGCACAAAATTAGCTCTGTAATGTCTATTGTTCTCTAATTTCTCACTCGTCACTCTAGAAATGTAATTCCCAGGTGTCTCATTCCTATGCAAACAGATGTGGGAGCTCATAAACAGAATTGCAACCTGAAGGAATGAGTTCTCAGATCTTTTGGTTGCCAGGGAAACTACATTCTCAGTCTGTGTATGTTTACAATAGCTTCCTTTCCAAAGCTGTCTAAATTTCGTGTTGTGGCACTTTGGACCAGAGTATGATAGAGAAATAGTAATGTATGTCTACTAAGCATTATCGTTGATTTTTTGAATAATATTTACAAAAATAGGTAATTCTGTCTCCAAGTATGTATGATTTTAACAGATATGTGACAAATATAGGAAGTATTTAATATATATTTTGATCTTTCTGGCTACTTTTCTATGCTCCATTTATACATCAGTCTCTGTTAGAGTGCAGTTAAGTATGGCTTGCATGTCTAAAGAGGTACTTCTCAACAAAAAGTTCTTTCAGCAGAAACTGTATTTTTTTCTCCTCCAAATATAGTATATTTTTCCTTATTACTTTGTGGCACAAGAGCAGGATGGGGGCTATTGAATCATGCTGCAATAATTGAGACACTTTAGATCTAAGGAACTGTCTTTTTTTGTGAGAGAATTTGGCAATTTCTTCTTAATAATCAAAATCTTGGTGGCATTCCTAAATTCACCTACTCCGACTAGCATTTAGAGCTTTCTTTAATGTATTAGTCCTAATGTCCTATTTTCCCCTCTGGATCAGACAGTGAGAAAGTCCAATTTCCAGACAGAAGTATCAGACACATTTTTTTGTTTTAGTTAGTCAATGAATTAATTTTCAAAATTTTATTTCTAACGTGTATGTGGATAGTGACATTGTATTAAATTTCTGCTTGTTCTCCATGGCGGCAGCTTGTGTGACCCACTGCCTTTCTTCTGCATCACTTGTGAATCAGTGCAGCTCTCCAGATTCAATACAGCAAAAGCAGCTGTCCTGTGCTGGTACATGGTGTGCATTCAGCCTATTTCTAACTATTTTTTTTCACAGCAGCAACAATCTTACCCACATTGTTTTCTCCTGGGCATTGAAATACAGAAACATTTGCTTTTTCCTCTTCTGTGAAGGCCCGTCATCACTAACATTTATTATTTTTCAGGTTTGATAATTTAAAAATAACACAATAATTGGGCATTTTATCTATAAAGGCAACTTTTAGGAAGCTATCTGGAAGATTCTGTTGTGCAGAGGCTTACAATGATCAGTCAAATCCAGACAGCATAAAAGATCCATCAGATTTCTTGTCTCTGAATTATTTCTCAACAGAATGTACTATCAATAATAAAATAAATGAAGTAAATAGCTTAAGCAAAAGAATATAATTTTTGAAAGTCCCACAGGAACATTAATTCTTTTTAAATCTGAATAAAAACTGACATAGGATTTAAAACCAACAGACTCCAGCGGGAAGGAAAATAGTCATAATGTGAATTAGTGACAAGAACTAGGATTTGGAGCACTTGAGTTTGAGTAATGTTCATGTAGCTCAGTAAGAGAAACTAGTACTGAATTGAAGGTAATTGCTATGGGCATTTCCAAAATGTAACATATATTCAATGTTTGTAAAATTAATTTAAAAAATACCATCATATATAAAAAGACTGAAATTGAAGAGTTTGAACAGCCTGGGTGCCAACTGGAGTTGGTTATTTTAGCCTCATGTATAAAATTCTGAGGACATTGAAATAATCATAATTAATCAGTGACAGAATAGAAGAAATTGCTAATAGCTGGTTCTTCCATTAGTAAAGTAAATCCAAAATGTTACAATAAAATATTATCAAGTGAGAGATTCAAAGCAAAATACAGCAGTTCAGAGTCTGGGTGAAAAGGTAGTGTGTGAAGATATATGTCGTGTTTGCCCTGTTTTATGTTTCTTGGTTTTTGATGGGAAAAAAGGAGCAAAATTTGATTATTCTTCAAGAGCTTATTGAGATGGGCAGTATTTGTATTGCATGAACTGGCATAACTGTGATGCTGCTGTTTTAGCACAGAGGAAGGTCTTGGGTGAGTGAATCAATAGACCTGCATCCAAAAATGAATGAATTATAAACTTACCAAATGACCTGGATCTTCCATTTGTTCATTTCAATTTGGAACTCGGTAGCCAGTAAACGGATTCATTTGGAAAAAAACCCCCATACTTAGATGAAAAATTATTATAAGATTAATGCCTAGATCATAATAAAGATTTCCTATTTTTTTACCTGACAGAACATATAAATAATTAGTTCAAAGAATTCTTTGGTACAGTGTTCTCAGAATTTGCAATATGTGCCCAAGTGAGTGACCCTGCAGGACTATTAAACAAGTGCATTTTACTATAATGTTGCGCTAATGTCTTTAATATATTTGAAAAACTGAAACAGTTTATGGAGGAGTTCTGTACCATGGGAAGTATGTTAATGCATATTTCAAGCTTTACATGATGTGATTTTTGACCTGAATGGGTGAAGAGGCTCATGCAGGAGCTGGGAACAGCAGCTGAGATGCTGTGCAGGAGCTGCTGACGGAGTCAGATCTGTGCCATTAGACTGGCTCTGTGGTGGCTATGAAGAATTCTGAACTGAGTCACAGATGAAAGAAACATTATTGTACATTTTAGGTTATATTTTAAGAGAATTAACAAGGTTATTTGAGAGAAGAAAAACATAGGTCTGCTGATATCAGAATTATAAACCTGCTTTGTGGCTTGTGCTGATGGAGGGACAGAGTATTTATATCTCTGTAATCCAAGTTAATGGTGGAAAAGAAAATCTTCATGCACAAAATTGTTGATATTGAGCAATATTCAGTACTTTGACTGGTGAGTGGTTGAGTCCATGTCACTCCCTACTTTTGTGCCATGTGTTGCAGCCTGTGTGTCCAGATAAGAGACTTAATTTTCTGAATTTCAACTTGACTAACTCCCTGAATATCTGGCCTGTTTAAAGTAAAAAGCCGAAATTCCAATTTTACATTATATTTATCCATCTTTTAAAGACTCATTTTCAGAATTTCATTTTCACTTCTGAATAGTGTCTCCCTACACCACCTCTCAAATTCAAAAGGTGTAGTGTACCAATAAATTTACTGCCCTTTGTTGAAAGTAATCTTTTCAAATCAATTGTTGTACTGCTTTTACCCCATTCTCTTTCTCACTTTTAAAGTGGTCGTGATACAGTCAAGATAAGTAAATCTCCTTACTACAGGGAACATTTATTTCATGTCCCATCCTGTAAAGAACATGATGCATTAACAGCTTAAAATCTGTCATAGTTTTCCTCAATTTGTAGGTACATATTTGCCATTCTGTTTTCAATCACCATGTAAGTTTTTTTGAGCTCCTTCATGTATTCTACACAGGAGATGAGTGATGAGAGCTCGAAAGAAGAAAGAGAGGGAATTGCCTTAGGGAAAACTAATTTAGTTTAAAAAAAAATAAAATTGAAGGTTTTGAGTCCACAGCCCTTGCTAGCCAAAATACACACTTTTTATTTGGAAAGGATTTGCACAGACCAGCTGTTGGTTTGTCTCAGTGCCTCTTCCGTTTAAATTTAATATACCCCTTGTATATACCCTGCTGCTGGCCACATACATATCAGTGCCTCTACCATATCCAACAGTGAATCTCCTCCGGCTTCTTTAGTGTCTTCAGCTGAGGCCAGAGGGATATTTTTGTTGTTTGGGATTTTTTAAAAGTAAATCATTCTTATTTTAGAGTGGACTACCTCCTCGCAGTAAGAAAATTGCTGTACACTGGTCTGTGCCATTGAGGCCTCTTGAGACAGTACTTCTGATGGCTTCTGTTATTTGGCAAACAAGTTTATTTATTTCGGATTAGTCAACTAATTAGTCAACTTCTCAAGTCATGTTTTATTAGAAGCAATCTGAGGGATTTTTACCAGAGTTGTTCACCCATTAATTCAATGTTCCCCCACCTGGAATTCAACAGGATTTTGAATCTTATTGATCCTTAAATAAGTTCCTGGGTATGAACTTTGGAAAGGAAAATATGTTTTCCAGAGAAAATGAGAGTACAAAGAACAATGAACAAAGTTTGTCAAACTCTACTTTACTGGAGTATTAAAACAAGGTGAGGAATCAACACTGAGTTCTGTCCCTTAGCTATAGTGGAGCACTGCCTTTTTGGATTTTTTTTTACTGTTCAGTAACTGCAAGGCCATTTGCCTTTCAGATTAATGACAGATAAGCTTCTGCATGCTTTCAGGAGGACAAGTGTGCTCCAATGCTAAATCATGACTTAAAGGCTAAAACCATTAACTATCACACCAATCTTTCCCTAAAGAACTGCAGTTGGAAAGTGTGAAACTATTGAGAAACTGGTCATGTTTCTGAGAACTCCAATTTCTGGCCTCTTATTTTCTGCTGCTTCAATAGCAGATTTTGCCATTATGAGCAGAGTCAGTCCTAGATATCTTGGTTTCAATTTGATCATATGAATAAAAAGCTTTTCAAGTAGGGCTTTATATAAAAATATTACTTTAAGTAAATAAGATGCAGAAAAATGCTCTATATACTCTCTGATTAAAAAGGTTTTAAAATTCTTTAAAAGTATGAGAAGTTATTAGTTGTTAGCACTACAGAATATTCTTCTGTGGAAAGGCTACAGATATAAATGGGTATTATAAAACTGATTTCAGTTTCAGGGATGTTGAACGATGTTTTACTGTTGAGTGAGACAGGAAAATGTTGGCATAGTGAAAATACCCTTTGCAATGCAAGGACTCTTTTTATTCATACTTAATTCTTTATGGAAACTGCATTGCAAGGTCATGGATTGAAAAAAAGAAAATAGAGCAAGACATTGCCTTGTTGCGATATCAATGAATTGTGATCATGGAGTAAATGTGCATTTTAAAATTTCTTTTTCTGTCTTGCATTGCTACATTTGAATGAAGGGTAACTATGGAGAATCTGAAATAGAAAATTTTTGTAGTAGTGCAACTCAAAGATGCATGGAGAGCTACAAAATTTTACTGGTTCAGAATGATTCTAAAA
>VZSR01001854.1:15459548-15493017 GCA_013398615.1 Brachypodius melanocephalos | reverse complement strand
TCTACTGGTCAACTTATGAACAAAGAATTCAGCTCTAGAAGACTTGGCAGAATGAAATTGAAACCAAGAGCTCACTCCCTGAAATTCTTGTGGATTAAGAAGGCCTAAGTAACCTGAAAGCTTCAATGCTTCACACTGCATTCAATACAAGGAAATAAAATCTGCATTTAAATAATTATGATTGTGTCTATAAGATAGAGCTGTATTTTTCTCAAGTTGCAAAATTCTAAGAAAATTAAATTAACAGTTCCTATGTTCAGAATACTGACTAAAGCTTCTGTTCTTACCTTTTGTGAAGGTTAGCTTAAACACAGAACATCCAGTGCAAATAGACTTTTTTTCCCCAAACGTTTTTTTAATTCTCTTTACCTGCTGGATTAATTAGATGGATAGATATTAAGTATCCCAGAAGTGGAGAAACTGGAACTGCCATCACAAAGTGATGTTGGTAGTGCATTTGTTTTCTATTATATCCTGTGAGAATAAGATGGAAAAATTACACTTCTATCTCAGGGTGTTTTCCAATGTACATTTTAAAGGCCAACATCAGCATTGCCTGGGAACAGTGGGATTTTGACAAAGACCTGGAGCAGGTAGTTTTAGGAGTCAGTGTGAATTCAGCTAAATATTGAAAATTCTTGATATATTTGGGGTCATAAAAGTCATGGAAGGTAAGGTGGTAGGAACAACTGTCTTTGTAGCTACTGGCATAAGCACATTTACATTGAGGACTAATTATTCCTAAATTTGCCTGCTTAATTCCAATTTCTTCTCTGAATAATAAGTAGTACTGTATGCAAAATGCAAATAGTCCTTGCATGCTATGTCCAAGCTGTTAAATTTTCAAATACATAGAACATCTGTAGTCAGAAGAAACCATTAAAAATATGTTATCCTTAGGTCATCCCTATTCCCTCATCCTATTCTAAAGTCAGATTAGCAGGTTTTGAACTTGAATTAACTGATTTGAATTCAGATAACCTGATTTGAACTGACTGCATTTGTACTCTCACCATGTATCAGATTTTAACTGATGAAAAAGGATTTTACAAGATGACTTTTTAATGCTGAAATTGATGGAAGGTAATTTTTAGTTATTAAATTTTAAAAACTAACAAGCAAACAAACCAACTATGTAAGTGTGAACCTTTCCCTTAGTATCCCCTCTTTTCTTTGGAAAATGATGTAAGACATAGGAGCCACATTTAAGCTTTGAAAATGTAGTTTAGGAAAGAAAAAATGGAATCTGGTCTCAGTGGAAATGCAAACTATGAGCATAGATACCATGTGCTGTTGCAGAGCAACTGGATTTTCAGCCTGAATGCTTGAGAGTTGTCTGTTTACAGTAGCATAACAAGCTGCCAGTTGTCCTTCTGTTGGGTTTTTCCCTAAAGTCTTCCATGCATTTCTTTTTTTCTTTCTTTTTGCTTCTGTGTTTGTTTTTGTTTTTCCTTTCTGCCATTATCCTAATATTGTGTCTTCTTCAGCCTTCCCTTTCTTTCAGTATTTTCTGTCAGCAAATAATGACATTGTAAATCTTGGGTGAATATTTCTACCAGAAATACTTCTTACTTTCTGGTCTAGAAATTAATATTGTGCCATTTATAAATAAAACAGTATTCTAAGTTGATCTTTATTTACTACTGAGACAAACTGTTGAAACAGACCTCTTTCAGGATGACTGCCTGATGTGCCATGCTCTTTCTTATCTCATGGTATGCATCATAACATGTGTTCTCTGCAAAACAATTTCCCAAGACAAATAGGGATTTGTGTGTGGCAATGTAAATGAGCATAATCTTCTATGTAGATTAACAAAAAGGATGACTCCTCTATAAGACTGAATTATTTTTCCTAGGAGGAGGAGAGTGAGTATTTGCTAACTGTGGCTGTGACCTGGCTTGATGGATCAGAATTTTAGTGAGACTAGTGTTTAAGGAGTTAAAAAAAAAAAAAAGTTCTTGTGGTTTAGCTCTTTTCCTTTACTACTGAAGGTTTATAAAATAGCACTATTAATAAAGTAAATGAAAATAGAATATTGTATTTCTTCTTCTGCTTTGTTCTATAGGCTTTCTGATACTATTTTTCTTTTCCAGAAGATTAGTAAATATTTTCTTCTGATTGACTGGGGTATAAAATAAAAGGGGGTATAAATCCCCTATTTAATAAGTTTTTTAATGGAAATATGTGGTAGTCCCTGCCAAATACAGTTTTGGTATTTTCCTAACTATTGGACATCATTGCATTATCATGAGCATCTATGTAAAAATGTTGGTTCTATTAGCAGAAACCCACATCTGGGTATTGAGGAGACCATTTTTCCTGGTGTAATTTTTCATGCTGTATTAAAAAACTGAAAAGACAACACATTTTGACATTCTTTTGCTATTGCTACAATACTTATGAAAATTAATTATAATTTTAACAACTTATAGTAATAATGAAATGGAATAATTTAATTTCCTAAAAAATAGATAATTCTCTAAGCAGTCATTAACTATGCTCTCCTTCCTCGTGTATTTCCTCTGATTAATATTTTATATCATTTTATACAAAGTGGTGTTCCACTTCAAGATCGAGGAAGGGATGGTGAAAACAGAAGGAGAGAAGGGAATAACTACAATAAAGCCTTTTTGGAGTTATTTCTATTGTGAAAACAGTGAGGGGACATATGACAAATTTAATGGCCTGGCACTGTAGGAGGAAACACTGAAAACCTTCCATAAGAAAAACACTCTCTGATTCTGAGGAAATGTTTTGATGGGAGCATATTGATTTTTTTCTCTGCTCTCAGGAGATACTGGCCAGCCTGCTTGTTTGTCAGCTTTCATGCCATGCTGCTCCTTTGTGCTGTCAGGGGAGCAAGAGGGTCCTGCCAATGCTCTCTGTTTCTGTTTGAATCTAACTACACAGTGATCCTTCTAGGCAGCTTTCTCTTTGGCCTGCCCAGTTTCCCAAAGAAATGTCTCTTTAATGAGTTGGAGAGTCCTGAGCAGTTATGTCCATCATTCAATCACCCCATAAATCATTTGCATCCCATTGTATCTTGTCTTACATTGAAACTAGCAGTTAGCTGAGTTTCATATCACTGATGTGTTTGTATTTCTAGAGTTTTACGACATGAAAACTGTATGTACTGAGACTCATAAACTCAGAGGTGATTAATGTCTCGTTTTCTCAACAGATTGTCCAGAAGGAATGCCCCTGCCCCATAAATGCCCTCACAAGCTCATAACAGAGGCCAGTTACCGAGGCAGTTAGCACTTCAAAAACATTTCTGCATGTCACCAGTATTTTGTCAGGTAGCCTTACACTAGCAGGAGACTCATGAGTCAGTATCCTGATCACATTGATCAAGGATGTTCTGGTTTAAAGGAAATGTGGAAGAATATATGCACATTGAGCAGAATTCCAGCAAAGATTCTTCAAGTTAGATGTTGCAGTTTGGGAAAAAGTTTCAGAGGGATGTATGCTTTCTGATGAACGAGACTTCAGCTCTAAGAAACAGAATCTCTCTCATCAGTTCATAGCTAAATGAAGCACAGAAAAAATTAATTAATGCCAAAGTGGCTAAAGATGTGGTCTTTCTTCATTATTTCCTGTCCAGTTTTTCAAATTAAGGGAGTTTATTTTTTAATATTTTATGTTTTAGAGAATAAAACACCTTCGTGATTTCATTTTGCATTTTTTCTGAAATGACAGCAATTTCTAGAAAACTGTAAAATAACAAAAAATTCTTCTCCTGGGAAAATGATGCAAAGCACGGTCCTGCCCTTGATGAGGCAAAGCTCTCTTGTGCTTTCAACTTGTAACTGCAAGGAGATCCTGATTGTGTCCTCTCCTGCACCACCCAGGGTAGCTGAAGAGAACAGGTTGAAAAACACCTCCTTGTTCTTCTCCAGATTGATCTAAATGAGCTCTGTGAGTGACTCCTCATGGATTCTGTGCTCCATCTGCCCAGGTAGCTGGGCACTCATTGCAGCTTGGTAATGCCCTCGCTGTCATGGGGAACCCCAGCAGGGCCAAAGACTCTGGCTCTCCCAGCTGTGCTGCTGGGGATTAAAGGTGTTCATCCCCACAGGGCTACTGTGTTGGTCCTGAGCCCTTCACCCTCCCTGATGCTCCACAGCCTGCTCACTTACTCCTGCAGCTCCATACTGGGGATTTTGCCCTGTTGAGCAGGAGCTGCTGGTTCTCTTTCATTAATGTTTTTTGTTCTGCATTTGCTGGGACTCTCTGCCTCTTCTTCATCCAACTTTTTCCAGATGAGGGTTGAGCTGTGGACAAACAAAGGTAATTGTCTCTAATCAGGTTCTTTTGTTCCACAAGGAGGTTTTAATGTTTACTGTCAAATTTACTAATGTGATATATTTTGCACAACATGGAATTTTTATTTAGCAGAAGCATACAGCAATGCACACCATAATATAGCAATTGCAATAAATAATTTAATGATGATAGGAATGTGATTCCTATTATCAACCTCTGTGTCCTGATGCTGGGTATCTTCAGTCACAGGCGAGGGGTTCATGGTTGAAATTTGGTTTTTTTCAAAGACTGTTTTCTTAGTTGTCCAGTTTTACATTTTATGCTGGTCTGAGCCATATATATACACTTTGCCCTGCACACACCAGGCTGGTCACACACTAGAAGGACATTGCTCTCTACTCATTGTCTCAGGGGAGGCAGTTTATAGAGCAGACAAATATCCAAAACCAAAGGTGAGCCTTCCAGTTCCCCCTCGTTTTGATATAAATTCTCCTTGCTTTAAAATTGGTGATCATTCTTGACATTCTTGCTTTTGCCCATTAAAAAAGATTTTGAACCTATCACTCAGCAAAAGCAATAACTGCTAGGAAGCAGTAGAAGTATTTTAGTGTTTTGCATGTGTTTAACTTCTACGCAGTCCCACCCACAAAAAAAGTGGTTTCTGTTAGTTTGCTATACATTTGGCAAATCTTTAATAAATGGTGGTGCAGAATACATTCTTCCTTTCTCTTTCTAAAAGACTTTTCTTCTTTATGTGCCTTGGACTTTTTTTTCCATTTCATTTTTTTGGATTATGTGTGCAATATTCAATGTGTACTTTTTACTGTTGTAGCAGTTATAGTCAGTGAAGTAGTGAGGACTTCATGAATTATAGATGACTGTTACATCCAAGAATCTTGGATGAATAACAATATTATTGGATAAAATTCAGGTCAGAAATATGTTCTAATAAATGAACTTAAGTCTTGTATCTGCCAAGAATGAGAAATACCACGCAAATACAACTAAAAATAATGTTAAGAAAATAGTTTACAAGAAAGTTTGTAAAAAGGAAGATGCACTTACTAGAGGGAAGATACTTTGCTGCTGCTATTTTGTCCATTACTTTTGACAGTGGTGCCAGTGCAGTTGAAATGACTGTAATTAGTATAGTTACATAATTGTTATTCCTGTGTGCCCCAGCCTTAGATGAGGCTGTTCACTGCCCTAGAACTACACAGTACCCATGGCTCCAGTGCAAGGCCTATTTTCACACATATTCTCACATACTAATTGCTCTTTTGAGATATATATTACAGAGCTCATTGAGTTTAGGGTTGTTTGTGTTTGTTTTACTCAAATCCTAGCCAGGAAAAATCAGTAATTAGATGTAAGTTAGTACTGTGATTTTCAGCTGCACAGTTTGTGCAGGATTAAAAAAATGTGCAGGTTGTCATCAGCTGTTGATCCTGTGGGAGCATGAGAAGGGGGGACTCTTTGAATGTATCTGTGGCTCAGATGATGAGACATAATAGGTGTGATGTACTCTCAGTGATTTCTGAGTAAAATTGCAAACAATAATATATGAACGTGAAAACTAAGATGCAGTGTTACTAAGTGATTTCTTTATCACTGGATATTTGTAGGAAAAACAATAATCAAAGCTGAAAATTTTATATATTCCTTTTATTTATTAGTCTCTACCAATTTGGTCATGATGTTGAGAGAAGCAGAACAGAATTTAAAATATTAAAAACAATGACATTTATAAGGAAATTAGAAAAAATTCAAACCCATATATATTATACAACCACATGTAGGACAGTTACTAGAGAACTAGGTAGACTGAAATGAATGAATGAATGCATGCTTTTCTGGATTCTGTTACTGCTGGCCTGATCCCATATTTAATGCTTTCATAAATTTTTAATGTTTTCTGTGGGAGGACTTGCCTTAAGGCTGGCTCACTCACCAAAGTGGCAACATGGTGTGTAAAATGACCTCTTGCCCATGGCTGGTTGCAGGAACAGCAGCACTTTGAAATTATGCCTCTGGGGAAGTTATAATGGTTTTTCAGAGGATTTGTAGAAGCAACTTGTACTCAGCTTCTTGGCCTGACCATCCTCAGGAGGTATCACCCACTTCATTTTAAACTGGCCTGCTGGAAGCACACACAATTGTCATTTACTCAGCTTTTGTTCTACTAGCCAGTTTATCTGGGAGCTCTTTGCAAAAGGCTAAATTGGGTGAATTTTTGCATGTTATACGCTGTGTTTGTATAGCTGAGCAATGACTCACACGTCTCAGCTGCCAGCTGTTAGCTGGCTGTAAAAGCTTAAACGTATCTTGCTGCATTTGAATCTTAACATGTGCAAATTCGTGACTGCAGATGCCAACAGAGTGCTGTGCAATAATGGCAGCACAGACAGCTTGTTCCTTACAATATAGAGCTGCCTTCTATGCTGCTCCCATTCCTGGGTATCTTTGAAGTTGCTCTGCAACTGGAATACTGCATCTGAACTGCCCTATGTGAGCATTTCTGCAACTTCCTGCTGTATCACCAATTTTCTGGTGGAGGTCTCAAACTCCTAGTGCATTTTCTTTGTCATTATCATAAAATAATTGGCAGACCCTAGATGAAACTCTGTGTGTCTGCTTGGTGCTTGAAGCATAACCCGTGCTAAGCAGTCTGGCTCGTGCACATTTTATTGTTATCAGTAATTTTTACATTGTTTTTGGGAGAGAGGCAAGTTACCTCGGTGGAAGGTTGAATTCCATGAGAATCTGAGTATATGTGCATCTGTTGAAGTCTGTGCAGTCAGAATAGTTTGATCAACATTTTCCCAAATCACATCTCAGAAGATTTTTCCTTTTTATATTTAAGACATTGCAGTAGTTAAAACATTGAAACGACTATGATAAAAACTTTCAGTTAGCTGATTACTTAAATGATGGATGGAATATTTATTTTGAATGTTCCTTTTTTAAACTGTGGTACTGTTTCTGTTTTTTATGGGGAGTAATAAAATTCTCTATAGTTTTCCAAGTGTGTCTTCAACAGCAATAGTGAAATCTATACTGGAAAGCCAGGTGTCTCTCTTGTTTATATACACACATTTTCTTTTTGGTGAGGAAAACTACTACAGATGTACAAGAAAAAGGAGCATCTGAAAAAAAAACATTCGAAAAGAGTAAGTACAAAGATTAATTTTCAATTCTTAATTACATGCAAATTCAAACAACTGTTTTTGAAAAGTTTAGCTGTATATGCAAACTCAAGTATTATTCCCATGCAGAATGAACATATATACTGTTATTTCATAGGCAAAATAACTGTGAACAAAAGGCAGTGGCTTGTTTGTTTGGAAAAAGAGGTTTTGAGCTACCTGTATTTATAACACAGATCTCAATACGAAACTACACCCTGACATTAATGTCATTCAGGGCTTTGTTTTTCCTTTTTTTCTTCCCCCTGCCCCCCTGCTCCCCCCACCAAATTGGGAAATACATTATTAAAATTATTATTAACCTACTATGCTATTAAGTATTTTTTTAAATATTTTCTGAATGTCTGTACAATGGTATATCAAGTGATTACACTGGATTTTACTTGAATGAATCATAAGCTTTATATGTAATTCTAACCATGGTTATTTAATTTTTTTTTGCTGAGAAAATAACTACTGAAACCCTAATTTATAGCACTTAATCTCATTTTTATAACACTAATTTTAAAAAATCCACCATGAAATAAAACTATGTAAAATGAGTAGTTAATTTGCTTTTGCAGATTCATTTTGAAAAACTATTTTCAAGACAGAATCCCTGTCTGCACTAGGTAGATATAGCAGTAATTTATTCCAAGCTGTGCTAATGAAAATAAATTTAAAAGACCTTCTCACAATGTCTTTTTCAACCCTGGAATAAGTTAAATAAAGTCCCTTGGTTAATCATAGACCATAAACTTATGTAGCTTTGGTGATATATGTTCTGTCAATGAGTCAGACTCCTCATCAATGGAATAATTATCCTGATCAATAAAGTAAATCAAGAATAATAGACAGAGTGTAAGAGGAAGATGCTGGGTAGGACAGTGAATTGGGGGTTGGTATTTCACTTGTTTGATCTTGCTTCCATACAAAACCTCAAAACACTAAAAATAAAAATGACAAGATTAGCTTCAGTTGAACAAATTCTATTTCTAATCCTAAATAAATAGTCATGGTGAGTCAAACCAGAAAGGTTGCACTCAGAAGACCTCCTGAAGTTTAATGGGACTTAATGTTCTGATTCGGAAATACTTCAGCCTTTGTAAGCTCCTCCCAAACTTGAAGATAAAGTGCTGTGGTGTATCAGGTATGGCAGAGGTGAGAAACCTATGGTAAAGGAGTCATATGGATTAGTGTGGGGATTTTTGCTGCTCAATATCTGATTATTAGAACTAAGGAGCCTGGGGAAAAAAAAAAAAAAAAAAAAAAGATATGGAGTAATTTGCACCCACTGTAACACCAGCACATGAAGAACAGAGATGCATCTCAGTCTACAGCAAGATGGTCCACCAGTTGCAAGGGTGACATAATTGTATTTAATGCAGGTGATTGTGAGGAAAAAAGCTGTGCAGTTTAGTGGCAGTTGGATATTTAAAGTTATTTGGCCATTTACTAAGCAAATTAATGACAAACACATAGGAAATATCAATGGCACAGCACCACCTTGCTAGAGAGAATAAAAAATGCTCAGTTGGCTCCTCCTACAGCCAGCCAAAGAGAGCAAAAGGTGTGAAATCCCCCAGGACGACATAAGGACAGAAATGTTCTCCCCAAAGAACCATTTAAGCTGACAGCTTAGAGACAAATAGGATTTACTATGGAAGTGAGGGAAAGAGCAATTTGCAGTGGGTCAGTCATAAATTTTGGGATTCTGTGGAAGGGGATTTTGGTGTGGGTAGTGTATTATGGGAGGCTTAGAGGAAAGAGCAAAGGGTTAGAAAAGGAAGAATCCAGGTGGGTTGAGATGAACTGGCATGGGAAAAGAGAGGGGCAAGGGCTAAATAGGTCTGGCCATGTTTGAACAGCTTGCTGCTTGGTAAAATTGTGTGACAGCTCGTGTGCTTGAACTGCAGTTTGTTCTATACTCTCATTGAATCCTAATTCTGTGACTTTCTCAAGGGGAGTAGTGAAGGGGGAAGAGCTGATTTCTGCTTTCTGGTGGCAAGCATCAGGACACAAAGAAATGAAACAAAGTTGTGTCAGGGAAAGATCAGACAGGATATTAAGAAAAGGTTCTTCACTGAAAGGGTGGTTGGTCACTGGAGCAGCCTTGCCAGAAAAGTGATCACGGCACCAAAGTTGCCAGAATTCATTCTTGCTGGATGATGTTCTTGGTCATATGGTTTATCATATGGTTTATTGTTACGTGGTCCTGCAAGAAACAAGGGGTTGTACCCAATAATCTGCATGTGTCCCTTCCAACTCGCACTATTCTACGAATTTATGACTCTAATAAATAACTAATTCAAATTAATTTAAGAAAAAAACAAAGATTATCTTGCAAGTTAAGGTTAAACCATTATAATAAGGAAAGATTTCAAAACTGGTTTGTTGACTTATTGTGAAAATGTTTTCATCGTGATCTATCCTTCTAAATTTAGAAATCTTCAGGTTTAGGCTCCCACTCTGTCCTGTGGAGAAAGCAGCATTTTCAGAGTGATCCATTCCAAACTAAAATTAATCTCCATCTCGAGGTGTGTTTCTCTCTAGCAGACAGTGGAGTCTGGATGACTGATATTAGGAAATTAATCTCACTCAACTAAGGGTAGGTAAAATTAATCCCATCTAAATGACAACTTGACAACTATAATTTAGGACAGGACAGGAAATGTTATCATTTCAATGGAAAAGAGACTGGCTCTCCACAGCATAGAGAAAAAAACCTTAATGGGACATTGACATTAGATTAATAATTTCAAAGGTAGATTGTGTTTACTTTATTGTTTCAGAACAGTTCACAATTGAGAAGTTGAAACAAATCTTTTGATTGTCCCCACTTTCTGTGCCTTGGAGCACTTCCAGTGCTTTACTGTGGAGCAGCATTTCTTTCTCATGGGGCTGAACCAGAAGATGCAGCCCAATTTGGACTGTGCACCAGACCAGAGTTAGTCTAGAGTAAATCCCTTTATTGCATATCAGTGTGGGTTTCCAGTCCTCAGCTTCAGCTGCTTTGTTTTATTAAGCACCATTTGTCTCACTGTATAAATGTAGTCCAATAAAGATGCATTAATGCTAAATGATGTCTCTTCAACTCAGCCTGAAGACAGGGGGTTGTCACAAGCTGCAGAGATATGAAAAAGTCCGTGTGGTTGCCTTCACTTTTTGTATAGCAGGCTTATATTAATATCAAAAGTGACAAGACACAGTAACAGTACAAAAGGAAAATCCATCAAAATGTTTACTTCAGCTGTCTCATACATTACTCATGCCTAAGAAACAAGACATACAAATGCTTCCATCTGCTCTTACCTCTTTTTTCTACTAACATCAACTTTTCTATATGGCAAGAAAGCTTTAAGTCATTATGAATGAGCTGTTTTGTTCAAAACAGATTTTTAAAACCTAATATTTTCACTCTAAAACATTATACTTAGGCAGTTAATTTAATTCTCACACTGTTAGAAGTGGTTCAATGTGACAAATCTATACTCCATACTTAATATTTAATGCCAGTTTATAATATATTCCTCTATGAGCATTTGGAAGTTTGAAAAAGTATTAGTGATTCATATTTCTGAACACAATAGGAAGGATTAGATTAAATGAAACTTACACATATTTTAAAGTGCCTGTAAAACCCCCACATATTTAGAAATGGACTGTGTTTTTCTACATATTTGCCCAAGTATTTGAGCATTGATTTTCTACATGTTAATACACGCCTCAGGATGATTCCTGGTGCACACACCCATGTCAGTCTCTCTCTGACTTCTGCTCTTAACCACATTTCAGAAGCTTTTTCAATCTGCAAGTTGCTAATATCCTGTAAGGAAGAAGCAAATTACATTGTTATGCAACTGTTTTGGGTAAATGAAAATTTTTTTTTTTTCAGTGCCAGTGCATGCAAGATGAAGCTGCTTGACTGCAATATGCATTTCCAAATTTTAGCAATGTTGTCATAGAATGGCTCTGGCTGTTCTATAGAGTATATTTAATCATGACTCCATCTCTATCTTCTGCCTTTTTTCTCATGTGTCTTAAATTCTGTCAGAGGTACCTATGCCCACAGGGGTCTGGGCTTGGGGAATTCCTCCTGTATCAAGAAGGTGCAGTTCTGTCTCTGTAGGCTGCAGTGAGGCTGAGCACATATTCCCAGCAGGTGCAAACACCCCCTCCCCTGCCTAAACTGTGCCTATGCCCAGGCACACAGACTGAAACAGACAGAGAACAGTGCTTCTATCTGCACCCTCATAAACATGGGACTCACACATCCACGTTAGATGACTTTGTTAGATGAGTCAATTCCCTCTGAGTAAGACTGGAGTTTGCCAGCTGTAACATGCACACAATACACACATCATGACTCTCGGGTAGCTGGTGGTGCACACTGCCAAACCATCATCAAAACATCCCTCAGAACAATGATCCAGCTTTTGAATGCACTTTGATGGTACTCAAAACTCTCACTGTACTTCTTTGTTGTCCAAAGTAAGCTAGTGTTCATGCAGATATAACACAGAGGAAAGAGAGTACAGTGTCACTGCATGAGGACACTGTCAGCCTTCTTTTCTCCAGGCTTAGCAAGCCAAGAGACCTCAGACACTTCTCATAAGTCTTGTCCTTGAGACCTTTCTCCGCCTTGTCCCTACTGTCCTGGACACACTCTAATACTTTGATGTCCTCCTCATGTTGATATACCCAAACGTGCAGATATCCTTCATGGATTTGGGAGTGTGATTAAGGTATGGTTGCAATTCCTTGCGTCATAAACTAATATTGCTGAATGGTGAAGATGCTTCCTAGTCCATCCACACCCTAGCTCCAGAACCAGTGTTGCTGTAAGGGTTGTTGCATGTTGCTGAAATCAGTCTCTTCAGAAAAATGCATTGTAGGGCATTAATTTTCTTCCATAGCAGCTTTGTCAGGTTTGGAATATGCTTGCTCAGTGAGGGAATTTGAAGTGCATTTCCCACATATGCTCATATAATATATCTTGTTCATACTAAGTATTTCTCTAAGAACAATATATAACCCCATTAAACACAACCTATGATAAAAGATGGATTGTCTCAAAGGTAGAACCCTTTTTCTGTTATTTCAACGAGACATCACCTGTCCTCTTTTGTCATCTGCAGCTCTTATATGCGAAACTGCTACTAATGTCCACAAAAAAAGGAAAGCTATGACTTTGCAAAATGCAGAGGAGTGCTATGGGAATGACTATTAAATGACTTGAATGATAGGAGAAAAATCACATATTTACTATTTGTCAGTGTAGTTAGGCAGGGAACTATTGTGGAACTGCAATGTTCCAGTTGTATGGGTCACTACAGGGTGAGGAAGGCTGTGCACGAAAATAGCTAGGAAATCTAAAACATCTGTAGAATCCATTAATGACAGATCACATACCTTGAATGGACATCCCAGAGGAATTGCCACACTCAGCACATATGATCCAAGTTATCAAAAGATTTTAAAACTGAGTTTAGTTAGTGATTATAGCTTTAATAAGATTTCACATTATAAATACTCTGCACATTATATATTTGATTGTTTCATCTACTGCCTTCTTTTTTTTTTTTTTTTAATTATGTATATTAACCATTTTAACCTTTTTCTTCCTTCTTGTGTTGAAGTATTTCTGAGAATGCCCCACTTCAGCAGCCTAATGGTGATGCTGGTTACATTCCTTCCAGAGACATAACACACAGAACATGCAGGATACATGAATGTGGATACAAGCACTTTTCTGAGCTATATGCAATCTCGACAAAATGACTAGATTTTTCATCTGTGATCAAAATTACCTAATTAAACATGTTAGCAGTCACAGGGGGTTTGAATGGCTAGTAAAACAGTTTAATTTTTGCTTCCAGTAATTTAGCTGCAATAATTATTTATCTGATCAGTAGAATGGACCCATGGAGGGAAAGTAAATGTCAAGTGTTGTTTTACTTTTTCCATGTACTTCCACAGTTGCATGCTGCATTTTAAAAACATCTTTGGCGCTATCACAATAAGCAGACAGATGGCAGTTGATCCATGTTAACTTGGGAGGGAAGCAGCAGAGGTCAGATTTCAGTGACTAAAACCTTCCTTTCTAGTAAAAATAAGGAGGGAAGGGAGGAAGGGAGGAAGGGAGGAAGGGAGGAAGGAAGGAAGGAAAGAAGGAAGGAAGGAAGGAAAAGGACCAGCTAGCTATTATTTTAAAACAGGCTTTTGCAGTGATGCGAATGCTTGTTTTACTGGCAGTGGCAAAAAAAAAAAAAAAAAAAAAAAAAAAAAAAAAAAAAAAAAAAAAAAAAAAAAAAAAAAAAAAAAAAAAAAAGAGAAGATGCTTGTACTATGGGAACCATGACATGCAAATTAACTTTGGCATTTTTCCTGCCAGATTTTCTAAAGAATTGTATAGCAGAGTGGAGAGGATAGATTTTTTGATTAATGTTTCAAACAAAAGTTTAGGAAAAATGTTCACATAGAAGTTCACTAAGGTCGCATTCATAAAAGTCATCATTTTGTGTCAGAGAAAGAGAAACAGTTATGCACTTCTCTTTGTTATCTCACTAATAATACTTTTCTCTTGAGAAGTAGGAAATATCTCTTTTTCTTTCCTGAGTGACTTCTGAGTTTCTACTGTATATTGGTTGCACATTGCTTTTGCAGACAAGATTGTCTTTCCTGGGGAGGTTAGTCATAGTAGTTGAACCTGAACTGGGGGGATCTATGGACTTGTACAGTTCAGTTAGAATTACTGCTGAAATTTGTACAGGACAAGCCCTTACTTATGCAGAATGTATGACCTGTTGATTTACTAATGGTGCCAAATCTGTAATTCATAGTAGTTTTGGTACTCTGTGCCATTCATTAATGATACAGGAGTTTGTTACATTATTCAAAGCAAAGTTAACTGTGCTTATTTGCATATATATGTGTGTGTGAATGCGTGTGTGTCTGACAAAGTCTTTTCCAGTCTTAGTCCTTTCCTTGCTTTGCTGATAGTTCTGCATTTACACAAAGCTTGGTAATTGTTAAGATGATTTCAGGACTGAGATGCACAAATATGCTTTTTTTTAGTTAATGAGTGAGACACATAACAGTTTGGGTTCTATCTGGTTTTTTTTTCAATGGTGTATTTAAGTAACAAACTTGTCTTTTTACGTAGTGCAATACAGCAACAACCTGGAATTTTCACTATGGTTGATATGAGGTGGCTATTAAAAGTGCATCAGTGATGCAAAAACATTTTCCCCCTTCTTTGTGATCTTTGTACCAGCTAATGTTTTCTCAGCTTGACTTGCTGGTGTTCCCAGAGTGAACGTCTTTCACAAATGGAACCAGGCACCCCACTGCCACTCAGTTTGATAGGAGAACAAAGTGATCTACTCATGACAGCAGTCATCCCCGGAAAAATGAAGCAAGCAGGCATGGCTTCTTCTCTGGTACAACCTTGCAATTTCATCTCTTGTCAAGAGCTTACTGCACTGTGTCAGCTTTAGATTTGGACCTTAATAAGGTACAGAAACAGATATCCTCTCTACAGCTGCTGTCATTTCATTCCTAAAATTGCAGCAAATGTCCTGAATTTCACATCCTTACTGAGGGGATTGCATGTTAAGAAAGCTCCTGAAGTTTCAGAAAAATGAGTTTTGGTTTTGTCAGTTGCCCACAAGTGTAATTCATGCAGGCTTTTTCATCTTTCTTTCTAAATGTGGAAAGGTCACAGAAATTAACCATTTTGATGTGAAATGCTGCTTTCTAATCTATCAACGTCTACAGAAGCCTGAATGCCACTTTTCGTATTTCACAAGGCACAACAGAGCTGTCATAACTTATGCAGCATATCTGCATATCTTATCTAACACTTCTTTCCTTACTTTTTACAAAAATGATCAGAATATCTTGGAAGGAGCTTAGTGGTTTTCATTTTGCCTTTTTTTTTTTGTCTTTTACTATTATATAGTTTTACATACTATGAAATCTCTTTCATGCAGAGGTTTAGAAACTCATTGTCCTTGAAAAATTACACCCTATATAGGCCATGCATGTGTACTGCTTTGACTTTGGTGACTCTGAATGGGTAACAGTGAATAAAAAAATTCAACTTGCTGCTACATGAATGATTCATCCACTTGAAATGTGGGAGCCTTCTTTCACAAGGCAGGAGAGAGTCAAGGCAAGATGGCAGGCAAAAGAACTAGAGACAATACCCTGATCCTCTTAATTCAGAGGGATAAGCCTGCACTTACTCTGTGAAATGTTGATGAGGCAGTGGATGGCAATTAGGAGAACTAGATGATCATGTAGACAGTTTATTGAAGAACTTTGAAAAATAAGAGCTGCACTATTTCCATGCACTAACTATGCACCTGGAAGTTACAGAATGAGGCATTTGCTGACTCCAGAAAACTCAATGTTTGTGCCTGTGGATGCTGTTTTAGGGTGCTAAAAGGTAACATTTAATATGTATTCTAATGGAATTTATTTATCTCTTAAACTAACACTCTCAATTTTATAATAGAGGATAGGTGAAGACATTCTGTCTTTTGAGTTGGAAGCAGTCGGTGACTTTCTGTATGTGACTTTTACCAAGGTGATTTTGCATGTGTAGGTAGAAGCCTGTTGCTTTTGTGAATGAAAACTTTAAGGTAAGCCTGCAAATAATATGTGAAAAGATTGTCTAATATATAAATAGTAAAAGGATACTTGTCCCATTTAAGATTTTAATTTCCCAAGAATTTAATAGAAACACTAGAAAAATACACTGCATACGGATAATCATATCACTATGTATCCAGAAAGGCTCACTTGAAAAGACTTTTTTTCTCAAAAATGTACCCAGTTTCTAACAATTCTAGCAATCTACAGAATTCAAAAGCTTTGTGCATGTATCTGACTGGAAGTTACTTCATTTGGTATATTTGATGTCAAAAAAGGTTTTACTAGGGAGAGGGTTCTGTTAACTTCTTCCATCTTTGAAGTAAATTCACACACAGCTTGTTAGATGGATCTCCTTATACACTGTTTGCTCTTTTCTCATGTTCTACCAAAGAAAAGAAAAGAGAAAGGAAAAAAGAAAAAAAAAGAAAGAAAAAGGAAAAGGGAAAAGGGAAAAGGGAAAAGGGAAAAGGGAAAAGGGAAAAGGGAAGAGAAGAGAAGAGAAGAGAAGAGAAGAGAAGAGAAGAGAAGAGAAGAGAAGAGAAGAGAAGAGAAGAGAAGAGGAGAGGAGAGAAGAGAGAAAAAAGAAAAGAGAAAAAAGAAAAGTGTAAATAACTGATTGTAAATGCAGTTGCAAATTGTCCTGGATTTTCTTTTCATGTACATACATGCAGAAACTTGCATATAATGAACAGGTATTTCTTAAAGATGCATAGATATTCTCAATTTTTGTTCATCTGCTGACAAGCAATGATTATTATTCTCCCAGAGCTGTTTTTAACTCTTTTTTTCCATTTGACTAACAGCCTTGCAGTAATATAAATATTGCAAGACTACTTCATAACTACCAAGTTTTGAATGAACAGATTTTGCCAAGAACTCTGTAATTGTCCAGGACAAAGTTATAGACTGGTAATCTTTACTCAAATTGTATTCTAGTTGTTCCCAAGGAAGTTTGTACATGAAAACTTTTGTCTCTCTGCTTAGACTGAATACAAAACTTGGTAAAATGTCCTAATACTCCAAAGTGGTGGAATACCAGATGTGGCACTCTAATACCAGGGGATTGCTTAGATACCCTTTGTACATATTTTGACATGAGTAGAGGCTTGGGGTTTTTTATTTGTTTCTTTCTTTCTTGAGCTCTTGTGCCATACTATTGTAAAATTTATAGTGGTAGTTTAGGAGATAATTATATGTTTAACCTTGGTCTTCTCGCTAAGGACTTCTTTTCTTACTTGTAAGAGCTACTGGCATGTAAAGATATAGCTAATGATATGGAGACAGGAATGCACTTTCCATTGGCAGAAGGGTGTATTTCCACAGGAAATTGGTTTTCAGTAATAGTGCTGTAGCTCTTTAATGGCTCAGATATGAACCATAGTCAATAACATTATAATGTTTATATCTCGGTGTATGGCAAAAACACTGACATTTAAAAGTAGTTTGTTTTTTGAAAAATATATGGGACTATATGTTGCACAATAGTTTCACTGAAGTGTGAGCAATATTAAGTACCATTTCATGGATGGGATTTAGTTCTTTGGTTGCAAGGGTTATCGTATCTAAGACAGACATTGTTAAAGTAATTTCTGTTCTTTCCTTTCTCATGTCCTCCTGCTTTTCTCTGCACTAAACTGAAGACAATATCCTTTCATATTTTTGGTTTTCCTCTCTTTAACCTTTGTCTACCAGTTCTCAGTTTCATTTCTCTGAAATAAACTGCTTTTAAGAAAGAGCAAACCATAACAGAGCCCTCTGTCAAGAGAATGGTGAAACCGATATGACAGAGCAGGCACCACCAGTGCTGTGGAGAGATAGCCAGGGTGATAATAGTTTCACACAGGTTTGCTGTAACCACAGTCCAGACAACTGTGTCCTTTGCCAGGATTATCCACTTAGCTTAAAGTGGCTGGAAGGTAGCTTCCCAGAGATCCTTCAGCAGCATTACCCTTGCTGTGAGGCCCTTTGCTCCCCAATGGCGTCATTGGCTTCCTAAATGTCAGTGCAGTGTTTGACTGCTGCCTGTACTTTGATTCGTACAGCATTACTCTATAAAAGCTAAAGGTTAGTGTTCTACTGGTGGAAAGCGTGGGAATGATTCATAAGAGCAACACTGAAATCATAAAAGGAAGGAACTCAATAGATCAGGGCATGCCCTGAGACATTCTGGTATAAAATTAATCAAAAAAGCCATTCCAGCCCCTGTTCCCTCTCTCCACCAACTTCAATGCTGGGAAAAATAGAGGAAACAATAAAGAAACCATTTCTGTAGGAGACAGATGGCATCTTAATTGTTTTGAAGATACAATTAAACATTCTTATGGCAGGATATCACTTTCTGCAACTCTTCCAAGTCTTATAGTTAAATTACTGAATATTGGGTTTGTGTAGATAAAGATTTTGGGGTGTGTGTGGGTGTTTGCTTATTGGAATGAATCCTTTAGGTTATTGCACAGGAAATGCAAGTCCTTTGTATCTGGTCAACTAGCTATTCATAGCACTGAACACCAAACTATTGAAAAAATTTGCTGAGGCACTGAAAACAGTTTTACCAGTAATTTTAGTGCATGCGTGTCTGATCATGGAACAAGCAGCCATATGGAATAATAGCTGTAGGGGTCTGCAAGAGAAATGGTGATACATATCTGAAATTTTCTTTTAAGCTTTTCAGCTCATTTAAGCTGTAATTCCTTGAGGAGTTGGGAACTAGAGCAGGGATGTCTGGTATAGAACTGAGGCAAAGCTGCTGGAGGCCTCAGGGAAGAACAGTTGTTCCCTGTAAAAGGTAGTCAAGTATAAATATTGAATATTCAAATTTCAATATTGGATGAATAGAAAGAAGTTGGCTTCCTTGCCTCTGGTCATCTGTGTCAGTAGTAGTTAAGATATTATACTAACTTGTACTAATATGTCCATAAATACAGGTTCAAAAGCTCTCCTTGACAACCAGTTTTGAACCTCCAGATTATTGAAAGGAGCATAAAAGAAATCCTTTAACTACTTGAGTTCAGAGCAATTTAATTGGCAGCTTCAAACACATGAGATAGTTTATGTATATACTCTTGTGATTAAATATGAAAAGAGATAAAATAGCTATATCCTATATCCTTTGAATTGCCTCATTATCTTCCACTGATTTAATTTGTATGCAAATGTTTACAGCATACAAAAGTATTATACCACCTTTCATTCTGCAGATGTATAAATGGATGTGGACTGTCAGGCTTTGGGATCACTAATACAAGAAATTACATATAAGCAACAACTTTTTATTCCAAGTTCTCTATTCTACTGAGGACTTAGGTGGTATTTTTTTCAGGTAGTGTGTACAGATTGTCTGTCAAACTGAGTTTCCTTCCACCAAGTCTCCCCACATACTTTAATGAATACTTAATAAGGCAAATCATGCTGTGTCTGACAGGCTACATGTGCTGTGGTAATCTGTGCAAGCCAGCTCCATGTTTCTCTTCTTTTGCTCATTTACTGTTCTATCTCACTGGCTGAACAGAAAACTCCTCTATCACTGCAGCTTAAATGTTGCCGGTCACTTTGACAATCTGACTAACACTCAGGTACAAGAATGAAAATAAACCTCTTCTGCCAGGAGAATCTCCACCAGCAGCTGTTGTGCAGGGATGTGGGCTAAGCAGCAGTTGATTTCTCTGTTGCCCAGCACTCTGCACCAGCAGAATCATGCTTGTGACAGTTAATGAGTGCCCTGTGACTTCTAATGCCATGCAAAAATGAGAGGCAAGATCATTTAGACTAACCAATGTATGATTATCACAGTCTTCCCATATTTTAAAATGATTTCACCCTTTCCCTTCCTGTTGAATTCTAGACTTCCTAGAAATATCTTTGCACCAGAAACAGCACCAGTACCAACCAGGCTGACAGCTAAAGATGAAAGGTAGTGTTTGATTTCTCCCAGCATCTGACATTCTGTGCAAATGCCAGTGTGTCTGTTTGAGTTCTCTTCAGAACGTACATTCTCTTTCACCCTTCCCCCACAGAATATGCAGGATGATATTTAAGAAAGCATAGTTCTGATATTAAATAAAGTACAGGTGATTAAGAGCAAACAGAATGTCAAGAAAAGGTTATGAGTTAAACTTTTCCTCATTGTAATTCTAGATCTTTTCTGTGAACTCCTCCACCATACCCTAATAAAAACAGCTTACTACATAAAACTAGGTTTCTGAAAATCTTTGTGCCAGTTCTTCCCTGAAAACAACAAAAGTATTTATTCTTGGTTTATCTGAAGCCTGCTATCCATTTTTTAGTTAAATTAATAGCATTTTGCCCTTGATCCTGAACCTCAGCACCAGTTAGAGCAGTGATTGTCATCAGTTTCTGTCACCAGAGAGAAATCTCTACTAGAGTCATAGAATATCTTGGGTTGGAAGGGACTCACAAGGATTGTTGAATTCAACTTGTGGCCCTGCACAGGACATCTCCAAGAGTCATACCATGTGCCTGAGAGCATTGTCCAAATTCTTCTTGAACTCTGTCAGGCTGATGCTCTTTGACGACTTCCGTGACGAGCCTGTTCTAGTGCCAAACCACCCTCTGGGAGAATGCTGTTTTCCTAATGCTCATCTTAAATTTCCCCTAACACAGCTGTGTGCTATTCCCTCAGGTCCTGTCACTGGTCACCACAGAAAAGAGATCAGCGCCTGCCCCCCTCTTCCCCTCACTGGGGACTTGTAACTGCAGTGAGGTCTCCCCTCAGCCTCCTCTTCTCCAGGCTGAACAGAACAAGTGACCTCAGGTCAGTCCTCATACGGCTTCACCTCAGTGCCCTTCACCATTTTTGTTGCCCTCCTTTGGCTTCTCTCTAAGAGCTTAATGTAATTTTTATGTTGTGTCACCCAAACCTGCCCCCAGCAGTGGAGGTGAGGCTGCCCCAGCTCAGAGCAGAGCAGGACAATCCCCTCCCTTGCCCAGCTGGCCATGCTGTGCCTGATGCCCCCCAGGACAGGGTTGGCCCTCCTGGCTGCCAGGGCACTGCTGGCTCATGTCAACTTGGCACCAACCAGGGTCCCCAGAGCCCTTTCCACAGCAGTGCTTTCCAGCTTCTTGTTCTCCAGTCTGTCCATATATCCAGGGCTGCCCCATGCCAGGTGCAGAATCTGGCATTTCGTTAAACTTCCTGTGCCTGGTGCTTGCCCATCTCTCTAATTTGCTCAGGTCTCTCTGCAGGGCTTCTCTGCCTGCAAGGGAGTCGACAGCTCTGCCCAAATTAGTATTGTTGGCAAACTTTGTATTGTGACCAGTTATTGCGTTTACCTTCAGGTGTTTTTCAACAGCTCCCAGAACAATCTTCTCCACAATCTTACCAGGCACTGAAGTGAGACTGACACAGGCTTGAATTTTCCAGGGTCATCTTTCTTGCTCTTCTTGAAAGCTGGGGCAATGTTTGCCAGGTTCCAGTCAACTGGAACCAGTCCATACTCCTAAGCCCATTGAAACACCATGTGATCGCCTTAAGCAATCTTTCCAGTAGTTGCAAAGGCTAAATATGTAGAATGTAACCATTATTTTCTCAAGATATTGTTTCTCAGATTTTCTTTTTCTTTTTGTTTGTTTATTTTTTGGTTGTTAGATTTTTTTTCTCTGAAGGTTAGTTTTTCATCATTTAGCTCCCAGGATTGTCTTGCCATACAATCAACTTGAGACCTATGCAGTCATGAAGAAAATGGGGTGATCTCCTGGTGGGAGTGTGGGACAGTGAGGGGTCAGGACCACCACTTCTCACAGCAGCTGCCTGCTAGATTGATGTAACCATCCTGTGAGACAACACCTCCATGTAGAGCCTTTCTCCTGACCTTTTTTGATGACAATAACTTTCAGCATAAATTTCCCTTGATTAGTCCACAAATTATGTTTGCTTCTTTATCAATGTTTTGCTATTGCTGTACTTATAAGTTATTAATTTAACCTGGATCAATCAATGTAGTTTTCTGGGTTGATACAGGAAGATGTTTCCTCAATAGTGGAATTTAAGAATTTACATCTCCTGAAGTTAATCAGACTACTAAGCAGAAGAGCAGCAGCATTTCTATTTCATTTTCCTCTCTAGCTAAATCAAGGTAACTTGAGTTTTGTTTTAATAATGAAAAACTATCCTTTTAGCAGTGGTACTGTATCTTGTCTGCCTCACTTCGAGGGATTCAAACTGATGAGACTAATATTCTGGCAGAAAAAAACAACAAACATATGAAACTACAAAGTAATACTACAGATCATGATATAATGAACTGTATTTGGAGACTAAAAATTAAAAAATAAGCTATTTATTACTTATTGCCACATAAGAATAATAGATAAAAAGATAGCACTACAAAGGGGATGTAATTACCTGATGATCCCACAATTGAAGCCTGCCACAGAGGGGAATTTGGATGAGTATCTCAACAGATGACATGGAAATAACAGGATGCACAGGCTTAGAGATTGTAATGAACTCCTCTGCTGTGTCCATAGACCTAAATTTCCAAGTATTGTGCTGCTGACATCAGAGCACAGTGTAATGTTCTGTTTGCTGCTCTATCAGTGGTCCTTTTATAACAAATTTGGAAGGCACTGCCCAGGGAAGTGCTTGAGTCACCATCCCTGGAGGTATTTAAAAAACATGCAGATAAATTAGAGTCATAGTTTAGTGTTATACTTGGCAGTATTAGGTTTGTGGTTGGACTTGATGATCTTAGAGGTTCCTTCCAACCTATAATAATCCTATGATCTGTGTCAACTGTGTTGTCACTGCTCTCAGAGCAGTGATTCTCTTCTATATTTGTATAACTTTTGCCATGCGTTAAACTCTGACTTAAAAGACAGAGATCCTTATACATCTAGGAAGTAATCAGTGTTTAAGGGGTTTAGGTACGGAATTGAGTGCTCAGACTTTCACAGAGTGCTATTGTTAAACTTGATGATTCTGGGAACATCATAACAGCAAAAACTGTGGGCAGTTGTCCACACCTTGATGTCTGCACAGATTATATATGTGAACACATGCTGGTTTTAACCAATGGCTTCTATATCAGTTCAGAAAAAGAACTTTCCAGAACCTCAGTAGAGAGACACAAACATTTTTTTTTTCTGTATTGGATAAAAAAATACTTTCTAAATCTTGACATAAGATACTAGATTTTTGTTTTATTGAAAAATCTCGGCTGTTGTTCCAGCTTCCTTATTTTGCAAGATATCTAGCTTACTTCTTGGCAAACAATAACTACCCAGGCAAAAATGCTATGTGCTACTTCAAAGAAAAAAGAAGCCTTAAAAATTCCCCTCAAATGTCAGCTTCCAATGAACTACAAATCATAGAGATTTTTGTCTCTTGCTCCTTGTTTTTAAAATAATTAAAATGTGTGTTTGCTTACTTATATGTTTACTTTAAATCTTCTCTCAATAACCAAGGTAAAGGAAGCAAGTCTGCATTTTATTTTACTTTGATCAAGAGTTAGACTTAATTGCTTGCTGGGTAGCTTGATATGACATTGCAATTTAAAAGGAAGATCATAAATGTGTTTTGCCTAGTGTCTTCTGGGAAATGTTCTGAAAAAATAAGCATCATAGTTTGTGTCAAATGTTAATGATTTGTTTTTAATACCAACTTTTGTGAAACCCTGTGACTAAAGTAGGGCTAAATAGAGGCAATGCCAGTAATGGAGACCAGCTGGGCTTGGTATAAATGTGGCTTTCTTCTTGTGGATTGGTTATAAACTTTGCCCTGTGGCTGGTTCTGCTCTAGTAAATGCAGATACTTCAGTTAGTAATGGAGTTTTCATCTTCTCTTTAGATAGCAGCTGAAGCCCATATATTCTGATGAGAGAAGGAACTTGTTTTGTTGCTGTATATTGCATAAAACAGTTGGAGTTTTATGCAAAAGATAATGGTAAATTTTCCCAAGGGAAGAGAGGGAAGAAGAGGTACAGGAAAGGAGAGGAGATGCTCCTTTATGGCCGTCTGGCACTTGACGGTTTTCTCAACGATGCAATTATTCCCTCCTGTTTTCCAATACTGCAGGTCCACGACGTCTCTGAATCCTGTGACACACGGGCTGCAATGTAAATTTGTGTCCCCACTGCTTTGTTCAGCTCTTGTTGGCTCTCAAACTTTTTATGGCAGCATATGGCAGTCTGATGTTAGCATTTCACTGTGGACAACATAATGAAGTTGTCTATTGCTCCCCTAAGCCTTGTGCAGGCTAAGTGGTGGCGAACTTCTCAGGCTGCTTCAGAAGAGCTTGACATGAATGTCTGGAATGTGAACAAGGGCCCTCTCCACCTTCCCATGCCTAATTGAAATTGTTTGTTCCAACTCTACTTAGGTGCTGGCTTTCTCTGATTTTAAAATACTATTATATTTAAATATGTAGACTTTGATTGTTTTGCTGACCCTTCATGATGTCTCCATGGTTTTGGTTTCTAATAACTCAGTTGGTGAGGAATAGGATCAAAAATAGAAATTTTGAAGTTGTGGTCCAATGCCTTAACTAGTCCTATTACCTTTTTATTTAGTTTTATCCCTACATTTTTACAATTTTTAGTAGCATTAGTGTAAAAGCTAGGATTTTTTTGGGTTTTTTTGGTTTTTTTCCCTTCTGCTTCCTCTTCTTCCAGTATTTATAGTCTAAACATTTTGACAAATTGATAGTATTTAAAATTGTTGACAGATGTAGCAAACACAAAATATTTCAAAAGTTTAATAAAATACCATGAAACCTGCATAGCTACAGGGGAAAAATACTGAAATGATTAGGAGCGTAATCTTTGAATTTCATCATCTATTCTTGCCAAAAGGAACAGAAAGTTCAAGGGAGGAATGGAGAAATATCTAAGTGGAAATGCTCCCACTTTGTGAGCATTTTCACAAAATGGTTTGCAAACTAGGTTTTTACAAACGATGTAAAATATGTAAGTTTATAGAAATCGACTGGAACATTCACATTGGTATCTCATTATATCAACTGGTGCTTGGAAGAAAGGTTATTATGTACAGCCTGGGTTAGAAAACTGGCCCTAAATTTTCATTATTTCAGAGCTGCTGTAGTGATGTGTTTTTTGACAGTATTAGAATCAAGGGTAATTCACAGCTGCTTTCACATTGAGTTACAACTTTCAGCCACTTGTTTAAAACTTTAGAAATTTTGAAATGAGGCTATTAGAAGTATTCTAATGCATATAAGAGGAAGGATAAATATTAGATGAAATATTTAGAAGACAAGCGCCCTCACTCCTTGCTTGGAATCTTCTTAGGACTCAATCTTCTAGTACAATTGTCAGAAATTTGGAAGAGGGTTGTGTGATACTTTAGTCGGACTCAAAATTTTCCCCTGTCAGTCCAGTATTTATTATGCAGTCATCATATTTTATATGTTTTTTAAAATAAATCAATTGATGATCTTCTCAAAAGCAATGGATTATTTTTGTACTGCCTCCTCCCCTGCAAGCTTGTTCTGGTACCTGAGTGTTGTGATGGTTGGCAGTATGACATGTTAAAGTCATTCTTGGCTGGTTTTGCTTGTTTGTTTGTTGTTTGATGGAGTAGCACAATTTCTAGGTGCATTTAGAGACTATATTTACATTGTATTCAGTTCATCATTGGTAGCGCTTATAAAGCTTACATGGCATTGAGGTTTCTGCTGTGGTGCACATTTAAACTTGGGAAAAAACGTAGTGTCTATTCAGACTGTAAAGATTGAATGAAATCCAATCCTTGATAGTTGGTTTCAGCTA
Organism: Brachypodius melanocephalos; assembly: GCA_013398615.1. Taxonomy (NCBI): domain Eukaryota; kingdom Metazoa; phylum Chordata; class Aves; order Passeriformes; family Pycnonotidae; genus Brachypodius; species Brachypodius melanocephalos. Next base: position 15,467,159 of record VZSR01001854.1, on the reverse strand, counting down.
TATAACTGAATTAATGAAAATCACTAAGTGCCATATGAATGCTGGAGGAAATTGAAGGCTCCAGTACAATGATGTCAAAATTTTTGAGCATAACAGCCTGAGTAGTTGCTATGAAAAGGTCAAAGAGCTGCAAGCAGTATGAGTGAACAGATTACTTGGACCACTCTGGGCAATTTATACTGTGTAGGTAATAAAAAAGACAATGGAAACTTCTGCTTGTGAGGAGCTTCTTAAGTTGACTGAATCCCTACTCAAGGGACAACATTAATATTCATTCCAGTGGCAGAAGAAGAAGAACAAAAGTAAGCGTTTTGTCATCTTGCTATCTTGTTGTTTGTATGGACTTAAGGGAGTGACTTCTACTGTAATAAAAATTATTTGGTTTTATGTTAATTGCATGCCGATACTGACTATTAGTAGTGCTGGTCTGACGGACAATTGAGAAACCACAGTTGCTGGTCTTGGTTTCTAGTGTCTGGAAGTGCCGAATAGAACATTTGAATAAACTGAAACCTGCAGAGCTGTTATGTTTCTTGTTTCTGTCAGGTAAACAGTCACTGGAATGACTAGGAAATACTATGTCCTGTCAAATCTGAACCAGATACAGCACACCTTTCTCAGTACATAGCCTAGGATTTTTTTAAGAAAGGCCAGTGATGGAAATGTTTTGTTACTTCTGCCCTATAGCAAAAGTAGTTAATAAAAGACAAAAATATTTTAAATGTATAATGTACTATAATTTTTAGACTATTGTCATAGTCTGTCTAGTTTAAAAGAGAGACAATGGGAAATTAATGGCACTGTGTTACTCTTGACTGTACCTGTCAGGACAGTGAACACACTTCTTCATATCCTTCTGTTCTGACTGCCAGATCTACAGAAAAAAAAATTGATGTGGCATCTGCCTGGCCTTGAGTTAGCTACAAGTCTGAGCAAGAGGTTTCCAAAGCTTTCATAGGCATGTGTCCACTTCACTTGGGTGATGCTTCTAGTCTCAGGCTCTCCCCACTGGGGTCTGTCTGAGCAGTGCTGCAGCTGTGGCTTTGCCTGGCCTTGTGTCTTGCTGCAACTTGCTTCCTGGCTGATCTTAGACTTGCCTCATCACCATGGGCTTCTCTGGGGATCACTGGTCTTCAGATGAACTTTGTCACCATCCTCAGGCTCACTCTGCTCAGCTTTTATGGGTACCTTGTGCTACCATTTTTCTGTGCCTATGCCAGTGAGGGTACTGTCCTTTCAGGCTTGCTGTCACACTCAGATGCCAGGCAGCCTCCTTTTACTGAGCAATCCACTCCTGCTACTCTCTTCTGATAGCTGCCAATATATTTTTTACCATAAAGATTCCCATTCTGTGATCATGTTGGGGTGATTTGCAAAACAAGGGATTTTTTATTGCATAGATTTTCTTCAGTGTTTTACAGTTCCATGATAGAATTTTTATGATAAAATAAATTTCTTCCATCCCCTGATATTCAAGGTTAAAGTGTATGGTGTTGCTCTTCCAGTTTTTGAATCAGGGTGTTTGATGGATACAGCACTGTTCTTTTTTAAATATTCTGAAGAATATTTCTATAGTGCAGGAATGCACTCTAGAATATGAATGTGCTTCCAATTATCCTGATGGACTACAGTGCTCCACAGAGTCATTAGGGTAATCATGCATGCTGATGACTGTGCCCTTGAAACGGACATAGCAAAACATGCATCTGCTTAGGAGTAAATTGGCATAACCTGGAGATAGCCAGCACTCAATTTACACACTGGCCTTTGTGAAATACATTATATGTAGATCCGTAATTGTAGCTGGACCACAGAGGGTTGAAGGCGCCTGCAGATTAGCCCATTTTTTCAAAACCTTATTCAGTACTACCCTCTTAAATTTGGCACTGGCAGCTCCAGAACCAACACCTCTTTAGTGAATGGTCAGACAAAATTTGGACTCAGTGTTACCTGAAAATGAGTCCTCTGTTTGGCTCTTAATATTGCCTTTGGCATTGATGGGTGCATGTGGCCTCTGGCTTTGTTTAGATGCTGTTTTATGTAATGTGGCAAGGTATGATCTCTAACAATAACATTTTGGAGTGCTGCGGGATCCTTGGGATTGAAATACTGACAGTCATGGGGTATTTCTGTTGTGCTAGGAATATATTGGAAATGAAAGACATCAAAGTGCTGAAGCAACTTTTTTCCTGCTAAGGCTAAAATATTGCACTGGGTAGCAAGAGATTGAAATCAATAGCTGGGAAACTGTAGACAGCAAAGAAGCACACAGCCATTTTGGTTAGTGGGCTCAGCTGAGGAAGTAGAACATAAGTAAGGTTATACTATGGAAATGAGAGTTTTCTGGGTATGGGATTAGAATCCACAGTTTCATGTTTAGTTGCTAAAAGCTCTCCCTTACCTGTCTGCAATTTGGACACGAGACTGGGTTAGTCACATTTCTTATATGAAAGAGTTGTCTCAGTCAGGTTATTTCTATTAATGAAATGCTACAGCAGCAATGTCTACACTAAGTGGTACGGAGACAGTAAAACACAAGACTGGTTACAGGCCTGCAGAGAGTCTTTAATGGCAGTGATAACAGTACAGTCCTGTTACCCACTGCATGGTTCTGAGCCTGTTTTAATTAGACTTATTTCATGGCTTTCTCTAGCATTCAACCTGACGACATCTTGGTATCATTTTGGCAGGTATAATAGTGACTTGCCCTTCCTTAAGGCAAACCTTACTGCTTTGTACAATCTCCATGTCTTGTTTCACATCCTTGTACAAAACATTACTCTAGAGCAGAAGACGCCTGTAGAAGAGAATGCTATAACATTGTAAGCACTGCGTCATATCAAACCACAGACTTTGAGGTCCAAAGGCCTGGGAAAGCTTCATGGCATCTTACAACAAACCTGGGAGGGATGTTTAAAGATTATTCAGAAGTCACCAGAGTGAGAGATGTTACCGAAGGTTGCTTAGTGTTGTTATGTACATTTTTCAGGTGACACTAGCAAGCTTAAGGATATGCAGAATGTAAGGGATATGTAGATACTTGGAATGTAAGGATATCTGGTTTATGGGCATATATGATTAATAGATAGCCAAGAATAAAAAAAAAAGACCAGAGAAAGGAATAATAAACACCTCCTAGATACACAGACACTAAGGCACAGGAGATAAGGGAGACCAAAGAGCATATCTCAGATGAGGGACTGAGGAAACACAACTGAGGGACCAACTCAAAGTCTTGGAGATGAATATTTTGGAAATGATGAGTGGGGGAAGTTTATATCTGAGATATTTTAGAAGGCTTGGGGGATTATGTGAAATTTATAGTGGGAGGTTATAGGGGAAATGTGGGAATTTACAAAATTATTCTGATGTTTAGGAGTGGAGCAGGGAAAGGGAGAGTTCGAGATGGGTTGGAGGAGGAAGAAGCAGAGGGAAATGGAAATAAGGAGGGTGAATGTGGACAGTCCCATTTTAACTTGCTTGCTGTTTGCCACGTATGTTTGTCTGAGTTCTGTTCATGATCACTGTAGTCTGTCATATCTTCTTAAACTCTCTTCCTAACTCTCTTCTGTGTGATCTTGCTGTCTGTGTAGTGGTGCCTCACTAGCACACCTTAAAGTGGACTAGCTGACAAATGGGAGAACACCAGAATCTTGAAAGACCTAAGGTAAGACCTGGTCAGGGACCAAGTCTGTGACCAAATTTAAATGAGGCCATGGGCTTGGGCTCATTATGATCATTAGCAGTGGTCTTAAGTATTGGCTGCCCTCACACATGCAGGCATAGAAGAAATAAAATAAAATGAAATAAAATTAAATAACCACTCCCCTCCGTACCCCCACCCTCAATAATCATCAAGAGAGAAAAAAATAGACTTGAATTTATCTACCCAGTCTCAGTTTGCTTTCTCTTCCTTACTGTAGGCACATTCAAGAAATTCAAAAGTTTTGTAAACCAGTCAAAGCTTCCTGGAGATCAACTAGTATTTAATGAGCTCCAAAACCTTTTGCAGTCATTATTTTCTTTCTAAAGAACAGGTAATTAGTCCATTTTCTTGTACTATCAGTGACAGAAGACAGTGGAGATTCCAGATTTTCTCATTTATACTGTCAAAACATGACTTGTGCCATTAGCTTCTTCCATTTTGTGTTTACTGGTAGATTCCCATGCCATGAACCATCAGCATACTCAAGTTATTTGCTAAGCCTCTTTTCCTGGTCACTCTTATATATTCAAGATTCGTGGCTGTGGTTTTTGTACTGAGAGCAATATGCTTTCTTTCCATTGTTGAAGATGGGGAAGAAAAGCCTCTTCTAGATGAATTGGCTAGCAAAAGTAGGGATTAAAGAAACCCCAAACACTTGAACTGTCAAGGATCTCTGTGCCTCCTGACTCCTAAGTAAGTAAAGATCTTTTGGTGCCTTGCTGTGTTGACAATCAAGATCCTTTCCCTTTCTGCCAACTGAAGTGCTGTAACTCTCTGTTAAAATGATCCATGTCAATTACATTTTGCTGGAGTACATATTTTCCCTCACTTCAGTTGCAGGATACTGTAGCTTTTATGGTTTGAAATTCAGCTTTTGACTGGGCAAAAACATCTGACTTACTTGCAATCGATATTGTCAATAAGTAACAGCCATCTACCTTGCTCTACTTGACAGAGTTTTCTGTATTATTTCCCTTTCATGAAATATTCTTGTGGAATAATGTTAAGTGAAGAGGACATAAATATTTTTAAATTGCCTTATGTATGCAGAGCAAAGTGACAGTATGGCCGTCTGTTTGTTTATGCAAGTGTTTTGAAAACAAATTTTACTTATGCTACTGACAGTATTATTCAAATAATCTAAAAACATTATGGTCACAGTTTCTATGCTAAAGAACTTCACTGTGGTTATAATCTACCTATTGACTGACATATGTGTGTTGTGTGGCCACAGACGCAAATGATAATGTTGGGAAAATTCCTTTCCTCTTTGAGATACTATTTCTTGCAACTGAAAAGTAGAACTGTAGGGTGTTTTGACTCAGTTACTTCACCTATATCGAGATCAATGTAACAGATCAGATTAACAAATATAACATGTGAATGATGCAGGAGTTGGTGAAATTTTGAAGCAAGCAGAAATTCTGCTTAATACATGTTGTTTATATCAGTCTGAGGTTCAGAGATTTAGGTACAATATTTTTGTCAGTGATCATTTCAGTAGCGATTTCGGTAAAAAAAAAATCTAAGTTTTTTTTCCTCTCAATATTATGTAGAACATAGAAAAGTCTAACTCTACATCTTAAGTTATTCTTAGAATGAAAATTATTGAAGGATCAATATTTTTGTAGTCAAAGGCTGGCATTGGGCATTTTAACAATTTGTAAATTCAGGGAACTTAGGCAATATAAATACCATCATGGTGTTTATTTTTTTGTTTTTTAATAATATGTATATGCCCTTAGTATAAGAATAGAGAATGCATTAAATAAAATATTTAAAACTAGTGGTTTAATTATTTTATTTTATTTTATTTTATTTTATATTTTATTTTATTTTATTTTATTTTATTTTATTTTATTTTATTTTATTTGTACATGCCCAGGTGTCATTCTGATCATCAGTCTAAAAGCAACCAATCTTGCAGAAATGTCAGATGTTGCATAAATAACAGAGTTATTTGTTTTCTTGAAAACTACAGTAAATGCTTTCTTTTCTCTCTGAATGTGTTTTCTGTACAAGACAATCTTATATACTTGCAATACTTGTCTATCATACTCAATATCTGTGTGAAGAACAGAGCAGATTGGATCTATATATCAGTATCTTTGATTGTTGTTCTTATATTTTATGACTTCATCCACTTGATTCCTTACTTTTAGGATTTTTTTAACCATCATTCTTCCCCATTGGTCTGAATCTGTCCTGTTTGTTAGAACTGATGTTCTTCCTTTTCTGCTTTAGGTAATCAGACATTGCACAGCTGTTTACCTGTGTTAGCCAGCAATAAAGTAATGCCATTACTTTATATACCATCAATATTGAGCACATAGTAGCAACAGTGTTACTGCAAGGGGATGCTACTGGGTAAAGGACAGTATAGAAAAGTGAAAAAATATTCTTCTGGTGTTTGTCTCCTTCTCGAGACAAAAACAAGTGCAGTGATAGGAGTTTCTTAAACAACAAAGTGGCAAAATCAAATTTTTGAAGCCCATCAGACTGCCAGGAAGAGTTTCATGCTTTAGAAAAGTAAGGTGTATAGATGAGACCTGCATGACAACAGGAAATCCAGACTATGTGCCTGAGGTTTGAAAAAAACAATTTGAAAGAGTTTAATCATATGTATTTATATAAAATACAGTATCAGCATGATATGATAATTCGTTGTTTTAAACTGCTCTTTGTTGGAATAAATAAGATTGTTCTGATTTTCCTGCAGGCTGTCCCTTGAGCAATCATCCTCACAGAGGCACAACAAGCATCTATAGGGAATACTTTTTTATTGCCACCAGGTTACTAGTATAAAGTAACACTGTTCACTGCTCGAGAGGCAGATACATGTGATGCTGTCCAAAGCTAGGAAAATCTGGATATTAGCGCAAAGTGCTGAACAAAATCTATTTTCTTCATGGGAGTAAAGTATTAATACATCCTTTGTAAATGTCTGCTCTTGTGAATGGACACACTGTAAACAAAGTCATAGAATCACAAAATGGGTCAACATCCCTGCTTGTGGTTGGGAGGGACCACAGTGGCTCATCTGGTCCAACCTCCCTGCTCAAGCAGGGTCGTCTTAGAGCACAAAGCACTGAAGTACATCCAGATGGTTCTTGAATATCTCCAGTGAGAGAGACTCCACAGCCTCTCTGGGCAATCTGGTCCACCGTTCAGTCACCCTCACAGTAAAAATTTCTTCCCTGTGTTCAGGTGGAGCTTCCTGTACGTCAGTTTCTGACTGTTGCCTCTTGTTCTAATGGTCAGCAACACCGAGAACAGCCTGGATTCCCCCTCTTGACTCCTTCTCTTTAGATATTTACGCACATACTGATGTTCCCTCTCAGTCACATTTCCTCGAGGCTGAACAGTATTGTATTTTCATATGACAATTGTTAAAAAGAGGAGGAATGCCCAAGACACATCAGAATTGTCTCTCTCAACAAAAGTACTCATTCTTTGTGCTATGATATGGATTATATGTGGAGTCAAAGAGCTGCATGCAGCTTCTTGCAGAATCTGACATTACAGTGGAGATTAAGGACTAGAAGAATCTATGTGTAGTTTATAATTTCATAAAAAGTTTGCAAAAAAATGTACAAACATAAGTCTTGAGAAGGACTGAAAACACACAAAATTTCAGACCTGAGAAAAGTTGGAGAATCTCTATTTAACTGCTTGTGGCAATGAAAACCATTGCAGAAAAAGGAGGAGCATGAAGCATCAGAATTTGAGAAATAGGTTATTGTAGGTGAGGAATGGTCTTTGCCTGTTTTTGGACTACAGCTCTGTGTATCTGATTGTCAAGATGATTAAGACCAGTGACCTACCACAGTAAAGTATGGACATTTAAAATGGATGTGTCCTGATGTGGTGGTTTGAAAGCAAAACAAGTGAGAGGCTCCAAGTCA
>VZSR01001854.1:15425205-15459448 GCA_013398615.1 Brachypodius melanocephalos | reverse complement strand
TAGAATACTTTGTGCTAATCCTGTCCTGCCAACCCAGGACACCTGAGAGTGCAGGCAAAACTGTGACCTAGAGTAAACTTCAGGATATGTTTCAGAGAAAGTGGGTGGAGTGTACAGAGTCATGTCACCTTAATTTTTCTCCCTGTTAATCAGGCCTTAACAAGAACTTTTTAAAAGAGCTGTTTGCAAAAACCTGCCTTGTTATACTCATTTGTAGTCCTGGAAGAAGGAAAAAAATGAAGAGCTGAAGCAGTGATTTTCAGAATTGGAGGCATCATTCACAAAACATGGTCTGCCCAGCCTCTTCTCTCCTTGCCACTGTGTATTATTTAACAGTAATTTGAGACTACCATAATAATAGCTCGAAGGTTGGAAGTGTTCACTAACTGCAGATCTTGTTATTATAATATCATAAGTCATGGACATTATATGGACAATCTTATGAATACATAATCAGTGGATGCTGGGCTTGGGGAATGAACGAGAAAATTTGTGGGACTTAGTTGCTCTCTAACTTTAAAAAATGACAGAGGGTTAGGTAGAATAAACATATTTCCTTGCTTGGAATAAAACAATTTAGTATTAATTTCATTAAAGTGTAATTTCACGAGTCACTGCTTGAATACCATGTGGATGTTTTTGAGTCAAGCTGGTGAGTTTGGGCAGCCAAAGGAATACTTGGATAACAAAGCAAATGTTCTCAGAATTCCCTCAGTTAGTGGAATATATTTAAGTAAAGTACTTATCTTTTATGAGCCTGAGCAGAGTTGGAAATATGATGTAGCTAAGTTTCAGAAGATGACTAGGTATCCAAGATGCATCAAATATATAAAGTTTGTGTCCATTATAGTTTGAAAGGCTGGCCACAACATTACCATACAACTTGAGTACAGCTATTTCTATTAAAGACTATTTGAAATGAATAATGATAAATAATAGCAGTTCCTCTGTTTTATAAGAGGCTACTTTGTAGTTTTTCACTTAATGCACAGCACCAGGTGGTGAAAAATGACAGCTGAAAGCAATAAGTACAGTTCTTTATATGTTTGCTTGATTCTGCTTTGAGCTCACATCCTGAAAGATGGAAAAAAATGCAGATTGTTTTCCTCCAAGATTAGATTTCAAGCAGAAAATTCATGACTTGCTAAAAAGGCTTTGGTTAGATCACCATTTCTGTGGATTCATGCCAACATTTGATCTGTCAAATTTATTTTCACAAAGGGTGATGAAAGTAAACACTGAACTTGCAAACCCATGTTATTAGGAAGTGATTATATTAATTAGACCATCAGATGTCCTGTTTTTCTGCTTCACCTATAATGGATAAATTAGATCAGCTTTGAAGATAATAGAAGACTCTATAATGTGCAAGAAGATTCCTGCTTTCTTTCTTTGCTAAACTTGAAATGTACATATCATGAAAAGCACAAGGTTTTAGAGAGAGAAAGGACCTGAAGGTTATTCAAAGGGCCATGTGCTGTCCAGAACAGGATTTATTCCTATTTTTTCTGTGGCTAATGGCCCTGTTTGGGTCAGATTTATGATATGAGTAAGATGGAGCTATACTGGCTGAACTGAATGGCTAAAATTGTAATCAAATATACAGCCAGTGAGAATAAGACATACAAAAAACCAGAGAAAGAACAAAGTATTAAGGCCTAGCTCTTCATCCTGGCAACCATCTAAGGAAGATAGTTGTTCTGCAAACACTAGCATCTATGCTTTGTTCCCTGTTTGTCAATTGTTTATGAGTTTTGCTTGTCTGTACTTTGGAGGCAGAAAATAAAAATCCCCAAAAATAATTCCTTAGTTCATGTACGCATTACAGGTATGGTGAGAGGAAAAAAAAACCCCAAAAAGCCAAACCCCACAACCCCCCCAATAAAATCACTCCTCCTACATTTAGTGCAACATTCAGTAAATAAAATGAAAGATGATAATACTGCAAAAGAGCAGAACACCACCTAATTATTTTCTCAGTGTGGGGTTTATTCTGACTGAAAGCAATACATGATAATCTTACTACTGGGTTTTTTAAAAGCTCTAATAAAAACTCATTTAGTTAGGAGGCTTACTTTACCTCTGTAATTATAAATCTCATGAAAGAGTTTAATATTCCTATTCCAAATTCTGAAATCATAACCCTTGTAAACTTGCTGGTTGGTGGCAATCAACTCATGTCTTAAGAGGTCTTGAGTCATGAATGTCTTAGGAATGTTCAAGATTATTGACAATAACCTGCAGCTGGTAATAAAGCCTTAATAAGGTTATATACATTTAAGAAGTGGATACACTTGATTGGATTTCTTTTTCACATACAGCATAAATTTTTGCTGAAACTGTAGGCCAAGGCTAAGCATACATTTGTTAGATCAAGACACCTGAAACACGGCTATTGCCCTGAGTTATTGCCCCTGTTATTTAATCAGATGAATTAAATAACATGTGCCACATAAACCAAGTCAACCTAATACCTTTCCAGCCTTTGTCTCCAGCTAGGTCGGGAGAGCCTGGGAAAGCAAGGAATGGAGGGAAGGTGCTGATGCATACTAAGGGGAATAGGGCTGAATTACACAGATACTTCAAGCAAAGATAAATGCTAAACCTATTGAGAGAAAGAGAGAGAGATGTCCCAATCTGCAGTTAGAATAAGTGCTAGCTAACTCCCAGTTCTTCAAGGACAGGTATTCATCCATGCTCTTGTTGATTGATGTTGATATCAATCTCTTTTTCTGTTCTGTTTATTTTCTGTCCTCTTCTGGTCAGGCTCTGACACTTGTATCAGTTGATGCTCAGCATCCTGGTGAGTTGATGAAGAGAAGCTTGGTACTGCTCTTTCAGCAAATGCTCTGACCCTTTTGGAAAAATATTTGTGAAAAGGAAATCTTTGAGTAACAGAGAAAACAGAAAGTCTGAGCTATTTTTTTCTTATATAATTCTTCATTTGCCTTCCACAATTTATTTAAAATTTCTTTTTTTCTCAATTTGACGTAGTCCATGATATTCTTTCCATTATTCCCCACTTCAATGAAATGCAATTTTTAATGAAGTGTTACCTTTGGTCTTAATTCTGTTCATGCTTTTATCACATATATTCATTCAATTTCCATGTTTTCATTCGCAAGCTCAGTTCTATGAAGCAGTTTACAACATGTGCATATTCCTCCATTTATCTATTGCTGAAGCATCTGTTCAGCTAGGTTTACTTCTTTTCTTCATACGTTGAATAGGAATGGATTTCTGAATTCTTGCTCTTTCATGCTCAGCATTTAAACTTTTGCAGCAGTACATGCACTTCTTTTCTGTTTGTAGCTATTCAAAGTTCTGTTTCAGACATAGCTGTTATCAATGGCGATATTTTTGGTATTAAAACATGCTATTTTCATTGGAAATTAGGAATGAAAATTTTTGCTTTGCACATATACCCACTTCTCCATGTACAATCCATTTCTTCAATTTATTGTTTTATTTTAAAACTTGTTCAGTATTTTTCACTAGAAAAGTGGATCATAGGACTCAAAGTAAGAAAAAAAGCTGAATGAGCTCTCAGCAGGTCATCTTTACCAATCCCCAGCTCAAACCAGGGCTATCTTCACAGTAAGATCAATCATGCAAGGTGTCATCCACTTGAGCTTTGAAAATCCTCCTGGGCAGAGGTTTCAGAGTCTCTCTCAGCAGTCTATATCACTGTGGAAAATTATATTCTACTGGAATTCTACTGATGTCCTTTTTAAAATTTTTTGTTAAAACTAGTTGCTATTCATAGTGCAGATTAGTGAATCACCATTATTTATGATCATTATCTTCTGCAATTCCAGGAACTTCCTTGCATCTCAGAATCAGTACAGACGTAGGAAGTTTTTTGAGCAAATGCATCACTTGCCGCAACACACTGACCTACCAAAAGGTTCAAGGGCTTGCAGGATCAGTAACTGGAATTCATATTAATGTAATTGAGTTTTTCTTCAGAAAGTCCTTAGCAGTTTTATGTGGGTGAATTTAACATTTATCAGATTTCTAATGTGGCATACACAAAGCCTGTGCATTTATTAGGTTGGTTTTCTTGAGCATTAATGTGCAGATATTAACGTCAGTGAGAAGATGAAGATGTGAAACAAATGAATGAATTCTGAATGATAGAGGGCTGTCATTTGCACATGAATCAAGACTGATCAAAGAGACTCTAAGTTTTCCCTAGTCTTAGGGGAATCAAAAAGGGAAAAGTGCTACATATCACCACCCACGCTCATGCTAAACAGTCTCCCAACAGAGTTGTAATAGGAGAAAACATCAGTGTGGAGCAGTATGAACGAGTTACTGAGGCAGAGTCCTCACTAGGGAAGGTTTAAGAAAGGCTTGCCTTTGGTTTTTTTTATTATTCCTCTTTTTGTTTCTTATTACTAGCAAACCTTGTACTTAAAGCCGAATTCTGTCAACTTTGCCTTTAAGTTTCTATTGGAAGAGATAGGTACTAAATTCAATTGTAGTGATTCATAAGAATATTATTCTTTGAATGTTTGCTATTTGATTTTTTATATGCGTATCTATTTTTAATTTGCTTTTTATATGTAAATAGTTTATTAGATAATCTAATATATAATTTAGCAGATAACTCAGATAAACACAATTTACATGAGCTTGTGATTACTGCTGCAGCTGCTGTGACTAAAATGTCAACTTTCTGCAACGGGACAAAGTAATTGGTGCAATTTTTACCATCTTCATGATGAACAAATGAGTCTACCCTCAAAGAGGTTATCACTCTTGTTGGGAGGTTATTACACTTTTTGTTCTTTGCAGAAAAGGACTCTGTCTGAGCAACAGAACTAACTCGGGCTACTTTACAAAGCCAACACCAATGGGGCTCTGAGTCACAGAATTTTCTTTACTGTTTTTATAAACTCTCTAATGATGATGGCACAACAAGTTTCCAGCTAATGGGGCTTTAATTGCTAGCTCTATTTTGGGCTTATTTCTCCGTTTGGAAATTGCTATCTCTGTCCCACTTACTGCTGAATTCTTCTCTGTGATAATTCATCTCCAGAAATCCAGACTAATTTGAGGATCAGAATTGAGCTTTGTGGCTGCAGCACTGAAGCACACTAACTCCAGAAATGAAACTGAATACATAATTTCTTTCAGATATCTGCAATCCTGAAAATACTATTAAGGGTGGATTCAGAACACTAAAAGTAATTTTACAGGTAATATATCAGTTCTATTAGTCCGTGAGATTTATTCTTATATAAAGTTATTGCAGTAAGTGCAATTCATTTGTATTGAAGAAATGATATTTTATTACATGAGATTTTTTTTTTCTTAGAAGTGGAAAAATGAAGTTTGATATAAATGTATATATGTGCTTATGAAATACAGTTATCGAGTGGTGGTTAATTAGCCTGTTTTATTAGATTTATGAAAGAAAAATAAAAGTATTTGTATATAAAATTAAACAGTGTGAAGAGTTTTAACTCAAATTATTTGTGTATGAATTTAAAGTAGATTAGCTAAACAACTAATTCATGCATGGATGCTTTTAAGAAGAATTAAAGAAGTTCAAATTTTGTTCACACTGACTGACTTTGTATGTAAATAAATCTAAACACAATTTTACTTGTTTGAACTACTTAGCAGTAGTTCAAACAAGATTTTAATGCAATTTAAATATTCAGAGGTATTATTTTTCCTTGTAGCTGAATTGTTTGACTGTTTGATTTCCTGTACTTAGCTAAATTTACTGGGCCTATGGGATTAAATCTTTGAAAAATTATTAAAAAATCCAGCCTCAGAATGGAAGAATTTTACATGACAATTTGCTTGTACTGTAAGTGTAAATTGTCAGGTACAGTATAAGGTTTTACAGATGTGTCTGTATGGTGCCATACTAGTAAATCTCTAAGAAAAGGAGTTGAGCTTTTTGATGAGTGACAATGAATAGCCTGTAAATATGATGATATTTTTGTTAGCCTGAGCCAAGAGTCATAGTTCATCACCTTGAATTTAGTCATAGAATATTTATGCACATTGTATTTTTCTATGCCTTTAGAAATGGACACCAAAAATTGCTGTGAAAGCACCAGAAAGAAACTGAGTTCATTATTTTATAGAACTGCTGCAAAGAAGACAATAAGAGCTCCCTGTGGCATGGATCTGATAAGCCAGTAGAAGTTTCTGGAGCTTTATGTATGTCAACTACTTAATATCTGTACTCTCATCTTCACTTGTCAAAGGGGTGACAGCTCCCAGTAGACATCATGGCTGTAATGAGCTCTTGGCTAAAACTTCATTTTTGAATTGGGAGTATAACTGTGCAGCTTGCTGCTCTGGTGGTTGGACACCTTTTCATTTCTTCTCTACGTGCATTTTTCCCTCCACAACACTTTGCTCACAAGCCAGCAAAGCCTTCTGTCTCAGTTCTTCTTTTCCCTGTTTTATTTTAGATCCACATCTCTTTCATCATTTGTGCTGTCAGTCAGAGCAAGTTGTGCTGCTTTTGGTCATTCCTCTACAATAACAAAGAGAAGCACAGAGTGATGACATCCAAGTTGGTGCCAAGCAAGGGACCCTGGCACAGTACATCACTGGCAGGAGTCTACTAGTACTACATACTGGTAGGTACATTTTTATGCTGCTGCGACTATTTGGCTTCTAGTTTGAGGTTTCATAATCTGGACTTCTCTACACTGCAAGAAACTAAAGATTTATAGTTCATCATATCTGCTGCTAAGCTTACCCTGACTTATTCTAAATAACGCTGCCTTATAATAATTTATTTTGCCCAGGAAAAGAGTGGGATTCTGTAGTATGTTACACTGGCCAAAATACAGTTCTACAGGGACTGTTTGTTCACACTGTTACCTAGCTGATCTCTGGCTTCAGTGAGGTCAAACGTTCTTGGAAGTACAAAAAATTGATATTGCAAAATTATTAGCTTTTCAGTTGTACTCCAAAGCTTTTAAATAATGGGTAAATCACTTTTCATGAATTTAGATTACTGATTTATGACAATAGCTGGAGTTAAGTAATAAAATTCTGTCAAACTTTTCATAATACATGGGAAAAATATATACCTTCATGCATCTCATCCTTTGAAAGGAAAAAAAACTTTCTGAAGTCTCTCCTTTCGTTCAGATAGAAGATAAATGTGTTCCTTCATATTCCAAGACAATCATCCATTATATTTTTCGGACTTAAATGGCAATATTAAACACAGCAACTAAACTTACGTGGATAATTGCCATTTCCTAGATAAAACAGATTAATTAATTCCCTGAGAGGACTAATGAGGCTGTGCTTTTGATATAATCATGTTCATTTTCTGATTGTGAAGGTACAAACAAGTGAACAAATAAAATAATGGTTTCTCTTAAAAAGCTGATTGATTCTGCAGAGTGCTATATTTGTTAATTATATGGTCAATTTCATGCTGTCATTTCATTCTCTGTTCAGAAGGTAACAAAATTAGTTTACCTGGGTGAATTCATATCAGTACTGACTCCTGTTCAAAAGAGTCTGTTGACACTGCTTAATGACAAAGGAATACTCTATTTTCGTGGAAAGTTTGAATCAATCTATTTTGTTTCCATGGACTATTAAATTATTTATGATGGACTAATATTATTTTCTGATGGACTAATAGAAACCATAGCAGAAATTCATTAGTTCACACTGACAGACTTAAGAAAATATATCCTGACTGGTTTTACCTTCCAATATGTATAACTTTGTCTTACAAAGTTAAATGAGATTTAGTGGTATTGTATCAAAGTTCTGTAACATTTAAGTCTTTATGCATCTATGACCATCGACCAGCTTAAATTTTTCTTCAGAAGAGCTAAATCCCATCCAACACCAGTCTTAGGCTTGGGATACATTTTGTAAAAGGTTTTTTTTCAGACTGGCTAGATCTTTAGGTACCTTGAGTGCTTTGATGAAGAATTTAATTTAAAGCAACCTCCAGTATTTTAGGTGCTACCTGACTTGAGAAGCACACTACTACGTTTTCAATTCTAATTTTGAGTAAGATCATAATTTCCATTTATTCACATATCTTGGAAAAAAGAAATAAAATGCCTACCTTAAAACCAATGCTGTAACACAACTCACTTCCTAAAGAGTCAGCTAGTACTAAATAACACATAATAAACATTAAAATGAAATATATTCTGATCAAAATTCATGTTCTGTCCTGTACACAATAGATGTTTACAAATTAATTTTGCTTCTAAGATATTCCTCAAAAGCAGGAGGATATTTTAGTATTTAAATTAAGATATAATTGCTTCCTATAGAATTGCTTTCATTTTGTTACCCCTGTAGCTTCAGTTTCTTGCATCTGGTGACACTTTTTGAACCACAAGGATCAGTTTAATACTATGGACTTTGCTGCTTTGATTTAAATGAAAACAAATGGAAATATCATAGTTTAAGAAGCACTCCAGTCTTTAGAAAGAATGAGGTATTTTAATCTGGACATCCATAATCCTGCTTAAAGCTAATATAAATTTAAATTAGGAAAAAATCTTGAAACTTCAACTAAAATAAAATATCAAGTTTTAAACCACAAATTTTATAATTCAGTTATTCTTCCCTATTGTTTAAAGAAAAAACCATTTTTTGGTTTTCGGGTCCCCTTACCCTGACATATCTCCTTGCAAAGTGCATCTCTTAATATGATAAGGTTTTCCAATAGCTGATATTTATACGTATTCCACTGATATCATAAACACTGTCACATTTTCATTCTAGATGCTCCTTGGTTGCAGAATTGAACACAGTTCACAGGCTTACTGTGTTCTTTGTATTTTCTTGGAATGCAATTACCCAAGACAAGATTTTGCTTCTTTTCATTTTGTTTAGTGAAACACCAGTTTCACTAAAATCTAGTAGGATTAACTAAAAATCTAGTAAGATTTTCTGGTTTGAAGAGAAAGTTGTTGCACTATCTGAATTATAAGTAGAAATTCAGTGAAAGCTCAGAGTAAATAGTGTGAAAGTCTGATAAAATGGTACCCAACTGTTTTAGGGAGGTAGAAAATTAAATGGCTCCAAAGTGAATCTAAAGAGGCAGAATTATGTAAGAGGTATTTGTCCCTACTTACAAAAGCCCCAATTAATATACTCAGGAGAAAGCTGAAGAAAAACAAGACACCTCCCTCTAAGACAGTGTCTTGCACTTCTACAAGGAAGGACTCTGAAAGAGGTGACATCTTAAAATCTTGACCAGCTTTGGCTCATCAGGGTGGATACCAAGCTGCTCTACGAAGCTGAAGCCCCTCAAATTCCATTATTTTCTTTGTCTGTGTCTTTTTGTGATCCACGATTGTCTCCTTCAGTTCGGTATGAAATTCACATTTATTAAGCTTTGTTTACTTTATGTCTCCACAGAAGGATATTTAATTTTATATATATGGGTATGATAGAATAGTCTACAATTGTGCTTATATACTTCACTTTTGATTCTTACCTGTATAAACTTAGACATGTAATATTATGTATTCTTCAAACTTAACCTACTTTAACCTACTACTCTACTAATCTTTTAAATTTTGTAGTGTTCTTTGAAGTGAAAGATAAGAATCTGAACTTCTGGTATCCATTATATGTATGTGTTGCAAAGTCCTTTTAGTTTCTTATTCTACTGTACTGTCATCCACTGCATCAATATTTCCCACAGCAATCAATTTTCATTTCCATATTTATTCTTTTATCATATTTTGATTCGTGGCTGGCATTTCTTATTATGAATAGGTATCTTCTGTTTGAATATTTCATATTTTATCTATATTACATGAAATAAATTGATTCCTGACTAAATGTCAGAATTTCAAATATAATGCAAGTTTATTATACTTTATTTCAACAGTGTTATAGCTTAAAACCCTTACAGCCAGTTAAATCTTCTGTTAATTTGAAATGACAGGCAAGTCTCATATTGATCAGCTTAATAGCTATGGTATGAGAAGACTAGTGAAAGTTCTTGCTCATGGAAAATATTCAGCATATGATTAGATGTTTTTCTTAAGGGTGCATATGTCTACCTGGTTATTCTCGCAGTAAATTTTCGAGTCTCTTGGAAATCCTGAAGCCAATATCTTTATGTCTGACAACAGCAAATTTTGTTGGATTACATTTGGAGATGTAAGACTGTGCTTTCACAATACTAATTCATGTAATTTCTGCATTACTTGCCCGTTAGTTTCCTAATCAGTAATAGGTTTCATGTAAAAGGATAGAAAAAAAGAGACCAGGAGGGATCTCATTTTTAACCTACAGAGTTTTAAACACGCCATTTTATAACAAGTTTTCATTCTAATGTTAACCTCTTGGAATATGGCTCTTACAGTTATCTCATAATAAAGAAGAAAACTTTAGCATAACCTCTTGAATTGTAATGGAAGATAAATAAATTCTGGAATAAAAAGAGAGGTCAAATTGGAAATGTCAACACTCTAGGCTATGTCTTTAAGTTTGATGTTTCCAGCAAAGATTCTTCAATTCCTTAGCAAAGAGAAAAGCTGCATATTTACACCAGAAAGAAAATAAAAGCAACGACAATTTCCACCCTCAAGAAGCAGTGTAGTATTTTATAGAAATTTAAATAGGCTCTTGATAATTCTTGTTAAAGTGCAACAGAAGAATTTTGGGGTTTTTGAGATATCACAATTGGTTTGAACTTTTCAGCTGGTTTTCATATGAAAAATAATATTGCTTTTCCTACATGGATCACTTTATTCAACTTACTGTTGTAGTGCTGTGAAGCAAACAATTCTTTATTGTTTGTATAGATCTTAAATTACATGCTTTTGTCACTAGAACAATAAACACTATCTGTTCCTGGAAAATTGGAAAATCAGCATATCCTAGAAAGTTATGAAACCTTGAAGCAAAACCCAGACTTACATTATGTGACAATTTAAGGGTCAATAATGTCTGAGTGTGAAATTACCCAGAGTGGTGACAAGAGTTACTCCAAGAACCAGGCAAAATAGCAATACTAGGTTTGTATCCTTCTTCTGTGAGCAAAGGAATTTATGCTTTCCTAAATTTCCTAAGTTTCTTTTGAAAATTGATTATGTAAGTTTAAGTAAGATTATGCAAAACTAACAGTCTTGAGGTTGAAATTTATCAAATAGAATTATGTGATTGTGTCAATTAAAAAGCTTCCTAAGTACAATTTGAACTTACGGGCTTTCATTAGTCAAGTGGAAGAATGTTGAGACCTGATATTCTATAAATTAATGTAAAATGTAAAATGTCACAGACTTAATTACAATTTGCACATTTTTAATACCATTTCAGATTCTCTGATATTCACAAATGTACAGAATGTCATGGTTCCTGTTCTTTTTTAATCATTTGGGAAAAATAGTGATGTTGGTTAGTTGGAAAGATGCTTTGTGCTCAGGGAAAATATTTTTTGGCAAATATTTTTTGGCTCACCAAAGATAATTGCAAGTCATGCTATCAGGATTTATTGACTTGAAGTCCAGAAAAAAATACATATTTGAACTATCTCTGCTGGGAATTCCTTTAAAGGGATATTATTGTTATTAAAAGTTGATAGATTTCATCTGAGAACCCAAACAGAAAATTGTAGAATTATATTGTTCAGACTTGCTGAGGGCTATTCAGTTGTGATGACACTGATTATTATATCTGCCTATTCCTTTTTTCTGTGGTAAACTGCACACACTGAATTATACTGCAGGAAATTTTTAATGTTTTTCATGATATCCAAATTACTGTTAAAATTATATATAATTTGCTGCAGATATTGTGGAGTTACCTTCCAAGATTTCTTGTTTCTACTGCAGAATGAAAGCCTCTTGCTCACTTTTACCGCTGAAATCCCAAGTTTAAAATATTTTATATTTTAGTATAAAATTGCAGGCCTAAATTAATTTTTTTAGAGAAGGAGACTTTATACAGTAATTAGTGACTATTTTGTTCTCAAGGTTGAATTTAGTTGAAAGTAATACATTTTTATGAAAAAATACAAAAATACAAAAATAAATCTGTCAGAATCCATTGGCATGTTCTATTGTGCTGCAACAATGCTACATCAAATTGCTTTGCAGACAAATGCAAAATAAGTGTATATGAACAAATGCTTCAAAAACGGTTGACCTGTAGGTTAACCTACAGAATTTCAAATATATGCACTCCAGTTAGTATTAATGAAAAATATGTCTCATTACAAAGACAATAATTTATCTAAACTCAGGATTCCTTAAAAAAACAGAAGAGGATTGAGGATTTAGATTACTTTTTTCATTGATTAATAGGGATATAGTTAGATCTACTACAGTGCTTCAAAACTATCAGTACTTACAGACATTTCTCCCTTGATTGTGGTCATGTAGAAACAGAGCAAAAATGAAATGGTTCCCAAAATGGGAAAAAAAATGTTGGTGCTAAAAAAATGATGAAAAACCCTGCAACACCCCACAAGATCAAAAATTACAGAAGAGATCTTACTAAAAGAACTTATACTGTGAAATTATTCTTAGTTTTTCATATAGAGCATCTGATCATAATAGCAGAGGAAGTAGTGTTTTGTGAGATTATTTGATGAGTAATTGATGGAATGCATTTGGTCAGAGAAATGTTGTCTTCTCCTGCAGCTTAGAAAATGAAATTTTGGATAAAAATGGTGTGTCTGGGACCTCCAATATCCCAGAAGAACAAATGAAATAGAAGAATATAATGCCTCAATATCCAGATGTAGATCAGTCACAAGTGCTGTCCCTCAGAGGTCCGTACTGGGACCAGTCCTGTTTAATATCTTTATCAGTGACATAGGAGTGGGTGCAAGTGCACCCTCAGCAAGTTTTGAGATGACATCAAAAACTGAGTTGTACAGCTCACACACCTGAGAGACTTTGGATGCCATCCAAAGAGACCTTGGCAAGTTCTAGAAACAGGCCTGTGTGGGATTCATGGGATTCAACAACCTCATCTCTCACAGCCTTTACTCACAGGAGAGGTGCTCCAGACCTCTGACCATCTTCATGGTCCTCACTCCAACTCATCCATGTCCTTCTCATGTTGGGGACCCCAGAGCTGATGCAGGGCTGCAGGTGGGGTCTCACCAGAGCAGAGCAGAGCAGAGGGGCAGAATCCCCTCCCTCACCTGCTGCCCACGCTGCTTTGGATGCAGCCCAGGACACGTTTGGTTTTTGGACTGTGAGTGCCCATGGCTGGGTCATCTTCAGCCTCTCCAGCACCCTCAAGTCCTTCTGGGCAGCGCTGCTCTTGATTTCTTACTCCCCCAGTCCCTCTTGATACCAGAGGTTTTCCCAACCCAGGTGTAGAACCTTGCACTTGGTCTGGTTAAACCTCATAAGATTCCCGTTGACCCACTCATCAAGCTTGTTGAGATGTGGTTAGTCATAAGCAGGAAAAGGAAACAAAACATATCCTGTTAAGGGAAGTGATTTACTGCTGGGAAATACATAAAATTAAAAATACCACACAGGTCCTTTTTAATGTAAATGCATTACATGTGTTGCATATGTTGGGGCTTTACCTGGGGCACAGAAGAATCATTAATATTATTAAACGAAAACTAAACCCAGTATATTCAGCTTAAAAAATCAAGGTCACAGTAATGCTCATGCTTCCCTTTGCCCATCCGTTACCTGTGTCATGGTTTCAGGATAGAACTCGAAGAGAACTTACAAGACCATGCTCTGGCCATGTATTTGCTCTCAGTGACATATTTGCCATCATAAAACTGGTTATTGAACACTGTCTTCAACAACTGACCCATGTACATCCCCCTGGATTTACCCTTGCGAGTACCCTTCAAGCAAGTAGACATGCTTAAAACTCCTGAATTCCTGAAGCACATGTTTCAAAAAGCACCTAACCCAGAAAGAGTAGCACTATTTATCTTTGTTTAGAAGGAACCAGTTACAATATTTTTTTTTTGTACTTCACATAAGGCTTATTATCAACATCAAATGCCTGTGAAAGCAAGATGAAAGGAACAGACAAGCATTTTTCTTTTTTCTATGACAACCTGATATTTAACTTTATGTACCAAATCTTTATTGGATAGAAATCAGCAGAGTTCTATTACAGTCTGTTGAACTACATTTTTCAACAATTAAAACTTTGTGACCATAACTCTGAATTAAACGTTTTTGTCTTTCTCTCTTTAATTTCAGTTCCTTTTCCATTAATATTTTCTCCCAGGTGGAAAGTGTACCACTCCACAATCAATTTTCTTTTAAATCTTCAGCTTCATTTTAATCTTTTATATCTTGCTAGAAACTTATTTATTACATTGTATAAATGAAATAGCATTTTCAGGATTTCTCTTCCTTTAACTTTTAAATGTAGCAATAAAACAGGTTTCTTATGGTGTGGCTAGACATTTGTATGTTTACTACTTAAAGTTCTATTGCACTCCCAAAATGTGATGTACTGATATTCTTCTCTTAGTAGTAATCTACTTTTCTGTTTCTACAGTCCTTGTCACAGTCACTCACCTACTGTAATTTTTTTTGAGCATTGTCAATACCAAACCCATGAAAATATGTAAGCTAAAATCACTAAGCAATACATTAATTTGCCATAGCTGTCTTTATTTATGTTTTTCAGCAATTTGGTGAGCAATCAGCTACTTAACAGTAAAACTCTAAGCACTTCTACATGCATGTGACAGTTGTCTGATTTAAAATTTTAATGCAGCACCTTAAAATCAATTCTCTGCCATGCTCAGATTTTAAGGTTTTTTTAGAAGTGGATAAGAGCTCAATAGATGTAATATGGTGTTTAGTAATCACCATAACAGTAGGATGCTAGTGAGCCAAAATATGTTTTTCTCTGCTGCAGCTTGTTTATTCCAAATTCTTTGGTTATATGTACATTAGGGAGGGTATTGTAAAGACTGGATGCTTTCCTCTGGATTTTTTTTCTGTCTGTATTCTCATGCATAACTGATAGATAGCTGTGGCATTTATTAAAATAAATTCCTTTTCTTATCTCTTAAGAAGAATAATTTCCATTCCTGGAGTTTTGTGCATCTACCTACAGCCTTGGTGATTTTTCTTTTCCTCACATAGAACCTTTAAAATGTAGATTGAGTTACAAAACTAAAATAGTTTTTTTGGCTATGTACAGAAGTGCATAAAAACCCCAAACAAAACCCAACACCTGCAGAATGTCTAGTTTACTTATCCTTTTGCTAATGTGGATTTTCATTTCTGTGTCTGTTGCAGAAAATACACATGGTGTGTAACTAAACATTTTCTCTTAATCTAGAGATTAAGGCACTTGCAACTTTTTGATTCATCATGTAAGAATAAGTACAGGAAAAAGTCCTTTGACTCGACTGAATTCAGAAGACAAATCTGAACTAAATTCATCTGAAGTGAAAAACACAGAGTTAATGTCACTTCAGTTTTGATGCTGGGTACATGTCTGTCCGCCTATCTGTTTTGGTTGCTTCTGTGCTACTCTGAAAGATTAGTGGATACAGGGAAGGAGAGGGACAGAGGACCCACAGAGAGTCATTGGTCACGTAGTAACAAATGCCCTTGTGACTGATGAACTTTAATTCTAGAAGGTAAAAGGAAATTTATGCAGTAGCATGCCAGTGCAGCAGCTGCTAATCTTGGTATCCCTGGGTGTTGTGTACATTTGGAATGGGAATGGTGTCATACTGCTGTTGTATTGTGCTCCTACTCGAAGGAAGCAGTAAGGATTTGTCATGGGTGTCTTGAAATGTTGTCCCATTCAGAATTGAATTTGCAGTCCTAAACACTTGGATTTCATGTACCTACTGTGACAAATAAAAATATTTGCGTTTTTTTCGTTTGGTTTTTTGGGGTTTTTTTTTGAAGTAGAAAATATTGATGTGATTTAAACAAAAAAGTTGTCCACAAATAATTATTACATGATACCTGAAAAAATCTAGAAAAATAATATGATCAAGTTGTCTACCTTCTCGTGTCTAAAGATAGCATTGTGCCAATAAAACCTAATCTTAAGAGAATTTAAAAAGGCATAGTAACTGTATGTATACTTTTGCTTGTGATTTTCAAGATTTGAACTCTGTGTTTATATATGAGAAGTAATCAGTTGATCTATACTTTAGTTACTATCCTTTGCAACAGTGAAGTAGATCTGAGCATGCTACCAAGCAAACTTAATTGATTTAAGAATTTTAAACACAGAGAAAAAGCATTGCAACGAATGTTCCTCTATTCAGATACTTCTTGTGAATACAATGAGGGAATGATACTAAATTTTCACACCACATTTCATGTCCTTTTCATCAGCCATTCTCACACCTTTGGGGAAAAAAATATCAAATATCAATTATGCAACAGAAATATTTGATTTACATTCACAAGCTTCCACTAGTCCTGATTTATTGCTGGCAGATGTTTTTAACAAGCAGGCCAAAATTGCAAACATTCCTCATTCTTACAGCATTATTTAATTTTAAATTTTGTTTTTAGTATAGTATTGCCCCAATTTATCAATTTTATATATTATCTCCAACAGATTACAAGACTATGATCCCACATGGGATTTAAATATGAATATTTGAAACAGAAAATCTGATCAAGAGTGTGTTTGTTTCAAAATATTTTTCACAGGGATAAAAGGAATTTATTTTTCCAGACATAAGCAAAATTTCTGTATTGTAATCATTGATGTTCAAACATTTATGTATTGTAGTTCCTTATATAAGGTGAATGTGAGTAAATGAGTTGTAAAATGGGAGTAAACGAACATATGGAAAATCACTTTTCTTTAGCAACACAACCCTAAAGTAAAAGTCAGGCTCTTTAAAATTCTCCTATTCAAATTATGTTAATGACTCAAAAATTAAAATAAAAAACTAAACATTGTTTCATATAGCATTTTAATATTAAGTTTAATTAAAAGAAATCGTTACATTTTCACTAGCACTACAAAGATGGATGAGTATTTTCAGAGTAACTTAAAATTAATCACAGAAATTCTCTGATGAATCTTTTTCATAAAGCATGAGACTGTCCTTTCTGAAGGGAGGTCCTTTATGATGCATTATTTTCAACAACCCTTTGAAATGACAGAATGTTCAGTCATTTTATTCTGGCCATTTTGCAGGTGATTTTAAAAATGCAAAAACGTTGACCTTTAATTGATCTTAACACTTCCAATTATTGATAGAGGGTCTTAAATTTTTCATTAACAATGTTTCTTCCTCAGCTCATACAGCTGAAACTAGAAAATTGCCTGGTTTGCCAATCAAAAGTATTAATACAACAGAAGGAGATGAACGAGTGAAGACACTAAAAATGTGATTATAGGTGGTGAATAACAGTGCCTGCAAATAAGGCTGTGAAATGCTTCCAAGTGTAGGCAAAATGGTTTGCTGCTTTAAGACTAAGTGTACAAAAAATTGTTCTCCTATTGTGAAGGTGCTATCTTTTTTTTTTTTTTTTTAAGTACTGTTGCAGTCCAAGGAGAAATCTGAAATGCTGCCAGGAGTTGGCCTTTGCATCTTTTGCTAACCTTGTTAAAGCATCATCACCACTAATCAAATTTGCAACGATAAACAGATCACTGTTCTGAATGCCTTCCTGGACCTTAATGGTTTAAATATTGGACTGCTGTGTCCATACTGACCCCATAAAAGATTTCTTAGTTCACTGTGCTAAAAACTCCAAACAGTCCAGCGTTCCCTACTGTTCTATGTGATGACAGCAGGAAAACATTTCCTGAGAGGAAAACCAGCAAGTCCTGAACCTCGGTGTTCCCAATTAATCAGAAGCCAGATACTTCAGGTGAGTTAGTGTCTCTCAATCTGTGACAGTCACTAAAGTGACAGAAGGTACTTCCTAAAATGATTGGTACATTCTGGCACAAAGGAAAAAATAAACAAAAAATCTATTGCTGTGCTCACAACGAGGGACTTCAAAAATGGAAAGAAAATTAATGGAAAGGGAAACCAAATTTTATTTGATTGTAAGTAAAAGTGTTTTTAGCAATGCCACAGATGGCCTCTGCCTCAATCCTTAAGAGTCATTGTGAGAGTTAGAGCTAAAAAATATTAATAAAACAAAACAGATGGAAATCAACACTCCATGAGGCAATCCTCCCTGATATTCTAGCAACTGGCTCAGCCTAATTCAAAGATTGCACCAAGTCTAAACCTTAGAGCTGGGAGTGATTAGGACAGGTTCCAGGAAGGGAGGGAAGGGGTTGAGAGGTGCTGCAATGTTCAGCATGGCTACGTCATGATGGAGGCTACTTAAAGAATCATTATTACAAGTATTGACAAAAAAAGCAGGTTTTAGTATGAATTTGCCAAAGTGTGACTTTGTGACACAGCTTGATGCCAAAGTTCACTCTGTTAGTTACTACTTGGATGAATCATACTTAGGAAAATCAGATTAGCAATTTAGCATGATTTACACAGACACCAGAGATGCAAAAGGGTAAGGGGGCAGAGGATAGAGATACAAAAAGTTGAGGGTACAAAAGGGTTTAGTAGCACTTAATCATTGAACAGTTTACTATTTATAATGTGATTCAATCAAATTTGCTAAAACAGTGACTTAATTTCAGATTCACGATTACGAAACTCACACCATTATCAATTCTCACACACACACAGAGGAAAGAGATGTTAAAAAACCATGTAGATGTGGTGCTCAGGTTGCACAGGTTGATACAAATGTGTGTTGATATTTCCCACAGGAGCCATCTGCAAATAACAAAACTCCAGTCCCAGAAGTAAGGAACTAAACCTCGCCTGTGAGGGAGAAGTGATTGACCATCATTCTGCATGTGCCTGAGATAGAATTATTCGAGAATAATTATGAAAGCACGCTTAGCAAATTTGTAGGTATTTGTTAACCCTTTGCAAGTTGCTAGGACCATGGTTTCTCTGTTGCTAAATTGATGTTGATCCTCATCCACAGGCTGTAGGTTAATTATGTATCATTAAGAAATCAGTAAAACACTTCACTTCTAATTTTGTTTAAACTGCATAAACCAAACATTTTCCCCATATTCCAAATTTCTTATGTGCCTTCAGCAGTGATCCCAAAGTCAGATAACAGCTTAGTTTGCACAGTAGCAAGGGTGGATGTTCCTAGAAAATGACACGGTTTTGACAGAAGGCATTTTGATGCCAATCCATGAAATTAATTATTGTCAGGCAACTTTTCCTAAAATATGGGAAATAACACACAAATAAGAATCATCAAAGAATATCGATCCAAATTGCCAAACCAAAACCTCAAAAATATGATAAAAAAGCATTAGATAATGCATTCTAAATAGTGAAGTAACGATGAAGACTTAAGAAAGTAAAATAACAGAAAGTATTTTCAGCATTTTCAAATATAATGACCATAACTTGATCCACTTCACTATTCTTCTTGTGGGAGGAATTCTATTTCCTTATGGCTATTAACTAGTATTTTAAAAAATCTACATGACATGAAATGTCATGAAATGAAAATTCCCTCTAAATAATAGTTATGCTCAACCAGAAGAACATTTGATGAAAGTGTAGTCACCTCAGTGCCTTGAATCTATGCTTGAATGTGATCAGTCTTTGCAGTGAACTAAATTAAGGTGAAGTCAATTAAAATCTTTCCCAAAATCATAGCAGAGAGAAAAAAAATATATAAAAGAGAAGCATTATGCCTTAGGCATCTTTCCAGTAATGTTTCCATTATAGTAGCAAAATTTCTGCTAAGTAATCTCTAGAGCTTTGGTAGAATAGTGAAACATGATGAACATCCTTGACTCATATCAGTTTCCAGATACAGTACTTCAAGGACAAATGAATTTTGCATTCCTTTTTCTTTTGCATTTCTTTTTGCATTTCTTTTTATAGAATCCTCAAACTCTGTTTCTATTCACTCTTGTTTTCTAAAGTTTTTCTTTGTTTGTTTGTTTTAAACTGTAATGTGCTTTTGATTATGTCCTTGTTGAAAAAGAAGAAAGGGAATTAAAAAAAGTATTTCCTCTTATTAGTACACCTGAACCACACTGGACTTCTTCAAACTTTAGCTGTCATGTCCAAAAACATGATCTCCAAAAATCCTATTAGCTTTTTCAGCATGTTTGAACTCTACTCACTTCTGAATTTACTTTTCTCATGGAGCCTCCAACATAACAGTTCTCTTCAAGAAGCAGACTCTGAACCGGCTTCCAAATGAAAATAACTTGAAACAGAGATATTTTTGCCAATGCTGTCTACAGAATTCAGAATTTAGCTATTTCTTCTTCTCCATTTAAAAAAAATAATTCTAACTGCTGTGGTTTATACAGGAATAAATACCCCACAACTTCGTACACTTGTCTAATGAAAGTGTGGCTTTGTCATCATCTCTCTTTACTCCACACCTTCTTGCAATATGCTGATGAACATGATCAGCATGCTTGCATCCCCAACAGCAGAGCTCATAAAGATACTCCTGAGAAATTGTTCTCATTAAGTCCAAAAATCAGTTGTTTAATAAGGAAGGTCTACAGACTATGGAAATGTAGCGTAGTTTACATAATAAAGTAAATCACAGGTTTAAGAGCCATAAAGTTTGTTATAATTTCTTGGGAGTAATAAAAGAGAAAAGTGCAGTAATAAACTAAGCATATGATGATTAAGCAACTTTGGACTGAACAAGTTCTTTTTCTAATAACTTACATTATTCACATTTTCTGTTGCGGTATATTTATTTAAATTTTTATGACACTGCATAATCGTGCAGAAAAAATTGAATTACTGCACACACTTACATGAAATCTAAGCTCAAGTACAAATATAATTACATAACTGACTATTGTAATTATATGCTCATTATTGAATGAAGAAAATATTATACAACTTTAATAACTTTGATTCCATTTCTCTTTATTCAAGAACATTTAAGTAAACAGATTATGTGAGATACCCATACAGACATCACTTATACTACAGAAATACTGTTCTCACAATTTGACAGCAAGAACAGAAAATTAATCAAATGTTGTCATCATTCCATTTAAAATATTCATTTTACTTGCTGACAGATATTTCAGGTAATAGTACAAAAATAAGAAAATATTTCTAGTATTGGTATTTATTTTTCTCCACTTCATCTTTCTCCTATTCCATCTCATATCACTACACCTTAATACTTCCATTTTATAGTCAGGAAAAGAGCTGAAAAACCTAATTGCTATTTTACTTCTGAAATAGCTAAATTTAGGGTTTAAAGAATGAAATTTGGACAATAAAATTGCTGCCTCTCCTTTTTCAGGAAATAACAGCATATATATGAAACTTCAGTTCTTCCTTTTACTTTGGAAGTATAGGCTTCTTTTTATTAATTAACCAAAACATTTGTGCAGTGCTAATGTAGAGATGGATTTCTGAAGGCAGGATCTGCTTCTCCTTTCTCTATCCCTGCTATGAAAATCTGAAATTTTTAAAATGATCATTGACATCGAGCTCTCAAAGGTGTGTTCTAAGGCTCAGATATATGCATGATCTTGGTTATCAATTGCTTGTCACAAATCACAGAAAACAACTAATTCAGATATAAACATACTGCAAATGTGTCACTTCAGATTCACACAGCAAGCCCACATTTCTGTAAAGATTCTTTAGGAAGATACTTTCACTCTGAGTTCCTATTAGCTGTATTAAATGGGCTTTTTCCGGCTGCATTAGAATCTTCCCATCCGTTGTATACTATGTAAGTGGAAAAATGGTTTAGTAGAAATGTCTCTAAAACACATTATATTTAGTCAAGAGCTTTGAGTCTTGAAAATAACTCGAGTTCTAAGAGACATCTCTTGTCTGTATGATCTCCTTTGTGGCTCTATGGAGGCAGAAACTGGTTCATAAAAAGATGAAGTGATGCAACAACAGCTCTAAAGGAAGATTCATGGGGTATTTAACTCAGATTCCTGCAAGTCTCATTTAGTGCAAGCACAGAGTAATAGGTTCAGCATATATTCACAGCAAGTGGAAAAAATAATGCCTATAAAAGTTTCCCTAAACGAAGGATCATTTACCTTCCCAATAATTTTGAGTATTTACACTGTGAAGGACATTGATAGAAAACTTCTTTCCATGTTTTGAAGATAATTTTCTTTTCACAGCTTTTAACTTCTTGCATCACATGATTTGTTTCACCTACACTTTATTGTTTTTATATGAACATCTCATTGCTGGCAGACAAGAAAATCTTAAAAATAATGCTAATTGGACATTTGAATAACTTTAGCTGGTAAGGACATGAAAAGCTGCTATCTCCCATGATTTCAAGAACTCACCAAATCCTTTCATAACAGCAGATTTACTCTTTCTAATGGTATTTGCATAATCATTTGGTATAACTATCTGCATCCCTTTTGTCAGGTTCTATAAATGAGATATAATATCTTTTATATTTGAAATTAAAGAACAGAAAAAAATAATTTCCACTCCTTTTAAACTCTGAAAGTAAAGATAAAAAGGCATTAGACAAGGTATTAACCAATTGCCACAATTCACAATTGAAAATGAAGATGAAGAGGAGGGAAATGAGATTATCTTTCCAACTATTGTGTTCTGGATTGTTTTCTGTTTTGCAATATTGGCTCTCAATCACAAGTATCATCACCGAATATTATTTAAATGCCTCTCACTACTAAACTAATTGGCAAAAAAATTAACATTTTTTAGACAGTAACAATTGAAAAACGAAGCCTTGGTTTACATACCAAATGAAATGTTATATGGCAAGCAAGATGGCACAATGGAGAATATTTTTTGCAATTGCAACTTCTACTGATTTTCAAAAAAGGATTAAAATTGAAAAATGCAGGTCCACTTCTGAGTTATGTCCACTTTGAAAATAATCCTTGACAATATCTGAGCCATAGAATGGTTTAGGTTGGAATGGACCTTAAAAAACATCTAATTGCACCCTCTGCCATGTGCAGGAATGCCTTCTGCTAGATCAGGTTACTCAGAGGCCCATCCAACCTGGACTTGAATTCTTCCAGGGATGGGGCATTCACAACTTCTCTGGGCAAGCTGTTCCAGTCCCTCACCACCCTCATAGTGAAGAATTCACTCTGAATACCTAATCTAAACCCATCTTCTTTGTGATATATTACCCTTTTTTTTTCTGAGAAATTTAAGTATGGATATGTAAATCCTGGGTAAATGATAAAATTACATATAACAAATACAGGACTAAATGAGCATGTAGGGAGTGAGGTTGTTCAGAATAGTTTAGAAGGACCAGGGAATTAAAGATTGTTAGGTTCTTCACCGTGTAAAGATGCTATTAAAATGTGCCAAGTGATATAGTGATTTTTATTCTTATTCTCAGCTATAATAGTGGGTTACAGCTAGGCCAAAACATTTCATACTCAAGTCATATCCATTAAATGAAAGAAATTGACCTTGTAAATTTATGATAGTCAGAAGATACTTGTGACAGAAGGTTTGTGACATTTACTGCACAAATTAATATTCTGATCTTATAGAAGTCTAACTACAGAGCATCATGAGCACAATAATCCCTAAATTTT
Source organism: Brachypodius melanocephalos (assembly GCA_013398615.1). Classification (NCBI taxonomy): domain Eukaryota; kingdom Metazoa; phylum Chordata; class Aves; order Passeriformes; family Pycnonotidae; genus Brachypodius; species Brachypodius melanocephalos. The sequence continues at coordinate 15,435,916 of VZSR01001854.1, read as the reverse complement.
ACATGAAAACTGGTCAATTCTCAAGAATTGAAAACAGCTAAAAGTCATTATCTGATACTAATTCAGGGAGTTATAAGAAAACAGTTTTCTCTTTTGCTTTCTAATTATACGTAGAGGTGCAAAAACCACATTAGGATATGAGTTAAGATGCATACACAAAGGGGGGATTGTTTCTGTCAAACAGAATTTGTTAAGATACAACTTCCAGCTCCCCGTGTTAGAACAAAGCCAGTTTCTTTAAAATGAAGGGCAGCTTACTTGTCACTGTCAAAAAGATAATTGCTCTTGTCCAAAAACAGATATTGAAGTATAATTATCTAATCCAAGATATAATTTTAAGTCCAAGTCACCTGTAGAGTGTATTCAAAGACTCCTGTATATGTCCATTAGTATCAACTGCACATCACATTTCAATATGACTATAATGATATATGTTAAATGTTTAAAAGTTGTTAATAAATTAATGCCTTCCTTCTTAGTCTTTAAAGGATAAATATCAACTATTTGCAAGCAGCATGGAACAATGTATTGCTTGGCATTGGAAGATACTGTATTGGTTTCACAACTTTGCTTCTGAGAGATGCTTCGTTGAATTAGGACTAAGGTCTATTTGAATTCTTACTTTTAGGAAATTTTCTGCTGTTCTTCTCTGATATCACAATGCCCCAATGTGTACAGCTTATTTCACTGTCTAAGGCAAAGCAGCCAAGGAGTTCCTGGAATGGGGAAGTTCTGATGCAAGCAGAAGGGTGGCTGCTGGCACCTTAGCAGTACAGAGAGCATGGACACATGGACATGAGCATCACCATGATTTGCAGCAGGCTCTGCTGTCTCACACACTGCCCATTCACAGAGTAGAAAAGGAGAGTTAATAATTCCTGGGAACAGTCATTATCATGTACCCAACATTTTCATCCATCACAGATATAAGCACAACAGAGGCCTCAGGTTTCTTTATGTGTGGATTGATTGCCCAGGAGACATCTGAGCATCTCCTTTCTAGTGGACCAGCACTGAGCAATGACACCTGAAACTGAAAATGTTAGGGTGGCTCCAGTGCAGAAGCCCACAGCTCAAGTAGGTGGTCTGCTGCAGATGGACACAAGAATCCCTGTCAGTCTGACCTGCCCCATAAAATTTTGAGTATGATACGATGAGTAAAGGGCTTCTGCCATCCTGGGTCAGAAACAGCCTCCACAGAATCCCAAACAAGCCAAAGTCTTCCTGAGATCTCAGGAACCTGAGGTTAATCCTTTTCCTCCCTTCCCCACAGGTCTCACAAGTTCCGTGGAGAAGATCCTCTCAGAGCACAACATTAGGCTGGGCACAGCTTTTTCATCTCATTTTGGTCGTGCTTGCTTGAGGAAGGGAGGAATTATGAGCAATGCTTTGGGCCAGTGGTCGCCCCTGGCAGCCAGAAGAACAGCTTCCAAAAGCCATGGTTTTGAAGGGGAGAACCTGTCTCCTCCCACTTCCAATTCAAATGATGTGCTAAGACCATGCCCAATAGCAAAATATTCTTTCTAGACATGCAGAAGGTTTCATTCTAACATATGTCTTGATTCCTATGATTTGAACATTCAAAATCTATTTCACACTTTCTCATTTACTAAAATAGCAAATCATTCGTGTCAGTGACTTAGAAAATGTGTGGCCTTCTCTTTTGCAACTTGTCAAAAATGAGACAACAGAACTTGCTATATTCAGGTATCTCTGTAGCTATAAAGATATATTTATTTTTCTTGGAAACCAGTATTTGAGTGTTTTAAGGAAAATAGTCTCATAAGCATTTTGATGATTTTTCCTTTATGGATGTATCATCACCCAAAATAACAGAATACTGTCATGCTTGAACAATCTTTCTACATCCTCCTTGGAAGACCATTAGAATGAATTTGTTTTCCACAGCTCCTTACAGAAAGCTGCCCTAAAATTTTACTTTAAAACAGAAAACAAATAAATATTATTGAAAATCCATTGCTTAACACTGTCAGTTTTATAACTAGGGTATGATTATGTAGCTGAGCCACTTACTCCTAACATATTTTTTTTATAGATGTCATTTTTTTCTGGATATGACTTTTTTGTGAAATCAGATATTCTGTACAGTATCTTTTGACAGTGAATATAATGTTAGAATCAGTGACCTCTCCTCCACACACGCGTGAAGGCTTCTTATATGTAACAGACATGAGAATTGCTTTCTCAAAAGAGAAGGGCCAGAGCTCTGGCACAGCTGAGGGTCTGCTGCCCCTCCTATCCTTCTTCACAGCTTCCAAGCCAACCTCACTGACTAAAATGACTGTACCCTGTATATGCTCATAAACTGGCCAGGAATCACACGCAGACAAAGATAGCTGGAATTATTTCAGGAACAGCTTTAACTTCATTAACAACCAGGCCCCACTGGCTAGAGATGCAGTTCACATTGCCTTAGGCTTTGCTTTCCAGGTGCAGCTCCATAACCCTTCTCCCAAGCTTCCTCTTCACCAAGAGGAGTTTTCCTCCTGCTTTTTCATGCAATTGCTCCTGTGTTGTTACTCCCTGCACCTGCAGACTCCAACAGTGCTGCTGTAATAAATCTCCTGGTCAGTGACGGTAGCATGCAGAATTTGCCTTTGGTTTGATCATGCTCCAGTCAGCAGTAACAGCATCTCCCTCCTCTCTCTCCCCTTACCTTCTCATCCAATTCTTGTTTTTCATTTTCCTTCGACATAACTTTCCTGTTAATAAATCTTCATGTATGTAAACTTGTCTCGAGCCACTTTGCTCATCCATGAGCCAGCATCATGTGTTTAAACAACATTAGACTGAAATTTTCTAACTTGCAATATCTTAATGAAATCAAGAAATTTGAATACATAGTGAATTGTTTCAGATGTCTTGTGGTACTCCAAATGATAACAGTCAACAATTTACAACATCAACACTTGAATTAAAGTTAGAATTAAAGTTAGAATTAACTTGAATTAAAGTTAGAATATTTACTGTAATTTTTTAATTTTTGAAGTGTTAGATTATGCCATATGATACCATTATGCCAAATAGACATCAAATAATGTTACTGTGCATTTTGAGAATAACTCTATGCATCTTATACATCAAATAATATTTTATAATAGTAAATAAATTATATACATATATACACTTTTGCCTGCCAGTACTAATATTTTAGTTACACATACAGAAAATTATAAAAGTAGTGATAAGCTTACATAATGAAATACTTTGCTATTTTAGAGCCAGAATAAATTTAAGATACTACTTTAAATATGGAATAAAACAAATTCTCAGTTGATGGTATAACTAAGTGATAAATCTTATAATGTTAATTTGTTCAACTAGTGTGCAGAGAAGGCAAATAAACTCTCTTGACTGTATTTTTTAAGACCTTTTTGAGCTTGAGATGTGCCGATATATGTTTTGTGATACTTGGAAAAAGGAATTAATGCCACCTTCATGTAACAAGATCTTAAATTTGTAAATGTTGTTTAACTTGATAGAAAGAGTTCCAAGCATATTGTGTGACTCACTGATTTATTTAAAACACGAGAATGAAAACAAAAATCGGTCAGTGTATCCACTTCTTTGAAAAAGAGTCTGACAATACATCTTATTCCTGCCAAAGTAAAGAGCTGTGAGTTTGACATGTACTTATGTCATAAGGGAGATGGTACAAAGAATAAATATTTATCTGGAAATTTTTCCCCATCAATCAACATTTCAGCCATCAGTCACTTTAGGTCTCATGAAAGCCAATGTTCATCATGCTCAGTCGATCCAAACACATTTTCTAGACTAATGATCATATTTAGGAAAGAGAAATTCTACTCCTTCAGGTATTCATTGAGAGCTAATAGTTTTCTACCATCAAATCAAATGTTTACCTGTAAAGGTAAATCAAAAAAACCTATGTGTTTTTCTAAAAATGCAAATGATTTTGAAGTTTCTTACAATTTTATTTAAAATAGTAATATAGCATGAATAATAATGTGTATATTAGTAATACGTAATTGTAGAAACTATTATAATTTTATAATAATTTATAATAATTTTACAGTTCATTTGAAACCACATATAAAAGGCTCCTTCTAGAAATGAGATATCAATACTCCTCTTGTATAACAATAGAAGGTACATTTTTTAATATCTACATCACACTAGGATTATTTCTACAATGTAACTAAATAATAAAGAATAATAATGATTAGTAGAGTAATATATATTTTGATACCTATTATAGATGTCTCTATTAAAATGTCATCTGTTCCAATATTTTTTCTTCAGAAGTTGCTTTAAGTCTCTTTGTAATTTACTTAATCAATTCTCATTTATATTCCCAGTACAATTATTTTATCCACAGCCTTATAAATCCCAGAAATAAGTTACATTGTTTTCTTTTTTAAAGAATGCTAGTAATCAGGTTTTTTTTTTTTTTTTCTCCAAAACTCATTTTCTAGCAGAATTCCATGTTTTATTTCATACATCATTTACAACATGCTTCATTTCTACCCTGAAGGCAGTATGTAGGTTATAAAGAAAAAAAAAAACACAATTGAAAAGCAAGGTTCTTTTATAACTGTGGTCACTGTTTTGTTGAGAATGACACTGGTTACATAATAAAAATGATTACTTTCTGCCTTAAAATCATCTCTAGGATTTTGGTAGGGTGTATCACAATGGAATTGTTATTCTGTGAACAGCTCACTGACATATATCAGAAAAGGAAAGAAATAAACAAGTTACAATCCTAATTTAATATTGCATGTTGGTACATTGAAGTCACACAAAACTCACAAGAATACAGACACAATACCTGTGGAAAGGTCAATGAAGAATCAAAGCAGTGTTTTGGAAAGAAGAAAGGATGTTTGCAGTAGTGCAAGAAGGACTTGACTCCTTTAAAGATAAAACACTCCTGCATCATCTCTGTGACTGACTTTTTTTCTTAGAGTGTGTAATACATGATATCAAAAGCTAAAAAGTCAGGAAATACATTGAATTATGTTAGCCCAATGGTATGTCAAAAGATTTCTTGAAGGAATTTTTTTATATATTTCAGTACATCTGTGTGTACACATCTGAAGATCAAATTGCTAATGCATTCAAAATACCAGGTATTCCATGATTCCTCAACACGACTTCAGTTTTTACCAGTTTATATGAACTAATTGTTAAACACAATTTTGCCTAATACAGCTCACCGTTTCATCAGTTTGGGTTTTTCTCATTAGAAGTGGACACAATGTTTCTTTGCAAATTCAGCCTGGTTACAAGTACAAGATAGAGAGGATTGGCTGTCATTTTGGTTGTCTGCTATAGGGTTCCCTTTTTTACATAGTTACAGTCAGATATAAACAATATTTAGTCATTCCAATAATTTTAACATAGCACAAAATATCATAAATTAGTAAAATTTCTTTAATTCTTAATGATGGGTACTGACACACACACTAATATTTTCAGTTTCCTCCTACTGAACACTATATTGCTAAGTAGCCAATGACTTGCAAAAAGACATTTCAGGATTTTTTAAACTGGAAAGGATTGACTGAATTAATGATTGGAAGACATTGAATAAAATGTCATTCTGTACATTTAGATATGGTTATTCTTTGATTACTTGTGATACTGATGAAATATAGATGAGATTTCTTTACTAGGAATTCAGCTTTATGGATCTAGAATAAACCAACTGTGGTCTTGTTAATATTTGCTGGTAATTTACAGTTCAGCAGTTCCTGTGCATCATATCCTCAGCCAAGAGACCAAATTGCTGGACAGCAATGGCACTGAACAGGGATGCATTATGCTGTTGCATCTGTTTGTTCTCTACCAGGGTAGTAAACCACACTCCTCTGGACAGATAATAGCTGAATTTAAATTGCTGTAAACAGCTGGTAAAATTTTGGGTGTTTTGATGTTACTCATTGTAAAGTCAAAATCATCACTTCATTAATTAATTCGGCATAATTAATTAATTAGGCATAAAAAAAGAAAGCTGAATAAATACATTTCTTTTTTTGTCACCTTATAAACAAATATGGAAATCTTTGAAAAGCAGATCCCGGCAAAGGTGCTGACATTGTGCTGGATTATCTAATAATGTTCATATGCAACTTTGGGTAGCCAAATACTTTTACAGAAATAATCAGAAATGGCAATTAACCAGCCTTGAGAGAAAACTCTTGTGAAGAGGATGCATGCTAAAAATCCCAACAGCCATTGTTATTTGTGGCAAACTTCATCATATATGAGTGGAATAAAAGGTGTAAAGTACTAACCATTACCAAAATCCTAGTAGAAGAACAGAGAAGTAAACAGTAAATGATGCAAATTTAGAGAAAAAATACTGTCTTTGCAACCCCAGTCAAGAAGTTTATAGTAAAGATGTTATTGAACTGTACATTATAACAGCAGCTTTATGAAGTGGAAAAGTCTGCAGATAATCACAGTAATGTGCAACCTGCTCTATAGTTTTAACTTTTTCTTATGTGATGCTCATTTGCTAACGTTTTCATGGCCTACTACAATTTCTATTGTAAACAACAGCTCTGATGCAATAAACTCTTTGCTCCCTGATCCACATTATTTTCTTCTGATGCCTTTTTATATGTCATGTCTAAAATAAAACCTGCTTTCTCTGCTATGAATGAAGCTAATTTCCATTCAAACACTTTTATTTTTCCTTCTCTGATCTATTTCAAATCCCTTATGCTGATTGAGCATTTAGTTTTCCTTTCTTTCTTAAAACACTTCTGTGTTTTAGGGTTGATCTCACATTGACCTTTGGAAGAAAGCATTCTTTATTCTCCATTTGCCTTCATCTAAATCCCTCATTGTATACAATTCCTGCCTAAAACAAACTGAATGATAGAGTGCAAACTCACTGATCACTGCAGTTCCCTCCCACTAGGAAGCAGTGATTATTGGTTTTTAGTCCATTTTAGACCATTGGAAAAGCATGTTTGGTTTTCAAAATATGAAAAGTGCTGTCCTGAGCAAAATGAAGAAATCTCTGGTAGCGTAGAAAAGTGTAAAATAAATAAAGGTTAACATAAACTAAATGGTAAAATTCACTCAAAGTAGCAATTAGGCCATGTCATGATTTAGGGATGGTACTCCCCAATTTAGTTCTCCCCACTCAGACTTTCCAAACCACACTGCTACTTGCTTGCTCCCTTTTCCACCTCCTCTGCCTTCTTTCTCCCACCAGGAGGGTGACCAGAGAGAATTGTTGGCACAAGACAAAGATCAGAGATTGAGATAAGAACAATTTACTGGAAACATCATTGAGATAAGAAAATTAACAGTAACAACAATATTAATAACAAGAAAATACAAAAAATGAGAATGTTTTACATGCAAAAATGCTCATCACAGAGCCCAACACAATGAACTATGGTCAACAGGTTTCTCACCCCACCATGCTTTTATTCCACCACAAAGGAACACCCCTCCATCCCAGAAAAGACAGACTGAGCCCCTTTTCCCCGCCTCTGGCAGTGGCATAATGCAGTATCAAATAACACAATGTCTTCCCACACTCCCTCCTGCTGATGTGGACCAGGATCAGGACACTGCTGCAGTTACTACAGATTTTGAATATCTAGCTTGCAGCAGTGTCCTACCCACAAAAAAAAAAATTACTTAGCTAACAGTTTGCCTACCACATTTAAAGAATGATTTCTAAGTGGTTTTCTAATGCATTTATTTAAAGATCTGTTTTGTTGAAAACAAGATTGCTGTGTCCTTCATTCTCTGTGTGTATACTCCTTATGCAACCCTCTTATCCCTTTTCATCAGGGAATTTGTGTTCCTCATCCTCAAATAAATAAAATAATAAAAAAACCCCCAAAATTTTCATCAATTCAAGTATTCATGATGATGTAAATTATTTAAGGATTCAAATATATGCTATGTGATTCTCATTCAAATAATTTGTTGAAAATCCCTAGCATGTCATTCAAGTGAGGATGTTAGTGTAGATAATCTCTCAAAATAAAGATTCTCTTTCAAATGATTTCCCTTCTGAATATACACCAATGGACCAAAATGAACTCATCTGCACAGAAACAATGACTTTTAGTTCATCAGGGGCTCAGACACTGATACAGAGAAACTTTGCATAAAGGTAAACAACATTCAGTGTCTTGCTGAATTGGTGCATACACAGAAATATTCCAGTTAGAAATCTTTCGCTTCTATTTCTTTCCCCAGCCAATTTACGGAAGCTTAATCTTTAGTAAAGTCAATATTAGGTCAATACACAGGAGTCAATGAGTCATTTTAATGCCGTATTTGTAATTGCTCCTTGGAGGCATTACCTCATTCTGAATTGTAGATTTCAAATCTCAGTTTTTTGTTTATTCAGTAACTGTGAACAGCTCTGCATTCATTATGATGAAAAAATCTTCGCTTGTTCTAACTTCTCTGTGTTCTAATATTACCAGATTATTTTGTATGTTGCTGCTGTTTTTTTCTCTCCTAGCTCATCTACCATTATGAGTCTACCTAGACAACCCACACATCATAGTTAACTTAATCTGATATAAAGCAATAAGAGTCAGACAACATATATGGGGTTTTTTTCAGAGTCTTCACAATTTTGTTGGTCAGAAAACCCAGCAGGAAGTTGCAACCAGCATGAAATACAATTGCTTGAAGAGTAACAGATGATGCCTCATCACAGTACAGGAAGCTGTGTGGTAAATCATCTGGAAATATGTCATGCAACCCAGCAGGAAAATCACTGAACTAAAACTTTTTAGTCTGCCAAAGGCTGTTGCACAGACAGACGGACACAAATACACCAGAGCATTCAGTTACGGTGTTCAGAGGAACTCGCTTCCATCAAATGCAAAGCAGCGTCTTAGAGGTGAAAGTCAATTGCTTGTTTGTATTGTTCAACAAGGGGACTACAGAGAAGTTGTTTATGTACAACCTGTTTTCTTCCTGCATGGCAAGGATGGAGACGTGGTAGGGTATGCCTCTGTGTTAGGGACTGATTCAATTGTCTAGAGCTTAATGATGGTGATGTCAGGGTTGGGTATTCATGGGTAAGAATCAAGAGGAAGACCAACAAAGTGGGAGTCTGTCATAGATCACGCAACCAAAATAAAGAGGTAGATGTTCTACAAGCATCTGGGAAAAGCCTTGTGGGAGACTAAACTTCCAGGATGTTTGCTGTAAATACAACAAAACAGAGGTGACACTGCCTAGGAGGCTCCTGGAATGTGTGGGAGATAATTTCCTGATACAGCTGCTAAATGAGCCAGCTATGGCAGGTGGCCCACTGCCCCTGTTTTTGTGAATGGAGGACTTAGGGGTGATGTGGGGCTCAGAGAAAATCTTGGGCACAGTGATTGTTAAATGATAGAGCTTTTGATTCTCAGAGGAGTAAGGAGAGCATTCAGTAGAACTGCCACCCTGGACTTCTGGAGGGCAGACTTTGGCTGTTTAGGAGCCTGGTTGGCAAAATCCCTTGGAAGGCAGTCCTGAATGGCAGAGGAGTCCAGAAAGTCTGGACATTCCTCAGAAAAGAAATCTTGAAGATGCAGGAGCCAGGTGTTTGCGTGTGCTGAAAGACGTCAGTGTGGAGGAAGATCAGCCAGGCTGTACAAAGGGCTGGAGGTCAGGAAAAAGATGGAGATTTTATTGCCAGTAAAAGAAGAGACTGGCAACTCAGGAGGACTAAAAGTGTGTAGTGAGGCTATGCAGGGAGAAATTAGGGCCAAACATGATGACTATCTGCAAGAAGGCCAGGATGATCTGGGGAACTGCAGGCCTGTCAGCCTGGCCTTGGTGCAGGGAAATGTCATGGAGCAGATCATCTCGAGTGCCATCACATGTGCAGGACAACCAGGGGATCAGGGCCAGCCAGTGTGGGTTTAGGAAAGACAAGTCCTGCTTGACCGATGTGATCTCCTCCTATGGCAAGGTAGCCCTCTTAGCGGATGAGGGAAAGGCTGTGAATGCTGTCTCCCTGGATTTTATTAAAGTCTTTGACACCATTTACCACAGCGTTCTCTTGGAGAAACTGCCTGGTCATGGCTTGGATAGGTACACCTTGTCAGCTAAAAAACTGGCTGGATGGCTGGGCCCAGAGAGTGGTGACCAAGGGAGCCAAATCTTTTTGGCAGCTGATTACAGGGTTAAGGGCTAAATTTTGCTAAATTTAAACTGTCCTTTTAATATCTTTATCAATGATTTGGAAAAGGGCATCCAGTACGCCCTTATCCAGATGACAAGAGGGGTAGGAATGTTGATCTGCTGGAAGGTATAAATCCTCTGCAGAGGGATCTGGACAGGCTGATGGGTTTCGACCAGTTGTATGAGGACTGAGTCCTGACTTGGATGACAACAACCCCAGGCAGTGCTACAGGCTGGGGGAAGAGTGTCTGGAAAGCTGCCTGGTAGAAAAGGACCTGGAAGTGCTGGTCAACAGCAGCTGAACATGATCCACATGTGCCCAGGTGGCCAGAAGGTGAAGGGCATCCTGGCCTGTATCAGCAATATTATGGTCAACAGGAGCAGAGAAGTGATTGTACCCCTCTATTCGGCACTGTCGAGGCCATACCTTGACTCCTGTGTCCAGTTCCTTAATTCAGGAAGGACATTGAGGTGCTGGAGCATGTCCAGAGAAGGGCAACAGAGCTGGTGGAGAGTCTAGAACACAAGCCCCATGAGGAGCAGCTGAGGCGATGCCTTA
>VZSR01001854.1:15386239-15425105 GCA_013398615.1 Brachypodius melanocephalos | reverse complement strand
TATCAGAGGGAGCTGGGTTTTCTAGTCTGAAGGGAAGAAATTATTGCATTCTACAACTACCTGAAAGGAGGTTGTAGCCAGGTGAAAGCTGATCTCTGTCCCCAGGTAACAAGAGATAAGAAAAGAGGAAATGGCCTCAAGGTGCACCAGTGGAGGTTTAATTTGGATATTAGGAAGAGTTTCTTCACTGAAAGAGTTGTTAAGTACTGGAATAGGCTACTTAGGGAAGTGGTGGAGTCACCATCTGAGGAGATGTTTAAAAGATGTTTAGATTTGCATTAAGGGACATCCTTTAGTGGTGGATTAAAGGTTGATCTTAGAGCTCATTTTCATTGTGAGTCTGTAATTCCATGGCAAGCTGCACTGGTCACTTCGGTCTGTACGCAGAGCACTGCAGTAGATTTCCATGAATAATTCCATTCTTCATGTGTCCTGAGAAAATACTTTTGCAAGTACACTATTCCTAACATTTGAAATGTTCTGAATAAAATCAAAAGAAGTAAAAAGAACAGTCCACGGAAAGATAATTTCTGAACTGTTCAATTTCCACACCACTTACTGGCTGGGCCCACTGAAAAACACAAACTTGTCTGCAGCTCTCATGTGTTCCTTCTTAAACTTTGTTAATCATGGCCTTTGAAAGCTATTCATTACAGTCATAAACAGCTTCACTCTGACTAAATCTTCTGAGACGAAAGGAATGAAGCTGTCTTGAAGAGACAGGAAAGAAAATGGTCTCACAGGTGATGCCAGAGTCATGATTTCTAAGGGATCAGCAGGCAAATATGGCTTAAAATAATTTTATCAAATTGGAAGGTGGTATCTTATCGTGGCGGTGGCCCATCAAGGTCTTGTAAAATTTTATTCTTCCATAAAATTATTTTGCACCCCCATTTTCAAGCAGTTGCAATCGGGACTGTATGAAGGCTGCTTCGATTTGTTTCCTGTTGCCATAGAAGCACATAGAATTTTGCAATGCTCAGGATGGCCTTGATAGATGTTGTGCCCTCACAGAGATATGACAGATCCATGTGTATCTCCTGACAAGGGGGACTTTGAATTGAAGCATGCTGCATGGGAATGAAGGTGTTGTTCAAAAGTGCAATTTTTCCTGGATGTACAATTAAAACCTGGTAAGAATCAACTTGTTCTCTAAAGACCATGTAATATATATTAAGATCTGCATTTTTGTAAGAGCTTTCTGCAAACCCTAGACAATGAACAGTTATGAAAATAAAAAGTTATTATCCCATCTGTTAAACTGTAAAAATAACAACCTACCATGATGTCCTTTTAAAGCCAGTAGTAGCTCCTAGATTTCAGGTGCCAGTGACTGCTGTAACTGAAGCTGAGGGAAACTGACCCTTTAATTCATAGTAAGAAGTAAAAAGTAGCAGCATCAAGCTCTGATGTTAGATATGCTCTTTCAGATAAGAGTTGGAGCTTGCCAAATTTGTAAGACAGTAAATTTTTTCAAGACATTTCTAAAGAGGAGATGAATCACTGATATCTTCGTGATGATCTAAAAGTTTCCCTCATCACAGCATGTCATTGAAGGACCAAAAAGGACCACCATGGACAGGTGTTTCTTCTTAAGTATTACTTTTAGTAATTTTTGTCCTATTTTGTATCAATTTCAATTACTAACATTAGATATTACTGACAATTATTTAGGCCATTTCTAAAATAATTTTAAAATCATTCTTCTATTTAGATATCAGACCTAAATGAACCACATAGATTTATTTTATCTTAAATTTCAAAATAGCTCTTTTAATAAAATAAGCTTTTCAGGGAAGAATGAAGTATTAATTTATTAACAAGAATAAAAGATAGGACGGGAGGAGAGGGGAGGAAAGGAGAGGACAAGATAGGAGATAAAGGTATAGATAAGAATTTTTGGTTCTAGCCAAGCAGAGTTTATACTGATTTGGAAGAAGAATTAGCAGTCAGTAGCTGTTCCCTTTCCAAAGCCAGCTTAGTCTTGTTCACCAAATAGTAGAACAGTAAATATAAATGCCAAATATCATATGTAATTCATATATCTACATAATTATAAACACATGCATAACTAGAATTATTTTATAGACACTATAATGTAAGAAATACTAAATCACTATTAGATTTCAGGTAAAAATTTGTCCAGTAATGTTAAAAATGCAACTACGTGGACATCCTGAGTTTGATTAGCAGAAGATCCATTGCTATCTATACCAAACCCCATAATTTTGTGAAGGCATGGGTCTTACATATTCAGAAGCTCCCACTTCTACGCACATTGAAATATGGGCAAACTAGAGTTCATCCATACATGGAAATGGACAAATCTCTCTGCTGAAATGTTGCAGACCATTGTTCAGTGAACACAACCTCTCCTCATTTGTGGTACTTCTCAATCAAAATGAATCTAGATTACATAGTCAGGAGCAGATATTCTATTCAGGATGTATTGGGTCTCCCAACACCTGTCCAGAAATCAGTCTTGTCAGAAGCAACAGAAATGAACGAAGCATCTAGTAGTGACAGCAACAGAAAATTTATGAGTTGCTAGTCTTCCTGAAATTTTGTTTCACTCAAATGACTTGAAATTTTTAGCATTTATTCACTATATTGCAAAAATGCAAAACTGTTATCTGCCATAATTTTGCATCACTTTTTCTGATATTCCAGTCTGTTCTAGTGTGTGTTAGTTTTCTCAAAGCCAGTTTTATAATGTAATTAGCAATAATGGCAAACTTACTTCATAAAAAATGGGGGGAGTAAACCCCAACAGCACCTGGTTAAAAGAAAGAGGAAACTGGGCTAGAACAACTGACAGTTATTTCCCTGAATAGAAAAAGGTAGAACAACAGGCAAGGATGTAGTTTCATTCAACAATTTAAAAAATATAACTAAAATACAATGGTATGGCAAAACCAGGAAGATAAATACATTTGTATGTCACTTGCAGGGTTTTTACCCACCACAATGTTATTTAAATTCAGAAGTCTGTCTAAGATACTGTTTTCATGAATTATGAACTTCAAACTTTCAGGAATCAATAGAACTTTTAGCAAACGCCTAATCCACTGTATCCCACTATGTGGGACTTGGAACAAACTGAAAGCAAAGTATTACACAATGTGAGCATCAGAACCTGGAGTAGGTAATGATTTTCCTTGGGATATTAAAATATAATTTTTGTTGTATTTTAATTTTTAGATGAATTAAATATAAAGGGATGCATTTTATGAGTTCAAACATTTTCAGTCATGATAAAAGATGACAATTGAGATAATTCTAAGTGCATTCTGAGATTACTCTTTAATTTATGTCAAAGGAAGTTGATTTTAATACAGCACATTATTCAGGAGTAAACTTTCAAATTTTATACACAGACAGGAAAGGAATTAAACAGCATTTTTTCATATTTTTTCATATTTGCAGGGTATTTTTTTAATCCATAATACATTACTGAAAGAAATGTGCACAATACAGAATAGCCCCCAGTAAGGGTTGTTTTGAGGCTGCACAGAAGACTAATACCTTCACTTGTCATAGCCTTTCCATACATCCTTAGAGATTAAGGCAAATCTAATATCTCAAATACCAAAGCCAAGAGCAAACCATGGTAATGAATAGCCCACTAAGTAAATAACTTCTCATTTACAATGTTAATGCTACTCTTCATTATAATTACCTGCTTGTTCCAAAACAGGCCATGAGGCAATTCAAGTTTTTGTATTTGAATGTAAAAGTATATCTAAGTTTAGAGATATTTTTTCCTTCTTCTCCTAGTGAGGAAAATCAAACTTTTCCATCTTGAGAGGCTGCACAAGATCTTCTGGCTATTTGCTGTTGCCATGTCAACTACTCTGCTCTTAGTTATTGCTATGTCCTTACATTCTTGTGCTGGAAATTTAGTTGGAGACAGATAAAGGTAGTCTTTTCGTGGCCTGTATTATCAGCTAAGAGAGAGAGAGAGCTGGAGTGTTGGGCAAATGCGTATGATAGCAATAATTAAAGGGGAAGACAGAATATAAATTCCTTACATTTATAATTTGTATTCAGTTATTTCTTTCTTGTTCACTGTTTTCCTATCTTTTGGAGCCAAATATTTGTTTCTTTCCTATAAGGCAAAAGCCTGGGAAATAAGTCTTTTTGTACTGGTTTAGCTGTGCTAGAGGTAGTTTTCTTCATAGTAGTAGCTTGTATGGGAAAATATTTTGGATTTGTGATGAAAACAGCATGGAAATCACAGGGATGTTTTAGTCACTGCTGAGAAGGACTTAGACAGAGAAAAGGCTATTTTTTCTTTTGTCTTTTCTTTTTCATTCCTTTGTTCATGTATTTCATGTCCTGTCCCTGCTCTCCACTCTTTTATTTTCTTTCCCTTTTTTTCCTGTATTTAGCTGACTTATATTAACTCACAAACTTTCTCAGCATTGCTCATTCTATAGAATGATTCAGGCCATATGCCCTTTGTTCCAATATTGTACCTTGGACAAATACGCAACATGATGGTTGAGAAAAAAACTCAGAGCACAAGATAGAAAAGAATAATAAGCTGCAGCTGGACCATGTAATCTGGTTTCTGTACACCTAATGTCAAGTCATGCTAACAAGCATCTGTTCTTACTTGTCTTCATTCCATAAAAGTTGCAAGATGGCATTAAAGAAAAGTTCCACGAGTATTTTAATACATGCTTGTATTAATAATGCTATTAATACACATTAATTTTATGCATATTATGCATATTCTTACATTTTAGGTTTCAAAGCATCAGCCCAAGTTTTTTTGATGAGTAGGAAGAGTGTGGATATAAAATTCTAAAGAAGGCAGAAGAAAACCAATTTAATAAAAAAAATTCACGTTTTGGTGACAAACTATGGGTTCATTTAATTAATCAAACTTTCAAATCATCTTCTCTCCAGGATATCTAAATCCAATCTACAGTAATCAATTCCAGGGTGAACACCTCATGTTTTAGACCATTAAAATGCAGCACAATCCCACGTTGCTTATCTTTTGAAGAAATAGAGCTGTTATATTCATCAATATGCAGCTCCAAGGGCAAAGAGTCTTCATGTTTGTTTAAGCAACAGGCCTTTCATAGCATTTTTGAGATGGAGATGAAAAAGAATGTTTTATAGTCATTGGGGAATATGGTATTAAAACATAAATATCTATATAAATTGTCCCATTAGTTCTTTAGATTTATATTTTCCTACTTAAAAAGCAGTTTAAAACATGTAAATCTTAAAGCTTGCAATTAAAAAAATCAATGTTTCGTATGATTACGGTACCTAAAGTCTTGAATAATAACTGTGCTAACATGTTATTCCAGCTCTCAGTTGGTTAGACTGAGTCAAGGGGTCACTAACAAAGATGCATTTGAGGAATACTGTTCAATGTCCTTTCTCTTAATCTTCTCTAGATAACAAAAATAATTTGTTGTTACTAAGAAATATTTCCAGCCGGTATGAGTTGATCTATTACAAGCTCTTTGTGAAACACTAGTTAAGCATCTCTCTTTTTGCTAACTGTGTACACATAAAGTGATGTGCAAGGCATTTATTTTCTGGCCCTGGCTTCCTCCCTCTGCTGATAAACCAGAGCAACATCCTCACAGGTGCCTCAATCCTATGCTCAAGTGTGGGGTACTGCAGACAACAAAAATAATTCAGAAGTATTTCAGAGGTGCTGCCTTTGTAGACACAGTCAGAAGTGACAGAGTTGAGTAACTGAACGGGTGCCTTTCCCCCTTCTCCCACGTGTGGATATCAGCTAAGTCATTATGAAAACCGACTGCAGGAGTGCCTCAGGGGTTCAATCCTACAGCAAACTGAAGAATCACTTTTCTCACAGGGCAAACAACAGCCTAAACACAAATTGTGGTGTCTACTTCCTCTGGTCACAGACATTCGTTGAAAGGGCAGCCATTGTCGTTCTTTTCTCATTTATTTCTCAGTTATTTGACATTCTATTTTTTCTGCATTTTACACCCTCTGTGTGACTTTCCTTTCTCAAAAGTTTATTTTTTCTCTCACTAGGTAGAATCACAAGAAGAGTCTTTGTGTATTCAAAGCAGCTGCCAATGCAAGCTAGTTTTGCAAAAAAAATCTAATGGCTTGAATAATATATTCTTCCTTCTCAGAATGTTTCAATTTCTACTCCAAAAGTATTAACAATGAGCATGGCAGGTACAGTCCATCTTCAATGTAGATTTAGAAAAGGCAGAAATCTCTCCAGTGAGATATTTTTCCTTCAGGGACATCAACTCAGCTGTCTTCTGCAACTCTGGCAGGTCAAAACAATGCATTTTCTAGAAAGTGAGATATTAATGTAGTTTGGAAGACAGAAAAGGCATGATACAAGCTGGAAACTTCTTTTTACTGAAGTGTATACATGCTACGGTACTTGGAAATCCCCGTTTTTTCTGGTTTAGTGCTTAATATTAAAAGGCAACTGTCACTTCAGAGAATCTGAACCAGCAGGAGAGGAAACACTCGCTTTCTGTCAAAAAAGGAGGAAAATATAAAGGAGCTTCAGTTGAAGGTAAAACCACCTGAATCTAATTTTCACACTTTCAACTGTCTTATTGCCATGATACTGAGAAAGAAGATAGTTGGCAAGAGTGGGCTGTGAGAATATTAGCAGAACATTTGGAAAAGTTTAGTAATTCTTGTATCCACAAATTCTCACATTTTGGCCACACTACAATTCAAGTCTTCTCACAGTTTTGTTTTTCATTTGTAATCAGTCCCTATGTGCCATAGTTTCATTTTCTCTAGGGACTAAGCTTTTCATTACTGCCCAAGTAGAATCATTAGATTTTTTTCATTTTTCAAGAGTCATCACCTTGCACTATATAGCACAGCAAGGGGTCACTCCAAGTGAAAAGTCAGCCATCAAAACTTCAATAAAGATCAGTCACTCAGTGGGTGATGGTTGAGAATGGTTTCCAAACACTGGATACAGGAAACATAACAGTAACAAAAGGGCATGACACAAGAGATACGATACAAGTAATCCACAATACCAAAAAACTTCTATACTTCTCCTCAGAGTTATTCCTTCTTGTCCCTTCTGTTCCTATTCTGTCTTAAGAGCAGTCTCCCACACTGTACCAAAGCTTTTCTGCTAAGCTGCAGTTTATTCTTTTCCCATGTTATGCTCACAGTCATAGGAGTGACTGCTATTCCAGCAGGACAGTTTGCTATGCCTGGAGATGCCCAGATAACCTCTTGACAGTTTTAATATCCACCCCTGCCAGCATGCCCTGCCTCTACAACCTCTTGGGAGCCATCAAAGCCTTTGCCCTTAGAGGATGAAGGTGTAACATGGCTTAGTTGAGGCGCCTATGAGAGAGCCTTGACTTTTGCTAAAGGATCTCAGAAGAAAGCTGGTTAAAGAAGGGAAGATTAAGACATTTTGCCACAAGGTGTTTAGAAGCCGGTGTCCAAATCTCTGCTCCAAATACTGGAGATTTGATGGAGCAGAAAATAGGTAACTGTTCAGATCAGGAAATGGATCCAAAGGAATTTTAGTCATTTCATCTTTAAGAGAGCCAGCTATATATTTGCTTGTTTTTCATTCTCTTCATTGATATTTCAATAACTCTGATTCTTATGGGGTATTTTCATACTTCCAATATCTTCTAAAGGGAATACATGGTGGAATGCCAAAAATCAAGAAAACTGAGAGTTGTCAGGAATACCTCCATGATACCTAGAAAGGAAGAACTTGTTGGGGATGTGATGGCTGATGACACCCTTGGTGACAGTGGCCCTGAAACAGCAGGGGTGAAGGGAGTGAGAAAGGCAAGTAGCAAAGTGCAGTCTTTGTGGGAGCTTCTGTCATCCGATGGGAAGTTTTCCCTCTCTGGATAAGGCAGAGTAATGTGGGTGTGGAAGGCTAGGGAAAAGGCGTTCAGAAGAATTCGTGCTGTGATGGGACAGGGTAGAACTCCCCCTATCAACACCCACTTGTTAGAATAGCCAACGTTATTTGATCTTCCTTCTAGTTAGCCAATGATGATTAGTTTATGACCCAAGCAGAAGGAGGTGACACAGTAGACCTAGGTTATATTACCCCGTGCAATTAACAATAAATCAGCATTTGCCATCCACCACATTGGTGTCCTGCAAGCAGTGGCCCGAGTGGCCAAGGAGCTGGGCTGCCGTGTTGTTTTCGAACCAGGTTGTCAGCCGCTCGAAGAGGCAACATGTGGGGTGCCAATGTCATACTAAATATTGACCAATGCTGTTTCCACTCTGAAGACTCTATTCCCTGATGCAATTGCTTATCCTTTTCCATCTGAGTATACTTTTTTATTAAAAAGTTTCTTTGTAATGTCCAAATTACTGTTGGATGATGATTTCGTTGACTTTAATGTGATCTATATGGGGCAAATGCTCTCCAGGCAGCCTTGTGCACAGATACATACAAAGAGATATGCACGATTTACACTCACATTCTTGACTTCTGCTTTGATATATATTTCTTATCATACAGAAACATATCTTCCTTGTCTTTTTCCTTGAATTTCTTTGAAGAATTACCACAAATTTTTGTTTGAAATTCAGTGGTTATTTATTAATAAAGGGAAGGGTAAATCCAAGTTATTTTTTAGTAAAGCAAGTTGCACTAAGCCTAGTGAATCAAAATAATCAGAATATTTTCAAAGGGTTTCACACTTCAGGTTGGCGCTACTTTTGGAACACATAATGCCTTATTTTCAAAAACTGTGAACAACCTTACTGTCTCAATATGGATACCAAAATTTAAAGAAGAACTCTAAAAGTTGAACTCCAAATGGCTTCTTCTGAGTCACATTAGGGACTAAATTTGAAAAGAAAAAAAGTGGTTTGAATCTGTACTTTCTATTTCTCCCCTAGAGCACATAGGTTTTCCTTGTTCTTATTCATACTCTCATCCTTGTCACTTAGTTTGTGTTTCAGTTTCTCCTTTACAAGAAAGAAAATATTTCTGGGATTATTTTCTTTTATCTGAGTATGTTTCAAATCCATATCCTGATAGTGGTGAAAACACACTGTTGTGCTGACAAAAAGGGTAAGATTTGCAATTATACAGTTTAAGACAGACTATACATGTATATTGCTGCAGAAAAAGCTGTGCATAAGAAATATAAATAAAAGTAGATTTGTGTTCCATCAAGAAGAGTTATGCATTTCTTCTCCAAATTTGGAAGTGTGTGAATAATATCTACACAATAGGTTACATCATAACTTTAATTTCATTCAGAATAATGAAGTTCTTTTTTATGTGACAATCCCACAGTTTTAAGGAGACTATTAGCATTTAGGGAGACAAGTAGCATTATGTTCAAAACCAACAAAAGTGGCAGAAATATTAAAAAGCTCTCAGAATATAATTAACCTTTTGGAGAAGATACTTTAAAATATCAGTAACAATTATATGGATATATCTGTAAATATTCTCAGATAATCAAGCTACAATCTATTTTACCAAGAGAAAAAACCTTAAAGTTAACTAATACCCTCAAGAAGATATTAAAAAAAAATACTATTTTCACTCTGGTTTTGATACTTAAAATACATATTCTGGTTATGAAAGTTCATTTCCCACTTTCATAGACATTATAGGGAGATATTTATCTGCCTCTAGCACACCACCAATTAAAATGAAAGATTTTTTCATGCCCAGAACTTAAAAAACCCTTTTTTGCAATCTTAGACCCACTGGTTCTATTGCAAATAGATCACTATTGAGTCAGTTTAGTGCTATTAAAATACACAAAAGTATCTTGTCAGTGGTAGGTAATCTGGTCATGATGTTTTGAGACTGAAAAAGAATGCCAGGAAAGCAGAAACATCAGCAGCAGCCTGCAGAGGTGGGATACTCTCTGGTGTGTGCTTAGAAACAAATCTCTTAGTTATAAGCACTATAATAGATATAAATTTTCTCTAATTTGCCCCTGAGGTTAAAATAATTGTACAAAAATGATTGTTATTCTTTGAATATAAATATGCCAAGGAAACTAATTTACATGCTTCAAATCCCATGGAAGTCTTCATTGCCAACCTGGTGTACACGCAGGAAAACATAATTTTAACCCTTTTCTTTTAAGAAGAGTATTTTTTTTTGAAGCCAAAGCTATTCTAGAAAGATGCTTTCTATGCTGTACATCAACACTTAATAAAACTAGTTGTTTTTTCTGTCATAAACTTTTGTCATAGCTCTAATGGTAATGCTACATGTAACTACGTCTATAAAAAACTACCAAAGTAGCAATTTTGCAATACTGGGACTTTGAAAAGAGTTTGTTACTACAGAATGTAAATTTGTTACTACAGGACGTAAATTTGAATTTGCTTTAAGTACAGCTACACTGCCATTTAAAACAACGGGGAGAGTAAAATTTATGAATTAATGTTTCCTGATGAATATGAATTAATATTTATTTTCTTCCCCGTCTCTCAAAAAAGTGGAATCAGAACCAGAGTTCCTCAAACTGAAATCAATACTTTTATAATGTCAGGGTTTTCTTGTAAGAATTTTCTTAGAGGATTTTTTTTTTAAAAAGTGATTTTTCCTTTATCTTTAGGAATTTAAACAGTTTTTCTTGTTTTGAGAAGATAAAGTAATTCTCTGCCTTTTAAATGTATTTTTGTGCACAGCCTGGGATACTTACTGACCTTTATTCATGATTTAAGAAATATTCCTCTTTTTTCTTTAAAAACAATTGATTAGAAACAAATCTGACAGCACAAAATCATTTTAACTTCAAAATTTTTTATCATGTAAATTTAGAAGTCATTTAGTTCAACAGTTATACAATAGGCATTTCTTTACTTGTAGTTGAAATCAGCAGGCGTTGTCACTGCATAAAACCTAGCATCAGATGCCTAACAGTTTGAAAAGGCTTCATCTTTATTAAATACAGACTGCAAGCACTAGTTGAAGCTAAAAGGCATTATTTATGATTCATAACAGCACAACTAAAACAGGACAATATTCACAGGGAATGTGAATTAAAGAATCACAGAATCACAGAATCAACTAGATTGGGAAAGGCCTTTAATGTGGTGGGGTCCGACCTATGATCGAGCACCACCCTCGTCAATCAGACCATGGCACTGAGTGCCACATCCAGTCTGTTCTTTCTCACATCCCTCTAAAGGATGGTGACTCCACCACCTCCCTGGGCAGCCCATCCCAAAGCCCAAGCATCCTTTCTGTGAAGAAATTAATCCTAATGTCCAATCTAGAAGCACCCAGTTGAAGATACATCCCTTGCCAAGGTGACCATCTCTTGTGCAGGTGTGTTTCACCTGTGGAGGATTGCAGTGTACAGCGTGGGGGAAGCCCTGAGACCTTCCAGGAGCTGGCAGCTTGAGGCTGATGGAGCAAGGGCTGGGTCAGGAATAAGGGTGGCCAACCCCACGCTCAGTAGGAACAGCCCTGGGGCAGTGGGAATGACCAGAAGTGGCACAAGTGGGGTGGGCAAACGGGCTGTTGGGAGATTCTCCTTGGTATTAATGTATCCTCTTACATAAAGCTTCTATATGTATGATAATATCACACTGAAATTCACTTGACATCAGGGAAAATATTTGTGAAAAATGTATATAAACTTGCAAAGATTAATGAGATACTTGATTTTATAATTCCTTCAAACCTTTCAAATTTTAGATATTACGTTTGAGCTACAGTAATCCAGAAAAAGCTTGTATTTGACTTTGAGTTAAGGCCTTTTAACAACAAAGTCTTTCCAAAAAGCGAAACTTAAAACTGCCACTGCACAAGCTCACGGTCAGCTATCTTTTGTAATTGGAATGGTAGCTTAAAAAATATTGAAATCTGCTATCACAACTTTAGGAAATACTGATTTTATTTTCTGGCCTTAGCTTTTTTGATCCTCATTATTTACTTTTAAAAGCAACATTTTATTTGCTAGTGTATGAAATTTTGTCTCTGTAACAGGAAAAACTTGTATTAAATAATTTTATTTATTTTACAATAAATTGCAGAATACCATGATGCCAATTTTTAACTAGATAAAATATATTAAGTAACCACAAGAACATTTGATAGTAGATTAGAACAAATGCTCAAATTTTGATAAATCATTTGCCAGCTTGTAAAATCCTACCGTTTTTCCCTATGTAGACTTCAGCAGTTATTATTTTAACATCACCTCTCACAAAGAAATTAAGTTCCACTAAAAATACACACACAACAGGGTGAAAACCAACTATATATTTGACAGGTTGTTAAAAACAAATTGTCACTGCTTTCATTTATGTAAGATAATCAATAAGGAAAACAAATTGAAAATGGCATGGAGACTTATGGGAATGATTTAAAGAATCATTAGTCTTATTCAGTAGACAAATAAACTTGGTGCAGTAGTTTTAGAGTGGCTTCTAAAAAAGTGAATAAAAAATAAGTGGCAAAGCTATGTCTATAACCCAGCAATCCTACTATCATTGTTCCATCTATTTCTTCCTGCTCTGCAGTAATTTGTGCCTTTTTACCTTATATATTCAGGAGTGTGCTGGCAAAGGGTAAGAAAAAGCAGGAATTGCACCATTAGTACACTAGACATGTTGGTGTTTCTCTTTCAGAACAGACACAGCTAAAGAGGACACTGTTCCTTTCAGTGTCCATCAAATCAATTGAAGCTAAGGTGTTAAAATCTATATAAGTCCTAAACATACCGGTTTAATTTCCTGCTGCTTGTCATGTTGACTGATCACGCATGGTTTGGAGTATTACGTAAATTTCAATCTATATCTAATACGAGGACATAGTTTTTCTAGGCTATCATGACTGGCTGGTAAAAAGTGCCTCCTACTACAAACTAGATTTAAAATTTCCTCCTATTACTATGTCAAGGCTTTCTGCAAACCATCTTCAACAAGAACTTTATGTTAAAAAGAAATCCCCAAGCAAGGATGATTTTCAGACTTAAATATCATACCAGAAGTCTCTGTCCATTTTACCTTTATCTTTCCTTCAGTTGTGTTATGAGAAGCATTAATTTGCATTGTGGCTAAAAAAAGAGGTAGAATATCTATCAGAGATGTCTCAAATTATTTGTCTAAAATTGACAATTCCTCTGAAGGAGAGATAAATTTACTGAGATGATTAGGCTGATAAATAAATTTTACAGGCAAATCATTATCTCCTCTCTTTTCTGAAGGGAAAATGCTTCCATCTGTGTTTCTTTGTGATTTGTTATTGATATATGTGGATCTAAAGATAGAGGAGGTCAATGTACAGCCCACTTAACACTAGTAAGTTGTTTTTCAGGGAGCTTTTATTTGCAAATGCAATTACTGCTGATGGCAAAAGCAAACAAGAGTCATTTCAAGTTCAATATTCACAACCAAGAAGGTGCAAGGAAAAATGCTCATTTCTTCTTTCCCCCCATCCTCATAAACAGAAGAAAAGAAAGATCATTTATTGACCAAGCAAATACAGTACATAGAATGGGTTTTAATAAAATATCTATGGGAAAATATATTAAAAAAATAGGAGAAGGGACGGAATGAATGAGGGAAGGGAGAGAGGGAGACACAGTGGAGGGAAGGGAGGAACTGAAGATGGAAGGAGAGGAGAAAGGAGAAAGAAGGAAAGGGAGGGGAAATGGCTAAATCTATGAAAAGCAATGATATAATGCTGAATAAGATATAGAGATTAGTATATCCATATATAAAATATATATAAAATATATTCCGTGTATCTGAGAGCTACGGTCAGAGCCTTTAAAGTCAATGCAGAAACAAAAAAAACATTGTTGACTTATATCTTGATCTTTCTTATTAGCTGTCCAGAACACAAATAAGATTGTAATTATTTTATTTTCAGTGATTAATTTTAGTTCTATAGTGGATGCCTTCTGAGAAAAGCTATTGATCTTTCTTCCTATTAGACACATAAATATTAATGGAAACTGAAGAACTCAACATTTCCAGATATTACAACAGCTCCATCTAATTTAAACAGTGTCTATCACCTCAGGAGAAATTCTCCATTGGCCAGCATGACCACCATCATTGTATGACAGTGCAATCAAGCATTTATCCTATCCAGATCTAGCTAACAGCACATTTTAATTGTCTAGACTTATTTTTGTGTAGCAAACATCCACATGCAATATCTCTGAAATTAGTTTCAAGATCTTTCTAATACCAAATAAAAGTAAAAAGAAAAAAGACACAGAACTCCACCTACCACCACCACCACCTGCACCCCTTATTCCAGTTAGACTTGAGAGATCGCTTTCATATGCTATTTTTTTGGATGAGGAAGTGAGGCCAAGGTGATGGAAGGTGAAGGACTTGGTTACGAACAACTGCAGAAGGAGCTCTAGCAACAGAACAGGATATCTCCAGCTGCCAGAGGCATGAGGACAGTGCACCTAAAAGTGATTACTGCTGGTGTTTCCACTGGGTCAAACATGCCTCAGATGTAAAGCTCAGACCTCTACTTTTTCCCCTCCATCAAACTCTCAGCATGGTTCTCAGTTTGGGTGATATAGTTCATATACAGAAAAGGCTTAGATGTCACAGGGAAATGGAAGAGCTTAGCAACGTGGTCAAATGCAGCACAGTATATATTAGAAGAGAGACACAGGACTTGTGAAAAAGTAAAAAAAATCAGAAAATAGCTGGTTTAAAAATCCATATGAAATAGTGTTCTATGTAGATCATAAGTGATCTGTATACCTTAGTACAAAAATAAATTTATGCAGGAAAATGTTATACCAAGCTGTGCATAAATTTTGAATGGAGAAAGGTGTTAACAAGAAGAAAAATTCTGTGACGTGAATTGAAAATTAGAGAAATTGTGTGGTCTATAAAGAAAGAAGAGGTCTACTATGCACATTTCTTTCTTGACCATGAAAAGCAAATGTAAAAATACAAAGAATAATGATTCCTTGGAAAATGCCACATATTCACAGCTACAAGAATGAGCAAATTGTAAGAAAAGGTATCCTAGATTTTGCTTGTTTCAACATACATGTTCTCTGGAGGTGTTTTTTTCAGTTTTCAGGATCTGGTACTTTGAACTATATTTATAATGCCCTAGAGTCTCAGTATGTACTCTATTTTCAAAATCCTCACTTCCAGCACCCATTTTGTCTTTAAAGACCTAAAAATCACCTATTTTACAACTGTGACACAAAATGTATCCATTTTCTTTCTATGTCTGTCTAGCCTAATATTAAAATATTCAGAGTGGGGTTAGCTTGAAGAAAAGTTACAAATAATTGAATTTTAGAATTTATTTATAGTGCTGTATTACCTTGAGCTAGAACTGTTGTGGGTTCACTATCCTTTGGACACAGAAGATTTACATGAACAAGCATATTTAGCTGGTCATCTGTTGCCTAAAGAGGAGATGACACCTCTCAAGTTCTTCTCTTGCCAGATAACTCACCAGTTTCAAAAGAGAGGGAGAATCTTTACCTTAGAACCTGGTGGGTGGAATACTTAGATGCTGATGGAGGGTCAAACAGAATCATCTCTATTTAAGAGAAGTGAATGGCAGCTTTACAGTATAAATACATGTAAAGGAAACCTTGTCGGTGGTGGGATGGCAGAAATCAGCATTACTTTAATAACTCCTTTTTTGATGTAATATGTTATGGAAACTATGCAGTTGTTTGGGTTTGGATTTTTTTTTATTTTTTTATTTTCCAGAAGAACCAGATCAAAGCCTTAATTCATTGTAGCAGGATTTTCTGTACAACACCTGATACAATGCAGACTGCAGTAAAAAAGAAGCCTCTTTTTAGCATTTTATATATGATTGATCTAATATTCAATGACAAAACTAGCAGAGACAATTTCAGGCACTGCAAGCACCAACTTTTCTTTTTGCTGCTCTCATGGCAATTGCAATTTCCCACAGTCAACAGACAGGAACTAGTGTGCCAGCTCCAGGCAGTCACATCCCACCAGTGCAGTCGGTTCTGCTACATTAAGACAACAGGCTGGGAGCTTCCGAGGCCACAGCTCAAGTCTCAGTTATGCCTTGGTGTCTTGGGTTGCAATATGTAACCAAAAGTAGTATCCTACTCGCCATCTGTTGAAACCTGTTGGGGTGGTGTTTTCTTTATCTCTTCTGTGACCCATTCCTCATAACTACAGGGAGGAGGGGGCAGGTGCCTTCTGTTAATGGCCAGCTGTTAAAACGGGTGGGGCAGTGTTCTTTATCTCTTCCACAGCACGTCCACCCTCTGGGGGGGTGGTATCTGCTGCTAATGGGACCTTGAGGCTCACTGCAGGACTGGCACAATTACATCATCCCATTGTGAGATGCTCCACCCAGTGCGGGGAGCCAAGCATTCCTACCTGGATAAAACCTGAGACTGGACTCTTTTCAACACTCTGACCAACAGGGTGTCAGGTTGTATTCTGACTCTGACAGAGTTTCTAGGATGTTTGTTTGTTTGTTTTTTGTTTTCTTGGTTTTTTGTACCACTACATTTGTATTTTTAATATTCCTAGTAAAGAACTGTTATTCCTATTCCCATATCTTTGCCTGAAATCCCGTAATTGCAAAATTATAATAATTTGGAGGGAAGGGGTTTATATTCTCCATTTCAAGGGAAGCTCCAACTTTCTCTGGCAGATACCTGTCTTTCCAAACCAAGAAACTTGGTAACTCTGACGGAGAGCCAAGTTAACCAGCTAACAACACTAATGCCTTAACCCACTGCACGTAGACTTCCCATATCACACCAGTAAATTATCTGCAAGGGTGACAAAATCTATTCCTTTATAAAATTAGCTGGTAATTATGGGACAGCTACAACAGTTTATTAGGTTTTACCAGACTAATACTAGTAATTCAGATTCATAAAAAGAAAGACATACAAAGAAATATGTTTCCCTGAGTATGCTTTTAAATCAAATGGGAAATTTATGGGGGAAAGGCCATTGGTTGAGAATGGCTTTAGGAGCGAGCTTCTCATTTCCAGACTATGACATTACTTGAGCAGTATGTCTAGGCAAGGCATCAATATAGATGCTTAGAAACAGAAAGTTACAGCAGAATTAGAGACAGGATCATTAATTTATCTTGAGTGCAGTTATGTTGCAAAAAGGCACTGTTCAAACACAGTTTAATGAATGATGTCAAATAGTGCATTTTAGTAGCGATGTCTATGAAACCCTTTCAGCAATCCATCTGCCTTTTGCACTGTTGTGTTAGTGTTTGAATATAATGGCATAATACATTCTTTTGTTCTATTTTGTAGCTCCTGTGGAGCATTAGCACAGATTCATGTCAAAAGGAGTTCATTTCTTTATCGTGGAAATGATGTACTTTCTTAGCAGGTCATGTACATATCCAAGCTCAGGAAAAGCAAACCCCTATGAATATATCCAAATCATGCATGGCAAGCAAGCCCGAACCTTTGAGAAACCTGTGATTAATAGCAGGGTATAATTTCCAAGATTCAATATATCTAGAATGAAACATTGCTTACAAGTAGCTAGTGTTAGATTCTACACACACTTCTACAGTAGTTCTAGCTGTGTCCTGACCCTTGAGAGAAGGGTCTTGACTCTATTTTCCTGTAGCTACAACAGCCAAATGTACTGGGCTCTACTGCTCTGTGGCTGTGTGCATGGCTTACATGGACTGCCATTTCTGCCTCCTAAAACAAAAATCAAACGTGTAAAGAACCACAGAAGGGAAGAAAGACTGGGCTGGAAGACTAATTTGTGTGTGGATCCACCATCTTTGGGAAAGTATTTCTTTATTTTCTGAATTCCTGTATTCTTTGCAGTTACATTATCAGAAAGAGTCTAGCTGAGGATCTTGAATTTCTGTTTTCACCGACCATGGTTATAGCCACACTGTTTTTAAGTGGAACTGAGCCTACTGAAATGCTGGTGGGAAAACAGTCCACAACCATTTTCAGGATCCAGATACAGGGCATGGCAAAAATAAAACCTTCAGTAGGGTTCTCCCTGACTATCCATTGGAATTTTGTGGGGTTCTTACAGTTTCATAGATAATCTGGATATAGCTAAGTACTGTCTTGGAGATCACCAAAGGCAGAGAATTGAGCCTCCACTCTTCCTTTAGCTGGAAACACATGGCCAAAGAGCTATCTTAAAATGCCTGCACCTGCAGAAATAAACTGTGTTTTTGGCTTTGAGTGAGAAGTGCTGCATCAAACCTAGAAGAATGAGACATAGAGAAATAAATAGAAAAGTTAATTAATCTCTTAATCAAGCAACAGGCCAGGACAAAAGTCCGATACTGCTTTAGGAATAAATGGGAAGTGACTGTTGAAGCACAGTCACTCCTTGTGGAGTGAAATCCACTAGGACTTAGCACTGGACAGGGTTGTCACAGACTTAGCTACATGATCCAGCAAAGAGGTAATGATAGGATAATGTCAAACCCCGGGCTAAGATAGTAGATTTATTTACTCCAGCTTTTGTATGGCTGTGAGCCCTTCTGATGCTGCCTAATAATGATACTGGCATACGTTTTGCTGATTAAAGCAACTCAGGCAGGGGGAAAAGAAGTCTTTAAAATCTAACAACATACTGACCCTTTTCTTCAATTCTCCGTGCTTTGTCTTTTCCCTGTCTTACTCGTAAGAACTCCTCTAGGACATTACATGACTAGGACTGAACTTTATAATGATATATTTCCTTTAATTTTATTCACTTTTTTGAAAACTTTTTAAAATTTGTGGATATGCATATCCCTTATTACACAGAAGAATCTGAAAAATACTAACATGGATTTCTAAAAAAAAAAAATCTGTAAAATGTGCTGTCTTAGCACTTTTATTTCTGGATAAAGCAAGTATATTATTAGTAATTTTTAGATTCTAATATCCATAAATTGCAATAATTGTAAATTCAAAGTAGTAACTTTGAATTACTAGTAACTAGTAGTAACTAGTAACTTACATTTTATATGAATAATTAAAAACCTACTACTACTTATCAGAATTGTAGACTGAATTAGTATTAGTACAAGTTAATTTGAACTATGCTTAGATATATATTTTATACAAAGGAACAGAATGTTTTCCTTAAAAGAGACTTCTGCAACAAATGGAATTTCCTGTATTATCAGCTGGTGAAATAATCCTTAAATTTCTGTAAAAAACATTCAAATGGTTGCCTTACTCTCAATGCCTTTTGGGCTGGATGCAGGGTAAAGAAACTATATCAACATACTGTATGAATGTCAATTTTTAAAGTGTACTAAATGGAAATGAAAATCACTTGAACAGTCACTACAAATGAAAAATATAATAAGTTAAATTGACAAACCAGTTAAAAATATAAAGTGCTAATTGAAACATTGGCTGCTATAAAACATTTGCTCTAATTCACTTTGAATATCCACCAATGAAGAAAGGCACTGCTTTTCTTGGAAATCCATGCATTTCACAAATGTTTTGTAGTCAAATAGAATAGGTTGAAAAATACAAATTGTTATTTTTAGAATAAAGCAGATTTTAATTTTGTGTTAGATGTTTCCTGATGAATTTTATGGTTTTTAAGGTTAATTCCGTTAGTATTCAGTCCTCACATTGTTTTCAGGAGTAGTATTCCTTCTCATCAGCTGAGAAATTAAATACACTAGAATTTTTTTTTTTTAAATTGTCGTGATTAACATCACTAGGTAGCTAAACACAACACGGTTGCTTGCTCACTCACCTCCAGCAGGATGGGCAGAGAATTGGAGGGGAAAAAGCAAGAAAACTTGTGGGTTGAGACAAGGACAGTTTAACATGGAAAGCAAAAGCTGTGCACAAGTGCAAAGCAGAACAAGGATTTCATTCACACCTTCCCATGGGTAGGCAGGTGTTCAGCCATCCCCAGGAAACCAAAGCTTCATTACACATAATAATGACTTGGATGACAAGCACAATCACCCTGAACATTCTCCTTTCCTTTTTCTTCCCTCAGGTTTATATGCTGAGCATGATGCCTTATGGTATGGAATGTTCCTTTGTTCAGCAGGGGTAATCTGTTCTGGCTGTATCCCCTCCCTTTGTGCACCCTTAGCCTCCTCGTTGGTGGAGTGATGTGAGAAGATAAAAAGGCCTTGGTTGTGTAAGCACTGCTCAGCAGTGACTTAAACAGCCCTGAGTTATCAACACTGTTTTCAGCAGGAACCCAAAACATTGCCCATACTAGATTCTGTGAAGAAAATTGACTCTATCTGAGACTAAAACAGTGCAATAATATTCTTCTATCTCAGTCAACATCTTGCCATGTCTCATGTACCACCCAGGTTTTACATTGGACAGAAAAGAAGTACAGACTGATTTATCTGCAAATCAGTGGATACTTTTTGGAAAAGGACAAGATTGATTCTGTCCTCAAAGAGTTCTGTGCATGTAGAGTTTAATTACTCCTTCCCTTTTGATATACTGAGATGTACCATGACTACACTTACAAGGAAATGCTTCTGGGCAAGGGATTGAGTGCACCCTTAGACAGTTTGCAAATGGCACCAAGTAGAGCATGACTATTGATCTGCTGGAGGGTAGGCAGGCTCTGCAGAATGATTTGGATAGGCTGGATGTATGGGCTGAGTCTAGCTGTATGAATAGCCACGTGAATAGACAATAGCCAAGTCCTTCACTTCAGTCACACCGGCCCCATGCAATGCTACAGGCTGAAGGAAGAGTAGCTGGAAGGTTGCCCAGTGGAAAAGGACCTGAGAGTGCTGCTCAACAGTGCTGAACATGAGCCAGCAGGTGCCCAAGAAGGCCAGTGGCATCCTTAGCCTGTATCAGTGTGGCCAGCAGGACCAGGGCATTGGTGAGGCCACACTCAGTTCTTGTAGTGAGGTGGTGGCAGTGTCTGCTACCATGCCTGCAGCAAGAGGATCAGAGCACATCTCACCCTAAGGTAGGGGAGATCCATATTAGGTATTAGAAAAAAAATTCACTGATAAGGGGTTCAGGCATTGAGATAGGTTGTCCAGGGCTGTGGTGAGGTCACTATCCCTGAAGGTATTTTAGAGGCATCTGTATCTTTTGCTGGGTGATATGGTTTAGTGATTTAGGGGTGGGAGTGCTAGGTGAATG
Organism: Brachypodius melanocephalos; assembly: GCA_013398615.1. Classification (NCBI taxonomy): domain Eukaryota; kingdom Metazoa; phylum Chordata; class Aves; order Passeriformes; family Pycnonotidae; genus Brachypodius; species Brachypodius melanocephalos. The sequence continues at coordinate 15,404,046 of VZSR01001854.1, read as the reverse complement.
TTTGGACTGATCTTGAAGGTCTCTTCCAACCTTAAGTATGCTGTGATTCAGTGTTGCGTCCCTCACAATAAGAAAGACATTAAGGTGCTAAAGGGAAGGTTGGTGAAGGGTCTGGAGCACAAGTCTGATGAGGAGCACCTGAAGGAACTGGGGTTGATTAGCCCAGAGAAAAGGAGGCTTGAGGGGGACCTTTTTGCTCTCTACAACTACCTGAAAGCAAGTTGTAGCCAGATGGTGGGGGTTGGTCTCTTCTGCTAGGTCTCAAGGGAAAGAACAAGTTTAAGTTGCCTCAGGTCTAACCAGGGGAGATTTAGTTTGGATATTAGGAACAATTTCTTCATGGAAAACATTGTCAAACATTGGAAAGGCTGCCAAGGGAAGTTGTGGAATCATCATTCCTGGAGGTATTTAGAAGATGTGTAGATGCAACACTTGGCGACATGGTTAGTGGTGGACTTGGCAGTGCTGGACTTCACAATCTTAAAGGTCTTTTCCAGCATAAATGATTCTATGATTCTATGGAAAATCCAGAAGAACCAGGAGAGAGAGGTGTGATCCATGTGAATACATTGTTGCATCACTGAATCTCATCAAAATGGAACTAAAAGCCGATGTAGCTGTTTGACATGATGGTTTTCGGTTCAAGCGAGCAAGGTCAGTACAGTTGGTTGGCTAGAGATATCTTTCTCAGTATTGAAAGTACAAAATGCAAAAGGTTTCTGCCAATGAACTTCTGTCTTGCACTACTGGTATCAGACTTAAACAAATAGAGACAGACAAATAAAGAGGGAGGAAGGAGAGCAATGAAGAGACAAGCAGTCTATCAGAAATTATTGTTATTAGTGCTTGGTCCGTGTCATCAGCCATCTGTCCTGCCTTCTTTATCAGCCTCTTTGGGATACAGGGTATTATAAAATCATGCTGTCACAGAGTGACAAGTGCTAGTCTCTGTGTTAAAGAGTTGAGACAAATCAATGAACTTTGTCACTGTACCACTTCCAGAGCACAGTGACGGACATAAATGACTGACATAAATTACTCTACTTGACATGAAACCTTTGCTTTCCTGCAAAATGCAGGCCACTCCCCAGAATACCCACCAGTTAATGGAAATCACTGGCAATCATCAATTTTTAATCTATTGGGTAAAGAAAAAACAGTAACACCTCCCATCTGTGGCAGAGAAACGCAACATCACTTTAAGGAAGGCTTGTGAAGGGCAACCAGATTCCCAAATGTGCACGTGTTAAAAGGAGTTCCCTGCATCTTCAGGTGGAGGTATCTACCTTTACCACTGGACTCCTGACTGGTAGAAATAATCAGGAGTTAAAACCCTGCATATTTGAAATGAACCCTTCTACTTGATTAGTAGGATATGAACTTTTCAACTGTGTTAATAAGACACTGATTTCTTGTTGGGACACAATGACTAGAGCCCAGCACTCTGTGACACAAAGCAACTGATGCCTATTTGCACTCTCAGAGCCTTGATACAAATCAAATAGAGAAATAGAGCCTCAAATTGCAGGAACAATCCATCATCAATTCTGTAGCCTTGATCATTCTATTTAGGTAAAAATGAATCTTCATTAATAACTCAGCAGATTCTTTTCTTTCTGCTGAAACAATGAGTTTTCATTTTACAGTTTGATGTAGACATTCATGTATCTTCCTATCATCTTCTCACCTTCTGAGACAGTGATTGCTACTTGCTACTACCATGAAATATGTCTTCAACTCTCCACAGTTATGCTGAAGATGGCATAACTAGTGGCTGGGAAACAAAAATGAGGAAAAATTATAGAGGCCACAAAGTCTGATAGTGAAAACACTGCTTCAGCAGCCAAGGAAACCTGTTTTCCTCTATACCAGCAAACATTTTTATTTTGCACAAATATTCCATCTACGAAGCTACTCAATGAAAGCAGATAATGCAAGACACAGCATTCATGGTTCTAGAAAGGCATCAGACTTCAGGTGAGAAGAATTTCTAGTCATAGTTGGGAATTTGTGTTTAAATGTTGAAATACTTTTAACTCAGGCCAGGCATCAGCTGAACAGAGTTTTTGTCAATCCAGCTTTTGGGCACAGACACCTAGACAGATAAACGTATACCTAGACCCTTTGAAGGACCCAAAGGACAGGAAAGGTACTTAAAAGGTCTAGAGGTTTTTATGAAACAAAATATGAGATACTATATTAGTTTTAAGACCTGCAAAGTCAAAGATCATTGACAGTGACAAAAAGAGATAAAGGACCAAATAGCAGCAATAAAATGCTTTAATTCATGCCGTGTTGGAAACGTACAGATTTTCAGAATCCAAACATCTGCTTCAACCAGTTCCTTGACTTGCCATTTCTTGTTTCCTCATTCCTTATCTACATCATATAATATGACATGAACTGAGAATGACAGGGCATTCCTACTGTTTACTGTTTAGGATCACAGCAAGCTCTAACTCTTCCTCTGGTACAAGACACCTTTTGTAACCTTTCCTCTTGAAAACCCATTCAACTCACGCCACTGAATAGATTTCTCTTTATAGAGAATAGAAAAAAGATTTGTGATATTTTTCCAAAATGTTGAAGAGGAAGAGATTCAAGAGCCACTGTTCTTGTAGGTATTAGCTTTCAGATCATATCTGATATTAAAAAAAATACTGTATACAATTCAAATAATAATCTGAAGCTGAATTGTCACATTCTGTTGTTAACAGCTATAGTAATGATCAAAGATGGGTGACAGGTCGTTGGTCATCATGTAAAAATTAATTGAATTTTTTACTTTGTACCTCTGAAAAAGAAATAAGGATAAAAAACCCTACCTGGGAATCAGAATACAAATCTAACACCGTTTCTCTGCAATTTATTAACATGAGAAAAAGTATGGATAGTTCTTACCAATAAACACAGATCTGAAAAAAAAATTTCGTTTTGAGCAATATTATCTACATTAACTTGTCCTAGAATGACACTATAGAAGTAATTATACAATTAAGCAAGGTGCTTGTGTGCGACTGTAATGACTTGATAAAGTAATTGAAGAACTTCACACTGAGAAAAGTAATTTTATCCATTCTCCTGTTTATTTCACACGATGTTCAGAATGAAGTACATTAATAGCCAGTAGAATGGGTTGGAAGGGATGTATTACATTGTTTTGTGGTAGGGTACCTCTGAAGTTTCTTGATATAAAACAGAGTTTTAGGTCACAAAACCCACTACCCATTCAGTGTATATATTCTTTGGCATTAATTTGTGTCTCAGTTGCTGTGAGCTGCAGATCAAGGCCACATTTTATTTACACTCACTAGGCGATTACTAGGATTAGCAAAATGAGAGATAGGTTTCAGTAATGTACTACAGATGTTGGAGACTCTGTTGTCACAGGATTGATGAGGCTGGGAACAATTTGAGTCTCTTGACAAAATGATATAGCAGCTGCTGCAAACCTTGACGTAATCTTTTCCACAGGTCTATTGCTCTGGACTGTCATTCCAGAAGGCTACTCCATAGCCCTATATCCCAGATAACTTCATATCTACTCTCAGGAAAATTCACATTTACTACTTTTTAAAATTTTGATTGCAAAAAATTACTTGAAGTACTTATTTGCTACATCTGTTTTAATTTCTGTGACTAGTTGAGGCATTCCTTCTAGTTTACTGCAAATGTTGAAAAAAATCTGCTTCTGGTTTGTTACAAATCAAAGCAAGATCAGAGTTCCCAACATTCATGTGAATTACTAACTTTGGGTTTTGTCTGCTTCTCGTTCCTAGACACCTCAGCTGCAGTGCCGAGAGTAGTGGGGGGCATCTGACTACAGAAATGAATTTCAGGCAGCAATAAACCTTCACAATTAAAATGAACTTGACATATTTGGACATTTTGTTCTGTGTAAATCCTATGAATCATGAGTGTGAGTGAAGCATAAAAAGTTTAGCAAAGGCCATAATTCCATATCAAGTTTTCATTGTCATTTCACCTGCTTTTTCTGGAGTCCTTCAGAAGACCTTTAAACTGGAAGAGCAGTTCACATAACATGGTTTTCTTACCTGTACCACAACCCAGTTTATTAGCAGCATATGTTTTGGCATTAACACAGGCAGTCTTTTAAACAGAAAACCATTAATTGAAATTTATTTTTGAACTGGTTAAAAAAATGCTGTCTTAAGAGTATTGTAGCAAGACTCTTCATAGTTTTTTTGTTAGCTGAAGAAAAATACTCCTTTATGTTTTTATAAATTGCTGGGTTATTTCTTGAGCTACTTCAGCAGATATCATTTAAAGTCCACAAGTTTTTTCTAAGTTCTGCTGTAAATCTGACATAGTTCAGTTTGGGATTTTGTTTTTAATATTGCAGTATGAGCTAGCGATATATATTAAATTACAGCATGTTTCTATATCACTCAGAGGACATAACTCTTTCTTTTAGAATTTCTACCAAGTAAGAAACAGCAATAACAGAAATAAGATTCTGCAGTATACTTCATCATTTTACCTCAGTTAGGTTTTCTGTGACCTAGCTGAGGCAGTTAAAGACAAGATATTGGTAGAAGTGCATCTGGTCTATAATTATCCACAAGTATACTTGGTTCTGATCCACCATTCAATTTGTTTATGCATTATCTAAAGAATTATTTTCACACTTTGAAACTTTCAATTTACCATGTCCCACCTATTCAGAGGATCCGAGTGGCATAATAATAAGTACTTAGGTCTTCTATAAAACTGATACCTCAAAAAATCCTGCAATATTACTTCTGGTTTCAAGCAATAGGACACTGAGATCTATGGAGGACGTGGGTATGATGAAAATGTGAGTTTGATCTTATGCTTGAACTCACATATTGAACTCATGTGTAAAATATTGCAGTGCAACTTGAGACAATAGAAGGTTTCCTACACTGGCTTCCACAGACTGCTGCTGTATGATCTATCATCAATTTTCTTAGCAGAAGAAAAGTCACTGCCTTATAGAAGAAAGGGAGTGATCTTGCTTCATTATAGTGTTTGTGCTGTTGTGCAGCAACAGAGTGGAGGTAGGCACTGCTCAGGTCATTCTGGAAAAAAAAAACAGAGAGGAAGGGAAGGAGGCTGCCATGACAGATGGCAAAGACCTGGAAAGTGGATATGTATGAAAGCATTTTCACAGGTTTTTGATTTTGAAGGGAGGGGGTGTGGGGGGAAGACCCCAGCAAATAATCATGTGACTGTTCTTATGCAAAAATCCACACTTATGAAAAAACCAAGAGCATCAAGTGAAATGCTTTCTTTGAAACCTAGTAGTATAGGTTCAGGCTGAATAAACCCTAAGTGGATCAGTGTTGCCCTGATTTTTTCAGCCTTCTGATGTTTGCATTCTTGGAATGGAATTTTTCACAGACTTGCATGCAAATAGAGTGATATTTTTGTAACTGCTTCTTTTGATTACGTTTTTTTCTCCTTGAGGAAGAGAATAATGACAGATTGCTGAATTAGCCAGGGTGGTTGGAGAGGTAGCAACCTCATCCTCCAATCCACCATCATTGTCTAAAAGTTATATAAATGGAGTCAAAATAATAAACTGCCCCTTTTTCTTGCCTCTAAACTCAGCTGTGTACCTGCTGCCCATTTTGTGTCCTATAACGACAGATCAGCCCATTTTAGGCTCAAACTAGGTCTTCTCTGAGTTCCTTTGATCACTCAAAACCTTACATTTTACTGTTTTTAAAATTATTGTTGTGTTTCAATGGTACAATGATTAATGATAAAATACTGGGGGATTTACACAAAATGCAAGACGTTATGATATTATATATCTAGATGCATGTCAAAAATTTCATTATGATTAACATAAAAACAATGCCACCAGAATCAGAGACGTTGTATCTTTCCCCATAGTCAGTGAATAAGATCAAAAAGCCAAATATATTAACAATTTTTAGACAATTTAACTAGATCGATAATGTTTTTCAGCACATAATGTTAAGAAATTATTCTCTTAGCTTGCCATAAGTAGTGAATCATTATATATTTATTTGGTAGACATTACAGGGCAAATCAAGCTATTTTATTACTCACATAAATATAATGACTTTAGAAGAAAATTGTTTTCTAGATAAAATTTTTTAATCAGTGAAATACTCTAATTAAACTGTATTGTTATGTGGATCTTCACTGAGTTTTGATGACAAAAACATTATGAGGTAAATTTAGATCACCATTTCTAGCTGTAGAGCAGAACAGTGTCCTTCAGAAGATTCTCAGCCTTAAGGCTGAGAAAAAAGAAAGTAAAAATCCCAACCACTCCCATGTTTTTCTTCTATGAGGACAATCTAGAGCTAACAACAGACTATAAGCTGCCTTTTTTTCTTTTTTTTTTTTTTTTTTTCCCCAGAAGAAAGAATGCCTTTATAAATTCCATCAATATTGGTTGGTGACAATGGAGGGAAGAGATTCTTTCTATTGAAGGGCATTGTTTTGCCATGTTTTACAAGAGGTTTCATACCTAAGAAGAAACCTCCAATTTCAAAAAAGTGCAGTCACTGAGGGCAGTGGAAGCCATGGACTACTGTTAAATGCTCAACTACCAGTGTATCAATAGACAGGAGGAGAAGGAAATCTTATGTCTCCTCACTAAAAATTTTGCAAGAGTTTGTTCTCTGCTTTTCAAAAACACAGTGCTGTCTAAACATTAAAAAAAAAAAAAGTTTAAATTGCATGTATGTGGACCCATTCAATCTGTGCAAGAATAAAACACCAGATAGTCTGGAGCTAGAGGTAGTTTGGCTTCTTAGTATTAAAAACCTTGATGAGGTTCTGTTCAAACACCCCTGATGTCAACAGAAACATGAAATTATTAAGATCAATATCAAAGTAATATTAGAGGCAGGAAAGGTGAAAGCTGTGATTTGTCCCCAAAACAAAGTAGAGGTACCAGATGCATTTCAACCTTCAGAAAATTTTGATTTTGCAGTCTCGAATAATGAGTGGTAGCTTGTGAACTAAAAGATAAGATGGATAGTAGGTATGAGAAGAAATGCTTTTTCATAATTATTATTCTTACTATGTATGCAGTCCATACCTATGAAGATTAATGTTGCCATTGCTAAGGTGGGAGTATAAATCTTTAATTAAGCAGCTCTCCAGGAATAACAGGTATAGGAGAAACTTATGTTTCTTATAATAGACATAGCACAGACTGTTTACAAAAAAAAAATATGCAAAAAAATTATCCAAGTGATCACATTCCTTATTGGCACAGCCCCAAATTCCTTATCATTCAGTTATAGGCTCATTTTTAGGAAAAGGCAGTGTGCCTATCACTGTCTGTTGCTATTAGACCACACATCATCTGTCTCTGTGCTGAGAGAGGGCTGGTGCTCAGCGCCAGGCTGCTGCTGTCTGCGTCTTGTCCTTGCTGCACTCCTCGCCTGTGAGTGTCTGAAATGACTTGTAAGGATGGGGCTGTACTTTGCCTGCATCCTTGGAACTGACTCCAACAGGCAGAATGGTCCACATTGCACCAGGTGTGGCAGTCCCCACCTCCCACACTCCTCCAGCACTATCCTCACCAGGCTTCACACCTCAAAGCAACCCTCAACACACTTGCATAAGGGAGGATGTGCAGACCACCCTATGAAAACAAGACTTGGACAGGCTATGAAACAACTGCCATTAAATTTGAATGGAAAAAGAAAATTCATTAAAAATTGTTGTGGTTTTGGTGTCACGTACGGATGAGAGTGAAGTTGTAATGCATGTATTAACAGTGAGGGCTTGCCTTGTTCTCTATGCTCAGTTTGGTTTGTTTGTCATTTATGAAGTAGGCAGTGTCTGTCATTGGAAGAATCAATAACAAGAGATCTCTATAATAAAGGTCTTCTGAGTCAAAGCAAATGCTTGTTTCTGGGTTTTTTTGAAATAAAATATGATATAAATGGATATTGTGATAAATGAAAAAATGAAAAATTGAGAAGTATCTGTGACATTTTTACCTCATGCGCTTTCCAATGTTTTTCGGTTCTGGAGTCAGAAATTTTACATATGCATTAAATAGGTATCCTTGGAATCCTTTTCCATGGGTTTTCCCTGTGTCTCCTTCAGTCCATGTTCTTTTTAGTATTTCCAGCATTCTTTGGAGCAGTTTCACTAGCCTGCAGCTACTGAGGGAAGAACTAATTCTCTAAAATTATTTTGAAGCTGAATCCTAAAGCAGACTCCTACTAAATTGATCTATCCCACCTTTTACTTTGGACATCTTTATACTCCCAATGGATTATCAGTCCTTATCCAGCACCTCCCAGACGCTCTTTTTAAAAGAGGTCTATTATAATCTCTTTTATTCGTCATTTTCCCCCCAAGTTTTATGGTCTTCTCTTAGTTCATTATTTTATACAAAGAAGCAGTTTGATGAATTTGTTAATCCTTGTTACTAATCCTTTCCTGAATCTTTCCCATTTTCAGCAATTTTATTTTATTTAAAAGGGAGGAGAAAGTGGCGAATCCAGAGAATTATACAATGAGATATGATGTTCTCTTTTTTATTCTTCACTGTTTAAAAAAATGATTCTTACCTTTCATTTGCCTGTCTTACCAATATTGAGCTGGCATTTTCATAGCGCCTTTCACGATGACCCAAAATTTTGTTCTTGAGTGATAATGACCAATTCAGGGCCTATTGTGCTGTGTGTAGGCCTGCTCATTCCCCTGTCTGTGACTTGACATTTATCTATACTGAATTTCACCTGCCATTTTACTGGTTACTCATTCATCTTCCACAGGTACTCCTGCAATTCTTCATGGTCTGCCTTCATTTTTACTGTCTTGAATAACTTGTTATCAGCAGTAAACTTTGCCGCTTCACTAATGGCTTTCGGTTCCAGGTCATCTATTAATATATTGAACTGCTCAAGTCCCAGCATAGACCCGCGTGGAATTCACTGTTGATTACTGCAAATAGTATTCATTCCTACCCTCTGTTTCATCATTTAACCAAGTGATGAAATAAAGTGAAGGACTTTTTCTCCTATGCTGTAACTGATTAAGTTCTTTAAAGCTTTGGATGACAAATTAAACCAGAAACTTTTTGGGACTCCAGGTGGGATATATCAGGCAGAATACCCTTACCCACATGCTGAACTTTCAAATAGCTATAGTGTGTTTATGACACAGGATTTTCCTTCAAGAACCTACATTGTCTCTTCCCCAGTGTATGGTCAGATTTATGTTTGTGGTTATTAATTTTTGCATTATAGACTAAGCTAATTTGCCTTGTTGAGATATCAGGTTTATGTACCTTGTTATGTTTACGAATTTCTTGGAATTTCACTTGGGATCAATTTAAAAGGTACCTTCATATCTCCCAATTACTTCAAGCTCCAGGAGAATTTTAAGTAAATCTTGGGTGCATATCATTTGATCCCATGAAATAGTCAGTGTTCTTTTGATCATTGTTGCTAATCTTATTCCACTGAACTATACTTAGCAGATTTTTCTCTTCCCACCAAGTTTCTGGTATATCTGCTGTTTTGTTATTCATATTCCTTCATTTGACAACTTATACTTTGTGTTGTTACTGTACAGGTTTGGTTCTCTCCCCAGTATCCTGTTTAAATCATACTCTGTGTTTGATTAATTCCTTTCCGTGTTCTAGCCTTTACGGAGACTAAAAATATTTCCATAACATCATCCGTAATAGATATGTCATCTCCACCTTTGTGTTGTTCTGGACTTGTCAGCCTACTGTTATTCTTTCTTTTAAAAGTTCATTCTTAATTTTCTCGATATTAAATGGTAGCAGCTTGACCCACTTGTCGTTCAGAGGAAGTTCATCTCTTCTGCATGACCATCCATCTTGCCATCAGCATCTGATGCCTCTTAATCCTTACTACTGCCTTCTCAGCCCAGCATTAAAAGTTTGCCTCTCTTTCTCCCTCTCCAGCACCACTGAAATTGCAGAGAGCATTGCAAAGAACATTACTTTAGGGATTCTGGTACTCTTAAAACATTCTTAAAACCCTGAAATCTACTCCATCTCTCTCTTTCACTCTGCTATTTTTATTCCCATGCTCACCAGCTACAGACCCCCTCTGTTGTTTCCCAGCAGTTGGTAGAGACATTTCATAAGGTCTGACACATTTGTGCACTTGGCAAGCAAGTCACCATGAAATTCTCTCTGCAGTCACAAGCCCAGCTTGCTATTTTTCTGGTAGCAAGTGCCCACCACTGTAATCTGCCTCTTGCTTCCAGCAGAGCCTCTGCTTAAAGAGGCATTTCCTTGGCACAGGATGGCAGATGAGCAACTTTCGGCAAGGCAGACTGGGATCCTTTACCCTTCACCCATCTGATGCCTCCCACCCTGCCACCAGCCCCCACCTGGGGCCTCTTCCTTGCTCTCAGTCCTTCTATGCCAATCCAAAGTGCAAATATGATCCTCTCTGTGCATCTGTGCTCTTTCTCAACAGGACTGGGTGTGCTGCCTTGAAGAAGAGAGGATTGAGCACCTGTAAAAGCTCTTGAAGAATCTCTCCAGACTCTAAGATAATTCAGATCACTTGCTCTAGCCTCGAAAATGTTGGGGTTTTTTAATGTTAGAGTTGCAACCTACCTACAGTATACACATCTGCTACTTGCCCTGAGAATAAATACAGTCATATGATATTTGACACAGAAAAATAATCCCTCCCCTCCAGCTTCATGCTGAAGAACACCACCTCTAGTTCTCTCCCAAAGGGTGAAATCAATTAATAAGAAATTAATTCCTAATGTAATTATTCACCTCTGATTTAACAATTAGCTTTAAAAAACCCCTATCTTTTATTTTTCTGTATGTTTATAGGTGTTTTTGACATCCATTTGTTTTTGGTTAGTTGTCCTAACCATAACTATTTTCACTACAAAATCTTCACATAATAGACTAAACCAAAAATAAGTTAATGACCTCTACACCAGTATAGACATTGCAGATTTCACCTAAGCATTTTCCCAGAAATCTTGATCATTTTGTAATATGTATTAAGCTTTTAAAATTTTATTAATACAGCCATTTTTTTGCCAAATTCAAATTCAAAAACTCCAATACAACAGGAAATAGAGAAGTGAATTTTTAAGTTGAATGTAGATAGAATAGTCAGTTTACCGTGTTTCATGAAACACAGTGTCTAAACTGTATCTTCTCTGCCTCACATACCCATACTTCTGTTCAGTGGTAAAGATATTGAGGTTTAAAACAAAAGTATATTTATCTACTGCCAAAAAATGAAGCTGCATTTACATGAAGCCAGGAAACACTTTTCAGAGCTGATAAGAAAACAAAAGGGACCCTGTTATTTTCACACAATGCCAAATGCTGTTTACAATACGTTCATATTTTATTTCCTTACTATTTTGTTTCCAGTAATGTTTTTTATTTTTTTTTTATCTCAATTCATGTACTGTGCAATTTATACTTCAGCCACTGAATAAAGAAAATATTTGAAAGAGCATTTCTCTACTGGTATGCTAGATGTATCCCTTGCTTCCTGTAAATATACATTTCTTTCATTTTTGGAATATTTTTACAAGCTCAGTGACAACAAGCCTTTTCCAAATGGCTTTCTTTGAGATGGATTACTTTTCCTTCCTGTAGTTCTGTACGATTTTTTTATGAAGAACTGTGGGAAACTCGCATAAAGCTTACTATATAAATTAGGATTGTAGGTATTAAGATTTTAGTTTATTATAGATGTTTTTTTCCATTCTTTTTGTAAATCATAAATAGTTTCAATGAATATTAATTAAAGAAAATGTTCACATTATTTAATGTAAACAGTCACATCAAAGAAAGAGAAAAAATTACATTGCCTATCATCAGGATTTAAATGCTGATTAGAATGCTGAAAATTTCCAGGGAGAAGACACTTTTTTCTCAGATGATGTGCACAGAAAACTATGTCTCCAAACTACATGTATTTATCTTTCCTCTCCTTCATAAGACGATTTTCCTGAAAAGATGATTATATCACCTATATTGCCTTTTTAGTTGAGCATTTGACAGAAAGACCTGCATTGTAAAATAGTACTCTTTCCATTTTACAGATTGGGAATGAGGCATTAGGAAGAAAAGCAATTTTTAGATCAATGAAAAGGAAGTGATTTGAGGGTAAATTTAAGTATAGTGATACAATCATATTTCCCTCCTATGGGAAGTATATCTACTCTCTGTGGGTAGGTGTAGTAAAAAATAAAGATAATATCCAATTTTTGTCAAACTAAAGCAGCACAACTTTACATGTGAAGTACTGAAACCTTGTTCCTTTGTTTTGTTGTAAGCTTGTGTCGAAATGAGGGGTGATATCTAGATTTTCCATAATTGATATGAATATATTTTTAACAATTCTGTTAATCCCTTTCCATTAGTTCAAGGACCAGTACTTATTATATGAGAGCATAACAAAAGCTGAAATAGTCGTTATGCCCTTCTCGTTATTATTCTTGCTGGATAAAAGAACTTCAGCATTACAGTGTGAAAAGTAGTCTGTAGAACAGAAATAGACACAATAATTATCAGCCAGTAAAAAGGAAAAAATGCTATAGACAGTCACACTGATAGGCTTTTAAACTTGGGTAGTTTCAGTTCTTGCCTAATAATACACAGTTTATTTTTCTGGATGCATCCTGAATATTGAGGCAGCATGCCTTTGTCACCAGTCAGCTGTAAACAAAGTCCACCTTTGCCATCGATAACACACAGCCTTTGTTACTGTTAAGGATCTCAGGTGTGCTTGTTCATCCAGAAGTCTTTACTCAGGACAAAAGGAACAGATGGTTCTGATGTCTTGCTGGGGTCACCTCTTCTTCACATTTCTTTGTCTGACATTTCTTTGTCTGTTTTCATTGTTCCTTTGTTTTCTGAAATACCCCTTAAGCAGTGCATTCATGAACGTTTCAGCTGCAAAATGATGTTTTTTCTGCTCTATGATCATCTACTCCAAGACAGGAGATCTAAAGTCAGTCTCAAGTACTAGGAATTAGCTGAGGTTCCTATTTTGTGTCTTTTTAAATTGTGACCTCTTTGTGATCTCCCCCTTTTCTGTTGGCATCATGGCATAGCTGATGGCAGATGCCATTTCAAGATGAGAGCCCAGCATGTTTACAGGGAGATGCAATGAGAAGGGCTGCCTAATGGACCACCATCTATGCTAGCATGATTGCTCTTGAAAAGCAGGGAAAGATGGTGACTGATTGTGAAAATACAGATGAATATGGTATAAAATCAGTCCTCACAGTCAGGACAAAGGCAAAAGAGAGGCCTGTGGCAACTTGGGAAAATCACCAATTTCCTCATACACCACAAGGAACCCTTGCTGAGGAGACATAAGCCTAGGCAGTTCTGCATTGCAAGAGTTTATATGCACCTCTTATTCCAATCTGCCACTTTTTCTCAATAAAACTAACACTAAGTTGAAATAGTTGATTGTCTATAACATATTCTTCTATAACTCATCAAAAATCATACCAACATCTTGATAATGTTTCTTTACCTGCTTTTCAGGGAAGGATGAGAAAGCAAATTCAGTCTGCTATGGCTTCCCCCACCTCTCTCATCCTCAAGAGAGCCTTTGGTTTAGCTGAGTTAAAGGATGTTCAGGTTCTATCTGACCCATCCCATGCGTGACTGCATTATTCATGACACACACAGATTTTTGACAAATACATGACCATTTCTGGAGTTGGCTAATTAGAAAGCTTTTCTGAAACATTGTATACAAATCCATATTGGAATACATATTGGTAGAAATTTCAGCTTCATTAAATCATCTGTCAAATCACAGATTTTTTGAGGATAAATAGAGAAATAGCAGTAAAGAATGAGGAAATGTTGAGAGAATTTCTATGATAGTTTAAAATAAAGAAATATCCGATGCTGAATTATTTAAAAAAATTAGGCTTCCTTTTTCTCCTGCATATCTGACCCCTGTTTCTGAAGATTATACTTCAAGCATCCTTTTCCTCCTCTTCCAATAACCCCTAAACTGGTGTATTCTCTGGTTTTGTGTTTTTAAATATGTGTGCTTCCAAGAAATTGAGATAGATTTTCTTAGAGAACATTGGAGGTAAGAGATTCTAACCCTTTCCCCCTATACTTTTTTCTTTGTGTGCTTTTTTTTGTTTTGTTTTGTTTTGTTTAGTGGTTTCTTTTGTTTTTTTGTGGTTTTGTTTTTTGGAGTTTTTTTGTTTGTTTGTTTTTGTTTGTTTGTTTGAAAATAGTAGTGTGATGTTCAGGTATGAACAGTTTCACTTTTTTTCTTGCATAACTGAAATATTCACACTTTAATGCAATATATGGAGCTGGAATATTTTGTGAATTAATTTCACATGCAATGCAAGAGATGTTCTTTCAAAGCCTATGGCTGGATCCTTTTTGTCAGGAAAACTTCAAAGAATTTGGTCCCTATATATATATATATGTTCTTCAAAATTTTATGAGTTCAACAAAGATCAACTTCACTGTAAGCAGCTGTAAGTGGGGAGGACACAGGGTTGGGCCAGTTCACATGAAAGTTCTTTATTTTTGTTAATAATTGAGGATTATAATATTTGAGGTTATGTGTCAATACCTCATTCTGTTTGCTGTAGTATTTTGGTATTGCCTATAATCAGCTTCTACAAAACAATACCAAATACTGACATGTCTACTTCCAGCATTTCATGATTCTTGTCATGCACTGATAATAAACTAAGTGATTTTAAAATTTGACTTTCATTCTTGATAATTTGAATTCTATAAAACATACAAAACACTAAATATGGTTCAAATTATATTAGTTCTCCACGTACAAACTGCCAGTCTCAAAAGCCCTAACAAGGAACCTTCATTCATACCTTTCACCTGTGGGCTCAGGAGCTCCATTTAAACCTTTGACCTGACTTTTGCTGTGATTGGGCCATCTCCAGTCCTGTTTCCAGCCCTGCCTCCCTGCTGAATCCAGATGAATCCTGGTAAACTTGCTACTCTCTGACATGTGTCTATTATGGGCTAGTTGGTGTTTGAATAGAGCGCTTTTGGATTTGAGCAAGAGATGGGCAGTCGGGTAGTTCTCTGGTCAGGTCATGTAACAACCTTGCATGAACATCTTTTGCACAGGGCTGTGGATCACTTAGGGTCAAACTGAACCATTTTCAAAACGTAAAAACTGCCTTCTTGATAATTATTGATAATGTGCTTTTCTTTTCCAATGAAACAAGGAAACTGTATTTGTCACTTTGTCAATTGGATACCAGAATTTGACTTCCATTAGGTCTTTGCAATATCTGAAATGACCTTAGGTAACCATTCGTTCTGATTTCAGTCTCTAGCATTTGTTTACAGGTGAATGCATTTCAGTCATATCAGCAACAAAATTTTTCACATTCTTTTTGACAAAATTCAATGGAATGATTGACAGCAAAGGAGGCCATCAGTCAATAAAGGTGGAAGGCAGCATAAATGATGCATTACACTACTTTCCAACCTGTGAGCAAAGTCACACAGGGCACTAGGAAATGGAAACAGTGCTGAATGAAAAATAAGATATTGTGCATATGTGCAGAACAATTTCAGCTCATGAATTTGTAAAGGTGTCAGGTTGTTATATAAATAAGAGAGAATAGTTCTGGTATTCTCTCATTAACTCTTCAGGAACCATAAACCATAGTCACTAAGTTTTTAAGCTAGATCCAAATTAGCTCTCAATAGCAATTGAAACTTTGATTGGGTGGAGCCTCATAGTAGGATCTTAAATACATTCCATTAAAAAATCCCCAAACACCAAAACCAGACAAATAATATATTTTCTCACAAAAAGATGCGTGGACAGAAATTATCCTTGCAATCAGACCTATAGAAGAGAGCCAAGAAGTGCATTATCTGTGACTAATAGTAAAATGCACACCTATGCAGAGCTCGCAAGATGGATTTACAGTTTTGAGCAGGCATTAACAAGCGTTTGAACATGAAGTCTTCTCTAACTCCTGTATAATTCTTCATGTTCCTCAATTTAATGTGTACACCAAGTTGTGTAGTACAGTCAACATGGTGGAGGGAAGGTAAGGCCATCCACAGGGATCTTGGTGGGCTTGAGAGGTGTGGCTGGGTGACCCTCATGAGGTTCAACAAGGCCAAATGCATGGTTCTGCACCTGGGCCAGGTCAAGCAGGAACACAGACTGGGCAGAGAACGGATTAAGAGCAGCCCTCAGGAGAAGGATTTTGGCAATGTGCCCTTGCAGCCATCTATGTCCTGCACTGCGTCAAAATCAGCTTGGCAATCAGGGGGAGGCAAAGGGTTCTTTCTTTCCACTCTGTTCATGTGAGATCCTACCCGGAGTGCTGCATCCACCTGTGGGGTCCCCAGCAGAAGAAAGATGTGGATGTGTTGGAATGAGTCCAGAAGAGGGCCACAAAAATGGTCAGGGAGCTCAAGGACCTCTCCTGTGAGGAAAGGCTGTTCAGTCTGGAGAAAAGAATGTTTTGGGAGACCTCATAAAGAGGGACTACAAGAGAGCTGAAGAGGGATTTTTCGCAAAGGCACGTAGCAATAGGATTTAATGACTTTAACCTGAATGAAGGTAGGATTAGATTAGATAATAGAAAGAAATTCTTCACTGTGGTGGTGGTGAGATACTGGAAGAGATTGCCTAGAGAAGTTGTTGACACACCACCCCTGGAAGTGCTCAAGATGCTTTGAGCAATCTGGTCAATTGGAAGGTGTCTCTAGGGGCAGCTGGAACCAGGTGAGCCTTAAAATACCTCCCAGCCCATACTGTTCTATGAGTCTATGGAACAAGATTCTTATTTTTATTTATCAGATACATACTTAGGAAGAGATATTAGGGAGAAGGAAACTGAGATACTGAATTTTTTAAAACACCATCTAGACTTGAATCAGAAATGTAGTCACCATACTTCTACATGGTTCTCGTGTAATAACAAGGGCCTTTGCTAACCATAGACTTGAGTAAATCAGATTTATTATACTATACTGGGAGGATGAGTGATCTCAGACACATAATTAAAATGCTTTCCTAATGTGTCTACATTTAGAAAATGTTCCCTTTGAGAGCATGTGGAATTCCTTGCCAGATGAGATCAGGCTTAAAAGCTTTTATTAGATGAATTTAAGTACCATACGATTTTATTTTGGTAAACATGAAAACAAATTAAAACAATGCTTCCTGAATAACACAATTTAAAAATTGCACTCATATTCTCAACAGTTTTATGGCAATTTTTTTTCCAAATATAAGAATAGAAATGAGTTGTTTATTTACAAATTACTCTATGTCTGCACTTTTTCAGAGTGTCAAGATCAGCCTTGTTTGAAGGCAATTGGTGATGTGGGACTAATATTTCCTCAAAAACTCTCAGATGGATTTTGAAATATGTACCTGAGCTGTAAGTTAAGGTACAAACCTGAAGAGTAATTCTAAGTATTATTCTATATTACTAAAACTTTATACTACTGAGTAGATGTAAAAGATCCATAAGAGAATTTAGTTTTAAATTAAATTCCTTGTTAGAGGAACACTTTTTAAGCTATTACTTACTATTTGAGGTATTCAGGTATCCCAAATATAACTGAATATACAGAAGAGATAAATTCCAAAATGAATTTTTACTTAAGAGATGTATTATTTGCTGTTTATATTCAGTTTTCTAAAGTCCAATTTCCATGACAATTAAATCCCGAGAGTACTTTGATTCATAAAAGAGATTTTTAGCATGTCTTTTATTTTATCATTTACAGGTCAAAGCAAGTGTAAGTTGCATGAAGGTTTGGATTGTTTTGGTGATATGTTGGAACC
>VZSR01001854.1:15328470-15386139 GCA_013398615.1 Brachypodius melanocephalos | reverse complement strand
TCAGAAATCCCAATCCGACAGTGATCCACCTGAAAACTGTCACTGATTTCTTTCTTTTCTGGTAGAATTACTCCCTAGACCACCAAGCCGTGTAAGATTCACTGTTGCAGTAACAGCACCAGAGCTGCTGCAATGGAGGGGCTGCACCTCGTGAAAGCATCAAGGTTTTAGAACGGTTTCAACTAGTCATGAAACTCTATCTTCTGAAAAAAGGATAATCATTACCATAATGAGAAGACCAGTAATTCTAAATGACCAAAAGTCATTACCAAAACCACTGGTAGACAGGACTGGAGAGTTATTGCTAGAAAGGAGTGGGAATCAGCTGGCAGAGACGAAGAAGAAGCAGCAGTTCTTCAACAGCTGATAAAAGGTCCACCAAAGAGCAGCCCTCTTGACATACAAGCCATATCAGACCTCCCTGAGAACAATTCGTCTGGCAATTTGACGCATTTTTTTCCTATTTTTTAAGCCCCGGTGCAAAAAATGAGATGTTCTTATTTAAATACCCTTAAAGAGAAAAGCTGCAACATCTGAGAATAAAATAGATATTTCAGAAATGAAGCAACTAGAAAAATGTGTTAGATTATATGTGTAATATTTCTGAAGAGAATGGAGAAAAAGCTTATGCTTTATGATATTGCTTAGACTGTATACTTTTCTTTTTTGCTTTTGCTTTTCTAAGTTTAATGTTTTTGTTTGTCTTAAATGCGCTTTTATGGAAAAAAAATCCCAACAGGTTAAGTCGTATAAAACATAATAAATCTGCATCGTGATTAAAGTAAAATTACATAGTTTCTTTAAAATCTTTGTTATTTTACTGATTTCTGTAATGTTCAAGCATCTTTAAATACTGAATTGAGGAGTATATGAGATGCAATGTGAACTGCTTAAAAAGTCGTATTTTGTTTTACTACGTCATTTTACCGCATTCATTTCTTCTTTTTTCTAATATAAGTTTGCACTTATGAAGGTAAGAAATGGACTGGAAACTAGTAACTTCTGTGATAAATGTTACTTCTTCTGAAAATGTTTCCTTAAACAGAAAAATTAAAATACTTTTGCAGACAGGAGTTTTAGTAGTAATGGGTTAACAGACAATTAGCAGACAGTTAATTACATGTCTGCTCAGAAAGTGAGCAATGACTAAAGCTCTTAATGAATCAGTGATAACATGTGTGCTGATGGTCTGGCACTGCCTCACCAGGAACTCCACAAAGATTTACCAATACGTTTATACACACACACACACACACACATATGTGTATATACTTTATGTATATATACATCTGTATGTGAATATTTATTTTTAATGTATGTAATTCTGTAAACCAAGAGAAAAATTAGAAGTTATATCCAGATTCTTCCCTTCTATCACAAATTAAGAATTTGGGAAATAAAATTACCTGCTTATAAATATTTTAACTTTCTTATGCCTAATTAATGGCTTTTTAGCAAGCACTTTGTGCATCATTGCTGGAGAGAAATTTATGCCACAGTGTACCAAAAGTCACTGTACAATTTAAGTTAATTCTTATCATCTGACAAAGAAGGAGATTAACATTAACTATCAAAAAAGAGTTTATGGCCTTTGAAAGCAAAACTTTGTTGTTGGAGTTTGATGCATCTGCTTTCATTCCCTTTCTCTGGTCTTTTAAGAGTGCAGAATTATACTGAGATAAATTTGAAAACCTGGAGAAAACAAGTGAGTGCCTAATCACTATATTACAGGAAGACTTTCTTTTTCTTCTTTTGACTTAAAATCCAACTACTCATGAAAGTTGCAGCGGCTTTACCAGAAAAAAAAAAGAAAAATCAGGCACTTCCTTCAAGACTATCCCTGGGAGAGTAAACAGTATGTGCTGAACTCTGCTCAGACAGGAAAATAAAAAATAGAGTTTGGGTTTCCTGTAGCTCTTCAGTTAGTAGCCTTAGCTACCAGAGTGCTTGTTAAAATAGCAGTGAAATCAACTATCTGTCCTTACTCACTTCCAGAGTTCCGTGAAATTTTCTTCCTTTTACTTAAAAGTACCTAAAATTGGAAGTTTTACCTCAGGACCTCAAGTCCATGTGAAAATACTTTTGATGCTCCTAATTTGCATAAGCTTATGCCCATTTTGTGTCAGACACCACAAGGAGTAGGCAGAACATCAGGAGAAAGCTAAGTAGGTAATCCTGGGTAACAAAGCAAAAAGCAGAAATGGCTATGAATATGCCCATAACTGTCTTGCTTACCTTCATGAGGAAATATATTAATATCTCATCACTGGACATTTGAGTACAAGTCAAAGGTGCTGAGTTTTTATGACATGAGCTGAAGCCTCCACTTAAGGTCCTAGTCCCAGACATTTTCTGCTTGAAGCAGAAGCCACTGATGAAAGATTTCTGAGTCAGAATCTATCTGCAGACAAAACCATCTATTACCATCACTCAGTATGAAGACATACACAGTTTGAACTGGTTTCTTGACGTTAACCTTCACCTGTTGAACATCAAATATCTCCAAAGACTAATCAAAGACATTTCACAATCTGTCTGCTGTCAATTTTTCAATATTACAAATATGAATTCAGTTTTACTTCTTCAGTAAGAATGTTCTCTTTGTGCACTCAGAACACATACGTGACAACCCTATAAACCCTATAAACGGGTTTGGGGACCTACAAGTTGCCATTGTCGTATTTGTTTCCACTCAAGCAATTTTCTTGTGTCCACTGGCCTGCTGTTGTCCATTAATATGAATTGTAATTGAAATGTCATATTGCATGTCAGATAATCTAAACGCTAACTGTTTAAGAAGACACTCCGCTTCATTCACTCCCAACATTGGAAACATCACAATTTATTGCCTAACTTTATTTTCCAAATCACAAAAAAAAGAAAGACCAAGAGAAGTAGACTTATTTAATAAATATATACAAGAAGATATGGGACATAATATTTTAGTACTTCTTTTGAAAATGATTTATGTCTTATTCCATCTTAATAAGTCCTGCAGTCACTCCTGGATAAAGATGTGTGCTCATTAAGAAAGTTTAATTGTTTTCTTCACAATTTTTCCAACAACAACAACAAAAAGTGCTTTAGAGGTTACTTTGAGGTGCTTTACTCACATGTTACAGGTCCATGTGTTATACTGGGAACAGATTTACCACAGAATATCGACAGATGTGTCTGTTTCCTGTCAAATCTTCTCTTGGTGGAAGAATCTTCATCTGGACCAGATGAACAGCCTACTGATCCTTGATTTACAATGACTTGATGGAGAATTCATAATGCTCATCTTATATTTTTTTATAAAACACTGTTTCTGTTTATTGGACTATCCTATATATATATATATATATATATGTGTACCTCCTTCTTTAAACATTTTTTCAAACAGGTCTTCAAATCTTCAAATCAACATTATCACTAGGTTTACATCAGATATGCCAAGATTTCGGTTTTTTCCCCTAGGAGTTAAACTTCTCAAATGCAGTTTTACCATAGATTTTTTAACAATAGAGGATCATTTACCCAGTTAAGATTTTCTCCCAATCTCCACTGAAAAATATAATTTTATGATTAAATTAGCTTAAATTTCTGAAATAATGCTTGAGATGATGTCAAGATATCAAACCTCAGATAAGCTCTCTCTCCATGTTATGAGTCTTCTCTGCATGTATAAAACAGACACATATTTATTTTGCAAGACTAAGTTCCTTATGTTAAAAACTGTAAAGCAGTTACTCACTTCCTGTGAACAAAACCAAAATGTGCATGAGAACAACTTTAAATGTTGTATCCATGAAACCAAATTTCTTTATCATCCTAACACTTTCTTCATCACAAGAATTTTCATTCTTTCATTCTGCAATTTCTTTTTTGCATAAACGTATATCAGTCTTCTGCTTTTAAATTGACCATCAACAGTTAGAAGTATATATTTTGTTCATTTTTATTTATAAAAACTCTGCACATTTATTGCTTACATTATTGCTTGAAAAATAAAGTATTAGAGATGCATTTGCAGTCTATGTGATTGTCACTACAAAACCAGTTCTTCCCTATTAAAGACAGAGTGCTGTTTAATAAAAAAAGGAATAGTAAGATTGAAAGCAGAAAAAAAGATGAGTGTGTTAGTGACTTCAGTGGAGTGATGGAAACCAAAATTCAGACCTTATCCTGCCCTCTCAGAGGAACTGGAATAAATATTTCATGGAAATCTTTGCACCTAGAACAAAGAAAATTGTTTCCAGGCTTCCATGGTGATGAAATAAAACATGACTTTATGTTAGGTATACAGGAGTCAACTTAATTAATTTTTAAAGAGTAGGTAAGTGCATTCAACATTGTCACTGCAGATGTTAATGCTAAAATATACCATTGTTCCCTGCAAGAAGCTATTGGTTATTCACATTTGCCCAGTAGTTAACTTTTTTTCATCTACTACATATGAATGTTTATATGCCGATACTTGTCCATTGCAAGCCGACCCTATGGTAAGAGGGCAACACAGACCCCCTTTAGTCAACTACAGAGTAAAACACAGCTCTCTGGTGGCCTCGGTAGCCACTCTCTCTTAGTATGATGACCAAGCCACTTCTATCTGTGCTCTCCTGCATGTGTAATCAATGCAGACCTGCACAGAGTGAGCATTCTTCTCAAAAATCATGCCAAAAAACCCCAAAGCTACTGCTT
The DNA here is from genome assembly GCA_013398615.1 of Brachypodius melanocephalos. Taxonomy (NCBI): domain Eukaryota; kingdom Metazoa; phylum Chordata; class Aves; order Passeriformes; family Pycnonotidae; genus Brachypodius; species Brachypodius melanocephalos. The sequence goes on along the minus strand of VZSR01001854.1, from coordinate 15,381,456 downwards.
GATGAACAGATTATGGTGGAGAGCTGCAAGGCTCTGATTTTGCAGGCCATCATCTAAAAGTTAATAAACTATAGTAGCAATAGAAAGGATTTCAGGCTGAGCTGGAGCAGCTAAGAAGACTTAACTGAGGAGTGACAGGAAGTCTCATTACTGGTGACACCTGTAAAAGGCAAGACAAAAATGTCTTTTGCCAAAGACCTTGGAGCTGATGTTCCTAAGGATGTTGGAGATCTTTGGAAGAGTCAAACTCAGTAAAAGGCTTCCTCTGTTGCTCAAGCATGGATCTCCAGAAGCTAAGTTTTCACTTTTGCTTTCATTTGAGAGAATTTGAGGCAGAGGCAGCTGTTAAACTTTGCAGGCATGTGACCCTCTCCAAGCAACTATGAACCACAGGAACATGAATTGGAAAATGAAAAGTGACCTTGATGGTGACATAAGATTGAAGTGAGTGTTCAGACAAGGCACTGAAATCCGAACAGGCACAGAACAAAAATCTCTATGCAGTGAGAATAATCAGCAGTGTGCTCTGACTCAGCAGGCTGCTTGGGCAGTACTGAAATGGAAATGGCTGTGCTGCTTCTTTAAAGTAAAAGCACTGAGCAGCAGTAGGCAGGGATTATAGCATAAAGGAAAAACTTACTGCCTTGTACAGTAGGACCCAAGCATGTAGGCTATTCACTTTCAAGAATTTTTTTATTTTTATATCTAATGAAAGACTGGATCTTGCAAGCTGCTGGAACCAGAGAATAATGCCAGAATATAAGCAGCCAAAGACTTTTGTTACACATCTACAAGGTTAGAAATAAAGACAAGACACTTTGGTAAATGTTGGCAAAACCCTATCAGCTGTATTCAATTTCCACTGAGATAAATTTGTTTCCATGATAATCTAAGATCTTCATTACCTTTGAAAATAAGTATCCATCTTCCAGCTAACTCTCCAAACACAGCTGATCAGATTTGTTGAAACCTTCCCAGTACCATACATAGAAAATGCACAATACTCGTGAAAGAACTAATCCATATAACAGTAAATAATAATCATGTAGGAAGGCTGGTTCCTTGCCTGTGGGTGTTCATCATCTGAATTGATGTAAACAGACAAGGTAAAAAGAAATGGTGCTCCAGAGAAGCACACTGGAGCAATTACATCCAAGGTGCATACACTACAAAGAATTCACCTAGAAACATGACATAAAGCATAAACATCATACTGATGAAATTCCAGAAATACCAACAAAACATGCCCACAGCAGTGTGTCCGCCTCATTTGTATACCCTGATAAAATCATATAGTGATTCACATAGTGATTAGAGGATTTGAACCTATGCTTTTAAATCTTTTTTAGCATTTCAGGAATGAGAACATTCAGTTATGAATCCATCACTATCTTACTGTATTAGACAATGAATATACAGTCTCAAAATGCTTTCTACAGACAAAAGTGAACAGCTAGATTTGCAATGTGTATGCAAGGATGAAATTCACCCTTGGGCAATGAGCCGTACCAAAAAGTTAAAAATCATTTAAGTTTTGTTTAAGGCTGAAATTTTATGCCATTTATAGGAGTTTTTTTCACTGGACAATCGCCAGGACAAACTAAAATTGATCCTAGCACATGTCCAGGGGCATAATTTCTTTGATTTTGCCTATGTTTTTCCTGTACATTTTTCCTCCTTTCTTTCTTACAAAATTATCCTGTATTAAAGTAATGATTGGGATGGCTTTAGAGCACCATTCAGAACAGGATATAATGCCCATTCCTACATATCAAAGTGGTAGCATCTCAATTCCCTGACAGCACAATGAATAGAATTTAACCATTCTTTTTTGAGTGCTACTAAGGTTTCTTCTTTAGAGTTCTAAAGTGTCCTGACATTCCATGGACACCATATAAAAGAGTTGAATAAAATCCCAAATACAGAGTCACAAATAGAGTAAACAGAGCCCCTTCAGCTGAGTAACTTGACTTGGGTAGGAGAAATACACTTTTATGTAATATATTAGATAGGAAAAAACCACCAAAATCAAACGATCCTAGATGGCAGAAAAAGAAAACATATTTTAAAAGAAATTAAAAATAGGATATGAATTTAAAGAAAAAATATTTTTTCAAACATTGGGACTGACTGCTCAATAAAGTGTTTTGAAGGGAAAGAAAAAAAGAAATAAAAAGAAAATAAGAAAATCAAACCCAGGAAATACTTACATTTAGTGTTTTACGAAAAACGGAACCAGTGAAGGACACTGGGTAATTCCAGTAGTGTAAAGTAATAGAAAAGGTCCAAAAAAGGCCATCTAGACCTATCTGATTATTGGAAGTGCTGCTTTTTAAATGTGACTTTTTAGTTGCAAATGACAAGACAGGCTCTTATGCTATTTTTAGCATCAGACTTTTCCTACAAGCCGGTGTTTGACATTCCCAGCATTGACCATAAATAGCAAGTCACTTAATGAAAAAAAAATTAGGAAGAAGATGTAGAAATCAATATATTACTATGCAATATTCACTGACTCTCAACATGGGAAATCACCGTCATGGAAAATAGAAATTAAGTATACAGTGCACATTTGTCTATAAAATTTAAAATGGTTGCCTTCGTGTATTAGAAATAAAAAGAAGGAGACTGTTTCTAATTTTAAAACATCTTGCTTTATGTACAAGGAACAGATAGTATTTTAATGTCATCAAGAACATTTACAACTGTTCTGCTTTTCGTTAATGCCTATCACCCTCCATGTTCAGGCTTGCTTAAGTGGGGCAGTAGAACACCATGGGAATGGCAAAAGCCATAGGCTCTAATTTTACCCAAAAAGCTGAGAAAGGCAAAGTTTCTGCTCATGTGTACTCTTAAAAACGACTTGAGAATAGAGTACCCTACGAGGGGTTCAAGAATGACTTAAGCATTAAATTGAACTGTTCCACTGCAGAAAAAACACACTTCTGCCCACAGATCAGTTGTGTCATGTTATCATCAGCAAACTTGCTCAGGGTGTATTCTATTTCTTTGGCCTGGTTGTTGGTAAATACAGTTGGTTGGTTGATTGTTGGTTCTTGGTAAATAAAACTGAACAGAAATGGACCCAATAAGTGTTGACCCCTGGGGACTGGCATTGACTTCAGGCCTCCTACTGGATTCTTCTCCACCGATCATGACCCTCTGAGTTCTGCCACTGATTCAGTTCTTTATTCACCTCACTGTTCATTCATCTAACACTCATCTCCTCCGTTTACCTCTGAGGATGTTATGAGGGACAATGTCAAAAGCCTTGCTGCAGTCAAGGTAGACTTCTGTGATTTCCGCACTTATAGTAGACTGTTCATCCTATCTGAGAAGTTTATGAAATGATCCAACACAATTGTATACAAACTAGTGTATTCTCGTGTTCACACAACACTTTGGCAGAACAATATGCAAAATATCAGTCTCTATTCTAAAAATGTTTAGCAAGTTTTAAGAACTGAAAGGTTAAGCTATGAGTGACCTGTTATTCTTCAGTAATGTCAGACAGAAAAGAGATCTGTTTACAAAATCAAATTTTCTGTGAAAAAGCAGGCAAATTCAAACATCTTTTATATTTGTTGATTAATGTTTGTTCCATTTTAGACCTTCTTTTTGCAGTATATGGTCCCAAAGGTTTCTCCACAGCTAGAGAGAAGTGACCATGACTGTATTTTGATGCATTTTTCCAAAAAAAAAAAACCCTGCAATTCTTCATTAACAGATTATTTCTAGTAAATATTGCTATGCATCTTGTACAAAGGTTGAGTTTTTGCAAAGAATATTCCTTGATTAGTGAAAGCTTGATAAAAACTCTTTTCTTCTCTCTTTTTCTTCCTCTGATTCTTTCTGTATTGACAGAAATAGAAGCAAATAGATATAAGAAGGTATGTAGATATACAAGATATATGTTCTTTTCAATCTGATTAACAGTGAAAATATACTATGTGCATATTGAAATCTTCCCCTGTGGAATAATTCAAAGAGCCTCTGTTTACATCTATGCTATCCTTTGTTAAATCATCTGGGAAAAGCACTTGTATATATGAATATAAGAAGGATCAAATACTATGTCATACTTCAATGGCATAAAAAATCTTCAAAAAGCCAGCGTAGTCCAAAATAACACCCAAAATAATTGAGTTCTCCTGGGGAAAACTTATTTTCTTGACAAGGCCAGCAAACTAAGCTGATTTGTAATAAAATCTTAATCAAGCACTGATTGCTTTCTTCTACCACACTGGGAGAATTATTTTCCGGACAGTACTGCCTCCTGCAACACTGAGGAAGATATTTTACACATATTATAAAAACCTAAGTTAGGAGTCAGAACTCCCTTTGCAATGTGGTTAGATAATCAGCAACAGAGATGGGGAAATGCTAGAAAGAAAAGGTGGAGGGAGGAGGCTTCTCATTTATATTAGCTTTTTATCTAGTAAAAATGACAAAAAAGTTCTAATGTGCTTTTCCAAGAGTGGATAAAAATTTATAACTGAAACCATAGCTCCAAATACTCAAAGATCTGTTTTCTACCTGCCACACAAAGCTTTTTAAGAAAGAAAAGTTCTACTGACTCCTCTTGTCCTGTCATGACAGTTATGCATCCAGTCCCAAACTTCCTCTCTTTCTTTACTGAAAAGGTGAGTTATAGAAGGGCAGACATTTCAGAGGACACGAGGCTCCCCCACTTTTTTACATGTGCTTTAGAAGACCAAAGGTCATCTGTATCTGTTACTACTACTGTGCTAATCATCCAAAAAAGAAAGTAAATTCTATGCTCTTTTCTTTATGTTAAAAACCAGTCAGTATCAGTAGACCATGACTGAAGAATTTCTTTTCCTTCATGGCTGAAGCCTTATTGAATAAGCCAGGTTTTGGTGGTTTTTTTCCCCAAGAGTGGATCAGCCTACAGGCTAATCAGTTCAGATCATGTGACATCACTGAAAAGCAAAACACTGGACAATAATCCTCCAGCGTACACCCTGCCTATACATTCTCTAGCAACGATTTACAATTCAAATAAATGTTTTCTGGCAACTGTTGCAGTTATTTTTGAACATCAGGCTCATGGTGGTTAAAATCTATACAATATGTTACTTGCTCTGAAGAAGACGTTTCTTCAAAATAGATACTATGGCTGGATTTACAGCCAAACAACCCAACAAAATGCTACAGGCTCTTCACACCCGTGACATTAACTTCCACAGTACATACAGTAAATTCATTATGCTGTGCCAGACAATGTGTGTGCAGTGCTAAATTTATATTTCAGTTGTTACCATAAATATGAAAGTGTCACGCATTGGTTTTACTACAAATTATGTATTTGTAATATAATAAAAAAACTTTCCTCAGTGTTGTCTGTGAATGTTCCATATCTATTAGTGCCTAACCAAAATGATTCCCTATGCTGTTTCTATATTTTATCTTATCAAATATATGTTCCATTGTATAACTTAAATGCCGTTTTACCCCAAAAAGACATGGTGGCCTGATTTATGCCCCTGAGGAAAGCCATAACACTGACTTTTCCATCAGTTTTCAGCATTATTTTTTCTCTTAGTGGTTTTCTTGACATATATTTAATATGTGTGTATTTTTCTGAACATTGGCTGCTGCAGTACTTTTTATATTTCTTTGGGTTTAACAGGCAATAACAGGCAGTACAATCAACTGTGTTGATGGTACTGTCAAGCCAAAAAAAACCCCACAAAACTTTCCATCGTAGCATTCCAATATCCAAATGAGACCATGCCTTAAAGGTGTTCTCTGTCTTCAGAAAGCATGCCAAGAAATAGCCATTGATGAGCACTGAGACATAGACATAAAATTGTCTCTTGAGCTGCAGAATACCAGGAATGATAAAAGGTAAGGGCCACTGGCACTCTGTTAGGCCCAAAGAAATATCAGTGCATGACACAAAGAGCAAATCTGCCTGTTCCATGGATTATACACAAATGTGAGCTGAGTTCCTACCAGCAGTTAGGCAAACTAAAATTTATGTTACTCAATTATTCTTCTGTCTCAGTTAACAACAAAATATTTAAAGCATAAAAAGGAATTAGTGTTTTTTAAATCCCCATTTCTGATGAACAGCTTGTATAGTCTAACAAATTACATTTAACTGCTTATTTATAGATTTTTCTTCCCTGTTCCCCAGAGCACAACACGAGCACCTGACATGCATAAGAAAATATATCTACTGATATGAAACAGTAGACAAAATCATCCTCATATGGAGAGAGAAAGTATAAACTAATACAGCAAGAACCCGTAGTTTATACAAACTCCTGAGAGCAGGTCTCTTCTGTTCAACACATAAAGCACTAGACCTCTTCCCACAGACATGTTTGTTCTAATTTGGAGGTCAAAAGTTTTTTGCTCTTACTACAAGTTTGGGGGTTTTTTGATCCCCCAAAAGCCTCTCCATTGTTTCTGGAATAGTCTCTAATAAGAGTCTACCTGTAAAAGATGTGAGAAGTTTAGAAAGTGTTTACAATACAGATGTTTGTCTGAGAAAATGATTTTACATTTTGTATAATCCATCATAAACAAGCACAAGTACGATTAATGCTGTGGTAAGGTACAAATGCAGGATAATCTTTCTACAGAATAGACACCAAAGATCAGATACATTCTCCATAGTAGATCAGTTACATTCTCCACAGCTATGAAATTAAATAGTCTGAAAGAGTATGACTAAAATTTTCTCTAAAAGAGAATTTTGGTGTCTCAAGAGATTGCTTCCATACCAGTGATCTTCTTTTGTTTGCTTTTTAAATCCAGATGTCTTACTGTAAGTTTGACCTGTAACTCCACATAGGCAATTTCTTTTTTTAGGAGTTTTGTTCCTTCCATTAATACTTCGTGGGAAGCAGTCCATAAGGTTTATGTATGATTTTCTGCACATTAGATTCTGAGCTGACATTAGTATGACCTCATTATATGGCCTATTGTAATATTCTACAATAAATAATATGCATTAAAAAGAAGCTTGATTTTTATTTTGTTTATTTCCCCACCCCTGCAGCCATATCTTTCTATAATCCAATAGAAACCTTGATATTATTATAGCAGAATATGGGTATAAGTGGGTCTAACAAAGGTGAGACAAAATTATGCAAAGTCATGTATTATGTAAAGTTAAATTACAGTTTGAACACAACCAGATTTAACTTGAGATCTACTCAATTATTCAAAATTAGAAAGAAGTAAGAGAAATCATACAGATCAATCTTGCATTGTATTCTTGGAATTTGGTCTTAGGTGATTTAGTTTTTTTAATCAATTTCTTCCAAACAGCTGAAAAAACCCCCTGCAGTTACATTTCAGAGGAAGGATTACAAAACAGAAGTTCCTTATGGTGGCCACGGAGGATCAACAACATAAAATAGTATAAGGAATACCAGAAATTATCCCACATATTGCATTTAAGAACTTATGAATGTACCAAAGAATTTTTACTTTTACTGGTGCTAATTAGTTTTGTTATGTGATGTTTTGATAGTGTGATATATTAAAATAACAACTGGCATTTAATTTGAATGAAGAAGCACATTATCACTCTTGTGTCCCTTGAATGGATTATTAAGTTTATGAGGACTGAAAATATCAAATAAACTTTAATCTGAGACAAATTGATTATATTGGCAGTTAAATAGGACAGACGTTGAGGCTGACAAACAAGGTCTAACAACAGAACAGTGGAAAAAATCAGTAAAATAATGCTAGAATTGGAAGGGAAACTCCTGAATTCATTACTTTCCTGTATTTATATTTTATTTTAGTTAATACAAAACTTTTTAAGAAGTCTATCAAGAAATTCCAACAACCATCATTCTGTCACTGAAGAGAAATCAAGCAGAAAACTTTTTTTTTTCAGCTCAGAAACACTGGGGAGAGAAAAAAATGTAATCTAAACAATTATTTGTCTTGTCTTGGTTAATCCTTATTTTCTCATCAAAGGTGAAGAAAACTTTTTTTCCTATGACTTGAAAATGAGAAAGTTTGAAACTACTTTGAAATACATGAATGCCTGTATTTGAGAGCTTCCAGCAAATGCCCATCTGGGATGGGAATCTAGCTCCTGTTTGGAAGTGCAGTTTCTGGGAATATCTATAACTGTGCAATACAGGGTAAAAAGCGCATAGAATGGATGTGAAAAATGTACGGATTCAGGATGAAAGCTGTAAAACGACCACGCTATCCCAGTGTCACTTTATTCTGGAAGTGCAAAATGTCTCACAAGAAAACCAAACCAAACCAAACCAAACCAAACCAAAATCAAAACAAAACAAAACAAAACAAAAAACCACCCAAAAAACCCTAACAAAAAAACATTCCTCTTATTGAGCAGAAATTCTTATTCCCCTATATTTTATTTTGCCTTTAATCTGAATTTCTAAACAAGCAGGGCCTTGATCTGGTGACTTAATTTTCTTGTAATAACTTGTTTCTATCAAAGTCTTGAATTTGTCTAAGCAATTAAACATATTCAAGTGTGTTGTTCAATCAGCTCTTAAATTAGTGAGAGTTGTATTTATAAGAAAAATCTTTGAAAAATAAAAATATTTTTACTACTTATATTTGTTACCCAATAGTCAGAAACATGAAGAAACTTAACTTTAATTAATTTTTTAAAAATGAGACAACTTTAGAGAGGTTTCTTTAGCAGATAGTCCATTCCCCTGTAATTACAGTCTTATGCATTTCGCAGTTCATCCTTATAAAATGCAGAACAGGTATGGAAAATAGTATTCCGCTCCTTCTGTTTCATCTATGTCAGATTTTCATTCCAAATTAGACCAAAGCATTTTATACATAAAAGAACCAAATCGTGTTTGCTTTACTGAAGTGAATAATCCAATTTACTTCAACAGGGCTACTTAGACATAATGTAATGCACCATTTCTCATTCTATACCTAACTGTAGCATTTCCTATTTGGAGTCTATCCATTCTTTGGTTTTAGCTTTTTTTTCACACCCACCTTTCTCTTTAACTGTTTTATTTGCTACATGCTCTACTATTAATATTTCTATATTCAAGAAGACAATATCACAAATAATATGTCAAAACCATTTAAATTACAGGTTTAAAGAGCAATATCTGTGTGTCAGTTACAAGAAGAAATCTTGGAAGTGAAGCATCTGAAAAATGTTATTAAAAACACATTAAAACATACAGAAGCAAGAGAAGGATTGCAATAAAGCTGTTAAGTATTATTATTTTCTAGTATTTTTGAAAGAACACTTCAAAGGAAAGAAGTATAAAAGATATGATACACTTAAGAGACCAGTATACTATTTTTTTCTTTTGGTAGTAACTTGATCCTATGTTTCTAGAAGATTGTGAAAACTCTGAAAGTACACTTTATCAAAAGCTTAGATAGCTTAAACAACTTTATAAATGGTCTAACATGCAATCTTGTTTTCCGGTGGGGTTATAACTCTCAGGCTTTAATTAATAAGTTATTCGCAGATGCGGAAGATTTACCTTACTGCAAAGTATGATTGTTAATTGTGAGACAAAAGAAAACCAAAATCCCATTACAAAACCATTGCACAGAATTAAACTTCTCCCCATGACAACTTGGTTCCGCTTCAACTGACCTTGAAGCAAGATTGAAATTTGCCTGTGGCAGCAAGCATTCATATTATTTGTACACACTTCTATGTTCCATTTCTGTTTTGAAATAATCAACTCATGCTATTCAAAGTTCAAAATGTTTAACATTTGAAAAATTTTTCTGCAGAAAATTTTGTCCCAGGACCGTACATTTTCCCTGAATAATGTCTCAGTAAAAAATCCAATTTTGTTATCTAGATTACTATTTAAATTATGTCAGTTTTTAAGCTTGAAAATATGAACTGGAACCCAAAGTGAGGATATCTTTGATTACCAAGTTTTCCTTTAGGAATACTTGAACTGTATAAAACTTAACCAAGGGGGCTTCCATTATCAATATTCAACCTGTACCTGTCCAGTACATTTTACCAACAATTTGGTTTAAAAAAAGAATAAAGACTAAATTCTATTTCAGAAGCAAAACACTCTAAGAGTGTTTAGAAAATATATTATATCAAATTATTTAGTCCCCTGAATTAAGTATGTTGGAACTCTGGAAGCTGAGAATTTTAGGCTTTTTCTGCTAACAGGCACCAACCCTCAAGAGAACACTACATTTGACCTGAGGCTATGGAACAGGCTTCCAAAATTGATTGATGGCACTGGGATTATGGGTGTGTAGTTGAATAGAAGTGTGTAGTATCACAGGGTGGAAAACTTAGAATTTAAGATTTTACTATATGTAAAGCAAGATGAAGGCTTTAGGGTGTAGGCTAAGTTCTTCTTTTTCACCTTCTTCGTCATGGGTTTGGGTGGTGTATTGTAATTGGGTAGAAAAATCCGCATTGTGCCCATGGGTGTTTGGTTATTGGGTTAAAAGTAAAAATAATTTAGGTGTCCTTTCATAATTGGACAATTTGTGATTAAAAGACCTTGGAAAGAGATAAGAGACAGACCCATTTTTCACCTTGTTAGCTAGAACTCACAACTTGTGAGACTGTACTGTAGACAAGAATTAATAAACATCTGAGTCTGAGCACAAACTGTGTGTCTTGAGCATTTAATCTCAGCTCCAAAAGAAGAAAAGAAGATAAGAAAACCCACATAGTAGACTTTTTTTACCACTTGTTTCCACAAAAGCACACACAGATACCATTACTACTCTGATTAGGAGTCATTACTCCTGATATATTCAGCATAAGAAAACATTACATATTTATCTGAGCAAACAGAAAAAAAATCTACAAAGAGCTATATGAGAGCAGCCTATGAAAACAGATCTTTATGTAATTAGGAAAGTAAAAACATATTTTAAGTCTTGAACGAAGTATTTGATGTGTATATTGTTATGAGGATTTTCCCCCTTTCTTTAAAACTTTAAAATTGTCTTAGTCTTTCTTGGGAACTCATGTAAAGACAGAGATCCAACTTCATCGATGTCAAAGTTCTGGCAGAATCAACATTTTTCAGAGCTTGAAAGGAGAAAGACATGCTGAATGCTCAGGTGAGGCATGTGGGCCCATTATGCAGTCAGATATACAGTCTTTGTATGTTCTTTTGAGCTGCTGGAATGCAAGCTGGTGCCAGTTCAGAAACCATGGAAGAGAAGGCCCACATACATCCTCACAGGAGTTGTCTTTCCCAAATTTCAACACTGTAATATAGCTCTCCAATTTTATGAGAGATGGTAGTACCGTTTGGACTTTTTACAAGACTCCAGACACCCAAACCATGACTCCTGCTGGTCTGCCTTTCATTTACTTGGCACCATCTGCCATCACGCTGCAGATTGCTTCGTGTTACATTGCTACATCTGGGACCTCTCTCAAATTTCACTAGGGACATGCCAGGTGGCTTTGCCTGTGGAGTGCTGGAGGATAGCCACCAACCCATGGAGAATGCTGGAGGGCACCTCAGGGGTTGGCAGCAACCTGAGGCTGGGTGCTGGCCCAACAGGGGCTCCCTTGAGCATATCCAGGCAGGGTGTGGCATCCAGAGACTGCCCCAGCCAGGAGCAGGGCAGCCAGGAGGGATGGGGGCAGCCCCTGGACAGGCAGAGACTGGGCCTGTGGCAGGGCAGGGCAGGGCTGTGGGGAGCTGGAGATTGGCCCTGCAGCCGTGGGGTCACTGGGGCAGGGGCTGCTGGCCCCAGGGCTCCAACATGAGGTCCTGGGCTGTGGGCTGGGTGGGGAAGCCCAGGGGCTGGACCTGGATGGCCAGAGCTGGCAGCACCCTTGGGGCTGTGAAAATTGCTCAGACACATAAATGCAGTGCTGAATCAGGGCATTAACAGGATCATATTGCTGTAAACAGTGAAAGAGACCACGCAGTGCCTTTCATTTGCTGAACCGTTTAGTGAATGACTTAATTCCTGTTTGAATTTTTGGTTCCTTCTACATTAGCTAATTCTGTTCATAGAGTAATTAGGCAATTACTTAATTGCAACAGAAACAAAATTTTGTGTATTTCTAAATGCGCAAATTATAATTAGTCTGCTTATTAAATTGCATTTGCACAAATTATACCTCTTTATATATAAAAGGAAACATGGCTAAATGATTTAATGTTTTAAAACAGCTGTGAGTATGAATGTGAGAGGCTGTGCATGCCAGGTACATGATTATCATTCAGGGGATAAAGAACAAGTTCAAAAAAAGTAGTCTTTCAAATTTTTTAGGACCAAAAATAAGTAGATATTTTCAGCTTTGAAAATGTCTTAACAATTTTTCCATATCCCATGCTCTGAAGCCAGACAGATTTTACTGTGTTTAAACAATTTTAATAAAATAAAACCCAAAGTTGAGGAGTTTTGTATAAAACTTCACTGCAGTATATCCCCTGGTTACTATTCTTGTATCATGTGAGACATATTCAAATGACACAGTTGCAAAAGAAAAGCAGCTAGCAATGATCCTTTGCAGGTCAGATTTTGTGATTCAGTATCAGTCATTTTAATTTTAACCATGAATTCGAGTGAACTAAGGATCACATTCAATGATCCCTGGAAATCCTCATGGTACAATGAAACATTAGATTTTCCATAGAGTTTTGACTGAAAGAACTTTACAGTGTGCAAAAACTTAAAGCTGTCCTTTGATTACACATATAAAGAGACCTTGAATGCATTGTATTACCAAATACATTTTGTCATTAAGCATCCTCACGGTATTCTTGCTTCCAAAAAGAATATCTGAATAAGTCATATAGAATTTAAAGTCTTGCCCTTTTGGAATATCTACAACCTGTTGATAAAATATTAGACAAACTCAATAGCCACACAAAGTTAAGATGTAGAAATGAGACTTGGGACTTAAGAATTAAACATCCTTCATAAAGTTAGAGATTTCACGTAGCATATTCCTCAGACTAGCCTAGCAATATTTAATTAAAAATATAAAGTTTTAGAAACATTTCTCATCTGTTTCAGAGGATTCAGTATGTATAAAGTTCTTATGGTAACTTACCCTCACAATCACAAAGCTGCTCTTTATTTTAATTTCCCACAAATCGTTTCACAGCTACTGGACACTTCTCCATCTTCCCTATTTGAAGTATTACCTCTGATTGCTGGTGGCTTCTTACTAACTCTTGTCTATGACAGTAATTATAGGATCAGGTCAAAGAGTTACTGGAGAATAGAAAGGAATAAGTAGTTATCTGTTGCGGATCACTGCACAGCTCATTGCTTTAAAATATGCTCTTTGCACATTTGAGCCTTGTATGGAGATTGTATGACTGAATCAGCTAAGTCATGTTAGAATACAGTTAATTTTCCCCTGCCCTTTAATCCTGTGCCAAAAGAAATACTTGTAGCATGTCTGAAGGGGGCAGCCACCCAACAGAACAGCATTTTAAAAAATTACGTTATTGACAGATATACACAAAACTTGCAAATTAATGTTACATTTTGGTATCATTGTGATAATTAAATTGTTTTGGGAACTGCCCATAAGACTTAATTTAATAATAACATACATAGTTTTCTATTATGAAATCTCATGACAACTATGCCTTCACTCGTATGTCAGATGGTGTATTAGACAGACCTTAGGACAAAGTGGAGCATTTTTTACCTTTGAGTAATATAAAAGCAAAATAAAACAAATTCTTTTATAAAATGTTAGTTGACCTAACCCCTAGCTGTTTCAATACTTGCTTCTAAGTTAAAGGCCTACATGGAAATTGTCAAACTGGGCATCATATAAAATTAAATCAGGATTACTAGGATTTTACAACCTCTCTGTACAAAAGTGAGAAAGTGTCAAAGGATTGGGGTAATGGCAAAATGTTTAACTCTGCATTCTTGTTCTTTTAACAAAATGTCAATGGAATAATATCTCCTGACTTTTTGAAAAATGTCTAAGTAATTTTCTTCATTAGCACTTTGATACAACACCAACACTTGTGAAGGGTTGTCACTTATGCAAAAACTATCCTGACTTTTATATCTAAAATGTCTTAAAATGAAAAGACTTACACTTTTTCTGTTACCAGTTTGAATTCCAAGTCAAAATGACCATAAAAATACAATCAGTCACAGCTCTTCACAGCAATTGCTAAAAAAAATGTTTTCTTAAAAAAAAGTTTAAAAAATAGTCCACTCACCTAGGTCAAATAATATTTAAAATTGATAATTGAATATTATATTTTGCAGTAGTTTATATATTATCTATTATATTACCATACAAAGTTTTTAAAGTAATAGATTAATTAGGTTTTGTTAAAAATCCAGAGTTTCAGTTTAAAGAGTTCTCTTCAAGCGATTGTCACATAAGATTTTGATCTTTTTACATATTGAAGACAGAATTCTTTCTGTTTTCATCTAAATTTAGTTCTAGAGGTTGTGACATTACAGCAAATCTAGTTTAATCATACTGGTAGTTTTACATGTAAATTAATGCATGTACTCATACAGAATTATAGTGTTAGAGAATCATTAACAAAACCAATGATGGGCATTCCCTCCAGACTATGGGATCCCTAATGAGCTATAATTTGGATTTTAAATGAGAATGAATTACCATGCCAAGAGTTCTTTGAACACAGGTTGTTTTTCAAATATATTTTCGCTAGGGAGAATATAACAGGAAGCAAATTAATCACTTCAGTGCAGAAAAAAAAATCAAATGCATTGAAATAAAACTTGCATGACTGATGCTTTAAATTTTAATTCATTAGGATTTTTTTTTGACAGAAATATTTAAAATGACAATTGATTTTAAGTATTTTTATACATTTACTTGAAAAAGAAGGTAAGCTTTACTTGCCCACCAATAAATCAGATATTGATTTACTTGGGCAATTTAGCATATATCATGAAGATAGTTACATTCAAAAGTGGACCTCATGGACATGTGAAAGTGGCAAAAAACAGCAACTGGATACCAATGAGATATCATGTACTGTAAAGCAAAAGTGGTAAAAAGCAGCATGAAACCTGACCTTTTAATGTGGTATTATAGGAGTTTCAAGGAATGTGGCTATAAATTTTTTGTGCTTTGTTCATTTATTTTCTTGCTGTATCCTATCATCATAAGAAGTGTAATGATACAAAATCTGGTTGAATTTTTGAAACTAATTGTAAAAAGTACATGGTGTAGTTCAACATATTAAAGTATAATGAAAGTGAAAAATCACTGTTCATGCAACAGCCAAGAGAACTTCCAGTAGAGCCCAGATTCTCATCGAGAACAAAGTTAATAATTTCCCATGGCAAAAAAAAACCCCAAATCCAGCCTATATGAGACTGTCTTTATATCAGGTTTTGGAAGAAATACAGCATTGCAGCAAGCAAATAAAAAGGTATTGCAGAAACAATAATGACAAAGAATATGATTCAGTAATAATGAACCATGTTGTCTGAAAACCTTCTATTTGTGTTCTTGATGTGAAGATAATAATTTATGCAAAATTTTGAAGAATTTCTCTTCTCGTGGGATGGACATTTGGAACTTGGGTATAGCTTACAAACACTAAGGCAAAGTTTCTAATCTTGTTCATCTGCGGCTTTCATTATCCATTTAGAAGAAATAAAGGCAGACACTTTGTGAAGGTACACACTATTTATTCACAGTTCTGCAGCAGACATCTTCCTCTTCATGTTTCTGTGCATTTCTTGCACAGAAATTAATTTGGATACTTCATATTCTCACGGTAGGTATGTCTTTTAATACTTCCCCTCACTCCCTTCCCTTCCCAGTTCCATTTTGTTTGGTGGACCTAGTCAAACTCTAAAGCTGAAACAGGGTATGTGTACACTAGTGCTGTAAATTTGCACCAGGAATGTGCTTTTCAAGTAAAACTCCTAAACGTTCCCGCTTCCCATGCACTGATTTATATCACAGAGTAGTTGCAGACTACACAAACTGGATTAATTCCAGATGAAAATAAACTGAAAGATGTGCCCTAGAAGCCCACTCAATGTTCCTCAATCACCTATGAACATTCAGTCCTGGATGTAAAGTTCACACCTTTCTCCCACTCTTACCAAACATGCACAGTGCAAACACTGAGTCCTCTATAAATTGTTTTACTACACGAATCTGCTTTTGCTGTGCTGTCCTATTTGATAATGTACCATAGTCATATTAACCCATATTCCTTGCTAAGAAGTGATCCTGGATTGAATAAATCAGTCATGATTTCACCTTTTATTTCAGAAGCAAATATATGATACATCATGAATTTTAGAACTTCACAGCAACCACTGGAAAAAAGAGGTTATTGTGTCAGTAGATAAGCATGCTTTAGTAACGTGGTCAAGTCGGTGAAAACACTACATTGACTCAAGTATTTATACAGATATACTAAACATGAAAGTAGGTAAAATGAAGAACATACACTGAAAAAAGCCTAAAACCAATATCTGTGATGACATGGGGAATTTCTAGCTAAGGCTTTCCTTACAGAGTTTTCTTCTTCATTTAATTCTTCATAATTGTTGGAAGATATTTTGGCTGTTGACTTTGAAACAGTCACTTTGAAAAGGTCCAAAAAAACCCACAAACCCTTCTTAATAAAACTTTTGCAAAATATTTTGGATCTGACTTGGCTGTTGAGATACGTTACAAAAGGAAATATTTCAGTGAATTGACATTAGCATCCCAAATTTGTGGAGAGAACACATGAAAACTTTTAAACAAAAACCAGATGATTCTGTATGCAATAGCTTTTCAATACTATTACTTAAAATTACCTCATATCTACAAAGCTTGCCATGCCCGTGACTAGACTGCTCCATCTTCATTGTTTTTAATTCATGACCTAGGCATGTGCTGCCTACCACATGACATATGGTTCTATTATTTTATGCCTCAAGTGCACAGCCTTAGAAGTTGTATTTACTTCTTTACTGGCTTGCACAGACCCTTTGTCATGGTTTACCTATTGCTAATGGGTGGAAAGTGTCAGTATACTATTCTTACTAGCACTCTTTCTGCTTGGGATCGTATTTGTAATTTAGAACACAGTCTTGAAATCTGAAGGTGACAGAATGATTGAGATTATTGTTTCCAACAATAAAGGTGACAGACTTTTGTGCGTCTTACTGTGTTGAATACAATACGATACAAATCTATACTTCTTTCCTTTGAAATTAATTATCTAATACATTATAAATCTCTTTTTTAAGCGTGCACAGGTACTCAGAAGTACCAATCTCATTTGATTCACAACTGCATTAAATCCTGATGTCTACATGCATAACTTTCATTTTTCAATCCATTTATTCTGAACATCTGAGGGGCTGATTTCCTTGAGAAAGGCAACTTATACATAAGCTCATAAAATAACCTCTGGGTATTCAGATGCTGATCTGAAATGGCAAGAAAAAGTGATTGGAGGCTTCCATCTATGTTTGCACATTTTCTCACATTAATATGTGTGGCAGTCTACTCCTGATCATCAAGCATTCCAGATAACATCAAATCCCAAGAGAAGACACAGTGTAATTCTATTGTGTTCTTTACAGAGGTGTTATCCACAACATTAGTCAAAAATATTCATCAGTATGGCCTAGAAGAAGTGACGTATAATCACAATTATGCAGCTGCATTGTCCTAGGGGCAACAAGAAGCCTGGCTGAGATGAAATGCAACATCATCACTGGCTGGTAACAGCGTTGTCTGTGCCCTACAGGGCTTGTCTCCATACAACAGATTGTCATCATGCCGGGGGTTGCACTGATGCTCTGAAAAAATGCAGCAGTGGAAAGCAGTAATGCCCCCCCCAAACACTGAGTATTGTAATGAGATCAAATAGGTTATACACAGAAAAAGTTCAGAAGGTGATATGTCATTGAATCCATAGGATAAAACAATACAGGATAAAAAAAAGAAACAACCTTTATTGGAAAATACATATGAATATATATATATGAATAAAACTACATTTATGAGATGTGCCATATATTTTTATGCCATTACAAGAGATACCTTCATCTTAGTTCAGTTTCTGTATACTTCTGAAAGAAAATTCACCAGGCATAATTCTTTCAGAAGTGGACTAAGAAGGAAACTGGATAAGGAAAGTATAATGAGGGAAAGACAAAAGTTATTGTCTTGAAATGAACCCAGAACAAAGGACACAGATATGAACATTTGAAAATATACCCTGTGTCAGCCTGTAAGAGAATTTAAATATGCTGATTCTGAAATTGACACATATGATATTATGCAGATGCTGGTAGGGTAACCAAACAAGCTCTTAATGAAATTGCTGCTGATTTACAAATATGCTTAATTCCTAACCCTCCTGGAAATCTTTATACAAACACGTCAATAATTAATTTATTAACCACCAATTTTTCTGTGCACAATTTCGTAATTTTTCCAGTTGTTATTTCTAGTTCTAAGAATCTATTCTCTTTGATTTCTGAAGACTGTCTTTTTGGAGTAATACCAGATGAGTCATATATAAGTTTTTTTTAAATCAAAATTTTATCTTCCCTTTAAATGATTGCTAACTTCTTTAAAATATTTAAGCCTCTTTATGGAGACAGTGTTTGACCTATAAAGCACTATTCTTCAGTTTCTTGATGCTGGGAATTTGGCTGAAGATTATAAACTTCTAGATTCTTTTTTCACTTTGGGTGTTTTGTAATTGTGTCTAGCAGAGATTTGATGTGTGGTCATACAACATATCGTGGTACTTAAATCTGTTATTTTATGTTCACAGTGCACTTCATTTCTTTGATTTCCAAGAAAGAGATAGTTGAAATGTTTCTGGGTTTATAAATCTCAGGAAGTTTCAGTTTTCCTTGAAGTAAACTCTTATACAGAAGTCTTGAAAAGTTACGAACAGATGTATTTTCTTAAAAAGAAGTTAAGTGTTTCATAGTACTTTAACTGTAAAACTTCTCCTCTAATGTAAGAATCTGTAAGTGTGCTAACCACATCAGAAGTTTTAGCCAAAGTAAAATGACTTCCTATTTTGTTTTTTACAATTTTTACATTTATATTTATTGTCAAGTGAAAACTCCCTATGGATAAGTATTAATCTATGTTACTTGTTTACAATTTTTTCTTCATAATTCATTTCTTTGACCAATCACATTCCTTGTAATGTATTTGTCTCTTTGTTAGTTTTACAGAATTTTCTCTAACTTATGAAGTCCTTATTAAACACTGTTTTCACCTATTTTTGCTCACTTTCTCATACCCCACCCTATTTAGTGTAATTATTTATTGTTTCCAGTATCAAGAAATGCCTTATCAGATCCCTAAATCTCAGTGAAAATATGATCCAACAATATTAAAACTTCTCCCATTGTTATGTTTGCTGCCCAAATAATGAAAATATAGCCATGCAGCTTTACAAAACTTCCACTCTTCAGAAGAAAAGCAAGAAATGAGTAATTATGTCAAGGGAACTGTTCTTTGTTTTTGACTAAAAAAGACATTAGAAATTTTGAGAAAGGTTCTTACTCTGAAATCCTGTGGACTGTTGATCATGTCTTAATTTGCCTGTTAGTCAGAAATCTCCATAATTAAAAAAGTACAAAGAACATGTTTAGATTAATGATTTGATGACTATTTCTGACTTACTTCAAAGGAATAAACATATGCACACTAACCTAAATACCAAGGGAAAAACAATATCACTGCTCTGAATATCTCCAAAGAAAATTTCTCAGCTATGGTTATATTCTTCAAAGATGCATAGGCTTGAAAGATCACAAAACAGCTGATCTTGCTGCAGGGGTGAAGAATAATTTCATCACAATTATGCAAAAAATATATTATAGGAAAAAGGAAGCGTTGCTGTTGTCTCAAGAACAACATACTGGAAAGAAGCTGAAAATAATAAATCATAAGTTCTCCAGAATGGGCTAGTTCACTAAGTGAAAGTCCTAGGAAAGAACCTGCACAGTGATATCAAGTACGTTTATTTCATTACTGTCTTCATAAATGACTACATCTTCAAAAGGAGAAACTTTAAAATTGCTTTGTATAGCTGATATTTTCTTCTTGAGTGGCAGAATGACTAAGGTTTATCCAAAAAAAGTAAACCTTATGTCATCTCTTTAACTCTACTTCAATTTTTCTCCTCTAGGATTAGCAACTCAACACTCACTATTGCTCCTGCTACATCATATTATTTACTGCTTCCACTATTTAAACTAAGGACAAAAAAGGATCATATAACTAAAACTGAATTCTGAGCTCAGAAATTCCTCCTTCATCAGCCAATTCAGGTCTATTAACGTTTTCACATAATGTTTTTCATATACTTTTCTATAAATACAAAAACCTTGCTAAAAAACTGAGCTGAATTTTAAAGTACTCTGTATGTAGATACTCTGGTGCACAGAAGTCAACAATATTTATTATTGATAATTTCTCTTACTTCCAATTAGTAGAGTGTTTTCAAGTAAAAGCAAGTCACATTTCACTGGTTGGAAAAGTGAGTCGTTGGACTTTCCTACAAATTAAGTGACATAAAACCTTACTAGCTTTTATCTGTTTGTGTTTTTTAGTGCTCCCCTTGATTGCTGCAATACCATACTTAATTAAAATTTTCACATTACCAAAAGTAATGAAATAAGCAAAGTATCAGCCTTTTTTTTATGAAAGAATAAAATAACTTCTAAAAATGGAGGCCTGCAGTAAACACAGGCTTTCATTTTATTTTACACATTAAAAAAAAAAATCCAGCTTGAGGAGTTCATATGGCAACGCAGAAAGATCACACAAATAAAATAAAATGACATAGAAAAACCCTAGCTACCAGACTTTCTGTTCTTTTAGAGGTCTGCCTGCTCAAAATTGTTAAGCAAAGCACTTATTTGTTTCTTTACTGTCTTTTAGCTAAGGCAAATGAACTTGAGTGAACATATTGCCATATCTACTTCTTCTCTTCATTTATTTGGGCTCTTTATTTTCTCTGTCCTTTCTGCTTCCACTCAGGTATGTCTCCACAAAATAGCAATTTCTTTCTTCATGTTTCACTCATTTTGTTATCTGTTGAGAGAGGTTTTCCTTTGATCTGTTAATTTGCTAATTTCAGAAAGTGTAATAAATTAAAAAAACCCAACAAACAAAATCCAAACATTATTTTACAGCTACCTGGCTATTAGAAGAAGTTTTTTGTTCTGATTTGATGAATTTTTTTCCTCGCTAATGAAAGTTTACTTGATTACTTGTGTACTTTCACAAGCTTTACAAACAATATTGAGGTTGCTCTAGAGAAGAGTACACAGCGACTGGCAAATTATGTGCTGCCAGACACGGATTCTGAATATTTTACTCCAGAGATTTTATTTAGGTTCTTTTTTATAGTAGAGCTGCCTGATCACTAGGAGATAAATGAAGACTACCTAAAACTTGGACAGATTAATTTATATCCTGAACTTGGTGTTTATCAAGGAATTAATCTCATTGAGGTATGTTAAAAGCAAGCAAGCAACCAAAAACCAACAAAACAAGACCCCCAAATGTTTTTGAAGATGTTATCTCAGTCCTCTTTCCAATGCAAATATTTCTTAATATTCCAAGTAAGTTGCAATAGGATTTAGTATTGCACAGACTACAATGTAATGGCAATAGAACACTGATGAGGTTTCTAAACTTGTTTTCTTTTACAGTGAAACCTTATATCACTAAATTTTCTATTCTCATTGGAATGACTTTATATCTGAAGATAAATGCTCGTACTTCTTGTGTGAGAGGTTTTTTAAAAGTCTTTTTGTTTAGCTGCTTTTTTGCTGGAAAAAAAGGTGCAGAAAAGAGGCATCATAAGTGATTTAGGAAAATCATTAACAAAAGAGACAAAAAAGCCAGGCAGAAGTAAACTGGGGAAAAATTTGCACCTATGGAAGAGATGATTTTTGGATCTGAATATTTCTGACGATGAAGGAGAAAAAAGTGCTAAATATGGTTACATAAGAGATAAAATTCTCCAAATCAGCATCAGATCCTCTATAGTCAGATATGGTTTTCTAAAAAATTAGGAAGCCAGCTAATAATTTGGCAAGTTTTTGGCCATTCAAATTAAAACAATGATGAAGCATGAATAAAAGCCCGCTGTCTCCTCACCCGTTGTCAAAGACAGCGGGAATAGAAAGACAAATTACTTGAAGTAGAGATTTGAAACCTTTCTCTCATTGTGTAGAAAGTTCTTAAGTCAGCTCTCCTTATGATACCAATTTCTTCATTATGCTAATACAAAATAATTTGGGGTCTGAACTAATATAAAGTTTTTAGTTGAACATAGAGATATCTCAACTTATTTTATAATGTTAAGATATTAAAATTATAAAATATTTTAAACTGCACTTTCAATCAGAAACCCAGATACTGAGATAGAATATTTCCATTTCTGTTTCTTATGAATTACTTTTTCCCATCCAGCTTTCTTGTAGTTTTGGAGGAAGGGAAAGCATCATAACGTTTAACAAGTTACACTTTTCGCTAGTATTCAAATATGGAATAACATGTTAAAAATATAGAATCTGTACTTTTAGGGAAAAATGTTGCTTCAAACAAGTCACACTCTTCTCTTGAGATACAATGCACAATTACAGAAAACCAGTAGAACAGCTAGCCTTTTAAAAAGCTGAGGATATTACATTACAGAAATGTTCTCAATTTGCTTTGGTACCCTTTTCCATTTTTGAAACGATCATTAATTGGCTCATAGAACTTCTCTTTAAGACACAAACTTTGACATAAAGGGATGGCCTTGTCTATAGAGATGCCCTGAGAATATGAACTCAGAAATTGGATGTCAACTTTTCACTACTGTAAAATAGTCCAAAAGCTTCTGGTTTTCAAATTTCTCATCGTATCCACTTGCTCTTTTTTTCATGTCATATTGGCAGTTATGAACCTATGTGCAGGATGCAATTAAGTCTCTCACATTTCCAAAGGTTTCAGTTTGTTGTGGAATACTTATTCCCCTGAGTCCTTCACAACACTGTCTCTTCAATGTCATACACTTTGTAGTTCATTGCTGTTTTTGGGCTATCCAGTTGTGAGTTGTGTTATCTGCTGAAATGAATCATACCACTCACTATTACCTATTCGTTCCTTGCTACCTCACTCTCTCAGCACTCTTGGTCAGAGAAGAATCTAGAATTTTAAAAAAATTAATTTAAAAATTATTCAATCATATAATTCATCTTTTTCAACAGTAGATCTGAATAAATCTTCTTGGTCTTATAAAATTATTTTAAAGACTAATTCTTTGTTCTATTCTATGTTCTTATCACTATCTGTCTCCCTTCTTCCTTTCATCATTTGGCAACTTAAAAGCAACATGCAGATTTTATGTGTCTCAAGTCAGGTCCAAATCAAAAGAAACAGATGAAACAGGTCCATTTTCAGGAGGTAATGATCAAATACACTTTGGATGTAAGTCCTTGTAAAGAAAACCAAGAGCCCAAATAATAACAGAAATCCGAGTCACTAATTATCTTCAAAAATCATGTCTATTTATATTACTTATTATACAGCATATATTTATTTAAGTACTGCAATTGTATGCTAACAGTATTTTAATTTATATGTGTCGATGTGTAAGATGTATTTTCAAAACTGCATTTGGTACTTCTAATAAAAAGATAATTTTGGAGAACAAAAAAATGAGTATTTTTTAAAATTGGAATTATCAAACCCAATTCCAAACAAAAATTAAATTTTCTAAAATCATTGTTGGACGTTCAATATACAACTCCCCTTTGAAGTTTTCACTTTTTTGTCATCTTAAATAATGATAGCTGTCTATACAAATAATTTGAAAGTAATGCAATAAAAAACAATTTTACGTACAATTTCTTTCCCAAATAAGTAATTTAAGAAAAAAAAATTGAAAGCTATTGTGTAATAAGTTTCACAACAAATTCCACACATTGATAGCAGCCCAGAATGTTATTTTCTCATCATGTTTTAGAATCAAATAGGGGTTTACATTATTAATTGGACTGCATTATCTTTTTTCCTCCATGCTATGTAATTAGAGGTCAACACAGTCAACAATTAATTTTAAAATAGTCTCTCAGGAGACGCTATCATATACAAAATCTGTTTCAGAGCAGGAAATATACCTTTGCAACTATTTTCAAGGCCAACTGTTCTACATATGAATATGCCTGGCTAGTGAAGAAGGAATATCTTGTGAGTGTTTTGACCCCTTTACTGATTTCAAGATGTAGTAGTCAATTTTCCTTATCAATTTTGAAGACTGTTTTATCACATATTCTCCCGTTAGTAATTACACCTTCAGTATGGATTCTGAGCAATTTCTATTTATAATTATCTTAATACACTTGTTGGGGTTTGAGAATGACTTGATGAGTGGTGGTTAACTGGGTAGTTCATCTTGATTAGGTCTATAAATTCCTTTCCAAATCTTTACATTTGTTATTGTACACTTCCTCCTTGAGGTCCAGACAATAGAGTTAATATTATAAATAGAATATACACCCTTTTGGAGAGCCAAATTGCTGAAGTTAATGCTGTATTTATTATGATTGCACCCCTATATATATCTCCTGAGGATTGGTTGTTTGTACTGTGTCTGTTCACTACACTAACAAGAAGACTTGGCTGTATTTGGTGGGTGGATGTACATCTTCTGCACAGATGGGTCTATCTCAATGTTTCCACTTGTGGTTTCTTCCACTCTTTTTTCTACTCCCACGACATAGTGGCTACTGACCCCTTACTTCTTAAGACAACACTTCTGCATTCAGATAGGAATTCCAGTGTCGTAGCTGATTTGACACTGGTTCTGATTGCCAGTCTTTGTTGTCATTAAAGGGCTCTGCAGCAATCACTTAATTGTCCTGTCCTGCTGTTCCAGCTGCACAGGTGGGGCAGTTCCTTGTGTGGACACGTCCAGCCAAATTGTCCTCTTACCTTTCCCTAACAGTAATGATGGTTTTTCTTTCTGTAGGGTGAGCAACTCCTCCTTATCCTTGGAAGAGAAAGGAAACCAGATGTTCCCATCCCTATGCTCCAGGCCCAGGTAAGGACATATGCTACAATGACCTCAGATATCAGGATGACACTTTTCAGTCAGCAGTGCAGCAATGCTTTTTCATTTTTCCAGCAAGCTAGCTCCACTGCTGATCTCTGTACTTTTCTGCACTTAGGCCAGTATGAAAGAAAAGTAGGATAAAAGTCTTACAACTTACTAAATTAAAAAGTAAATATGAGCTTTGCATTAGGCTTCACCTCTTCCTAACATCTGCAGAAACATTTCTTCATGAAAATTACAATCATGGTCTTCTTTTTTGATTTCATCAAAATACACTTCTTTGGAAATGTGCATTAGTGAAGCAGTGGTCCCTCACTGTAGGGAATCTACTAGTTAATTAAAACATTGCCTTTTAAATCTCTGAGTGACACTAATGTCATAGTCCTGCTCAGCATAAACATACACAGTTTAAGAATTATTATAATCATTAGTATAAGTGTTGAAAAAGCGTTCTTTCACAGGCAGTCCTGAATCAGTCTTATCTGAGACATACAAGGCATACATTGTGGACCTTTTTCATAAATCATGTCAGCTTTGTCAAGGGAAACTTGCATGAGGCTATCTTAAGGCAGATGCCTCTGGAGTGCTGCTTTGCCTTTTCTCAGCTAGTAGTTGCCTAAACTGCTTTGGAAGAAAATGCCTCTGAGTAGAAACATAATACATAATCAGCCCAAATAATTACAACAAAGATGCTAACTTGCTGTTTTCACAACATGGATAATAGGCTTGCTTAAGGGCATGGAATGCAAAATCTGTTTTGCATGTCTTCTTGTATTTCAGATTCATTAAAATGTGCTACACTCTGAGTATGGAAATAAATGCCTCTGCTGATAACAGAAGTGACAACTGGCACGCTGGGAATTCAGCTGTTTCAAACAGTGGCAGAGTTATCAGCCAGGGAGTAATGTGGATAATTTTCATAGTGTCTATGTCTGTAGAAATATTTCAGTTTTAAATTCAGGAGGCATAACATGACAGCCCAATATTGAAATTTAGAGATTCAGAGAAATGAAACAAGAAAGATATATGCTATCACTGCATAAATTTATGTTGAACTTTATCATATGAAATCGAGGGGTTCCCATTTCAAAGCATTGTAAGAATATTATCTAACAGAATGAATTCTATCTAAGTTGTATTTCACATATTATTCACATTTCACCTCTATACTCCTAATAGTTTCCAAAAAAGTTATTCAAAGACTTTATGCTAGTTTTGATTTGGATAGAATTATTTTTCTTCTTGGTAGCTGGTATGAGGCTGCATTTTGAATTTGTGATGAAACCAGTGTTGACAACACAAGGATGTTTTTGTTGTTGCAGAGCAGTGCTTACACAACATCAAGGACTCTCCTGTTGCTCACCCCACCCCACACGTAAATATTGATGCATATGCATGTATATCACCATACTTATGAGGTTCCTTGCAACATCTCTGAGGAAAGATATTTACAGAATGTTTTCAGTTTCCTGCTCTTTTTAAGTTTGTAAAAATCCCCCCATATTATTGATGACTAAGCATTAATTATCATGCATTGATGCTCAGATTGTTCCAGGCAAAGATTGTAAAACAGTCCAGTTCCAGTTTAGTTTAGTCTCCGTATATATACTCCTTCTTCTCTACCCAAAAGAAACACTCACAGTCTCAGACCTGTTTTCTCGTCTCCCAGCTGAAGGTAATTCTGTTAAAGCAGCTCTCCGGCTCATTAGTCTGCTCTGTTAGTATTTTTTGAAAAATAAGGCAAACCCACTGATGTTGTCTCCTTTCTTTCTTCAGTTATCTCTTTTCCCTTCTTTCTTAGTATATTAAATGGAGTACATTAGTAAGATAAAATATACAGAGGTGTATGAAAACAAGATATGCAAGATATGCAAGCAAGATATGCAAACAAGGTACCCAAACAAGAGGGCTGTACTGTCATGGGCCTTCTCTGAAATCAGGTAACCCAGAAAAATGCAACTTAGTAACCGAGAGAGAAAGCTGATGTCCCCTTTGTTCAAAGATTCTTTTCTTTAGGACTGGTTTCTTAAGTTCCAGTGCTTGTCACGTCTCTTCATGTATTGCAGCTAATCTTGTTTACAATACACAAGTGTTCAAAATCATCTGTCTGTGAGCTCTTTTTGACCTGACATACGTAGATTTTTTCATCAGAGTGCAAACTTTTTAACTTATGAAAATTGTGGTAGTCCTATTTACTTTGATAGCTTAATGAGCAGCTGAGGATCTTACCCAAAGCAGGTAGTTCAAATATTTCTTTACTTGTTACATTGTCACTATAGGACATGAAATGAACGAGACTCACTCAAGTCAAGTTCAGAGACAAGAAGAGAACAAGTTTATTTTTCTGACTCCACTTATGTAGTTTGCTGGCAAGGACCATGGATTGTAGGATGAGGTTGTCACCTCTCCAACCACACTGGTCAAAATTACAGTCCATCAATTTGTCTCCTCCTCGAGGAGAAGAATGTAAACAAAAGGAATGGTTGCAAAAACATCACTCTGTTTACATGAAATCTGTGAGAAACTCCAGTAC
This sequence comes from Brachypodius melanocephalos, assembly GCA_013398615.1. NCBI lineage: Eukaryota > Metazoa > Chordata > Aves > Passeriformes > Pycnonotidae > Brachypodius > Brachypodius melanocephalos. The sequence goes on along the minus strand of VZSR01001854.1, from coordinate 15,353,877 downwards.
AAAAATGCAAATATCAGAAGACTAAAAAAATTAAAGCAACATTACATGTTGAATTGAATAATTTAGTGATAGAACAGGGGGTAGAAACTTCAGAAGGAAAGTGTCTTTAAAAAACTTATTTCTTATGAAGAGATGCTTTACTGTGCAGGTACTGAGGAATTGGAACAGGCTGCCCAGAGAAATTGTGGACACCTCGCTCCTGAAAGTGTTCAAGGCCAGGTTGGATATGACTTGGAGCAACCTGGTCTAGTAGAAGGAAGAAATATGGCCCTTGACAGAGGGATTGACAATAAATTATCTTTAAGGTCCCTTCCACCCTAAACCATCCTATCATTCTACAATTATTTGAAAGTAGATACTCTCAAAAACTCCTGTAAACTGCTGGAAATTCCCTGAGTGAGATTTGCCACCTGAAAAATTCCCCCTGCTCAGGATATTAGATGACATTTCACAGTGCATGATGTACAGGGGTCATCTTGTTCCTGCTAGGTACTTTAATATAAAATTTCCTCTAGGATAAACAGGGACTTGTCCAGATTATGATATGAAAGACTGGAGACAAACATAACATAACAATAGTTCACCATGGCCTATTGTAGTATTAAGTTTTTTTGAAAATTATTTAGTAACAAGTATGGTTAATTTAATCTAACATCATAGATAAGATACATTGCACTGAAGAGTTAAACAGATTTGTCTCTGTGCTGTGGTTTTGACCGTAATAGAAAATCAAACCTGGCAAATCCAGCAGTCTGAGATTTCTCAGGGCACATTTCACCCAGGCCTGTCAAGACCAATAGAAAGTGCTTACATGTACTGAAGAAAGCTTGATTGCTGAGATTTCCCTGCTGTAATTGGAACCTTGGAAATGTGGAGGCTCCTGTGTATTTCAAGAGTATTTGGACTGATAATTGCAGTGCAACTCCAATTGAATTGTAGCTGCACTGTAGTACGGCTATAATGAAAATGCAAACAAGCTTAAGGTAGACAAGGACATAAATACTTTTTCAAGTGTCATCCTAAGTTCTAGGTAAGCAGCTACATTTTATGGTAGCTGAAATGTTAAAACAAGGCTAATTAGAATTTTAAATAAAATTGCGACAAAAATTTGCCATGGTCCTGAGGATCAAAAATTCCTTCCAGCAAACCTACATGGCTGATAGATAAGTTACAAGAGGAGGAGATAAGGCCACAGAAAAATTCACTTTTCTCACCCCTGCGTACATATATTTTGGGATGGACTGGGGGAGACTCCCATGTCAGGAACCTGGATCTATCTCCTGACACACTGAATAATTTTCCATCTTCCATTGTCCATGGGTTGGCAGGTCCTGTATCATTTGTCATACCTCAATTAGTAATCTCTTCACTCTGTGTTCTCCCCTCAGCTCTTACAGCTAGTCACTTGATTAAAGCCCCATCTATAAATAGATATTCTTACTTATTATTTGTTAACAGATGTGGATCATTTTTTTTACCCTTATAATGGGAATTTTTGTAAGCACATTTGTTTGATGCAAATGCAGTCTATATAATAGGATAAGTATGATATTCTTCAAACTGATATCCTTAGTGGTGACATTTAGATGCAGAAATTTGAAAATACAATTTTTAATGTTATGTAGAAAGATCACACTTCCTTTTTCTAACACAAAAATGTATATTATTTATTTATACAAATCCTCTGTCATTTACATTTACTGCTTCGTAATTACCTGATATTTTATTCTGTTAGGCTCTGTGTTGTGAAAAAAAGAGATTTTCTCAAACACTTTGTGTTTGATCAGTCTGTCAGCACCCTAAGAAAGACAAGACGCTTGTGCCCAATCAGTCTGTCAGTATCCAATTATGGGAACCCTTCAGTGAACAGCTCCATTGGATTGGAGGGCGGTTCAAATGTCTTGTTTGGAGTCACTCACCAAATAGAAAAAACTCTCCTGGGTCTCCACACCTTTACTCTCTGCCAGTGGCTGCCAGCACCCTTGAAGGACTCACATTAACAATTTACAGAATAAGAGTCTTTATTAGTGAAATTGGGAGAATTTAAGGTTCAAGAATTGCCAGTGATAGTGTCTGACTACAAATATATATTCAAAGTAATACTAGTTGAAACAGTATACTAACAAACTCTACTCCTCAATAAAAGCTGGCTTGAGAATCATTCAGCATGCAAAAAACACAGTTCTCGACCTGTAAGGTGTCTCTATGGGGAAGAAGACAGGTTCAGCCCCATTAACTGATCCCAGAAATTATGCTGGAGTCTTCCCCCACTTCTCCCCATTCTTGTCTTACTTTTGCACTATTTCTTTACATTTAGGTGGAGCTCGGCTGACTTTAGTCATACATCCCACTAGTGAGTGGTGGTCATATCCTGAGGGTGGGTACCTCGGGATAATACCTGAGATAACCTTGGAATGGGGACACCTTCCTTTATCTCCCTTGGTTTTCACCTGCTGCATGGTTTATCAGCTGGAAAGTACCACTGAGCTCTCTCCTCTGCAAGGGTTTTGGCAGAGCCTGGCCATGTTTGCTCCACTCTGCTCCATCATCAGTTTAGTCCCCCTTGTATTGTATTGTCTGGGGGAGGTCAGACATGCTGACCATACGGGGTGGAGCAACTGCACATTTCCCTAGAACTTCCATACTATTGTCTTTCTACCCTCAGTCATGTTCCCACACTGCTTAGGCTTTACCTTTAAACAAGGAACAGGGTTTTAGAAACAGATTATTCATTGTATTCTACAAAAACTCTATACACTCACTGAATTTGGGGACAGAGAGAAGATGTCAATAAAGGAGAATGCAGGGCAGCCCAGAAGATGCCTCATTCTTCTTACATGACTTAATGATCCATATAACATTATTGCATCTGTGGTTGTATATGGGAATGTGTAGAATATGAGATTGAAATGTGCAAATAAAACAGTATTAAAGTGTGTCTATAGTGACAGAGTGGATATATTTGCTCTTATACAATAAAGAAGGCTCTGGAAGAAACCTTTTCCTTGCTATTCAAAATAGTCAGCATGGGTTTTTTTCCCAGTGGAATTACATACTGAGCTTCTGATTATGTACAGTCAAACTATCCTTAATTATCTTAATCTTGAAAACTAAGTAATATATTTTCTGTTTCTATTGAGAAAATTAAATTAAAAATTTAGAATGCAGAAATATTAAAATATTAATGAAATACTTTATTAGTTGTAAAAAAGAAAAACTATAAGCTATATAGAGAAAAAAAAAGAAAAGCTGCTATGTGTACTTTGAATGGTTTTGAGTAACATGTTATTTATTTATCAAGACTTCAAAAGGAAAATGGCTGTAGTACTCAGGAATACGCTTAGTCTCTGAGACTTTCTAATCATAGGAAAACTTAGTCCAATTACTGTGTTTGCTTACCAAAAGCTAAAATGAATTTTACCTAGAAAATTACTATTTTTTTTCTGCCTACTGAAATAGTGAACAGTAAAGTACTGCAATATTTATAGATTGCAATTCAAAATTGCACTGCCCCATGTCAATTAAAAAATATAAAGAGATTTAACAAACCCCATATTTCACAAAGTTTCCCTTGAAAAGTGACATATCAACCCAAAATTTCATCGGGAGATTTTAAGTTAAGCACCAGGTAAAAAGTATATTAATATGAAAAATCTGAACAGAGTTCATCAAACATAGAAGATGAAATATAAATTGCTTAAGTGTTCAGTCAATGTCCATTTGTGGAAAATATACCATTCTGTCTCCAAAGCTTACCTTTACTTCCAAATCCATTTTTCAGTTGGAATACATTTGCTGAATTCCCATTTAAGTGGGTATTGCTCTGGTATCTAAAGACTTGTTCTTTTCTCCTTTGACTTAATATGAGTACAACAGAAAACAACTCCTGGAAAAAAAGGTGCACTTCTCACCTTGGAAGGTCAACCAAAATAATTCTACAAACATTTGTGCTGGACTATAACACTGATGCACTTTCTGAAACACCATAAATTTTAAAAGTTTACTCACAGCATGCTTTTTTAAAATCAAGTGTGCGTTCTTCCTTTCCTTAGGCTCAATGTGCCAAAAGTTGTTTGATAGAGAAGTGTTAGTTGATCTGACATAGTCACACATATCCCTTAGTCTATCCAATACCTTTGGGGAAAGTAAATATCTAATTCTTTGTCTTCAGGGAGGGGAGAACTCTCTGTGGCAAAGTGATAGTGACAAGTAACCTAGAGATTATATGGAAGAGTTTTGGTAATCAAAGTGCATAGGAAAATTTAATGTACTGTAAAACATTTTAGACCTGAAAAGGAAAAAAGGGCAGAAGAAGCTGAGAGAACCTTAAGGGGTCATTTAATGTATCCTTCTGTCCCAAGAGAGAGTTAGGCATTGCTACATCACTTCTGTCAGATACTCAACATCTGTTCTAAAGGGCTTTAATGACAGAGAAATCCCTCAGCCTCCCCAAGTAATCTATTACATTTCTTACTATCCTTAGTGGTAGAAAAATTTCTCTAGGGTCTAACCTGACATCCTGGATGCAATTTATGACCATTTTTTCCTTTTCTATTCCTCACAGAAAATGGGCAAAAAACCCCCCAAACCTACTCAATTTTGCTTTGCAAAACTTTACAAAAAACGTTATTAAATCAGTCTTCTCTTTATCCTGCTCGAGAGTCTCTCCCCATCTATCCCAATCTTTCTGAACTTTGTCACTAACCAATGCTCCTGAAGAAATTTTAGTGATGTTGAGCACATCAGAAGGATAATGTCGGTAAATATTACTGCCTAAACCTCTATTCATGCAACAAAATATGAGGCATATTACTATTTTAAGCATTATGGTGGTTTTGGTTCATGCTTAGTTCTCAGAAATCTTTCTGCAGAACTCCTACATGGTTGTTCATTTACTTTATAGTCCGAGCACAATTTAATATTCTTCCAGTTATATGATGTAGGTGTCCTAAGTGAAATAAGGGAGTTAGTTGTTTTGGTTTTTTGTTTTGAACCTTATCTCTGATGTAATTTTTTTTAAGATTGTGGATTTCTAACCTTCTATTTCAGCTCACAGAAACTGTCCCAAAGTTTGATATAATCCAAATTTAGTCCAGAACTCTCTATTCTATTGGTCAGATTATTTAAGAAATCATCTTTTATCACACTATGAACCAACCCATAAATCCTTCAGTTTCTTTGAACCCCCAGTTAATCTTTCAATATGATTCCAAAGAGCCATTCAAAACTTGCCAAGCTCTTTTCTTGTAAACTTTAATTTGAATGATTATGTTTAAGCCCTACTGTCCTAGATCAATGAAAAAACAATGCAAATTTTTTTTTTTTTTTTGTATTTCTTGCCTCTCATAGGGAAACACTGCCCACTTTCTCAGAGAACTGGCTGTTTCCTTGCCATTTACGGTGGTGTTGCCCCCTGTAATGGCAAGAAGCTGTTACTAGGAACTATCAGAGACAGCATCTATAGTTTCTCTTAAATGGCTCTCAAACATTACCTGAGTATCAAAAGTTGTATTCAAGACTAGACTGGGCATCCCTTACTTCTGTTTGACATACAAGGCCAGTTAAAATGTTAAAAATTAATTAAACTTATTTGTCAAAAAACTTCCTGACAGATCTGTGCAGACTATTATTTTTCTGCTATCTTCCACATGCTTTTCAAATACTTTGGTTTTTTTAATGTTGTTCATTTTCTGTTTCCATTTTTTGTCACCTCTTCATTGGTATAATACATAAAATTATAAATTCACATGAAACTTTAATGAAAGGAAGATATATATATGAAACTACATACAAGAAAGCAAATAGAATACCTATGAAAATATATGGAAGATTTATTATTTCTGCATTCTGTAATTTTATTATTCTGCATGTTAATTACTGTAAGTTTAGGGGGTTTCTTCTAAATTAACTAGATGTTTGCTTTATTTAGACATTGAAATTATCTCCTGCAAAATCTGAAAAAGTCCAATAAAAGTTCAAGATTATTTTTTCTGCAGCCACTCAAATACCTTGTGAATTAACTTCTATCAGATTCTAGCAAGAGAAGCAAATAGCTTTTGAAGTAACATGAATTTTCTTTCTAGCTCATTTTCAAAATTCCTGAGCAACTTGCCAATCCTCTACATTATAGACATGACTTTCTTGTCCTTATCAAATTGGTGATTTTTTTTTAACCTCAGTTTTAGATATTTAATCTGATTTGGAGAAGTTCAATTTGAAAATATTTCAATCAGTAGCATTTTTTTCTGTTCATCATGAAATTTTCATAGGTAGGTTAATAAATCATGGCGAAGCACAGCAAGTATATGCTTTTGTATGGACATGTAACATGTGTGGACATTCTGTTCATAAAAAAAAATCTGTAATTTTTTCCTATCTACTTACAAGTTTAAATAGTGTAAATTCATACATTCAATGTAAAGGAAGAGATACCTGTCCAATTTTTACTTTACCTTGAAATAAAATGAATGAAATATGAACCTATATTTTGGTTGTTACACTGACTGATTTCTTTGACAGAAATCTTTAGCAGAAATACATCCTTTGACTATCACTGGATTCTTACCCTGACTTTTATGTCATTCTTGGTACACTGTCCTCTATGTCTTAGTTCATGCTGTCTCTGATAGTTCCTAGTAACAGCTTCTTGCCATTATAGGGGCAACACCATCATACATAACAAGGAAGCAGCCAGTTCTCAAAGAAAGTGGGCAGTGTTTTCTTATGAGGCAAGGAATACAAAAAATTTTGCATTGTTTTTTCATTGATCTAGGACAGTAGGGCTTAAACATAATCATGCAAATTTTAATTTACCAGAAAAGAGCTTGATGAATTTTGAATGTTGCTAGTGAAAAGCAAATTATGCATGAATTTTCACTTCTTCTTGAGATTCTGATCATATAGGAATGAATCCTTATAAGAAAAGGATGGAAACTGTTGTGCCATTCATTAACATCTAAAATGAAAATGCAGTAATTACAATTTTCTGGTACATTTATGAACAAACAATTATTTACATTTATAAATAAATAAATTATACAGAAAAATGAATAATAGTGAAATTTGACTGTCGCTCTATGACAACACAAACAACACAAACTCTTTTGAAGGTTGAATGAATCTGACTCCGCCTTTATTTTCAGAGCACTTGCTTTTATACTTCTGTACAGAAACACACGGATTGGTGGTTGAAAGACAAACCCTTTCAACCACATTGGTCAACCTAGAGGGACATCAAGAGAGTCCCTCCTTCGAAGAAGAATGTAAACATCTTGTCCTGTTTACAGAAGTTTCCTGCAAAAGGAGTTTTCAAGGTCTGAGGCACACGGATCATGACTGCACCTGAACACAGTGGATTTGAATAAAAAGAGAGAGAGAAAAAGTAAGATTTTTACATTATTACATTTTCTAGTCATCAGGCAGGCTGATCACTTCAGTGAAAAATGTTTCTTTATTCCTGCATTTTTTTCATTTTTTTTATTATCCTATAATTCCTCATCTATACTACTGAATATCTGAAAAAAAGCAATAAACCAAATCAAAAAACCCAAAATATTTTTTAAAAAATCATATAATCTTGAACATAGTGATTGTGCATATGTAACACTACTAAATATACATCTCTTATAGGAACTTATGTAAAGATATATGAATCAGTTCAATATGAAAAGAAAAATTAATCAATCAACATGAGAAAAGGAGAAGAATTATTTATACCTGATAACTTTGACACTACCAAAGTAGCTAAGTTTTTTATTTTTTGGCTATTTTTTAGTGAAATCCATTGAAAGTAAAGCTCAAAGTACAAAAGGACGTCAGTGAAGTCAGTAGAACAGAACATTTGGCTTTATGATTCTGGGTAAGAGATTAGCCCAATTTAGCAGTTGGAGTTTACACTTAAATTCGATTTCCAAGTGTCCTATCCAGTTTTTAGGGGAAGGAGGGAGGGGAATAAAAATTTAAGATGTGTATAAGAGACCTCATTTTCAACATTCTTTTGCTCCTGCGTGTCTCTGAAATACTGTGGGGTTGTATTTCACGTGAAATTTGTCCATAAATCAGAAAGAATGCTGGTGTATGACTGTAATGACCAAAAGAAGTCACTAGAGGTTGTGTAAAAACTGCTGCTTATCCTAGTAATCAAAAAACCCACAAATAACAAAAAATGCACGAAACCCCAGAAACCTTTTAAAATACCTTTAATATAATTTCTAAATACCAAATTTTTATGTATTCTCATTGCACTCTCTCACTTTTGATGTGTGCATATGTTAGACACTAAAAAGCCAGATATTCTCAAAGTCTGCATGAGCATATTATAAAACTAGTCATCAAACTTCCTCACATACACTATTATTACTGATAATTTGCAGACTGTATACTAAAATGTCTGTGTCCCAAGTTAATTTTGCTCCTGGAAATATTGCCATTTCTCTCTTGCCCCATCACATACATGAGATACACAATCATGGTGTCTCTTCAGTTATGATAAGCTGTTTTGAGGATTATTATCTGACATGTTTATAAATTCTCTGTGGTCTGATAGATACACTTGGTACCTTGGCTTGCACTGCATTGAATCAGGGGTATCCCAAGTCAGTCAGAATCAGAAGATAGACATGTCAATAGGAAACACAGCACTGTTGTGTAAGATAAATTAATCGCCAGTCTACTTTTACATGGGGAATAAATAGAGACATTATCTTCTACATTCATACAAGGGTGGCTCAGGCTCTTGAGTGGAAATAGCTACCAGTAGTCCTTGAGATGCATCTAAAATTTTTTACTCCTTTTAAACAACAGAAAGACTTGACTTTGAACATTCCCTATGCATCTGATGGGCCAAAGTTCCAAAGGACTGCTTTTATGCCCCTGCCTGTCTCAGTCTACAATGAAGCTGCTCCAATATTTACATGCTTGGTGGCTCATAAGGAAACATTATCTTCCCCTTCAAATCACTCACCTCAAGTGGAATAAAACAGAAGAAATATTTTTGATTTTGGAGATGCTGTAAATAAAGTATAAATAACTAATATTTAGTAATTTGAATTTCTTTGCCTAACATCTTTATTTAAGATGAGAGAGAACCATTCTTGTAGTTATGTCAGCATACTTATAAATTTTAATCACCATTTAGGATCTTTGCTTTAGGAAGTGAAGGGTAAAGGTGGTTTCCTGAATCTGTAACCCTCTGCATTTTAATGTATGCAATATATTTGAAAATAAGCTAAAAAATGAAATTTTATTTGATGATATTTCTTGTGAGTAGCTAACTAATGGGAAAAAGGTACTGTTCAAGCTTTTGTTATGGAAATACTTTATTTTTTACCAAACATTTTACAGAATTGCTGTATGGACAACTACTTCAATTTATTGTCCATTTCAGCTGTTATCTGAGATCATATTTTGAGGTGTTGGACCTTCATGAAAAATAAAACTATCACCTCATCTCATCCCTTGTCTGTGTTTTAAAAATAGCATTAGACAAAAAAAAAATTAAGAATATTAGTTACTAAAGCATCAATTTTATAACTGAATGAAAGACACCATTGCTTTTTAATGGAAAGGGAAATGAAAACTTCATGCCGTTAAAATCAATAAGTTAATTTGATTATTTTATCACCAAAACATTTATAAAAGCTTAGTTTTATTGTATTTTAGGAAATACTTTAGGTTGAATCATTACACAGACCTACTTGGAAAATATGAAATGTCTCTTTCTCAAATTTTGGTTGTTTATTTAGTGCAATGATAGTTCTGGGTGAATACAGAAGCTTTATGAAACACATATAATAGCTACTAAATATATCAAAGAAGACATAATCAAATTTCTCACTCTTCAGTATTATTTTTGAAAATTTTGGGTAAAAATGCCTTTTAAATTTCTGACATTTTATTGTACATTTACAAGGTAGTCAAGGGATACTGTGAATTGTGCCTTGTACAGAAAATTTCGTAAAGCAGTCTGTAATGGAAATTTATAAATGGATTTCAATGGTGCAGTAATAAATATAGGAAATACAGCTTCATCAGAAGCTACAAATGAGCACCTTCATGTTCACAGGAGAATAATAAAAATTTTTTTAAAAAACCCCAAACCCACAAAACTAATTGGATTAAAGAACGTAAGTTACTCAAGGCATGAGGTGCAACAATAATCAGTCTACGGGAGGTTTTAATTATTTTTCTGTGACATTATAACAAGCAAGACTAGGGTAAATTAAGACTTGCTGGGAGATACAGTGATTGAAAATACTGGCCCATGGCAGGGTTTTCCTAGAATTTAGTTTTGTTTTCATGAACGCAGATCTGTCTAAATTAAGTCTTGTGCCTCAGAGAAGTTCAAGTCTCTTGAGCTTTGCTTGTCTTTCTTCCTTTAAATAAGGACCATCGTATATTTTTCTTTTTTGTCCTGTTCTACCCTTCCACCATAATTTTTAAGGTCTTCTTATGTCTACAGTGCAGTTATAAATCTGTCAATATTCTTTGCAAGCAAGCCATCAGGAGCTCCTGATTAAACACATCATTAAAAAAATAATTTGAAAAGAGTGAGATCTTATGGTGTATTTCTATACATGTTTATAGAAAGCAAGGTAGTGGATATTTAGCTGAAATGTGTCATCTATATACATTTTTAGAGAAATCCATGTTGTCTTTGAGAACTCGTGGACAGTGAGCCCCTTCTGATCTTTTCAGAGTGCTGGCTTTTAGTGAAATGGTTTTGCTGCTGCAATCCATTCAGTTATACATGCTTCCATAAAAGAAGAAATCCAGACATGGCAGAGTCTGGGTCAAGAGGGACCATAAACAGGGGCAAGCATAGGCTGTGATCGACCTGCAGACTGACATTCTGATAAGGCATCCTGCACAGGAACTCAAGGCAAAATGCTGAACTGAAAAGGGACTTCTCAACCCATGGATATGAGACCCTAGTGGTGTGGTCTCCAGAGGGTGAACACCCCAGAGGAGGCAGATCAGGGCCATTAAGGCCTGTTCAAGCACTCAAGCACTCAAGTTCTAATGGTGATTCATTTTAGTACATAGTGCAGAATATCCCACGAGTATTTTGTCATCTATCCAATTTTAAATGAAATCTATTGGTCTCCCTACTTTCCTGAAAAATTGATATTTTGCAGAGTATTATTGATGCTTGTTCAGTTTTAGGGCCACTGAATATCCTGTTGCAGTGTTGCAAGAAAGAGAACAAAACCTTTCAGAATATTCTGTCTGTGTGACACATTGCGTGTGACACATCGCATATGACCTTTCATTCGCACCAGACGCCGGACTGTTTTGTCTGTTCACCTGTCACCTAAAGACCTTGAGTTTGAAGCTATAACTTTAATTGTTATAGTTCCCAGGAAACCAAATTGTCCTGTTTTTTTGGCAGGAAGCAAGGCTATGAATTATGCCAGGCACAGAGAGAGATGTTTGAAAACTAGAATTTTAAATGTTCGAAGAAGAGCAAAATGCACTCAAGCATGCATAAAAATAATATAGTAAGGAGAAAATGGTCTAATTTGGCTAGTTAGAAAAATCTAACAAAATGTGATAAATACCTCCTCAGAATTCACCCATAGGCAGGAGCAGCCTTGAAGTGATCCGGGTCAACCCCATTAGAAAATGTTTTGGCCCATCTTCCACATTCAGCTAGTAGTGTAATGAGAAAAACAAGTTAGCACATACAGGGCCTGGGTTCAAATCCTTCCTCTCCCAAAGGTAATCTGAGATCCTGGGTCCCAACTTTCCGGGAGATTCAACAAAACATTGAGTTATAGGATATTTTTAGTAAGGGCTTCCTATCTCTCACATTGAAATTCTTTTGCTTTTATTGGAGAAATTTAAATTATTATACGTAGGTAAATAAAGACTGATTTTTGAGGTTAAGGCAGATTCACAAGGAGAGAGTCACACTCTATGTAGTGAACATATAAATCTCCTAACACAAGCACACCAGTGTTAAAAAATTGTTTTAATATTGAACTGTCTTCCTAGATGTAGGCAAAGGCAAAGCTACACAGGCCTAAAAGTATAATGTCTGATTGTTACAGATGTACAAAAGAAGAAATAAGAACTTCAGTATTGTTGCGGTTTGGTACTGGCCAAATGGTAAGCACTCATGAAAATTGTTTGCTCACACTCTCTTGCTCTCAGCTGGGTAGAGGAGAGGGAAAATTAAGGGCTCATGAGTTGAGATAAGAACTAGGAGAAAAAAAAGCATTCTAAGGGCAAAACAGGTTCAAATTTAAAGGTATAAGGTAAATTTATTATTAACAGAGTTAGAGGAGGATAATGAGAAGTAAAACAACCCTTTAAATTACCCTTTTTCCCCCCATTGTCCAGAGCCTTCCTCCGTCCCTCTGACAGCACAGAGAGAGTGGGCATGGGGGTTTTGGTCAGTTTGTTACCCAAGATCTTTTTCTGTGTGCTCAGAGAAAGGAGACTTCCTCTGCTATGCCGTGAATCCCTCCCACAGGCAAACAGTCTTCTCAAAAGAGGGTCACTTGTCCATGGAGTGCAGTCCTTGGATTATAGAATGCTCTAGCTTGGAAGAAAGGGCCTGCTCTCCCTATCTCTGGAGGAAGGGGCCCTGTCTCTCTATTTGGGTCTCTCACTAGATTACAGCTTTTTCTGGCATCCACCTGCTCCTGAATGAGCCCTTTTCCCACATAGCTGGGAGCGGACTTCATGCATTACAGCGGAACAATTAACTTCACTATAGCTTACAGGGGAATCTTCTTCCAACTCTTAAAGCACCTCCTCCCTCTCTTTTTTTTCCACTCACCTTGGTGCCACCATGTTGTTTTCCCTAACGTTGTCGTTTCCTCCTCTTCTCTGACTAGAAGGAAAATTGCTGCTTGTAAGTACCATTGTCAACAAGTTCCACTAATTCAAAGGTTTCTGCAGGATCCTGTAGGGCCAAGAGGTTGATTAAATCCAGGTTCTGCACTGGCAAATTGCTCCCCACTTTTCTGCTGCCAGCCAGGCAGTCCGTCTGCCATCATGTGTGCAGTGACAGCCACTGTGGTGCTGGTGCTATTTAATGCCTCTCTTCATGTGGGGTGTCGAGAAGCAGAAGCCACCACTGCCTCCCCTTCCCTCCTGCTTGTAGCATGGCTGGCTAGCGGCAGCCAGGCAGGCAAGGATCGCCATGGGCTGTGCTGAAATGGTGGTGGCCATGGTGGTGCTTTTCTACTTGCTGGGCTGGGATGGCCCCTGGCAGCACCACCTCACCACCCTTGGGAAAATAACCCAACTGCCTGTGCACTGTTGTAATTTTCTTCTTAAATATGTCATCACAGAGGAGTTACCAACCTCTCTAACTGGGCCAGCAGCACGCTCATTTTCAGAGCCATCAGAGATTGGCTCTGTCCAGCATGGTAGAAGCTTCTATCAGTATCTCACAGAACCCACCTCTGTGGCCTTCCCCTGCTACCAAAAACCAGGCTGTGCCAAATCTACACAAGTATATGCTCCTAAGGAGCAAGACAAACAACTAATCATCAAGATTTCGTACTTCAAAGGATGAATGACATCTAGTTACTCTAGTATCAAAAAGTCCCAAAACATCATTCAAAGAACAGAATATTAACTAGTAAGAACTGAGTATTTACCACAACTACTAACAAGAGCTGAGTTCTGTGCTTAGAACATGATTATATGTAATTACTTATACTTTCTTGACAGAAAATTATATGCAGTGTGGAATGGCACAGCAGAGTGCATGAAGTGATAGTGTGGAGGATAAAGAGCAGAATTATAGTTTGAATTCCTGGATTGACATTTCTAGACTGTTGACTTCACTGCGTAATTGTCTGATGAGCGTTAAGCAAGTCATGTTTCCTACTGCTTTACGACACAAAAATAAACGTCAAATCTTGCAGATCAAACTCAACATCAAGCCAACTTTCATGCTGGCAAAAACATAAGTGGCTTTACTTCTTCAAAAATCGAAGAACAGGAACAAACTGTGGAAGCGTCTGAATCCTGATTGCCAGTAGTGAACCAGGAGTCTGTGAAGATACAACAGCACATGAATCGTCAAAACTAGACACTAGCAGGAACAGAGATTAAGAGCAACCAAAATACATGGAAAAGACTTTATTTTAAGGCTGTAGTGGTCTAATTTCCAACTTCACGCTCTTGGAAATGATCTTGCTTTTGATGGGTGTCTTCCCTATATCTTTATTTAGAGAACGTATCTTTCTCCTACTTTCTTTTCAGACTTGTTTTACAGCTTATGTGTCATTGGGATGTGCTTTCTTTTCAACCTTGACAATTCTGAGTATTCTTTAAAAGCAAACAGAAGTATCAGGGATGCAATTTCTTTATGGTTTTGACAATGCCATTTACAGAAATAAGATCAGCTTTATATCTGTCTTTTCAAAAAATCAAGGAAATATTTATCTCTTTTTGTCATAATTATGTTCAGAGTTCGTGATGGGGAAGCTACCTCTGACATCCTCGCCATTTTTTAGGTATTTTGGCATGAATGATAGAAGATTGCTTGAAGTCGTGGTTCACAGTGTACTACACTGCACATGACTGTGTTGGAAATGCTATGTTGTCTTACTGTCTTTTAATTATAGGAAATTCTGCAAGAGTATCTTAATTTAGTCATAAATTATTGTCTCACCAATCATCAGCAATCAATTCACACCAGCAATTAATTGATATAATTAGTTAGATGACTGACTATAATGTCTACTCTTTTCCATGTTCCTGTCAAGAAAAAATAGGAGATGTCTCTCTGTCTCCCCCCTGTTTAATTTCTCTACCTCACATTTATTGTTAAATAAAATCCCTATCATTGACTGCAGCATATGAATTCATTTGAACTTTAATTCGGGCAGAGGCATCCCTAAATAATAGGGTCTTGACAACCTCATAAACAATTTCTTGGTTTACGCTTAAGAGGAAAGCTCCTACTCTTTGCCTACTTTGTATCTCTTCACCACATTAACCAAAGACATTTGCGAATACTTGTCCATCACAAAGCTGAATCCATCTTCAAGCTGCTTTAGAATTGGGTGATAGCAATATCCATATCTCTTACACAGAATATGTCATTAAGGCACAATCTCTACTGGGGAAAACAGCCCACTTAGATTCCACCCAAGGCATTCCAGGCTGTTGCTTGGTTAGAGTGACCCTTTCTCCTATTTTACCATTAATTTGAAATTTTATTTTTCCTCAGAAATGTAGATGAAGATTCACTTGTTTAGTTAAACATCTTCATTCAACAAGTGGCAGCAAGAAATTTATTTCTCTTTGAAAAATCCAACATCCCTATTATGTCTCCTCTGTATACACATTTAGACATGGGTTTCTGTTTCCATTGGTAAAGAACAAGAGAAATTAAGAGAAACCTGCTGGTCTCAAAGAACTTTGACCTGTAGCCTTCAAAATATTGGATATGTTGAAATGAGGATTGATGCCAGAGAATCAGTCACATTTTCTGTAAGAACCAACTTAGACTAACTGATATAAACAATTCTTCTTTTATTTTCTAAATAGTGGAACTACAACAGATTTTTGGAATATCCTCATTTTTCAAGAGTTACAGGAGACATGGGATCATAGAATACTCTGAGTTGGAAAGGACCCACAAATATCATCAAAGCAACTCCTGGTTCTGCACAAGGTCAGTCCCAAGGAACACACCTCGTGTCTAAGAGTATCGCCCAAATGCTTCTCTAAATGCGCCTTGAACTCCAGTGCTGTGATTACTCCTCATCTGTAATTTTCTGAACTATCTTCAGCTATGGTCTATCTGTGGACGTAGGAATATCCCCACAGCGTTTGTGTTTGCTTAATCTGTCTCTAATGAGTTTTGCCTGGATACTAGTTGCAAAATCTTACTTCCTGGAACAACAGAGGTACAGCCTCATCAATGGCAATCAACCAGAAGGACAGAGAAAGACAACTTTCACCCTGCAGCACCACCATACAAAGTGTTTGGGCTCATGTCACAGCCTACAAACTGAAGGTAACTTAGTGCAAAACACACAAGTTTTTCTCCAGAGAAAGTTTTACCTTCTAATTGTATCTCGACAGATAATAAACATTTAAACACAATAAGGTAAAATTATCAAGTTCCCAGTATCCTTTCCTACAGATTTGAATTTTAAAATCCCAAACAAAAGACACTTTTCTTCTTCTGGTGTCTCCTGGTCCACCCCTGAGTGACCTCATTGAGACTGTTAGTGTCTTTTTTGCTACAGTCAGGACAAAGCAAAGCTCTACTGTTAGTTTTCCCCAATGTTTTATAGCATTGGATGTTTTAACTGGTTTTGAGTTGCTGCCCAAGACAAATTCCACTTCCCACTAAAACCTAATGAACAACAAAAGAGAAGCAAAATCTAGTTGAGCGAATGTCTTATCAGCATCTTCCTGCCAATGTTGTTGTACTTTAGTAGATGATGTCCAGGGCCAGGCTGAGGTCGATCCAGCAGAGCCACCAGAGATCCCGAGCAGCTGCAGGCCCCAGCCTTGGGAGCATAACTCTCATACCTTTTGCAATGAGTTCAGCAACACATCTCATTACCTCCCTATAAATTTCAACTGGAAATGGTAGGATTTCCTTTTATAAAGTGTGTTCTTACGTCCTGATTTGTTAAGATTTTACAAACTGACTGAAATTGGGGTTTTGGTGTTTGATTTCTGGGTTTTTTTGTTGTTTGTATTTTTTTTTTTCCCCAGGGCACTGACTGCATAACAAAGTATTCCTATTAGTTCTGGAAAGCAGGGAAATAAGTTTTTGCCGTCTCCCTGGAGGACACAACCAAGGAAAGTGCAAATTCTTGTTCTGAAATGCTCTAACACAGCACCTCTGGAGACTTCACTGCCTTTTCCTCAGGATGGCACTCAAAGTCAGGTCTGAATAGGTAAGAGCTCCTGTCACGGGTGTTTGCTTTCCTCATGTGTTTAATAATAGAATATTATGAGCTGTGGCTGAGAGAACAGTAGACACAGCCCTGGGTATAACAAACCAGGTCCAACAAGGCATGAAAAGAAAGAACAGACTGTGGTGAGCCTAGATGCTGTCCACAGATCAACAAGTGGCTTAAGAATGATACCTCAGCATTTTGGAAACATATACTGGGATGTTATCACAGACTGATTTGGTTGGCAGCTTGTGTTGACACCTACCTAAAAGCCCTCGGTAGTAAAAATCGGTGGAATATCATTGCTTGGCCATCCAGCACCACGTAGAAGCAAATTGCTTGAGGTGAAGCAATTTCACACTGGTGCCAAGACACTGTCTAGAGCCTGACACTGCTGGCTGCAGCAAGTGTAATTTCCCTACATTCAACAATACCAAGTCATTGGACAGATGTATAAACCAGTTCTCAGTCACTGCAGGTGCATTTGTGCAGGGGAATTGCCACAATTTTTCTTGATACAGGTGGTCACTTGGACTACTTCATAAGTTCAGCTTTACAGTGTCATGTTTGTCTGATGTTCATGCTTCTCCTTAATTAATTTTACTAAATTTGCTTGGGAAAAAAGTATTTTTTAAAACCCTTACATGTTCCCTTTAAAAAGAACCTCCTGTGATAGAGGTGGTATCTTCTAAGGTCCAAGTTGGGGACAAAATTACTATTATTCTTCATGCTTTGCTAGTTTGATATTTCAAAGCTTCTTTTTAAAGTTAGGATACCTTTTCAATATACTGATATTTTTTCTCATCATCCTTTCCACTCTCTTCAGCATGTCATAAATATTTATGATTTGTGACTCCTGGTGAAGATATAGACAAAATCCCTAGCATCTAGAAATGGATTTCAATGGGAGCTACATGCTCAGGATTCTTCCTATTTAGTCTATTGGGAATTGGGTTGTTATTAAGACTTGAAACCATATATCAACAAATGGCTAAATGTTGGGGGAAGACAAATTTACTTTCTAGACATTCTGCTGGTAATTTTTCCCACTTTAAGAAACATTTCCAATTAAATTCTCTCTTCTTTAACCCCCCCACCCCCTGTCGACCCTTGGCTGTAATAAAATAAACAGTAAAATTCTCTTGGGAAAATCAGAGCTGCATCATAAATCCTGAATGATTTGGAAGGAATAGAACTCCTTTTTACTCTAGACATGCTCTAAGTCAGCAAACAGCAAAAGATATTTTTTACATCATAAAATTTGTTCCTGAAAGACCCTGTCTCAAAAATTTGTAGAGAAGAGTTTTTCAAGTGGTAGACAGTTTCATCTTTTCTGAGACTTCTAAACGTGTCTCCCTGGATTTGTGAATTCCTTTACCTTAAAGGAATCTATGTGAGGAAAAGGAAAAAGTATTTGAGATTAAATTAGTTAAATTACAAAGGGTGAGGAGGGTTCATTGTTCGTCTAAAGTGGGAAGCAATAGCTTTATATAATCTTGATCATCTCTCAGACAGTAAGAAAAATGTGCCAGTAGGTTAGCAACTGAATAGTGAAAGGTAGTAGGTTCAATTTTACAGTGCTTCCTTGGAAGAATAGCCCAGCTTTGCAATAGTTTTTTAACTCACTGATCTAATTATCTCACATTTTATAATTTTTTCCACAAGCTTCACAGAAAAAAATTCTGCTCAATCGTTTCTGAAACCATCTTAGTCAGTCACAGGGTCTGTGATTCTTGTCATTGTCCTGTGCAAGTCCAGGAGATGGAGTCAATGGTCCTTGTAGGTCCCTTCCAACACAGGATATTCTGTGATTCTGTGTTTGTCAATGCCACTAGTGAGTTCGTAAACCTGTTCAATAATCTTTATTTTTGTTTCAAATTTTTGACTTAAAGCCTTTTTAGTTATTCTTCCCAGACATTCCATACATCTGATGCCATTTACCACCCCTCTGCCATTTGCTATTTTACCTGTAGCTGGTTCCTTAATGGGAAAGACAAAAAAATAAGAAACCAAATTGTTTTATGGGAAATATTAAATATACAACATATCCCATGCACCACAGTAAAAGTGAAGACACAAGTTATAGGTACTGAAATCAAGGTATTTTTTTCCAAATAAACAAAATTATTTAGTGCTATTTCATATTTGCAATATGAGCTTATATTCCTAAGTTTAGCATTGGACTCCGGAGTGCACAGGTATCAAAATTACTTTTAGAGTGGAGTGTCAAAGATGCACTTCCTCAAAGATGCAATATGAACCTCATGTTATCTTTCTCTTGTCACTTAAATATTGAATTATGTTGACTCTAAACTAAGATTTGCAGTGGTACAAAAATAATATTAACCCTTACTCTTATTAGTATTATTGTGTCTATTATTTTGATTTACATTTTCTTGTAGCTTACTAAACCAAAAATCAAATCAGCAGCAACACTAATACTCTATCTTTTTTCTCTTCTTTTTGACAGTAGCTTACTGTAGCTTCATGGGTAAAACCAGAAGCTTTTACCATAATTTTCTTACCTTACACAAGATGCTCAGATGTTTTTCCCAGATTTTTTTTTGCATATCTGAAGGTCTAAAATATAGTGGAGACCATTGTCTTAAACGTCACACACTGTAATAACTGGTGGCTGGACTGGGGAAAGCACCTAAACACAAGGTTATGGGAAAGACAGGTCTGTACTAATGAGAAAGTTCAGGGTCTACTGCTCTGGAAAGGATGGGCTAGGGAAACATGCACAGATTTTCACAATTTGGACCAAGCCTGTAACCCATCACTTTCACCACACACTAATTTCTCATTCAATTAGAGCATTACTGAAAAAAGTTACAACTTCAAGGCTGTTGTGAAACAGTTACATACATTCCTTCCTGAATGTGCAGTTGTTTCCAGATACCCTGGCTTACCATAGTAGTGAACAATTTAGTAAAAGTACTGAACTGGTACCTTGAGTAACAGTAACATGGTACTTTCTGCTGAAAATCAAGTTAGCATTTTTATCCAAGGGTATTAGGTTGGGCTGCCACATGCTGGATTAAGAGATCTTATTAAGTGTGGCCAGTATTGGAACTTGAAAGTCTTTCAGAAGATGTACAGATGGTTGTGATGTACATCTTCTGTACGCTGTTTAGTGAGCTAATAAAACACAAATAGCAAGAGATAGCCTGAAGCTTCTATACCATTGAAAACATTAGATTTGCTCATGTTGTGTTGATGGTGTTTGTTGATGATAAGATAGAGTAGTCAAACCATGACACCATGAAAGATTCACAAATTTAGTGATTGCCGGTAAAGGGCAAAAGTTCCCCGTTGTCTCCATCCATAACTAGTCAAATAAACAGCATTTGTTTCTTTCACTTTTGCTGAGGTGTTAAATATCGATCCCAACTGGAAGCAGGGCATCAGAAAAGATGTGATGAATGGCATTAGACCATTTAGTCTATATAACTCACTGTAGTGGTAAGTTTTGCCTCTTATGTTTCAGAATTACACCAAGACTTTTAAGATGTTTCCCTGGCATCAGGGAGGGCAGCACGGATCATGTGGGCTCACCTCATGATTTACTTCCACCCATTTCAGGAATTCAAGATGCTGGCAGCTTCTTTGCCCTCCACACCTTAGGTTTGGATTTGTTTTCTCTTTTTTTTTTTTCTATTATTCCTCTTGCATCCCCTGAAAACTCCTAATTTTGATATATGTTTGCTACCAAACTTTATTTATTGTTCTCTTATACTTAGGTCTGATAAGTATCTGAGATTATTTTACAGGTAGGATTCAAGTGTCAATCTTTCCATGAAAAATGTTTTATTAAAGGACAATGACAAAAGATTTTCCATCAAGAGGAGAAATGGCAAATGGAAGTAAAAGATGAGGTTTTTAACTAGACCAAAACTGAATGGAAAATGAAGAATACAAAAAACCCACTTTGCACTGTCACATAGGAGGAATTTGTTGTGAACATGAAAAGACAAAGCAGGTCATGAACAGACAAGCAATGCTATACAGATAGATTCCAAAGGGATGGAGTTTTTACTGGTGGATTTAACAGAAAACTCAGAAAAATTAAATGCATGTAAACAGGCAACAATTGTTTTTAGGCCTCCTGTTTTATGGCAAAACATAAAGATATAATGGCTGCAGTTAAAACATTTGAGTGTTAAATTTCAAGCAGAGTCTAAGAGTGCTTTGTGGAAAAGGCAGTCAGCAAGGGATATCAGAATTATAGAGGTCAGGGCCTGAGAGATACAACAGTTAACAAATTAGTTCAGTACAATTGCTGTCCACCGTACAGTGAGGATTTCTTGGACTTCTGAGTATGATATCAGTCATCCAAAGAAACAAGCTTGGAATGGCACTTTGTTTCCAAAAAGTCCCCAAGAACTTAGAAAACTCCACAGAGGTAGGAGTGGGATGGAATCATGAGACCGTACTATTTGTCCCACTGTGCACAAAGAGAGGAGAACATCTATCAAAAGAAAAGGATATGTTATTGCCATGCTTTATTGGGTGGTTGAAACAGACTCTTTCCCAGGAGTCTTGGGACTCAGTAGGATCTGTTGCATATTCTCCCTCTGAGATGCCTTAAGTACTAATTAGTGGTTTAGAGATTAACAGAATTAACTTCTACTTGGAACCTTGATTTTCTGTTTCAGCAATCTTACTCAGATACTTTTTGGGTACTTTTCATGAAGAGGGGTTGGTTAGCCTACGCTCACTGACTATGTGTCAGAAGTATATGTGCTGTTCTTTCGACAAAAAAAGGAATCTATGATATACAATCTAAAGTTAGAAACCCAAAATCCCTTCCTATTTCCTGTACTGTAGAAAACAAAAGTGTTGATGCAAAATGAAAGTACTGTCGCACTAAATTAAAAAAAAATACAGAGTAATGACCTCTCAAATTTAGTTATAAAATTAATACATGAAGAAAAATATCTTTTCCCTCCAAATGTGTATTAAACATTGTGAGGCTTAAAAGAAATGTAAACTTAAGGAAGAATGAAGATCAGAACTTGTGGCCTAAAGATGTTTCTAACCTTCATAAGCAGATTTGCCCTGAGTTCAATTACATGTTTGTCAAGACAGACATGAAGCCAGCCTTTCCACCCCTACGATGCTGTTATGACATCACCATGCCTCTGTCCATGGAAACTCTCTAAATATTTGCAGATTTAGACCATATTGAGACTGCTTTCCAAATAACTTTATTCCTTTCTCCTTCACAAGCCTGGTTTCTCTAAAAATCCATTAAATTCCACAAATAGGTTTTTTAATCTATCTAAAACATTTCAACTTCTGTCATTTAAGTAAAGAATGGAAACTACATGATTTTCAGTCAAACTTTAGTGCTTTTTAATGATAATTTATAATAAACATATCTTTTTGGATTTTTGTGTTAATTCAATAGGCTTCAAGTGCTCCAAACTATAGTCTCCTACAAGCAACCATGAACATAAATCTTGTTTAGTTTTCAAAGCACAGCATTGTCTTTCAAAGTATCAGGAAGGCTCAACAATTCCTTGGAGAATAATTCTCTGAAGGGAAGGTAGCAGAAGTAGTGATGTAAAGAATGTAAAAAAGTGGGAAAAACCAAAAGAATGCAAATAGGATGTGTAAGAGAGATGTAAGCTGTTCCATAAATTATCACATGGAAAAAATACACATAATGGAAAACTGTGTTTTTAAACCTAGTAAAAGCAAAAGATCTTAAAAAATTGTGTAAGACTCTAAAATGGGAAATGAGGCTGACGAAGAACTGTTCACGAGAAAAGATTCAGTAGAATCTTGGCAATGCACAAGGTTAAGACATTTCAAAAAATGTGCTATAAAAGCACAAGCTAAATGCTGAAGGTGTAAAAATCCCTACTGTGACTGTAGACTAATGGACTTTGGACTTATTTTTCTGAGAAAATAAATGTTATATGCCGTATTCATTACTGAGTCCCACTTAATTAACTATGAACCTAATCATTAAGTATTTTCCAGACTGTATATCCATTATACAGTACATGTGCACGCATACAGAAATGTTTTGACTTAGGATTAACAGCTTTCCATTTAACTCTTCTCCACTTCCTTCAAAATAAGTGCTAGAATAATGCACTATTTAATGAAAAAATGTTAGCAAGAACCAATGACTCAAAGTTTCTGTGTGTAGCATCCAATTACATATATACTGCATTTTAAACACATGTATTCTAATAACTTAAAGATAATTTTAAACTTCTTTTTTTTTTTCAAAAGAAAGTTTAATGCTCTTAAATATCTAATTTCAAACAAATCTCATTTTTTGATTTTTCTTTCTTGACAATTCCATCCTAACCTCAAATGGAAGGAAAAGAAATCTATCCATTTAAACAGGAAAAAGAATCAGAACTTGTGTGCCTTAAAAAGTGGCAATTCAAATCCATGTACTATAAGAAAATACTAATTTTCATGCACATACTCTTTTAGATGCAATTTAGGAAGAATGACAAGGAAAAAAATTCATACTACCTATATGATATCATCACACATAAAACAAGACTATCGTGGTCAAAGAACAAAATGCTAGGCAGTAAACAGCTTTACTACAATGATAAGTAGTGAAAGGTGATCATGACTAACGTGATAACACCTTTAATTTCTGATCACACCTCCTCTCTTTTTAAATGAAGTTTAAAAATCTTTTTTTTACTTGTGAAAGTATGGCAGACTCTCGTGAATACTTAATTTGGTGTGTTTTCACACAGTAGGATATTCCAAGGCAAAAAGTCATTTTAATTTAAAAGGAAAGGGGAAAGAGGCCTAGATTTCTATCTTTTTATCCCATTCCTACTGTTAGCCCTGACTGTGAGAAGAAATTTGTTTGTTTCCAAAACACATCCAATATTCATTGGAAATAAAGTTGTCTTTCAATAGTTTATACCTGGAGTCCTACTCCACAACTGGAGAGCACAAAGAATTGTAAGCATCTCTTCTCCAGCTGTACAGTTAGGAAAGTGAACATATGTAGTTTGCTATTAAATAGAATTCACAGGTCTTCCTCTTAATGACACCAGTTCTTATTTCTACCAATTTCCTTTTGAAGAAGCAAATACTTACATGTTGTATAAACAGGTCATAGACTACAAAAATGAGAAGCCATTCAGAGTAGAAAAAAAAATTGATGAAACGAAAACACAAGAACACTTCAAAGATTCGTTGGCCTAACTTTTTCTCTTCCATTGAAAAATGTGTCAACTGAACAGGGATATTGCTTTGAAAAAATGTGTAATCTATATCTATTCCTTTCATTTTTCTTTTCCACTACTTTTGGAAAAAAAAATATTATCATCTCTTTTTGATCATCCCATTTGACTCTTTAAGCACTTACAAATGCTGTTTAATGGCAAGTCAAAGATTACCCCTCTGTATGTGGAATTGATTTTCCTTATTCATCTTGTGGTTTTGTTTGCTTTGAACTTTTTTCCCCTTCACTTATAAGAGGAAATCTGGGGAATTGTTATTTTCCCTTGTTATTACTAAGAAAAGGTTAAGGAAGTATCCTTCAATATATTTGTGCAGATGAGTCTTGGTTGAAGTTTATCTCCAATGTAACCGATTAGAAGTAAATGAGATTTTTTTTTCTTTCTGCACCAAAGACCTGACATTTTATCTATGTGCACAGTGGGTTTCATGCATATTCTTTTTTATAACCACTGAGTTCCACTCAGATCCTCTGCATTTTCCCAGTGATATAAACTGTCCTTTTGTTTCTTTTTCAGTGTCAGTTATAGTGAAGTAAAACTTTAATAAATCAGTCACACTCTTACAGAAACAGTACAACAAAGACAAAACTCTCCCAACACAGGAGAAATTCCCATAGAAGAAAGCACCTCTCAGCTCTTACATGGGCACCTGTAATATCATTGTAATATCCACTAAAAAGCTTGGGGCTCTAAGTGATAAGCTAGCATCCACATATTTCTGTGTCCTATGCAGAGCTTCCAGCCCTTGACAAGTAACTGAGAACTTTTTTTTGTGTCAGAGAATGGTATAGTGCAGTAATGAAGAAATAATAATAATCATCATAATAATAAATATCATCATCAATATAAAGTTCTATTATATAAAATTGGCTTTATGGTTAGTAGCTGTATCTTAATTGAAAGAATGATAGTGGAAGTGCACCTTATCTTTTGCTCAGCATCCAATTAATTTGTAGTTAATCTGGTATACTGGTGCTAGAGAGAATTTCTTGTTTTTGAGTTTTTTTGTACTTTTGCTCAACCTTTACATTTGGAGTGAAAAGAGAGGTGTCTCTCGTTATTTTTTTGACTAGCCTGACACTTTGGGTAACTTTTCATGACTAATTTGCCACAGAAATGGCAAATAAAATTGATCTGCAATTGTCACCCCAAAGAAAAATATCTTGATGTGAAGCTGGCCACTCACATTAATGTCCTGCTACTAAAAACCAAAAAAAGGGAATGAAGTGGGCATATGTGAGAAGACTGAGATAGACCTAAAGGAAATCTTACCCCTGATATATTGC
>VZSR01001854.1:15299875-15328370 GCA_013398615.1 Brachypodius melanocephalos | reverse complement strand
CACATAAGGGTAGTCCAAGAGGACCTAAAAGAGAAATTCTGAAGATTCATTTAAATCAGTGAGGAATGGATTATGAGAATAATTGTGGACAACATTTGCTTTATTTTTTTTTCTGTATTCATTGGCTGTAGTAAATATTTGAGAATATTCCTCTGGAAGCACATAATTGCTCTTTTTCCTAGGTTTGGCTGAGAAAGCTTAAGAGAAAAAAGTTCAGAGATATGTCAGGAAGGGTCAAATAGAAAAAAAAGAGGTCAGAAAGTCAAAGAAAAAACAACTAGGAACCAGTGCAGAGTAGTTACCCCTGCACTTTGGGTAGCTTTTATAGAGTTTGTTGCAACTCAGTAAGCCACTGAGACCTCTGACAGTCTGAATGCAAGGGCACACTTGAAGAAATGTTTATAAGCTTTATCTTACTGGTATTCATCTGGCATAGTTTATCCGAGATTTCTCTGTTTAGAATTTTAAAATATCCTAGTTTGGATTCCATGTCATGCTGTTTTACTTGGAAAATTTTCTGACTTGTTTTGACATGCTTAGTGTGAGGAAAGTAGTCGGATAAACCTCAACTCTGGACTAATAGTAAGAATATTAGGTGATGAAAAAAACACCATCAGAGGCAATAATCTGCTGCCTAAGTGGTGATAAACATTTAAAACACATTAGTAAACATTTTCATATGTAAAATGGAGATGATCTATTTTTATAGTTTCTATAACTATTCTTTTTGGTTCTTTGGGATCACCCTAGGAAAACAAAATCCCCAAGGAATTCATGCATAATTAAGCTACAGATAAAACATTTAGAAGCTACTGGTGACAATCCAAGAATATAACTGCAAAAGACACAGAGTACCAAAATTTGTCTTTGTCTTCTTCAAGCTGTGTTCATTGCAAATAAACCCAATGTCACTATAGCCCCTGAAGAAGATTTAAAACAATTTTTTAAATTGCTGTTACTAACCAATTGAATATAATGAGATTTCCAGTAACTGTTTAGTAAAACTTTCCAGAATGTATGTCTGAACTTTGAGGGTTATATTTCTTCACTGAGTATGCTCTGTGGTGTTTTATAAAGAGATTTGGTCAGTCTAACATAGAAGTTGCTAAAGCTCATATGCTTTCTGCAAGCTACTATTTTTTTTATCAAGTCCATGTAACATTTATTTGAATATTAGATATTTGAAATGAAGTAAACATAGTATCAGATTTATAAACCAAATTAAAAATTGCCTTCCACTAATTTCACATAATAAATGCTTGGTAAAAAAATGGAAACTCTTTTGGAAGTATTTAAAAAAAACCCAAGCAACTTCTGTCTTTGACTTATTTTTCATGGCTTATTTCAATATAGAATCAGTTTTAGTGTCTGCTAAGTCAGAATAATTGAGCGTCTTTTCCTTAGATGTTATGCTGAGAGTTCATTGTGAAAAAAATCCAATGTTTTAGGGTTTTTTTTTTTCCCATTTCTTGAACTGTGGATTGGATTCAATCAAAATGCATGTAGGGAAATTTAAATGAAGTTATTTTCATTTTTTTTTGCTACATGGTACAACACAGAAAAAGCATATTCTTGTATATGAATTGTGCTCACTGAAAAAAGGAGGAAATTATTTTATGTGGAGGTTCATTAGTGACCAAAAATCAGTTAGATTTGATTCTTGCATGCCTAATTTTAATGCTTTCACTGAACCGGACTGCTTGCTTTGTGGCAAGAGAGACTATTTGAGAAGCTTAATGTGATGCAGAATTGTTGCATGAAAGCAAAGAAAACCAAATTCACTTGTACAGTAATATTGATTTTATGGTCAGCATGAATGCACATAGTAAATACTTAACTGTGTGCATTACATTTTGTCAGTATGACATAGTTGATGTAATTGTTGTCTATAAAGAGATTTCTCTCCAGTTTTAAAAAAAAAAAAGGAAAAAAGTGTGTGGAGCAGTTTAAAAAAAAGGCATATAAAAAAGTGATTTTACATTAAAAAATACTCTGAGTCAAGCTGTAAGCTACAAAAGTACAAACAATTAAAAAGATTTCTAAATGTGTATTTTAAACTAGCATATTTACATTTGGAAATATATATTGTTCAAAATAAAGTAGTAAATGTCCTGTAAGTTATCACCAGCATTTCAAAGCAGATAGCCATTTTTAAAAATTTTAACACCTATTCCCAGAGGCAGTTTTCTCAGAGGAAAAATAGAAAAATTCTGGAGTGCAAAAATCAGGTTTAGTAACATTCAAAAGTTCAAAAAGTGGATTTTTCTTTATGTGTATCCAAAGTCTGTCAACTCACATAGACAACTTCTTGTTCATTATTATTTACTTAATTGTCTAAATTGGAAGTTCTTGCTTGTCACTGTGTAGACAGCAATAAAACACTAATGAAGCAACATCCATTTCTCAAAGGTCCTGCACTGATCAAGAGTTCAGCATTCAGGTTCATAATTCTGAGGACGAATTAGTGGTTCCGAAATAGCTGAAGTGTGAAGATAAGGTTTAGCTTATCTGAAATCTGGGGATATCTTTTATATAGGGTTTAATTAAAGAATTTCTTAGACCAATTCAAATAACATCTTTTCTCCAAGTCCCACATTTTGCTGTGTTTTGGTGTTGATGTTACCGCAATGACATCCAACACACAAGTTTCCTATCAATGTTTTATTGAATTATCTGCATTTTATCTGACCAAAATCAGTTTTCTAGGCAGGGGTTCCGACTTGTTCAGCATCTTGCCAGCACTTGTCAGTAGTGGGCAATATCCAACACTACCGTGGTTACTGCAGAGGCAGAACTACACACGTAACAATGCAACACACTCCAAGAAATGAAGTGCAGTCAGAAATTGGTTTTGAAGCAGTTGGGTTTGGCACTATTTCAGTTATAAGAATTCAAGCAGTCGCTGAATAGAGGCAGTAAACTCATATCTGAAAATGTGACACGAGGCAATATTGAAAGTTCTCAAGTAAAGATGGAGATAACCTGTCAGTTCCCTGGCTCTTTGTTAAGCTAGAGGGATTCTAAGAAGCATTCAAGTATCAGGGCTCTTGTTCTATATTGCATAAAATGATTTAGCATTCAAGACAGTGATTAGAGAGTTTTCCAGTAGCAAAGATTAAAGGCTGTTTTCTGTAGATTTAAATAGTTCAGTAGTACCCCATTTAAGATCTGTCACAGTTTTTAGCTGAGTTTTTTAAGAAACTACAATTTCACTTTCACTGCTGTCTGAAAATGGTGTAGGAGAAAATTGAAACCAATTATGGGTATTCACATAACAGCTACAAGTTATACAATGAAGTAGCAAAAGCTCATTTAATCTTAGTCCTCAATTTTTGGGATGAGGGATATATTCACATTTCACTTTGAAAATTTCCCTTGGCTTTCTGTTATTCTTATTTTTGAGATGTTTAAGAAAATATTATTGAACCTTTCTATCCTCTCATTCAACTTCTTGATTTGATTAGCTCATGAACATTATTTTCATCAATCCAAAGTAGATGGCACTGTTTTACTGTTGGTAATTTCCTCTTATTATCTTGCTCTTGATTATTTCTTCATATACTATGTTTCTCTGAGAGAAATGTTATATATAATTTTTAAACTGCCAATGTAAATTTTAGATAAGTCTTTGATAGCTATGTCAGAAATCAGTATTTTAGTAGATTTTATTTTAAATAAACCAGGTTCTGAAAACAGTTTCCTACCTTCATGAACTTTGGACTTGAATATTTCACTAGCTGTAACTATGAATGATTTCCCATTATTTTAAGTATTTTACTGTATCAACAAGAAATTAAAATGAGCATTTGTTAGCTCAAAAATAATTACTAAAATTCTCACTTAAATGTGTGTACTTTAGAAAAAGTACACTATTGGTATTAGTATTCTTCGTTTAATGGAATTTTATGAAAGGCTGAATGTCTACAGTGCTAGGGCTTGTTAATCTTTATCATTATTATTATTATTTCTGAAAAAGAAAAGTGAAATTCAAGTTGTGTAATTATACTCTCACCACTACTGGAAAACAGGAAGAATAAATCCATTATGGTTATTTATAATTTCTAGAATAGGAGCATACTAATTCAGTTGAAAAAATATGTTTGAAAGAACTCTGAAAAAAGCATTCTAAAACTGGTGTTGGTAGATTGATAGAGAAAATCGCTGTTTACTTCAGCCTAGAGATAACATATGTAGATACACCTAAATTAAAACTGTTGAAATATTAAGGTGAAGACCTTCTTGTTGAAGGCACAGGGTTGGAACTAGATGATCTTCAAGGTCCCCTTCCAATCCAAATCATTCCATAATTCTGTTATTCATTCTATGTTTCTATGAGCAGAGGTTAAATAAGTGGGGTGCAGATAGGTGTCTCTATTCTCATTTTATTGATTTACATTAAAATCTAGCTTCTCTGAAGCTTGAGAATGGATGTCCTTGCAAGAGAGCAGAAGCTTCAGTGTCCAGCTGCCTCTCTGGCCAGCAGTGTGGCCAGCCCCCTGCCTTTGTGCCTTATCACATTCACATGGGAAGGAGATCTGAAGCAAAACATTCTCCTCTCTGGTCACTACATAACTTTTATTGACTTTGTTGTGTGCAGAATTTGCTGGACATTTAAGACTAATGGGTGTATAATCTTACAAATTTTAGAGTGATTGCATTTGCAAATTCTCATTATGCAGGATGAGAATCATACTCTGATGCAAAAGAAAATGACAGATCAAGACAGCCAGTTCTGAATCAAGAAGAAGGGCTATATGGGATTATGAAATCCTTGGGAAAGGATGGATGCTTCAGTGAGGTAGAGAGACATGTTTTCTGAGTGTGACCTTCTTATCTGAAGGTATTATTTTAAAAATAATTCCTTTTAGTAAACTATTTTAAATCATTCACTGGCTGCTGCATAAATATAAACAATTATTACTGAAGCTGATTTTAATTTGAAGGAAAAAAATTATCAGTGAGTTTTCATTTGTAGTTTGTTGTTCTCATTTTTGAGAAGAATCCTCTACCTGTCCCCTGCTAAGGTAAAAACTCTTTCTTTGCTTTAGTAGCTGCTTTATAAGATAAAATTCATATTTTTAATAAGCTCAGTAAGCTTAGTACTCTGTTTTGGCTAATGGCATTGGTGTAAAACTCTTCATGGAAATGCAAACTTGTTATTTTCATTCTGAAATAATGTAATTTGGCTGAATCTCACTCAGGTTTAGGCCTAAAGAAAGAAGGAATTTTTATGATGTCTGATGTTGAAAATTTATTATAGATATTAGCAAGGTAAAAAACTAAATCTCTTCTGCATGTTTTGTTTACTGATAGACAAATATTCCACATATTTTTTAGTTTTAAATTTGAATTTCGATTGTCATATTTCTCATCAGCAGATAGCTACCCTTAATGAAAATTATAAAGGACTCCTAATAAAGTAGATTAAATTAATTGGTATTTATTACTTTAGTCAGTGTTCCAGAACACAGAAACCAAGTGATCTTCTGTAGTCCCATTATGCTTTACATCAGAATTCTAGGTTCCAAGATGCAAGAGAAAATTATATTACCTTGATTTTACTGATATTAACCCTAACGGTTATTTATGATTCACAAGGAGCCTTTATTATGCAGAAACTGAATGTCAGGTAGTTTTTTGGGAGGTTCCATTTGCTTAGCAGTCCATGCCAATTTCTCTTTAATTACTGAAGAGGTTAAAACAACAAAATCTGACAGACTGTTAGCTGAACTCAACCCAGACAGATGGCACCATTCTATTCAAGCCAGTTTTGTGAAAGTGCTGCTGCACCATATGCTAGAATCAGTTCAACAGCTAATTAGTGCTTTTTACAAGACAATCATTCTCCCAAGGAAATTTCTTATGGACAGGTCACAAATACAGAGTGAGAAACCTCAAACTGCATATTGTCTCACTGGCTTGTCTGCTGCAGTCATAAATAAAGGTTAGCATGGTAAAGCATCTTGAATAACCTTTCAGCTCAATCCCAGTAGTACTGACATTCCTAGGCTGTATTTGGAAAATAAATATCCACTGCTGTAATGACTTAGAGCTTTTCTCCTCCTTTTTCTTAACAGTTGTGTGGTAAAAAATGTAAGAAAGTAGATTATGCAACTGAGTTCCCATCTATTAAAATTATCTAATTAAAAGAAAAGAAATTGCAACAGAGAATTATGAAAGTTTGGAATTACCAGTTCAAGAATAAAAGTGATTATTATAATCATGAAGCACAGCTTACATTATCTTTAGTTTACCAGGGAAAAAAAATCAACAACAAACCAGAAACAGAATGCCAGTATTTTCCTAGGGCAAAGCAAGAGGAAGGTGAAGAAAGATATGATGATATGGTAATATTATGCTATCTGCTACCCCCTTTCTGTTATTTAATATGATTCTCATCTTTTCAATTAAACTGTTGAGGTTCAGGCTTTA
Source organism: Brachypodius melanocephalos (assembly GCA_013398615.1). Taxonomy (NCBI): domain Eukaryota; kingdom Metazoa; phylum Chordata; class Aves; order Passeriformes; family Pycnonotidae; genus Brachypodius; species Brachypodius melanocephalos. The sequence continues at coordinate 15,321,938 of VZSR01001854.1, read as the reverse complement.
CAATTTCACTCTCTGAGGCATGCCTTCTGCATAACTAAACTGATATGCAAAACACTTCAGTAGTCTTGATGTTCAGAGAAATTGTTAGAATGAGAACTCTAATTACACAGTCTTAGGAAAAAAAAAGAATTTTATGTGCAACAGATGTAGAAGAGACCTATTAGATACTTGCTCCTCTAATAACTAACTCTTTCTTCAGATCATTCTATCTGTGGTATTTCATAGGCATTTATAAGCAAGCTCTCTTTGCAGATTTTGTGTGATTGGAAACTATGCTATGATGTTATGTAAATAAAACTGTTTATACCCCAGATTTTTCATGCCAAGAAGAGGCAGAGAAAACACTCATGACCCTACAAAACTTTAAAAAAATTATTCTGGGAAATCTTGGCCCTTTTTTCAATCATTTTCCCACAGCAAAAAAAGTCTCAGGAAGAATTTACTTTTTTTCGCTACAACAAAGAGGGAAGTTTCAAAACAGCTGTCTGATGGAACATCAGAGCCAAAAAACCTACAAATTTTTAAGAGAATTTTCATCATCTGTCAAAAGAACTCCACAGGAAAGTAAGTAATTCGGTTTAATTTGTTATACGGTTTTTGTTGGTTTTTGGGGTTTTTTTTTTCAGAATGTGGTTTCCCCAAATATCCTAATATGGCTTTCAGGAACAAGTCATAGGGTTTTTCCTAGTTTCTTATCCTAGACTTATTGAGGTGATTTTTAGATACAATACATTATGAGCTGGAAAATTTCTTTAGATGCTCAACTGTGACCAGATTAAGTAGAGCTCAAATAATAGAGTCTACTACTGCTTAAGCTGCCTCTGTTCAACCAATAAAAGCACCTAATTTCCCTGAGGAGATGAAAGAAACTCCTACTCTCTAAGAACAACTCTTTCTGACAACATATTTGAATGCATTGCACGTCTGCAGTAAGTCCCATGGTTCAGAAAAACAAAAGAACATTTACAAGCATGCATCGTGAAGAATATGCACCACGTGATCTATACATGTACATTATGTTCAATTCCTTGGAATATTAGTCACACTTGGGATACAGGTGTTTTTCCAACAAGCCACCTCCTACTGGGAAAATACAGTCAAGAGTTATCTACATTGGAACAAACAGGATAGCTAACTGCCATCTTTCTGAACCACTTCCTTATCTTCTGTTGGATGAATTGCTTTGGACAAGGAATTTTTTTTGGAGCTGTTGCCATTCCCAAATGCATCCCTCATTTAAATAACTTGAAATGTGTCAATAAAATGCGGAAGACAAGGGGAGATTTTGCTGCTATAGGAATGATTCGGTGGTTTATTTTATACTTGTGAACACCCTGAGACCAAATGTCTAAGGTTAATCTATGCGTATGCCACGAGAAGAATATGCAACTAGATTTTTAATAAACTCGAATTAGCATTGTTGACCTTGGCTAAGCTTTGAATTCCCATCCAGACACTCTCTCATTCCCCCTCCTCAACAGGACAGAAGGAGAAAGTAGGATGCAAAATATCCCGGGCTGAGATAAAGACCAGGAAATCACTTGCCAGTTACTGTCTTTGGCTTACTAGATTTGGGGAAAAAGAATTTAACTTGTTGCAGATAAAAATAGGTTTGGGAAGTAAATTCTAGTTGTTGAAGTGCTGGTTTGAAACTGGGGCTTCTGTGAAACCAGAAAGAAGTAGGAGCACAGAAGCTATGGAGGGTGAATATATGACTCATTTCAGAGTGATTATAGAGAACAGGTATTCTCTACAGTGCTTCTCCTCACTTCACAGTCATCACTAGAATTCTCAGCTGGTCTCCCCATCAAAGAAGAGAAATCCAGCTCTGGTGACTAGAAGGAATTTTAAACTTTTTTTTGAAGGAAGAGACACTTAAGAAAGAGATGGAAGGAATATTCCTCCTGAAAGTATGTTGTATGAGATTAGATATCTGTTGCTGTGAGGGAAACAGGTCTTGCAGTGAAAAGTAAGCCCTTCACCAAATATGCTCTTATGCCTGTTTGATGGCACAGCCTGGCAATGGGGCTGAAATACTTTTGCATGGCAATAGTTGTCAGCAAATAGCAGCAAATCACCACAACGAAGAGTGTTGCAGTTCTCAGTAAAGAATGTTTATGAAAACTGAGTGTGTTTTTGCATATATATTTTCTTTTCTACATGAAAATGGGACGTGAACTACTTTCAAAACTGATACCATACATAGTCTTGCCAGGGGATTGCTGTGGGTGTGCAAATTTTGCTAGTTGTCCCAGGACATTGTCATGCACACCAAACCTAAGGGACACCTGCCAGCACTTTGGGAGTCATGCTATCTTCTCCGTCCTCCAAGGATATAGCCCTCAAAATAATGAGTTGCCATCCCACCTGCTCTGAAAGCTGTCATCTTGTGATGCCTGTGAAAAAGATGTGTGTGGGAGAAGTGCATTGCATGATGTGCTCACCAGACACTGCACTGTGTAGACTGCCTTGGCTCTTCTGCTTTTGCAGCAGATCTAAAGGGGGCAGTCTGAGATGCTGCCATCAGCCTCGGGATCATGGTGTGAAGAAATCATAACAGTACAAAATAAGCCCAGGAGTACTACCCAGAGGCCAAGGAACTTAAACTTCAGTATCAGAGGACAGAATATGTCCTGACTTGCAAGGAGAACTTGTACAGCAGTAGCAGAACAGCCATGTCATGCATCAAACACAAAAGAGCCTACACTAATACTATAGTCTACCTAAGAACTCCTGAATACCACTGCACAAACTTGGGTGTTAAAAGAATGCAAGATGAAGAATGTTAGCTTATTAATTTTCTGAGTAGCTACAGGTTCTCTGTTGCAGTGCAAGCAGGAGTAGAACTAAAAATACAATTAAATATCCATACTTATGCTTTTCCCCAATAATTATATTTAAAATAACAAATGAATTTATCTTTTTGAAACATTTATGACCCAGCTGTCATCTCTGGTTCAAAAATCTAGCTATCTTATTCCTGAACATTCAGGCTTTTATTTTGCCTTGTCTTTGAGACCTACAGTAAATACTGCAAATCTAAATGACTGTAATTATTTAAATAAAAATGAATATAAAATTAACCATCTATATGTCCATTTCCAAAAAAATGTTTTGTGCTGAAACGTGATGAGGTTATCATTTAGCAAGTGAACCAAAACAAGTACAATGACCAGTTTCTAACAATCACTGATTTTTACAAGGTCATTTTGATAGTTTCCACTTTGACACATTCTGATAATTTTGAAGCAATGAAAGATGGTTGTAAATACCCCTTTCTAAAGTTTGTCAATTCATCAACTGAATTACAACTCTCTACTCACAGAAAAAGAACACATTACTTCACATATTCTTTGCTTATGGTTTAAGATGTTTGCAATTTTTATGCAGTTAATGTTGTGCAGTATACAGAAATGCCACTCCATCAATAAGTATATATATTTGTTTCAAATTTCAACATAATAGCATAACATGTTTTTGCCTCTAGGAAATTTGTACATGTGTCCCTGGAATTCACATTTGAATAGCTTATTGTGCTTTACAAGTCTGACTTGATGAAATTACCTTTTCTTCAACATCTACCATCTCAACATGAAAATTGTAATAGTGTTTTATTGCTAAGATACGTAGTTTTATAAAATTAAAACACACTGTTCTGACCTTGAAAATGGAATTCACTGGAATTTCAGGTGTTCTTAATATTCCTGTGGTTGATTATCCTCAAAATACTTTTACTGTATGTTGCCCTGTCCTTATATCTTCTTCACTAGTGGAGTGATCTGAGAACATCCTTTCTATTACAGCTTTTTTCTCTTCTTTCTTTTAATGTCTCTCAAGAGCAGCCATTCAAAGCAGGTTGATCTCTCCCTCCTCTCAAAACCAGAGAAATTATCTTCATAATAGAAAGAACTACCTCATCTCTGGATGGTCTGAGTGAGAAAGCAGATCTTCCCTTGGTTTGATTCTAAGCAAATTTAGGGATCATTTGTTTTTTTATTGCAGAGCCACATGAAGATAACAGGTAGGGAAATCAAGTCACATAGTTATGCTGTCTAAATCTAAGCCAAGCAAATCTTCTGCCCATTTTGCATCGATTCTCATTTAGAGTAGACAAATTATCTGATTAAAGTGGTAGAAGAATAAATTCATCTCATGTGTCATGTCCTAGATGTCTTTCTCTCCATAAGGCTGAAATGATATTTTAATTATGTATGCATTAGTTTGTGTGTGCATGGGGTGGTATTTTTATGTACAGTCTTGCACAGTGTTTTGTCGGAGAACTCTCATGGGCACATTGAATGAACCTAAAGCTAAAATATGTTTTACAATGGAATAGTTGGTCTAGTGCATTGTATTATTTCATCCTGTAAACTCTGATTGCTGTATATAAGTGCAAATCTTTTAAAGAGTGATGATGTCTCCAGGCAATGGATGTCGAGATGCTTAATGGCTGCAGAAAGCCCTATGAAAACTAATTGTGTAGGAGTTAGCATAATAGAGCTATAACTGCAAACATCAGCAAGGCAAAAATATATGAAAATTTTGAGTTGCAGATTTGATTGGGGATTTGTGGAAAACAACAGAAATAAAGCCTGCTAGGTAACTAGGTGAAGGACTCTCTTTTCCTTAAGCATTTCCCAAAAAGAAAAGTGTTATCGTCTGCACTTAAATAGGATCAGTAATGCTAACACAGAAACACCTGATTTTTGATTGATCTAATGTACTCTGATACATTACAATCAAACTTTTAGATTTGGTCTGTAATCAAATTTAATGGACGGGATGCCTTTTTCATCATTTTCCAAACTGACATCAATGATCCATGTAACCATACCAATTAGGATCCTGAAACACTGTGTTCATAAAATATCATAACTCAGAGATAATGAAAAGAACCTGAATTACAAGAGATTGTAGAAGTGGAGATTGATGAGTCCAGTGAAGGGAAATAACTATTTTAAACAAAAATCAGAAAAGAAATGCAAAAAAGGACTTGAAAACAACACCTTTTTATTTTTTAAAATATAATGCCTGTAAGTAATAAGTTGTACAATCGTAGAGTATCCTGAGCAGCAAAGAACCCAGAAGGTTTATCAAAGTCCAGCTCCTGGCCCTGCACAGGAAAACCACAAGAGTTTCCAAGTCTTGTTCAAATGCTTCTTGAGCTCTGTTGGCCTTTGTGCTGTGATCACTGCCCTAGGGAGTCTGTTCCAGTGCCCAGCCACTCTATAGGAGAAGAACTTTTTCCTAATATCTAACCTAAATCTCCCCTGCCATTCCTTTGGATCTTGTCACTGGTCACCACGGAGATCAGTGTCTGCCCCTCTGCATCCCCTCACAAGGAAATTGTGACTGCAGTGAGATCTCCCCTCAATCTCCTCTAGACTGAACAGACCAAGTGACCTCATACACTCTCCATGCAGCTTCCCCTCAAGGCCTTTCACCATCCTTGTGGCTCCCCTTTGGATGCTCTCTAAGAGCTTAGTGTCATTTTTGTATCCCATCACCCAAAACTGTACACAGGGCTCGAGGTGAAGCCAAACCAGCGCAGAAGAGTGCGGGACAATCCCCTACATTGACCAACTGGTGATGCTGTCCCTGATATACCCAGGGACAGAGTTGGCTCTTAAAAAAAATGAGTCTTCTATCGGGTATCTTGGTGGTAATTACAGTAAAGAGAAACACTAAATATTCATTTCAGAACCTGTCCCCAGAGGAATATGAGGTACAAACTATGAGCTGTAGACACAAATCTAAAGACAGTCATTGTCAGTCCACTTTGTACAGAAAAAAATCCAGGATAGGAAAGAAAGGCCTATTTATTTTTGTTTGCCATGTTAGTACTTATCTCTGTATGTATCTGTCATCTGGCTATTCTGACCTATAAAAAGTTGAAAAAAAAGTACTAGGATCTTTACTAAAGAAAAGTATGTTTTTCAAATCACACAACTTACTACAGAGAACAGATAGGAATTTTTAGCTGAATTAATCTGTAACAGAAATTACCATCAGGTTTACTGCTTTCTCTGTTTAGAAGACTGCCAGCAGTGCACTGTTTGTAGGGATAATTTGGCATTTATATGCTTTTACATTATCTTAGTCTGCAGTCATTTCGTTATGAAATCCTGCTTTGTGTTTTTTTACTGAGGCTCTGCTCTATAATGGAATTAATTTTGCTCTTACACACTGTGCTATCACTTTGAATCCAAGACGATTGCTCCTCAAAATTCTCATCCCACAGTCTTTCCATAAATGTTACGTTCACTTACGGAGAGCAAGAAGTTTTGGAGTATTTTCTGTCTTACATGCCAGATTTTGTGCAATAAAGGATAAGTTCCTTGAATGACAAAAAATGTGATTCTCATTTATGTAAGTTACATAGCAAGAAAATTAATTATGCGGTTTATCAATTTTTGTCTTTAAAATGAGTCAGGCATGATGTGAATGAAATTTCAGAAGAATTCTATAACATTTTAGGAATTAAAATTGTTCCTAACCACCTTATCCATCCTTACACAGATTTGTGTATGTTATCTTGTCTGGTTATGGCTAGGATAGAGTAAGTTTTCCCCAGAGTACCTGGTAGGATGCTGTGTTTTAGATTTGGTATGGTTCCCATTGGCCCACTTGAGCTTGTCATAGAATCACAGAATTGATTCCTACAATAATCAAGGTTGGAAGAAGTCTTCAAGATCATCCAGTCCAACCATCCACCAGTACCGTAAACCCTAAGCCACTAAACCAGATCACCCAGTGCCAGGTTCAGATGCCTCTTGAACTCCTCAAGGGATGGTGACTCCACTACTTCCCCAGATAAACCATTTTAGTCCTTGAACCCCTAACAGTGAAAAAAATTCTCCTAATATCTAATGTGAATCTTCTCTGCACAGTTTAAAGCCATTTCCCTCGGGTCACTGTAAGCACAGCAGGAGAAGCCAGTTTCCACCTCACTTTTTTATTACTATAATTTGTATTTGCATAATTATTTGTGCTTGTTTTCAATTATTAAACTGTTTTTGTCTCAACTCATGAGTTTTAGGAGTTTCTTTCCTGATTCTTTTCCCCATCCCACTGCATTCAGTGTCTCCTAACAGTTCATTACTCAATGAAAATGGACACAGCTTAGTGCATTTGAAAGAAGTAACAGACAAAAGGACGTCTTTACTTTTAAAAGAGCCTTAAGTAAAACACCTTGGGGAACAAAAACACATTGTAGAATCTGCAGAGGAAAGGATTACTGCACAATAGACAGAGTACTAGTAGGTGAAAAAAATGTATTTTGTATATTCTTTCTGAACTTTGATAAAAGACATGATAAGATCACAGTAACTCTCTGGTTAAACCAGCAGAACACAGCATATTGTGATGAGCACAGCATGCCAATTACCTCTTAACCCAATCAATGATATTATGTGTGTATCTGTGCTCAAAGGACCAAAATGAAACAAAATGTTGGCTTGCCTTAGTCATCCGAAACCCTGACTGACAGAAGCAAATATCAGAGAAGGTAGTTTCTGAGTACAAACATATTAAAATATCTTCCTCCCACCAAAGCTCTTGGTGCTTTCTTTCTTCACCAAAGGGATAAAATGCAACAAAGCTTTAGACTGGCTCATAATTAGGTGAAAAAAAAAAAATCCCTGTCCAACATACTCCACACAATGCACTTGGTTCAACTGCCAATTTTACTATTACAAAAAAACCCAAGCAATAATATATTTAACTGATTTTTTTACTGCTACAAAATGAGAGCTTATTCCTTCGTAGAACTGGTATCCAAAACAGCTTTTCATGAGTCACAATCACCTCAGACACAATAACTGACTCTGAAGCCCCCATGTCACAACCGGTGCTTGAGCACATGGGCAAACTGTTATCCAGAAACTTATCACTCATCTAGAAAATCTGTTTTCTATCTTGTTATTCTCTCAGATGACATCACATTTGGGAAGAAAAGATTGGTTGCCTGTTTTGAATGTTTATTTTCCAGAAACCCAGTCGTGGCAAGTGCTGTGCCAAAGCTTTCTGCTTTTTTGAGTATAAGGGGAGCAGCTTTACCACCAGTCTAACCCATCACTCCTCTTTTACTTCCTCCACAGTTTGTGCCTTTAATGGGAAGGGGTATTAACACTCTACCTGTGACAGCAGCTCAGCAAACTGTCACGTTCAGAAGCAGATTTTGAAAGCAGTTCATGCAAATGACATGCCAGCTTGTCGTATTCAGTAGAAGAGAAAATTAAGAGTATGAAAGTCTTCAGCAATGACAGTTAAAAGAGTAAATATGAAAAGTTCTTTGTCAAGACAGAAAAGAGAACCAAGGTGACAAAAAGTAGAAGAAAGTAGTTTAATTCTCAAGAACAAGGTACATCTTGCAGCAATGGTTAATAAGTCAAAGTTTCTGAATATCTTAGATGAAAATATGCAAAGAGCACAGTAAATCTTAGATTTTAGTTACACTAGTGAGACTATGGAAACTGAAAGAAATATGATGCCATATTAAGAAAAGAAATAGAAAAATTAAATTTGATGGTGGGGAAATTAAATCCTCTTGTTAAAGACTAAAAAGACTGCATTTAGCATAGGGGAAGCAAATGCTGAACACTTACTGATATTTTCTAAACTTTTTTTCTTTCATGCATTTTGCATGAAACAAAATACCATTACCCTGGTAAACCTACACAGGTTGATCATGATTAGATACTGTATAGGCTTGTTAAATGAAGGAGCACAGAAAAACCTCTCAGACATTTTCCATACCTTCTGAGAGGCAAAGAGAAAGCACCAAGGTGCAGCCCTTGCATCAGTTGGGGAAGAACATATTCTGTCTCCAGTAGCGTAATGTGTGGCTCTCTTTAAGAAAACTATCTCTGGAATTAGGCTGTGATGCTCAATTTATCACAGCTAAACCTAAGAGACCATTTTTATAAAGATGATAAAAACTTCTAGCTCCATTTAGATGATGGAATAATAGATAGCTAAGTAATTTCTTGGAATAGTATTTTTCCTCAGTAGAAATACTATCTCCAGAAAAACGCTTTGTGTCTAGATAGAAAAAGAACTGTGAGGAAGACTCCTTTGATTTAAAATTTTCCTTCTCTTCTACATTTTTGATTAATTTCTTTGATTCTTATGATGAGTTAGAGAAAAACCTTCTGCTATCAATCTTTACCTATCCTCCTACAGAAGAAGAAGAAATCAGCACACTTTTTTTGTTTTTTTTTCTACTAAGTACAAGTAAATTTCTCAAACCTGTGAGGTCACTCACATTTGTGAGGCACTTGCCATTAAATGCTTCTCTCCTCTTCAACACATAAGCCTTATTTCCCTTGTCTCAGTAATTCATCCTTAACAAGGGAGGAAAGAAGTGCTATAAATTCTTTTATTTTGTCCAAATACTTCACATTTAAGCAAAGTTAATCAGTGAAAAGCATCCAAAAATAGCTTTGTTTTTCTCCTTCTTCCTGCTTCACTATAATTTTATTATTATTATTGTTTAATTCTTCCTTATTACAAATAAGAGAATGGAAGGATAACTGCAGTTCATTTTCAGTCCTTAAAATTGCTGAAAATACAGCTCTGTGGAAAACATTAGCAAACTGTTCCCACTAGGTATTTTTTAGTACTCCAACACAGAAATAATATTTAATACATTCAAATTCTTTACAGGTGATATCCATCAGACTTCAAATTATTACTCTTTCCTCCAATTAAATATGCTATAAACCTTATTACTTTCTTAAAGAAAAAGTTCAAGCTATGATAAAGAGAATGGATTTACAAATTTATATGTGTGTGCAAGCATGCAAATTAATTATGGCTGAATTTTTTAAACATTTAAATCTCTAATATATCCTTTGGAAATGTTGCAGCTGGAATATATTCACATGAAGTAAACATATAAATTTCAGTTGAAGTTGTTATTATTTAAGGTAGCTCAATTTAAGAGTCAAAAATTTAATCAAAAGTTAATTAAACCTTGCAATATAAGAACAATGTTTTTTCCTCCACATTGAGATAATTTCATGCTCTATCAGCTGAGATATCTTAGTCTCCAAGCTGAATGTTTCAATGCTTTCTCCCACACTAGAGAGTTTTCACTTTACAGAGGAAAGAATTTCTTATTCACTTGCCTGTATGGGTGGTGTGGTATCATCTGTATTATCATCCAGCAGGATAATCTAGTCAATCCAGCACTGAGTGCTTTTAATACATTCTCATCCTCTTTTTAAAAGAGATCCTGAATTTAAGATTTTTATGTATGAGAAAATGAGGCATACTCTCAAGAATGCAGTGCATTCTTCATGATTTCATTGATTTGCCACATTCACTTGAGTGGTTGGAGGTTGGTAGTTTGAAGCAGCCTTAATTATGCACAGGTTGGTGTAGAATTAAGGGCGAAGAAATGTGCTTAAATGCGAAAAAAGACCTTTTTTTTCAAGTTTAGCAAACGATAAAGAGAGGATCAAAAACTGACTTTACAAACTACTCAATATCAGAGAAAGATGAAATGTGCAGACTTTTGCATCTGATTTTTATTCTGAAATGGCTCCTTTCAATCTCCACAACTGTTCCAAAATTAGATGATGCTGAAGAAATAGAGATTACAAAACTTCTAAGTTTTTTTTCCTAAATGAACTAATACAGATAATAAAAAACCCAAAATAAGAACACAACAATCCAAATTCTGTTTCTATGCAACAAATTTACCTACAGAAAGTTTTCAAGGGCATACTACAATTTCAAAAATTGCAGCATTCACTTAATGATAGTTAGAATAGTTGCTCTACATGAGTGTATACATCTGTCTTAGGAATACTGATTAGTATGAATGCAAATTCTTCTAATTTGCTTGTATATATTTTAGTACCTAAAATACTCAATTTCAGGCTCATATATGTCACTCAATACAGGTGACATTAAGACCAGTTGAAGGACACTAGAAGGAGTTGTCCTAGTTTTGAAATATTCAAAGCTTGTTACTTTACTGTGATTACTTTTAAGGAAGGAGTGACGTGAACATTATTGTAAATGTTCTCTAGGAAGTTAATACATTTTGTAAGTTAGGATTTCTGAATCTTAATAGCTTACATAAATATTTTTTTGTTTAGTATGCTAAGGAGAAGACCCAAGAGAAAACTGCACATTTGCCTTTTATTCCAAATTATGTATACCTCCATAACAGGCTTTGTGCTGCCTCCCAAAGATGAAACTTTCATTTAATTTTTGGTTTCTTTGGACTGAATAGTAGTATCAGCAGTAAGGCCATTTTGAGTCCATTGAAAAGTTGGAGAGAAAATAAATTTTTTTTTTTCATTCTTTCACCCAAGTATTAAATATTTTAAAAAGCACTAGCAATCAGAAAAAAAAGAAAAGAAAAAAAACCAACATGCAAATTCTTTTCTTTCAACATCAGTCTCCTCCAGGGTTATGGGTTTCCAAGGGAGGGCAGATGATCTGACTCAAACTGCAGGCGAAATGTAAATCTTCCAGAGAAGCTAAACCATCCAAAAATCTGAACCATAAGAAATTGGTATGTTGGACAGCATATTTCTCAAATTTAATAGTGTTTGTATTCAAAATTATATTAAAACTTTTATCTCTGACCATCATCCTAGGCCTCAGACTTAGCATCAGAAATGCTGTTTCTATCAGTGTAATTTGGCCCGTTTTATCTACAGCTCTTCAAACACACTTGGGGTTTGGGTGTACCTTAGGATCTGCAGTTCTTCACTAGTGTGAATATACATTTCAGTGTTGTTGTGCGCTATCCCTGCCTGAAAAGGTGAATGGCAAATACTGATCCCTGACCAGCCACAAGCATTTTGCAAACTGCAAGATCATGAAATATTAGAAATGTAACATAAAATATTAGAAATATTAGAATGTAACATAAATATTTGTATGTACTGATTGCACTAACCCCAAAGCTCCTTTAATATGCATTTAGTAAATTGCTTATAATAATTCCCACCAAATATAATATAAAGGCTGAATAACCTCTCACCACTGTGACTAACACACATCAAATAGTGTGCACATGGTCATAAATTATCTTCCTGTTAATCTGCCCTGTAAAGTTTAAACCATCCCGTTTCTATCTTCCTCATAGAGTGGAAAAGAGTAAAAAAGTGTAGAATATTAAGAACTATTGGTAAGGAAAACAAAGCAAACAGAAATTTTTCAGTTCATCCCATCCTCAAGAGTTACAGCAGAAAAAGAACAACTGTAGAAAAGGACAACAAGGAGAAACCATTCTCCATATTAGAGCTCTTTCTCTGAACAGCTCCTGAAGGGATGAAGGCTTTTACCAACAAAAAAGATGACAAAAGAAATATAATTGTTGTTTTAAAAGTCATTATAGACAGGACAATAAGCTGAAGAGGAGTTGATTACAGATTGCCTCTCAGAGTATGAGGAAAAGTGGGCATAAAAACAAATTTAACAGGAGGCACATAGAAAAGAAAAAGTGTACTTCATTTAAAATATAACTAGATAATACCACAGAGATATATGATGACAAAAATATGCATGAATTCAGAAAATAAGAAAACTAAAGATTAAAAAATAACTATCATGAGCTATTCAGTACAAAGAGATGACATCCAATTCATGAAGTACTTGGTTTACAACTTGCTGGGGGCTGGAAGATCATAAAAAGGGAATGATCACTACATTCATGTCTCATTTGCTTTCATTGTTAGTCTTAATCCGTGTAGGCATACTATTTATTTTTCTGGTATATGTCATGTCCTGCAATGTTTCCGTTCAAACGTGTCAAAATTAACAGCCAATAGCACTTTATGTCCTCCCATGTACATGATCCTCCAGAATTAGGTGACTGCAGTAAACTCTGCCTTAGGCCATTTTCAAAGATTATTTATCATTTCAGTCACAGTTCTATGCTGTACACATCAGATAGACAAGTTTCAGAAACTCTGTCAGGATACAATCGTGGATCTCAGTTTTGACATAAACATAAAAATACTAAATTAGAAATTGAATTGCTGTTCATTTTACTTTGCATGACCTAAGTGAAAAAAATCACTAAGAAATCAGATCACAAGCATATACAAGAATCAGTATCTGAAGTTATTTAATGAAAATAAACTCATTGGGGATTTTAATGCCCAATCATTCAGCAGTCAGACATATACTGTTCTAATGGCAAAAATTTATCTTTTTTATTTCAAGCAGTTGACCAAACCCAATTCTCTAACACAAAAATTTACTAGCAACAACCTGTTAAGTTAAAACCAAAAATCACTTCAACAATGATGTGAATTCACTAACTCATAAGATTGCCAAATGGTACAAGGTCTTGCAACTGACTACAGGATTTTAACCTTTGAGTTGTGCAAATCCTTTGACCTTTACAGTTATGAGTACTCAGTAATAAAAAAATAAAAAGAGTGTTCTGAATGGTTTTGCTTCACTGGGAATAACTGAAATGCACTTCTTTTTCTCTGTTTTGGTTTTGTTGTTGTTGTAGTTTTTGTTTTGTTTTGTTTTTTAACTTATAATTTACAGCTAACACAAGTAATCAGCAGAATCAGACAATGAAAATAAGAGCTGCCATCTCTCACAACATCAGACCTCTATAGGTAGCACTGTAACCTCATTCAAAAACTTTAACAATTCAAATATAATTAAATGCTTTAGCAGCATGATGGCATTTTCAGTTTCCAATCTAACAAAACTACTGTCCAGGACATTCCAAGGTTTCAATACTACTGAAAGCACTCCACAATTCAAAATGCTTTCAAAAGCTTTCTGCAGAGACTTTGGCTAGATGTGAAGCAGTGAACTGTTAAAGAACCAGGAAAAGAAATATGCAAAATCATTTGGCAGATAATTTTATTCTCTCAGTGTACCCAATGCTTTTTAAGAAATGCACAGGTATTAGCTGCTGCCTACTCGTTCTTCCACCATGGAATTTTGCTTCTGCAAGCTATATTACAGTATAGGGAGGATGGCTTTCCCTTGGAAAAGTAAAATTTTTCAAGGAGCAACAAAATATAATTGGTTTATAACACCCCAAATTTTGCAGTTTTAATTTATCATATGTGAATGATAAGGAGAAGAGGCAAGGATAAAATAGACAGGAAAATGTAAGCAATACATTATAAAATTATACATAACAATAGGGAACCTGTGAGTTCTGTCATGGTCTGTTTCCAAATTAAGATCATGTTTTCCCTGCTTTTTTTACTCTCAAAAGTTTTGAATTTCAGTTTAATGAATTACTAAAATGCATTTCTAACCCTTTATATGTTGTTGAATAATATGAAATAAAGGCAAACTGGGCTACAATAATGCAGATGAATTCTCTTCTCCACAGTACCATAGTCATCTAATGGCTATAGCAATAAATGCACTGTAAGCAATCCCACCTTTCTGGTCTTAGCTAGAGTATTTAAAAACCTGAAAAAACCTTTTGTTTCCAGTAGTTAAAAGTTCAAAGTACACTACTTCAAAATAGAATAGAATTAAAAGATACCAGCAACTAATTCAGTATTGACTCTCTCAGGGAAATAATAGAAATTATTGCCATTTCTAAATGCAAAGAGCACAATGGATCAAATGATCTTTTAAAAATAATAAGCAATCCATAATGCTGTAAAGCAATGGGACAAAACTGTATAACAGGAGGACCTTCAATATAAGGTGAAAATCTGTTTTCAGCAGGGGTAGGCACTGCTTCCATCTATTTGTCTTGCACTTCAGGACTATGTAGCAGAAGGATAAATGTGCCTTAAGACCAGCCATGTAATACTCAAGGCTCATTTGAGCGTTTAATTAGCTTTTTGAGTCAGTTTATAGGAGTCATATGAATGACAGATTTTTGGTGTTCCACAACAGTGGATTGTCAAAAGCTATTTCTTTTCACTTTAGAGCACCCTGCCTTTTTATTTCCTCAGTCAGATGAGCAGCTGATGACCCAGTGTTGGTGATTCAGAGACTGTTTGCCTGCCTTTCTGCTCACTGCACAGAACAGAAACCCCTGCAGATGTACAGAGCCCATAATAAAGAATTGCAAAGCAGAGCCTTGCTTCTTTGCAGCCAGTTTTTAGAAAACAGCACACGATAGTCTTGTAAACCACCACCAATTTATCTGCCATTCGTGCCTCGTGCCACTGGCCAGCAGTTATACTAGGAATGCAATGTCATAGGAGAAATGCAGGGAGAAATCACTCGCTGGTTCACTTGGCGTATCTGATTTGCACTGCAGGAATTGCACTGGCAGGTGGTCCTGGTGAGACTGACTGTACAAACACATTTTTTTCTATTAGCTAATTCAAGTATGCAACAACTGTACTTCACTAACAAATCAAGCAGCACAGAGCAAGTATAAATTGACTTTTATGCTTCAGAACTTGGGTATTATAAACAAAATGCAAGCATAGTTGGAAAACCAAATTTATACTGGAAACAAAATACATGAATCTGGAGTATCATATTCTGTATATATATCATGTATCATATTCTGTTCCTATTCAGAATTAATAGAGCAGACAGGACAGAAAAATGAAATGAATATAGCCTCATTTAGCTCTGGTGGCAGCACAGAGTTTTAAGAGATGATGCAGCTTCCTGGTCTTGTGAAGCTGGCCAACCTCCCTTTGAGGTAGAATATGGTGTGGAAACAGATGCAAAGTCAGAATCACAAGAGATGTAAGATTTCCATGTTTAGTAATTCTCTCTTTGATGACCTATGACCCTGATACAGACTCCCACCTCAAGATTTGGACGCTCACTAAAAACTTTGGATTAACAGTGCTGGACAGTGCAGTGCTCTCTCTACTACCTCTCTGCCCACAATTACCCTTAAATTAGTCTTGTCAGCAAAAGAGCACATTTGCTGTTTGTTGGTTACAACCATATGTGGTACATATGTGTACCTGACTGTGCTCTGTCAACACTAGGAGGTTGAAAAAAGCTAGTTTGTTGTGTTTTTTTTGTTTGTTTGTTTTTGTTTCTTTTTTAACTACAGAACCAAAAAGCTGGCTTGTCTAGGCTGTATGAGCTATAACACTTTACAGGTCTAAGTCTGCATCCTTGATGTTTTATTTCCTGCAACTTTTAAAAGCTGAAAAGATGTTTTATAATTGCTTCATGACCCATTAATCCCAGAATGGAGATGAAAAAGCATTATTTCAGTGGATCTGGTAGTAAGAACATGGTGTGAATGGAAGATATCCTCAGATTTTAATTCAGAAGAAGTTTCTTTTGTGTTCTATTGTATCACTTCTGACCTGGATCCATGAAGACATTTACAAATATGGGTTTAAACCAAGAGAACTGAGGTGAACCTCAGACAATCTCTCTTTTAAATTACATTGAAAATCAAAATGAAGCACAGCCCATTAAATCATGTTAAATTACACATCGTGTTAAATTACACATATTTAGTAAAAAAGATATAAATTTTTAGAGGAAATGTACTGCAATACACCATGCAAACAATGGGTGCCTGTGCTAAGTGCAAGCAAACAAATCAAGCCATAAATGAACTAATTTATCTTGAAATGAAATCTTTGATCAGAGAACTTATTCTTCCTCTAGTAGAATAGCGGTATGAAATTTTGTGTAAAATGTCTGTCTGGTGCCAAATGGAATAAAATTATAATCTGCAAGACCTTGAATGTTTGGCCAAACTTTACAGCATTATTTGAACCATTGAGGCAATTTGTTGATAAATTTACAGATATTGCAAAGTTATAAAAGGTTTTTTAATGCAAATGGGAGTGTAATGAGTTCCTTTGTACGTTTTGTCAAAGTTACTATAGAGGAGTTGTCTTTCACAAACATCTAATAGAGATAACAGAACTTGATAGTTTAATCCATGCACTGCACAAGTTTTACAAGAATATTGTATAAGAACAGATAGGGTTTGTTTCAGTCCTAACATATTTGACAAGAAACAGTCTCTGTCGTTCATAAACAAGGCATTAATTTAAAGAAATAAATTAGACTTTCATTTCCCATCTGGGTCTTAGGAAGTCTTTTGGGGAGCAAAAACATTTCAGATAGAACATTTAAATGGGGACATATAAAAAGATCTCTTGGCAAAGTGAAAAAATTTTCAGCAGTTCTTGGTAAAGGAACCTGCCTGGAAGAGTCAAAATAAATTATGTCTGCATAAAAAATCTGTCTGCTAAGACTGCCAGGGGAATGGAGAACTAGTCTTCATCCCACATGGACACCAGATGTCAGTTATCTTATAACCACTCTGCATAAACACACCTATATAAACCTTTAAGAGAGAGCATCTTGAGCAACATACATTCAGTTGCACTTGCTCACTTATACCTTCCTGACACTTGAAAAGTGCAAGTGTAGACAAGGAATGCAGGGATGGAATTATGAAAATGAGCTAAATTATAGAAATGGAACCATAAATAAGACTGAGCTTAAATGAGCTAAAACTCTCAGATTCACAAGCAAGAACTAGAAGAATGTTTAGTGATTACCAAAGGGTCACAACTTACACTCAGTATAGATTCAAGTACAGGAAACAGCATTTCAGCAGATTGAGGAGTAAACTGACAAGAAAAAGTCTGTAAATTCTGGTAGAGTGCTCTTTCTGTCCATTTGGCTACATGCCTTTCTATCTTCAAGAAAATATTTGAAAAGATCTATTAACTCCTCTCAGCTTTGGTTCAGCATTGTCTTCTCAGCTTTATGGAGTTCTGTTAGGATCAGTAGCACATCAGTCTGAAAGGTATTTTAAAATTTAAGGAGAAAAATCCCACTGAAAGCTGACATGGGTTTAGTGAGCAAAAAAGTACCAAAAAATTACATATATCTTTGAAAATATCAGAATAGTTAGGCACTTACAAACAAACACTGTAATAAAATGGCTATTGTGGTCCAGGGACTGAAAGAAAACTTAAGCTCTTACACATTTCTTAAGTAAATTTTGGGTACATTATAGGAAAACCACTACTGATATTGCAATAAGTAAATTTTTAAAATGTTTCTTAGGCGGGCACTCAAGGCACACTTTATCTTACAATTGTTGAAGTTGCCATTTAGTACTGTAGGTGTGCATCTTAGTACCAAAGTCAAATTTATTTTGAGTCGGTTTAGTAATATAATACAAGATTCTTGTCAGGAGTATTATTTCTCTCACGTTCCAGATTTTGTACGTGTGTGTGTGTAAGCATGAGGTCAACTATTAAACGAGTCAACGTGACGGTAAACAAAAAATATTTGTCAAAAGTACAAAATTTTTGACATAAACATAAAAATAATTATGGAATGGCTGTGATGAGAGGATCAAGTGTGCTGAATACAATTCTGTAGTACTGTAAACACAGGAGAAGTACCTTACACAATAATAAACTATTTTGCTCTGCTTTCTTTTCTAAAAATGAGATATACACTGCTAAAGAAGACTGTGAAGCCTTCTGTTTGTTCCAAGTCTATTGAAAATTTTATCTCTGCATTTCTGATTTTACAAGCTGAAGCATATGGATTCCCAAGTTTTCAAATGTATACTTCAATTGCCAGAGAGCAAACAATCTATTAACAGGAGAGATCTTCCATATCATCCAGGAGAAAGTAGCTAAAACTCCCACTATGAAGCCTTCCTGAGCTTTTTCTAGCTGTCATTTTGGCAGGGGATTTCAGAGAAATCTGTCCCATGGTGGCAGTCCTGAAAATTTTACTTTTTTTTTTTTTTTTACCTGAATGAAAAGTTCTTTTTCCTCTAGAGATATTAGTTTCAAGTAATTAAATTACAATCAGAAATTTAACTGTTATACCTTATATTAATTCAGATAAATACTCTGCAATTTTTTTTTAAATCCATGAAATAGTTTAAGCTACAGTGTTTTTAGTAACTACTAATTTTTTTAGCTAGAAACAGAATAGATTTGGTGAAAGGATGAAGGGGAAATAATGGACAATTTGGAGAATTTTTTCTGATATTATAGTTGTAATCAGCTTCATAAGTTTTCCATCTTTTTTCCCCTGCTAAAAAGTGGTCTTTTTTTCTGAATTTGGGATTCATAAATGTTACATTTTTAAGTAGATCCAACTGGCTTTCCCAGAAGAGATTTTCCAAAAAGCAAAGTCTCTTTAAGGTTAGAATGTTTTAATAGTTAATCTTGTTGCACTCAGTTCTTTCTCCCCTGGTCTTTGTTACCATATTAAGAACTAAACATTATACAAATATAAAGAAGAAAGAAAAAAAAAAAAACCCTTTAGTTTGCTCTCTTAGATGTAAAAATTTGAATTTGATCATATGAAAAAGAGTGTTTTAAAAATTATGGTAATTTGCAGCCAAAAGCTGAGTATGAATTCATAGGAATTTATTTGATGAAAATGTTTGTAATAACTAAATGCTATTTTAAACTAAATATCCTGATACAAGACCTGAAGACTCCAGAATTTAGTATCCAGAGCATGGTCCACTCAAATTAATAGAATTACCTGAAATTATATTGGATTTAGAATCATAGGGAATTTTTCTCTGAAGCTTTCACATTACATTTGCAGGTTTTTTTCCAGTTCAGACATATTTAACAGTGCAGTGACTTTAACTGAATTTTCTGACCTTTCAGATTATTCATGAAGTGTAACACCATGAAAATGTCAAAAAAACCTCCAAAACCAAAAAACCCCAACTTGCTTCCAAACCTTAATTGATGTTGTGATTCAATTCATGTGAATCAATACATTCAACCACTCTTACAGGCACAGAGATTCCAATAATATTGCAACTGCATTTAGTAAGAGAGATTGAAGATGTGATGTCCCCTCTGAATTGCTATTAACATACTCTCTAACATTACTCAAATAGTTTCCACAGTGACTGATTTTATGCTGGAATGTAAAACATCCTTTGCCTCTGCCTTATTTCTGCTTTGGAGTTTAATATTTAAGAGCACTAAGAAAAATGTGTAGAGCACTGAAGTGGTAAAACAGGTATACATTTATTGCCACTGAGGATAACATTCATTTAAATTGCTTTTTTAGATATCCTCAGTATCAAATATTATCTAACCTGAGTTACCTTCAAAAAAGTGAACTTTACAGTTACCTGTAGTTTTGCTCCACCAGGATGATCTTTTTGCTCCACATGGATGGTCCAGTATTACTTTTTTCCTGGCCAAGCTATAATGTTGTACCAATGTCTGTTTGTTCCTGAAACATCACTGAAAACTATTTTTTTTTTTTATTTTGTCTCATTACCCACACAGTACAGGGTACAGGTGTGCAGTTCTGTGCTTAGTTCTCCACCTTCTTCCTCAGGTGTTTTTTGGAGGGTCTTCTTGCACCATTGCACTGGCATGGTTCTTCCTTCCCCTCTTAAATTTATATCCGTGGCAAATTCAAGGCACATCCTTTCAGACGTTCTTTTTAAGTGTATAACTCTCAAAACACTTCACTACACATGATTGACTTTGCTATCAACACCTTTCTTTCAGACATTTTTGATATCCTATAAGCCAATCTTTGAATGATTTAGAAAATGTTTGATCTTCTGTGGTGTTAGATATGAAACTGTGGTGTCAGAGGAAGGGCTAACTGAAGTACAAGGGACTCTTCTGCTCAAAATGAGCAGATGTTCTTCCTGTACTCTGGTTCAGCCCAGAAAACGCTGTCTGTTTTCTGCTCAGCTAGTTCATAATTCCTCAAGTTCAACTAATGATTGTATAACTGTGACTAAATCAGAAATTCTCAGACGTGTTTGATGAGAAGTTTGATGTGTTCTATTCCCTTTTGAATTAAGAAAAAGTTAATATCATCTATATTCTCTGTTGCAAAACTTTCCAAGTAGGAAGCATAACACTTTTTCAGGATCATTTACATTTGTGAAGTACACCAAATTTTTCTTTAACTACAAAATGTCCTCTGAAACAAGGGGCTGTTCCTAACCTCAAAGCATTTTGATGGCTTGGAAACTACCATCACGACAAGTAGTTGGATATTTGTGTTTGCATGTTCCAGTTCAAAAAGTGTTTCATAAAATAAACTCTCAAATTAACTCATAATCCACTAACTTCAAACTCACAATCTTACGGATTTAACTTTTTCTTGGAGGTACTTCTGATCCATTGTGACTGGCATTATAGCACTTATTTCAGAGATAATTCTATACTAGCAATGCTTTGTCCATCATTAAAATAATTTCTTTTCAATAGCGAATTTTCTATTATGATATAACTACTATCAACTCAGGAGAGAGATTTTTTTATAAGAGCATGTAGTGATAGCAGAAAGGGTAATGGTTTTAAATTGAAACCGAGTACATTTAGATTGGACATTAGGAAAAGATTTTTTACTGTGAGGCTGGTGAGGCACTGGAACAGGTTGCCCAGAGAACTTGTGCACAGCCCCTCCTTGCAAGTGTTCAAGGCTGGACAGGGCTTGGAACAACCTGGTCTAGTGGAAGGTATCCCTGCCCATGGCAGAGGGATCAGAACCAGATGACCTGTATGGTCCCTTTCAACCCAGACCTTTCTATGATTCTGTGGTTAAAATTGCTGTCTAAAGCTTACCAAAAGGCACACCATTCCTGATAATGAATGTACTGGTTAATACGGTGATGTTGTTACCAAAATCAGCAAGAAAATAGACTAACACTGTAGTTTTAGTATTAGGGGACAGGCATTCTTATGGTGGTTCTGGATAGGTGAGGGATAGCTCCACCTATTGAACATGTTGAGTACAGAAAAAACTCGTGTTTATATGCTATATTTAGGACACATATTCATGGTTTCCCCAGAAGAAACATAAATATGATAATCATTTCACCCAAGTCTTTTACATCTGTTCTCTCTCATTAGTGCATGTGTTCTTCTGGCCTGGAGTTCTCTTTGGTGATCTCTTGTGGTCAGCAACCCCACAGTCACGAATGACTGCCCAAGGATATGGTGCTGTGTTGGAACCCAGGGCATCTCTCTGGCTGCCCTGAGAGCTCAGGAAACCCTGGCCAAACTGTCTGGGAACTGAGCAAGAGAAATGTGAGTTTTATCCAAGAGCACTGTGACACCTGGGCCTGTCCAGGGGAGTGAACAGGGGGGTGTTTCCTCTGTTCATGGGGGTCACAGAC
>VZSR01001854.1:15243149-15299775 GCA_013398615.1 Brachypodius melanocephalos | reverse complement strand
CTCTAAACCACCTGAATGTCGGAAAATCGCAATCCGACAGTGCTGCTTTCCAAAGGAAGAGAAAAGTTGGCATAATTGGCCTGGTTCATTAATTTGTAAGTCCTTAGATCAATTAAGAGTTTTTTCTTATTCCTTTCCTTGGATAATGTTTTTAGCCTAATGGTTTTGAAAAATGATAATTGTATTAACCCTCCAGTACAAACAATTCCTTATCTGGCAACAATATCAATCGAGATCTGTGACCTGGAGTGGCTACTCATGTTATTTAGTGGATGGAACAGAGCACCAGTGTTGTGTTACAGGTTCGGAGCTGCAGGGCCACCTGAGGCTATCTGGTTGCACGTCTAAATACTGCTAGGATATTTTTAAGGAGAAATATGGGAACAGATCATAAAGACTCCCAGCTGATGTAATGTGTTACTTAGTTATTTCTTTGTAGATCTCATCTTTGCAGTTAGTGCCAGGTGAGAAGCAATTTCTGCCTTTAGATTTTCATTGTATAGTCTCCTCTGTGGGTTAATGTTCATAATTTTGCCCAAGTTGCCTCTAAGTGCAACTTAAAAAGACAATTGCTCGGTTCTCCAAAGTGTTATGATGTTTTCTTTATCTCTTTTGAGTGAAAAATTCTTGTGGTAAAGTCTGATGACCAAGAATTATGATCTTTGCTACATTCTTGAAAATATATCTATATGTTGCAAGGAGTACTTATACCCTGGATAATAAAATAATTACCTAGATAGGGTTATTCATTTATAATACCCAGTTCAACATTCTTGAAAGTCCACAAAAGATTTTATGCTGAGCTTATTTGCTCCAGGATAGAGTAAGAATGATAATTAATACAGGAGTAGAGCTAAAAGACAACTAAAAATCACCATTGGATTCCTCTAACAGGTCCTGAAAAATTAACAAAATCACACAGAGGTAGTATTATAACCAAAAATAGTGTAAAAGATTAAAATCAGGTTCTGTTATTAAATACATAAAGTGTAACAGAGTACATTTTTGTAATTTACTCTTTTATTTGTCAGATATGAATAGAGTAACAAAAGTGGTGAATCCAAAAACTGTTGTTCTTTTCCTGCTAAGCAAATCCAATACATAAACCCAGTCAGTTCTGGAAGCATTAGTTATAATTGCTTTTATAAATACACTTTTGTTACAGCTTCACCTACTACTTATCTCGCTATTTTAAATGTATTCTTTAAAAACTCTGATTGAAGTTACTAATCTCTTTTGTTCTTCAAAATAACAAGAAGACTGCAAACTTCAAGAAGAGTAGAACAATTACTCATTTCATCACTAAATTTTAGAAAACGATGAATCAAAAAGAGGTTTACAAAGTTTTGTTTCTAAGGATAAAAATCACTTTTAAGATTTAAAACTAATACAAATTAAACTTTATAGATAATTTTTCAAAGAAACTTTTTAATTTAGTTTGTCCGTCTGTTGTTTGTCCATTCAGCTCAGTATTTTGTGCTGCTTCTCAATGGAGAGAATAACTAAGAATTTACTTATGTTTGAAATTATGTCTGCTTTGGGTAGTGAATGCTGCAAATGAGAAAAATGTCTTTATTACAATAAAAAATTATTTGATTTCAAGATTTCATTTATGTATCCTTTTCCCATTGTTCTTTAGTTTTCTTTTTTGATTTTTCTCCTGGCAGCCTTCCTCTATTTTACTTTGTCATCTTTTTTCATTTTCATTTTGCTTAATCTTCTTTTGTGTATAACGCATATGGCCTGTGTTTCATACTTAAGAGAGAACTTCTGAACTATTTTTATTTTACTAGACAGAGGAGACGAGCTCTATTGCAAAATATGACTTCACAACAGATAAGAGAAGAACTTATAGTTCAGGCACTAGGAGAGAAAATGTGAAAGAACAGAGCTGAGTGAAAAAGTAACATTTTTTTAACTGTGCCAATTTATTGTAGCAGAATATTAAATCCAAACCTAATCTGTATAGAACTCTGGTTCATATAATCGTCTAGTTTACTTCCCCAGAAGTAAGCAAGTATTGTTATGTGCAATTAAAAAACATATCACAAGGGTTTTTTTACAGGTACTCACATCTCTTCTAGGGAGTCATTGTTAGGCAATGGATTAAACATCTACAATTTTAGCTAATTTCAATATCTTTAGTCATAACCTTGGTATAAGTCTGTACCAGATTACTTCTAGTGCTGGCCTAGCACTGTGATGAGGACAGACTAACAGCTGACCTAGATCCAAAACAAAACTCTAGTGATTCTTAAACCTGATTGAGAGATGGCATGTACTACACCATCCCTCAGGAGCCTTTGACTGCCATATTCCCCCCAAGAAATGAGCAGCTATTACTGTAAAATGTCTGTGAGCATCCCATTCTTGGCAACCTGCAATAAGTCAAGAAGCAAATAATAGAAAAAAATTAACCTCTTTCTTATATTGAGACATAAATCTTTCGTAGTGATTTAACAGTGAAGAGGTTTCTTGGTATTGTCTGGAGAAGTGATAATCGTGTTTTTCTGAAGTACCACTAGCCAGCCTGCACACGACACTTACAACAAAACCCAAGGGGAGCAGAAAACTCTCAGGTACACAGAGGTTGCAGTGCTCACTCTTTAAAAAAACCTGGAAAATGCATTACTGCCAATATATTGATATTTTCAAAGGATCCAGTAGACTTATCCTGTATAAATTCTGGTTAGTTACTTGGCCAAGATTTTCACTTAAAAGTGTTACCTTGTCCCAAGGATATCTCTCTCCAAGGGAATTTGTGACAGCTGTTATATTTTTTTGCCAGAAAAGCATCTAATGGAATTTAGCATATTGTCCACAGAGAAATGGAATTTCTGTTTCATTTGTGTGCATTGTGTTACTGGTTGAAGTTGTGACAATTACTTTTCAGTGTCTATATTTACTTTAGTGGAAGTTTTTCACTACTACAGTTAAAAAATAAAATAAAAAGTGCCCTTTTAAAAATCTTCTAGTGGATAGAACATTGCCAAATGTCTGCTTGTTTAAAGAAAACTATATCCACTACCGCAGTAATACAAACTTGCTCATTTATCCAGACTAATAGGAAAGAGTTTAGCAAGACTAAGACATTAAAATAATTTTTAAAAACCTAGCAAAACAAATAGGATTTTTTTTAATATGAAATTTCAGTTTACTAAAGATTTTTCAAGTCTGACAGAAGGTGACACTGTGAATTGCATTAAAAAATTCTAACTGGAGAGAACATATTGTTTGTCTTTGAGAAGTGTGACAGCCACAGAGAGATTAGGGCAGTTAAACAAGAAAGACCATTCAAGGACCACGTCTAAGGGCAGTGTAAAGGATAAAAGTAGGCATCAAAAATCTCATAATAACATTCTTCCTTGATAAAAATATAAAAATTCATGCTCTGTCAGGAGAAGACGTGTAGAATAGATCAGTGCACTGCATTAAAACACTTGACGAGGCACCTTATAAATATTTGCCAATTTATGAAGGAGTAGCCCATTAACAGTTTATGTAGATCCTATGTGGTGAGTGAAACATTATTTTTCATCTCTTGGCTTTGTTGTAATTAATGTTTTCATTAACTATTTTGTCATAAAAGCAGGAGCTTGCTGATTACATCTGATAAAAATGCTGGGAGGCATCATCACTCTGACAGGCAATGGATTATCGTGCAAGAACAACAAGATAACCAGAAAAAAGGAACAGAAATTGGACACGCTCATGCTTCTGATATTAAGTAATTGGACTGTGACATGGGAAGTAAAAGGAAAGGGACTAATGAGTCCATGTTTTCATCACACAAAATCTGCATAATAAGGCAATGGCACCATAAAAATAGAAAGTATAAGCCCCTTGTTTTACCAGGAATTGTTTCTCTGCAAAATCAGATTACACATAGAAGGGGAAAGATGAAACTAAATACACACAAGTGTAGAGAAAGGCAATTAAATTAAACAGACTCCCCAATGGCCCGCAGCAGATCAAAAGACTTTCTCTTGTCTAACTGATGTGTCTAAAAACAAATGAAAGAAAATGGATACTTGAACTGAAATACACTGTAACCAGACCAATACAATCAAGACAGCCATGCATACATTCAAACTGAAAATTAGAAAACAGGTTGCAGCTGGCAGTAGAAAGAAATTATTAAAAGAAATAGAAGGAACCCAGGCCTAACTAATTTCTTGGATATTTTAGGCTGTAGTCAGCAAAAAAACAAACATTAAAGAAAAAAAAAAAGAGAGATTTCTCTTCTACTACTATGTAAAATTATTCCTTCAGCCTCTTAACCTCAGGTGAAGGAAAAAAATGCAACAAAATGATAGCTGCTGTGAGGGCATATTTTTCATAATCATTATAGTGAAATCCTGGAGATCATATGACAAAAATTCTTCCATCGCTTGTTTTAGAGAAGGAACATGGATGTTTATGGTCTTTTTTAGAATGCAGCAACTTTGGCCTTTATGGATAATAAAATGCCACATTTTATCTGGTAATTAAAATAAAAAGTAAAGAGAAAGATCATATGTGGAAGTCACATGCACTTCACATATTTGAATATGCACATATGTATACTGAACAATTATAAACTACCTTCTAGCAGTGTTCAAATTTCAGCAAAAAAGTAAAAAGTCCTACCTCTCCCAGCAATTTGTTTAAAAAGCCTGGCAGCAGTATTTACATTTTTAACTGCTGTCTGAATCTTATTTACAGATCTGATTTATGCTTCTAGAAACTTTCTACAATCAATATTAATGCAAAATATGTTAACTAAAAGTAGCTTTCTTTCATCAAATACTGTCAGAAGAGCTAACTTTCCTTAAAGCTCAGAACAATAATTTATACCTTGCTTTCCCCTTAAACTACAACTTACCCTACATTCCAGGAAAAGAATTTAGCTCAGCAAGACCATTCTTCCTTAGGTTTCTAAAGGGGAAGCACACACAGCAATCACACAGTATCTTAATGAATAAATTTCAAACATTCTAAGTGAGATGGTAGGCTAAACTTGAAATATTCTGAAGGGAACTCGACTCTAGCATTACTAAATTGCTAAATTATCTATTTAGCAGAATGATTGACTGAAATACTGGTATCAGTGTTTCATATTTATATGAACTGGGTTTTATGAAGAAATACCATTACAGGATAGTGTAAAAATTTATCTGATCTACTGAATAATGAAGATAAGAACTATTAAGGTTCATTACTCGAAGGCTGACTAATCACAATGTTTTAATGAGAATGGGCCTCACTTTTGTTTCTTTTTCCACAAGAAAATCATGGGATCACATTTAATTGGAGGATTTTCTATGGAGAAATTTTAATTTATAGGATTATTCTTACCCTTTGATGTAGTTTTCTATGGCTGTATCATTGGCAAGACTTTCTAATGGAAATATAGGCAACCGCAAGCAAAACTTTAGTATGTTTAACAGTCTGCACAGTATGGAAATTACTCAGGAAGAACTTTCATTAAGGGAATGTGAAGAATGAAAAGTGAAAATGCCTCTGAGCTGCCTTAAATCATCATCTTAGATTTATGCAGTACAACAAAGAATTGAATTATATTCTTGCACATATTGCCAGAGCATTAATGTGTTGATTAATGCCAAGATTTTTTTCAAAAAGAGAAAAGGATTTCACAAAGAAGAAGGTTTTTCTACTTTATACCTTTATACAGTGATCTTACACGAGATTTCAAAATTACTTATAAGGGAAAATGAGCATTATCATTTTCTATTTCCCACCTATGAACTATTTAAAAAAAGAAGTTTCTTGCCTAATTTCAGCCCATCAGAATCAGTCAGTAATCTTCAGTGCAGACATAAATGTAACCCCTCGTTGTGAAGGGCACAGTCAAGTCTCTCTGATATCTTCTGTCAAGAATTTGCTTGAAGCAGCATGGAGCATTTTATCATGTCTGCCACAGTGTCAAAATAGTTAAGCACTGAATTAATTTTAGCAGTCTACAGTAATTATAGCCATATATAAATGGTTAAGAGTTAAAAACAACATAAGAGTTAAAACAAAAAAAAGGCATGTAAAAAATATATTCAGACCTTGTGCTACCTCTGGTGCACCTCCTGGGAAACATACAACCTAAAGTGGGATATAATTGAGGCCCTTATCTCTTGAAATATTTTCACCTTCCACATAAGATTTACTGCCTGGAGAAGAGGTCTCTAAAGAGGTCCTAAGACATGCTCCCCTCACTATCCAGAGCTGGGGTCTGGAGAGTGCATTGCACGCTGTAATGTATTGAACATGTGCAAGGGAAAGACATTTCAGAAGTGCAAAGGAAGAGAAGGGGTGAGTGGCCAGCAAGCAGTGAGCTTGCAGCACAGATGAAACCTGAAAATGCAGTGCAAGGTAGGCAGTCAAGGGCTTATGGATTAGAGTGGGAAGAGGTTTTGCCTTGAGAGACAGAGGAGACTGCAATGTTTGCGGTAGCTGGAAAGCCTTGATAACTCAGTGTTAACTTGAAATAAAAGATCTATCCCACAAGAACAGTGGTAGGGGAAACTTTATTTATAAATAATTCTTTTCTTAGGTACTTCTAGTCATTCCTTTTGAGTTCAGATTCTAAAACGTGGCCTATTTGTGCTTGAGTTTGAAAACAACCAGCCACAAAAACGTACAAAAACCCCAAGACCCTAAACACAAACACGAAAAGAAACCTGGCTTTTTACTTTAAAATTTTTGCAGTCTTTTGAGGGTACTAGCTTTACAAAACTACCTTGGCAGACCAAACTGAAAGTTTGCACAGTCCTGTGAGAGCTTTGTTATAAGAGTGGTGAATTGCTTCCTTCCCATGAAAATATCTTCCCTCTTGAAAAATGCCCTTCCATTCCTGGGAGCTGCCTATCTCCATCCATCCACTTCTGGCCATCAGGTTTGTAGAAAAACAGGCTGTGGAACAGATAAGGAGCAAGAAAGAACATGAGTCCGTAACATGCTTTCAGAGTTTCATAAAATAAAAGGAAAATTGGAGACTGAGCCTTATTTTGGGAAAAGCAGTTTCAATGTTTATTATTTAAGAACTGTACTACTAAAGGGGGGGGGGGGGAAGAAATTAAAGGAAGTAACAGTTTTGTTGCAAAAAAATTGAATTTCTGTCTGACATGGTAGATTTAGTGTTTTTATTTCTTCCCAGCTTCTCTCAATGCTGCAAGGTATTGAAACCAGCATTACATTCCATAAATCTACCTTTTACTTAAATAAGTAAATGTTTGTACTTTTTAGATACTGAGGGAGATGCATTTGCTGGAGAAACAAACATAGAGGTGATATGTGCTTGTAATTTCTTTTTGACCAAAAATATAAAAGAGTAACTTTTTTTCCTCTAATGGGTTCCCAGCAGCAACTAGTTACTTTCTGACAGAGAATGTTTAGCAGAAATTAAAAGCGGTTTATATTTTTCTCTCTCTACAGTCCTGTGATAGGAATACTGCTGTAGTTCTGTGTGCTTCTTCTGATGTCTCTTTGAAAGAGAAGTGTGGAAGGAACAGATGTTAGCTTCCACAGTGTCCGTAAAAGTATTTCAATATGTCAGGAACTGGACTGGAGTTCATGCGTACTTCCATTTTAGCCACTGTAGCACCAAAAGATCTAAACAGAATTCATGCCCAAACAGAAATGGGATCATTAATTTTGACATGTGAAAATTTATAGGTAAAATCTATGAATACTGTTATCCTGGCTGAAGGAAGGAATAAGCTTCTCATCAGGCAGGAGCAGAGGTTTTATAAGGAGCATCTAGCTCAGAATTCTTACATTTAAATGAGAAGTGTCAGAAGGACACAGAGCTGGTCAGAGGTCTGAAGCACCTCTCCTATGAGGACAGCCTGGAGATGAGAGGGCTCCAGAGAGCCCTTA
Source organism: Brachypodius melanocephalos (assembly GCA_013398615.1). Classification (NCBI taxonomy): domain Eukaryota; kingdom Metazoa; phylum Chordata; class Aves; order Passeriformes; family Pycnonotidae; genus Brachypodius; species Brachypodius melanocephalos. The sequence goes on along the minus strand of VZSR01001854.1, from coordinate 15,291,906 downwards.
GAGTACTTTCTAGTACCTTGTGGGTGCCTACCAGAAAGCTGGAGAGGGATGTTTCCCAAGGGCAGGTAGCGATAGGATAGAAGGAAATGACCTTAAGTTGAAGGAGAGTAAGTTTAGAGACAGATATCAGGAAGAAATTCTTTACACTGAGGATTGTGAGGTTCTGAAAGACTTTGTTCACAAGAAGTGGGATGCTCTAGCCCTGTGAGTGTTTAAGGCCAGGTTGGATGGGGTTCTGAGCAATGCGGTCTAGTGAAAGGTGCTTCTGCCCATGGCAGGGGGGTTGGAGCTAGATGATATTTAAGGTCTCTTCCAATCCAAGCCATTCTTTGGTTCTATGATTCTATGGCATGATCAGCCTGGGACCAGTAAACAATAGCCACAGAGAGAGAACTGACCCTTGCATTTGAGCTCAATATACATGACCATGTATATATATTGAGCACTATTGTTTTCAAGGACTTAATATGCACAGGGACTCAACAGGTATATGCGACAAATCAGGGTTTGCTCTGAATAATTTTGCAGAAACACTAAATATTTCTCGACTGAAAGTGAAAAGCACCTCTACATCCTGCCATATTGCATAGATGGCCCTGATCAGTCACTGCAACTGTTTGCAATTATATATGTTAGAAATCTTTATTACAGAAAGCTTAATTAAACATCTGGTATCAATACATAACTATTTTGGGAAAAGTGCTGGAACCAATCATCACTCTGCAAATAAAGTTTAATATCAATTTCTTGAAATGAGCATATATCTAAGAGACTACACATACTGGGGCTTCTCATGTCAGTTTCTCTCCTATGTATGCAAAAGAACAAGTTAAATACTTTCATAGTTTACTGAAAATGACGCATTTTCCTCACAAACACATTAGTGAAGTTTGTTTTCTTTGGAAGCTGATGGTAACTGAGGTTGCTTTGTTTCCCTAGAGTTACAATTTTGAATCTTCAACTCAAAGAAGGCTGAGAGTGTGCAGCCCATTGTTATTGCAAAACACAGCTTTGCCAAGTCTGTTCACACTGTATTCCTTGTGAACCAGCTGCTAACAAGCTGCAGTTAGCACCATGTACTCTCTCTTGAAGGCTCAAAAATGATGGCAAACAAATCAGTGTTTGGCAGATACACAGGTTTGCAATTTGTGGCCAACAGAGCATTCACATCTGTATCTAATTATTGGATGGAATAGCTGTATTCTCACTTTTATCAGTGTATGATTAGCAAGGCCTAGCACACTTGCTCCAGTAATACTTAAGTCAAATATAAAGCCACAGAACCAAAGATAAATGTACCATATTTCTTCTAATATATTCTTTATGGAGCTATCACTGCTGTGAATGGCTTGTAATGATATGTGGGAAATAAAGGAAAGATTGAGACAGGTTTTTCCCTTGTAATGTAATTAATTGTAAGACCAAACACATAAGATTGAGTATTTCAGCCAACTGATTTCTTATTTTGTCACCTAAGCCAGAGGCACTTGACTGGATGTAATTTTTGTTTAGTTTTGTTGGATGTTGTTTTGTTTTCTCCGTCCTTCATTTGGACACATGATTCAAAACAATGTTATTTACAGCTAAGAAGGGCAAAATTTAGAAGGCAAAATATGGAATCAATAACCTATTAACAGGATTTACAGATGCAGGAAATTAATTTAGGGGCTGTTCACAAGAACAAGCTTATTACACCTATTCATACTAGATTTCTCTGTAATATCTTTCTGTGAATTCACCTTCCAAAACTATAGTTCTTTTACCAAAATAATATGTATTATTGCTGAAGTAACATTTAAAGGTATTTTAAGTTTAAATAATTTTACAATATTTTCAAGAAATAAAAAAATTATATTCTACAAACAAGATTTTCAAAAACATATATGTACATTAAGTTGAAAGAGACATACACTTTGATATCTTTCCGTGCTCCCCTGTGGTCAAGTACAGTGTGATGTTTTAAAGAAAACACATTTAATGTGATTAAAACCTGTGTTTTTTATCAAAGCTGCTTTTTTTGTGTGAAGTACTGTCAGTTGTGCTCTTAACACAACTCAAATGAGCCCATCCCCTGCACGGTGATACTGCTGTCTTCCTGTTACAGGGGGTTCAGACATGAGATGTCCTTGGTACTCTTTGCAGGGGTACCCTCTATCCGTGTGTCAGCTCGCTGCCTGGGATGAGACATTTGAGCTTCATGATCTTAAAGGCCTTTTTCAACCTCAACTATGTGTTACCTGCATTTAGATAGTGCATACTTATGTTTAGATATTTCTTCTAATTTTGTGCAGTTTTATTCCCTCCAGTTCTCTCTCTGCTGTCTGTTCTACATTCACTCTCACACCCTTTAGCTCTCTTCCTCTTCTGCACCTCATCCTGTTGTCCTCATCATTGTTCGGTTTTATTTGTTGTTGTTTTGTTGTGGGTTTTTTCCTAGTCTGTCCTTTTAACTGTTTTCCTTCCTCCTTTAAAGGCAGGTGATTATCTTTCCTTTTTCCTGCCTTTTTCACGTCCTTGAACTCTTTCTTCAGGACAACTGATCCACTGTAGGGAGAAAGCAGCCATCCTTCTGAATGCTGCTAAGCAAACACACCACAGATCATTACAGATTCACAGGCAATAGACTGATGCTGGTATGACATTACTGCAGCCTGCTTTATTTGTTGTCAAGGGTAAATAACTTTATGAAAATCAATGTAAGACATTTTGAAAAAGGCAAGTAGTCAGCCTATTGTGTTATTTAAACCTGATGGAAAGCCTGCTGCTTCACACAACTAAGTGGCTCTTCAAATATGAGCTGATAACTAGCTTTGCGGAGTCGTAGGAACACATTAGCCTTCCTTTCTGTACACCTAGGAGATGGTGCAGGTGTCCCGGTGTCTGCGGCGCTGCCGGGGCTGCCCGGGCCGGGCCCAGGCGGTGCCAGCGGCTGCAGCGGCCCCAGCGCAGGGCCCGGCTGAGCCCCTCAGCCACGGGCGGCCGGGAGAGAGCCCCGGGGAAAGCCTGGGCAAGGGAGGGCAAAACGCTGCCCGCCAGCCAGGGCTGAGCCGGGGGAACCGAGCCACAAACAGCCCTGCCAGCCCCGAGGGGACAGCGGGAGCAGGGACGGGGGCAGGAGGGACCCGGCAGGGATGGCCCTGCGGCCTGGAGAGACCCTGGCGGGGCAGCGCTTTCCCTGCAGTCAGTGCAGAGGACTTTCATTCTGCACTTTCGCCGTTCTGCTTGGAGATCTTAGCACCTCCAAGCACAGCAATCATCAACAGAGGCGAAGTGTTGAAGTCTTAGCTTTGTCTAAGCTGTCTTCCCCATCCCACTTCACACCGGACATAATTAACATGTTGTAAAATTATGTAAAGCTAAATCAATATTTGGCAGGAAACATGCAGCTGCTACTGTGTAACAGGTGTTAAGAGCAATCCTTCTATGCTTTCTAATCCACATGCCATATTTCAAGTTCCCCATTCATTATTCTCCCTGATGATAAGTGGAATTAGTGCTCCCTGATTAGTTTTGAGCTGTGAAGATGTGAGCTTCAGTTTGCCTTAAAGCTGGGTAATTCATTAGTCACACTGTTGAAAGTTCCAAGTCCATTATAACCCATAAGATATTTTGTCAGAGAAATTTCTATCCTCCTAGTTTGTAATGCTTGTAGTCAAAATGATTAATATTCTCTAGTGTGTAGCATGTTGATTATCTTTGTTTCTTTATTTGTTTGCTTTGTAAATGTTCCTTTTTCAGCTGAAATGGAGTTAATTTTCTCCTTAGTAGCTGGTACAGTGCTGTGTTCTGCATTTAGGATGATAATAACTGATGTTAGTGCTGATAAAACACTGGTGTCTTAGTTGATGTTGAACAGTGCTTACCCTTACAGGGCCTTTTCAGTTTCTCGTGCTCTGCCAGTGAGGTGCATAAGAAACCATGAGGAAGCAGCTAAGCCAAACTGGCCAAAAGGATATTCCACAGCAGAGTACATCATACCCAGTATATAGACTGGGGAGAATTGTCCAGGAGAGGTCAATCACTTCTCAGCATCACTCACTGCACAGTGTGCTGGCATAGTCAGAGGGTGGAGAGCATGGATAATCTACATCACTCATTTCTCTTGGGTTTTACTTCTCTCTTTCATATGTTTGCCTCCCTTGTTGTTGTTATGACTGTTATTATATTATTATTATTATATTTTAGTTTATTTCAAATATTAAACAGTTTTCATCTCAACCCATGGATTTTACCTTTTCCTGATTCTCTTTTCCATCCCAAATGGATGGGTTTTGGGAGGGAGTGAGCAGCTCACTGCATAGTCTTTAGTTGCTGTCTGTGGTTAAAAGGCAATAGTAAGGCACTATTTACAAAAATTTTATAGTATCTGCATTTTTAGGATGATAAACATTTCTTCTAAGATTTTTTTTTAAACCTACATTCTTGAAGTAAATGTTGAGGTAAAGTTCTTGAACACTACACAGGATCAAACTGTAACCATTAGACATCTCAGATAGGAAATAGGTGGACCTAGTCTCAAGTTTTAGTTCTAATTTTTCAGTTGTTATTCTAAGTAGTCTACCTGAATTAGCTTAATCCCTTGGAGACAGCTCAGACATTAAGAATCACTATATATTTTAGAATATATATATATAATATATATAATTATTCTCGTATGTTCACCTAACTATAAAAATAGTAAGCAAACTCCTTCATTTGTCATTACAATTGGTTTATAGTGAAAACAATGTCAGATTCATAAGTAAATTCATCCTGGTGGATCCAGAATGACTTGTTTTTTGGATTTAAAGAATTACAACTATGACTTCCACTGCAATGTAGCATAAACCACAGAAATAATTAATCTAATGAAGGTGCATTCTTCTTATTATGAATTTTATTCCTGGTATTGTTGTTGTTATTATAATTGTTGTTATTATGTTATAAGACCTAGAATAAAGATGATTTTGCTCTGTTGACATATTTGATAGGAACATCTACACATTTACTATCCCTTCATGGCTGCTCTGCATGGTACCTGAACAGAGGATGGGACTAGAACAGGAGATCTGCTGCAAACAACCTTCCCCAGCCTGAGACATGTACCAGAAACTACAAGAAGAAAATGGCACATTCAATTGAATGTACCATTACTAAACTGTAGCACAATTCAGCCTAAGAAATTGACTATTAGGAAAATAGTATCTAGAAATAAAAACTAAAACCATGGAACCCCAGAGCGAAAGAACTTCTGGCCTAAAGGTTTCCTTGATTTTACTAAAAGTCTTTTCACACATACAGAATACATGCTATGTGAATCAAGACATGCAGAGAAATTGACTGAGATATGTCAGAATAAAATTGTTATTTTTGAATTAGGATATTGCTGAGCCACAAATGGTGGAGGCTGGGAGAGGGTTTTCAAGAAAAAAGAAGACTACATTTTCCATATTCTTCCCTAAGCATCTGCTGTTGGCAACTGCTGCTGATCACATAGACCATTGGTCTCAACTGATGTCACCACTCTTATACTTTTGTAAGTCAACATAAAGCAGAGCTGTGATGACATTGATAACAGAGCACATAACTAAAGAATTATATTAAGAGTTCGTGACAGGGGTTGCAAAATTCTGTCAGGTGTGCCTGAACTAGGATACAGGACTATTATCAATGGCAAAAACGTCACAAGAGATTAACTTCCATAGTCCCAGCTCTGTGCTAAATGGCCTGGATAGCAGCAGTTGATAAGACAGGAACCTGTGTGCCAAGTGTGTGGTTGAGTGGACCATCCAGAACTACTCAGGAGAGCATTTTCCCCAAACCTAGTAACACTAAAAAAGAAGAAAACCACCAACATGAAAATAAATTAAATGGTAGAAAGGGAAGTATTGTAAACTTTTGGAAACAAATAAAGAGTCAACTTGAGAAGTATAAAATGAGCATAATACATTGCAGTGGTGGAGACAAGGGAGAAGATAACAGAACAGCAGTGAAAATCTGATCTGACATTGCTAGAAGTCATCTTGCTGGCACTTGTCCGTGTCTGATGGAGTCGCTTCCTTGTTGGAGGCATGAATGTGCCAGAGTGCAGCAGGGAGGAATCCACACCTCAGTATGTATGATCCACACCTCTGTACGTGTATCACCTCATGGGCTGTCCTCATGTGTGTGTTGGAGGGCTCCAGGAGGTAGGGTGGAGAGCTAGAGTTTGTGCTGGGGTTTGTGCATGCATCCTTCTGTGCGACCACAGAACTCTTCAGGATTAATTAAAGAAGATTGTTTCAAAATCAGTAAGTATGTGCAGGCACTTTAAAAGTGTCTAGGACAATGGTGTATCTCTTGTAATTGTGATACTGACCCTCAACATATAGTTCACTGATTACCAATTAACTACGTGGCAATAAACCTCTTCACTGCTGATTCAATTTAAACTATGACAATTGAACATATTTCCCCCGTGAAATCGCCTGCTACATCTGCTGCGCTTCTCAACAATAAAGGATGACAGACCATAAAGAGAGATAGTGGAGTAATATTATGACATGAAGTGAGTTCTCTTTCTGATACAGAAGGAAGTTATAAGCATTTGGGATTCTACTTTTGAAAGAATGCAAAAAGTGCATGTATCATCTGTCTTTTTCATGGACAGAGATGACAGCTCTTGGGAGGATTTTGGGGAGATATCCATGGCAGGGACAGCATCAGTGTTCTCAGCGTTGAGTGTGAGGATAAACATCCCTTCCAGTGCAGATGGCTGTATCAAAAGGGGTGTTCACTGCATTTAAAACATAATGCAGTGAAGAATGCTGACAATATTATTCCTCTCCTTGAAGGTTTCATAGGAATCATAGGATTCAGCTTCTGGAAGACACATGGTCAAACTGCAGTCTTAACTGTAGCAAAAATGCTTTAATAGTAAGGTCAGCCTAAGAAAACCTAATAAATAAGCATTTTTTTTAAACTCACTTTCAGAATTCATCCAACACAGTACCAATCTCATTTTCTCTATACAGACAGGTACAGATTTACTGCTGAGGAGAAGGAGGATGGAAAAGCTCATATCCTCACCTACTAAAAGCCAATACAGAATGTAACCTTGTCACATAGGAAGGAGAGAGAGACTGCATCATCATCTTCATGACTACATCCACAGGACTAGTCACCTCAATAAAGCCAGTAGAAAAAATATTTTCTTTTATTATTATTATTATTTTAGAGGTCTTTTATGCTTCTATGCTTTAGTTATAGCATAATAGTGAATACCAGACATTATAAATTACCTGAGTAGTTCTACATCGAAATATTCAGAAGGTTAACGTGATGGGATCAACAAGGTTAGCATTGTAAGAATGTCATTTAATGTGATCTTTCTAAGAAGTTTCAGATTGAGTTTAGATTTTCGGACTCTGTGGATTTTATAACATAAATCAACTGTATTTCAAACTAAATATTTAATCAACACTTGTAAAATCCTCCCACAGGATTTCTCTATACCTTCAATGCACTTTGTTGTAATATAGACCTTACAAAAAGGCTGTTTCCTATGAATTGTGAGAACTAAGCACCTGAAATCAAAGCACCTGAAATCTTTACCCTTAGTAAAAAAGAAGTGGAAAAACCAGAAGAATAACCCAACAACAGACAGACTTTTACCTTTCTTCTTGAAGATTTATTTATTGTAGCAAACATTGATTTTCACTTGTAAATTCTTTACACAATTTCTTATTGGTTTGTTAAGTTATTAGGTGGGACTCTTATTTATGCCACTCATACAATCAATCAGTCAGACTCATTATTCAACAGCATATTGCCTTTTGCATGGCAAATATTATTCAGTAAAATTATACTCTGGTGAACATATATTGCAAGTTAAATTATGATGTATATTAATGTGGGAGAGTTTCCTGGTGAATTTTATATGTCTGTAACATAATTTAATTTTATTATACATGTAATCATATATGACATATATAACCATATAATTATATAAAAATGGTTACATAAGAATAGATAATCATTATAATTGCATCCTAATTGCAGTTTAGATATTGTTCAGTTTAGCTGTACTTCTGTGCTACAGATCAGAATCTAAATAATGAAAAAATGGTAGAATCAACATTATTTTTTCCTGTCAAATATTAGATATTACTCAAATTTAAAGTTAGCAAATTAGTTTGCTTTGTTAAGATGTGTTATTGTGATTTAATTCACAACTGAAGAGGAAGCGATAAGCCTGTCAAAGCTTAGCTAACACTGTCAGATTAGACCTGCCATTTTTTCTCACTGGCTATATCTTATTCTGACAGTAATCATACTAATTTCAGGGGAAGTACTCAGAACACTTACAAGTAGTCAGCATGAGCAACTGGAGCAGAATCATCAACTTCTGTTGGAGAGGTGACATTTGTAACAGAACTTCTGGCATTCTTCTCACATCTCAAAATATTCTAGGAATATAGAACATTCAATGCTTTGCAAAAGACTTTGAAATTTCCTGGAATATTTCTAGATGGAAGGTATCTCAGAAAGGCTTTAGTTCAACATCTGACTCAAAGAAGGTCACGTTTGAGTAGATAACAGAGGTCTTAAATCAGTCAGGGTTTGAAAAACTTCAGAATGAGAGACTGTAGAGCTCTGCTGGGCAGCTTATCTCTGGTCAATATTTGACTGTACCAGTGGTGAAAAGTTTTCCTCATATTCAGTCTGAACTCACTGTGTCATGTGTCTCTCATCCTCCCGTGACACATTGCTGTGAAGTGCTGGGCTCACTCTTCTTGAGAGCACTTCACTGATCCTGGCACACTGCAGTTAGTTCCCTTTAAAGTAATATTTCTCCAGGTCAAAAAAAAGTCTCCAGGCCTCTCTTCACAGAGCACATGCCCCAGTCCCTGACCATCTTAGAAACCCAGGGTGATTAGGAAACATCGATATCAGGGACCTGTTGATAACTTTCCTGTAACTGAGTCCCAACATTGGATGTCGCATGCCAGATGTCCTGTGTAAAAGAGGAAAATCCTTCCTTTCCATGTCCTGGCTGTGCCCCCTGGCTGCTCCTATGGCACTGTTGGCTCTCTCTGCAACCAGGGTACACTACTACATTCAGTGTGTGTCTACCAAGACCCCCAGGTCTCTCCCTGCAGGGCTGCCAGGCAGGCACCATCAGGCACAGCCACACAGGTTACTTCCTGTCTGTGGCAGATCATGGCCTTTTTCTATCCCTGTTGAACTTGAAAAGTTCTTTTTGGCCCCCTCCTCCAGCTTATACAGATCCCCAGGAATGGCAGCACAGTGCTATTCCTCTGCTAGTTATAATACGTAACAGCTGCCTACCCTTTCCTCGCATCTCTAAATAGAATTCTCCATCATGAGTGCACAGTAAGACAACAAATGCTATTAAGATTGGGAATGCAACTACTATGAACCAGTTTAAGCAGCAAAGGTTTGACTGTATTCAGCAGCATTTTTGGGCTTCTGTCATGCATATTCTTAGCTTAGTTATGAGCAGTTAGCAGAAAGCCAGAAGCAACCTCATCTCCCTCCTGGATTTCATAGTAGTCTGCAAAAGTGAGAGTTATTTAGCATAGAGCTCATACCAGCTGTTGTCTGGAGCATTTCTAGAATGTAACACTTCCACATGGTGTGTTAAATACATCTCATGCACTTGCTTTGTGAAAGCTGGACAGCGCATCCAACAGAACCATACATACCTGAAGGTAGTTAGTTTTTGTCATTGTGAAAAAACACTGTGCATAAGTTACTTCCTTGCTACATTTGAGAATGGCTCATTTAGGATCTTCCACACATTCTGTTTTTAAGTTTTCAAAAGTACTAAATAAGAAATTACTATAAGGAGAGATAGGAAGAGGAAAGAACTGTTTTCTCCTAGCTAGTGATAAACTATTTAAGAGTATTTTACTTGAAGCATGTTTTAGGCAAAAATTAAAAATGCAATATTATCATTCTCAGAGTACATGGAGTAGTTTTAGCACATATATATGAATTCCTTTACATGTAAGAAATAGACCCATGTATTTACTGTTATTTTAAAATAGATAGGAATACTAAAACATTAACTTTTGAATTTTATTTTTGCAGATTACTAGTGACTGGACTTCTTTACTGATAGTTTGTGAGTTTACAGAGTTTTAAAAACAACAGTCATCATCTTTGACATTATTTTGGATTCAGCAAATGCCTTCAGAGGTGTTCATACTTTTGCAAAAGATGTGACAATTTTGATTTATGCTTTTGAGAAAAAATTTATTTAGCGTGCCAATCAAAATTATGAATACAGAGAAAGTAGGAGAGCCAGCTAAAATTGTATGAGTTTCACTTCTTTTCAGTAATGTTGTAATAGAATTAAAATAAACAGCTTCTCAGTATCAGGTAGTAAATTTAGCACTTGATGTATGACAGATGTTGCTGAGTTCAAAAAAGGAGGCCAAAATTAAAAAGCAGCTTTCACACACTGAATGCAAAACCTCTTTCTCATACGCTGTGGCAGCAAATAGATTTTGGATGACCAGCTGGATGCTGAGTAGGTTTCCCCGATGGTCTTGCCTTGAGGACTTCTTTTAACAATTAAAACCATTTGGTTTTATTATTTTTGACAGGCACAACAGTCTGGCACACAGGTGTGAGAATCTGCTTAAGAAGGAGAAAACATTGGAATGAACATGCCAAATAATCTGTCAGACTGGTCAGTATTATTTCCTTCATCATTTTGCTCACGTTTCTGTAGCTGCCAAATGTAGTATAAATAAGAGACATACTTTTTATGTAAAAATAATGCATATATTGTGATTTCAGGCAAGGTGACCTGTTACCAAATGTTGGCTGGGTTTATGACCATCTGCCATGCAACAATGAGGCAATGGTCAGAATTAATAACACTTTAAGAAAACAAATCTATTGAGTTTTGGGGTTTAGACTTTTTACTGCCAACACAATACACGCCACTTAGTATTGACATAAAGCTTTGTATTAACACAAACTTAAAAAAAACCTAAACAAAACCAAAGACTAGCCAAGACAGAATAAAATCCTGGCAGTCTAAATCAGAAATTATGATGTCAAGGTTTTATATTTTCAAGGATAGATCTGTATTATTCTATACAAATACCTTCTGAATTTTCAGTTACTTGATAAAATGAAATTTAGTCCTTCCAATTAGAAAGTATAGCCCCTTCTCAAAGAGGCCAAGTGAGCTGCTGGACAATACTTATCCTTGGATGTGTCAGGTCAAATTTTATTTTCACTTTCAAAAAGTGCATTTTTTCTCTTAAATCCCTCATCTGTGCACACAGTCATACACACATAATTGAATGCCTTTTGCTTCACATTTTTAACAGGGACATAATTTTAACTGGCTGCTGTATGATTTGCATTTTTCTAATATTGCATTATTCATGTATTCTGCAGCTGCAGTGAAGAAAATAAACAGTGGCTTTCTAAGTAAACATTCATTTCAAAAATCGGAGGTAATTCTGATCTCAGTAATTTCTCTAGCAAGTTGAGATAGCAAGTTGAGAAAGAACAAGACCCTTCTAGGGAATCAACAAAACAAGTTAACCCTCACTGAGTTTCATGATGTTCTTAATGTCACTTTAATCTTCCCATTATTGAATAGGCTCTTGAAGTGAATTCAGATTATTGTTATTTTCAAGGAGTTATTTTCCAGTACTGTTATTAGCATATATATCTTTAACAAGTGTAATTCACCTTTCAAAGGCGTGTCAGTCTTTGGTCCTAAGAAATCAACAGGCACTGCATGTAATACTATAAGATTCATCTTCCAGAGAATTCAGATGAATTTTAGTGCACTTTCTAATGGCATTCCTTGGCTTCAGAAATCTACTCTTCTCTCATAAAAACTCTTCTCTTCCTCCTCAGTGAATGCTGATGCTAGCAGCAGCAGTAACTAAAATGCAACAATGCTTTTGCTGATGAAGGCAAGAACAGAGACATCTGGCTCACAGAAGCAGTTTGAGTGGATTTGTCAAAAAGTACTTTTACTGAGATATTGAATGGCCCTTGAGGTACACTTACTGAAGAATGGGAGAAGCTTGTATATATGAGAAAGTGCCCAGAATCCATGTTGGTTTTTAATGATCTCTTTGAGTCTTCAAAGCAATAAATGAACCAAACTGGATTAGATTTTGCGAGGTCTTCTAGTGTTCTTGTTGAATTTCTAATATGACAAAATAGATGCTGGAAACTGTCACATTAGCCTTAACTCCCCAGGTATAATTTTTTTTTAAAGGGAAAGTATGATTTGGTGTAACCTGTAGGCTTCATTTAATACAAACATATATCAAATTTCAGGCATAAATCTACTTGCACTCTGAAAATTCTCAACACCTTTATGAATAATAATATCTTCAGTTCTTCTGAGTCTCAGAGTAAAGGCATGGATCAAAGAGTTTTTAAAAGACAATTCTTTAGTAGAGCTGACATTTTTAGATTTAAAACAAAAAAGAGATAGTTTCAATCCTATCTATAATCAGAATAGCTTCAATAAACAAAATAAGTAAATTTTCCATTCAGTATATAACAAGAAAGAAAAGTTGTAGTATCCTACTATAAAGGAATAAATGAAAAGAGAAAGTATATCACCTAAAAAGAAAATCTTTTCTAGTTTGATGCAGATCAGAATAAATAAATATCCAGAAAAATCTGGAATCACCTAGGTTGCAGTTATAGAGACAAGAGGTAGAATTTCTAGCACTGCTTAATTCCATACCACCCATACCACGGCAGGAGGAATCTGGTGACTGGAAGCAGAGGGGATTCCATCTTTTGATGGGCTTGCAGGAGAGTGTGTGCTGGGCTGGGATTGGGACCAGAAAAACAGTCTCTCTTCTGTACACTCTCTGGGTAATATTGGTATAGTTATTGCAATGTTTCAGTAAATTGTGTCTCCATCTTATAATTTCTCCTGGTCTTTTCTCCACTAATGAAAGGGGGAAGCTTGGATGAGTTTAATTTTCCTGCTTTTTTAAACCAGCACAGTCTTGGTCTACAAAGTCAGCTTAGGTGTCCAACAAGAACAGACTTGAATGATTGCAACAAATGCTGAGATGAGCTGCAAGAGAAGGAAGATGCTCCATATGGGTTTTCTACAACAATTTGAATCATAGAACCACAGATCAAGTCAAAAAGATACTGACATCTGCCTATATAGCAGACACACACCAATTCCTGCATCTAATGCCCTGTACATGGGCAATTGTACTGGATATTTCCTAGTGGCCTGGTACATAAAAGAAATTGTTGGTGTTCAGAACACAAATCATATAATTATAGCATGGTTTGAGTTAGAAAGGACTGTAAAGATCATCCATTTCCAACCCTTCTGCCATGGGCAGGAAGATCTTCCACTAGACCAGGTTGCTCCAAGTCCAATCCAACCTGGCCTTGAACACTTCCAGGGATGAGGCATCCAGAGCTTCTCTGGTCAACCCATTCCAGTGCCTTGCCAACCTTGCAGCAAAGAATTTCTTCCTAATATATCATATTGTCCTCTGTCCTACTTCAAGAAAAAAACCAAAAATTAGTCCTTCAAATACACATAAGAATGAGATAAAACAGATTTCTGCTCTTGCAACGCTGGACTTATCCAAGTGAATCAGCTTTAAAGAAGTCTGATGGAGAGGAGAAAGTACAGAAAACAGACACAGGTGGAAAACAAAGATAATTGGTAAACAATGAGTCTTGAGTGACATTTTACAAGAAGGATAAAGTCAAGATTTAGCCACTGTTACCACATATTTAGGTAGCAGAAGATGTCAGAATATTTCATGAAGGGAGCCATATCTCAAACCCCAAAACATGACAAATATACACTGCATGTATTGACTAGCAAGAAAATTTTTAACGAGGAAGAAATATACAGTCATCCCTAGTAAACTCTGTTTGATTTTCAAATTTATAGTTGGCTTTCAAACATTGACCTGGAAAATAAGAGCTGAACGAGCAGTATGAAGATCTGTGATTCTTAACTCTGTCTGATACTAACTGCATGCTGTACTGCTAAATATTTAAGGTAAAGGAAGTAGTTCTGGTGTCATGTTAAGGAGCAGTTACTGCTAATATTCTAGTGAATGGTTCAGGTGATATAGACACACCTAAACAGTACTGATCCCATCCAGTGAAATAAAGGTATGTTGAAACCTCTGTGAAAATATGGACCTTGAAGGTTAGGAGTTGTGAACGAGAATTTTGATCAGAGGATGAAAGGCAGCTTGTTGCTAGAATAGCTTGCAATGAGCATCATGCATAAAAATCATCATCATTTCCTGCATAATTCTGTGTGCTGGGAATCCCACAGCAGTATGGATAACTCATAAACATTAGTTTATTGCTTGAATAGCGTTATTACATCATGAAGATTAGATGAGTTTCAGTAATGTAATCAGCCGGTAGAAAATATGCAGAAGAAAGTGAGGGAACTCTTGAAATTGTATACTCTTGATGCATCAGAATTTCTTCTTCCTAGTTACTATTAAGAGCAAATATTTTACTGTTTGTAAGTGAATATTTTAATTTTCATGGAGAGAAATGTCTATGTATTGACTGACTTTTTTCCTACATGATTATATCATAGAATAATATAGTGACAGAATAACAATGACTGTGTTTCAGTTACTCTGCAGTGCAAATTTGCTATTTCAAAATCTGCACTGAAAACACTGACCTGTATCCCTATTTTATATTTCCACGTTACATATTTTATATAAAAAGATATTTTATACTTTTATTTTTTTAATTAATTTTTTTGGGTTGTCCCTTTTTTTGGTTTTGTTTTTTGTTTTGTTGATTTTTTTGACAATTTTAGGGTTTGGGGTTTTTTTGAGGTTATTTTGTAATTTCAAGAGAAAGAGCTTTTTAATTAGATAAGAATCAAAACTTTTTTCCAGTTTCTGATGGGATGATTTTTAAAAAATCAGAACTGTGTTTTTTTTACTAAACTCACAAAGGGAGAAAAAGAAAAAACTGACAGCTTTCCTTCTGACAAAATGTTTACTCCATCAACCACAAAAGCAAACAGATAACTACTCAGGGGATTTTTAAAAATATAATTATGGTTAATCAAAACTGATGCTTTATTGGAGATGCACTGCAAATGAGAAATGCCCTGTAACTGGGATTCTGTAACCAGTCAGGATTAATAAGACCCCTGGTTATTAAAGACTGTAACTATATTGGTGAGGTTGATTTTGGAGGGTCTTTTTGTCTCTCTGACACTTTAAAAGAAAAATCTGCTCAGTTCACAGAATAGACAATCTGCTTTTCACTTCCAGTTAAAAAAAAGTCTTAATTGGAAGACACTAAAGTTTGCAAATATATTACTTTAATCATATATTAAATGTGTTACACCACGTGATATAGAAGTGTCGCACCATGAAAGTCCCATTTGTATTTTCATGGTGTGACACTTCTGAGGAAACTACTGCAATTTGCTTCCCAAGCCCTGCTAGCTTGTACTTTAGTGTCTGAATTCTTTAAACAGCCTAGAACAAGAATGGCCTACACTGAAAGTTTTAATTTCCA
This sequence comes from Brachypodius melanocephalos, assembly GCA_013398615.1. Lineage (NCBI taxonomy): Eukaryota > Metazoa > Chordata > Aves > Passeriformes > Pycnonotidae > Brachypodius > Brachypodius melanocephalos. The sequence goes on along the minus strand of VZSR01001854.1, from coordinate 15,276,375 downwards.
TTAGCAATGCTGCCTGGAGACACTATCATCCAGTAGCCAGTAACTGCAAACACTGCCAAAACCCAACAGTTTAATACTCCTTAATATCTAAATCAGACATTCGGCATCTTAGCTAGTGATGATTTTTATTTCTATTTCTTTCCTTTTACAGTTGTTCTTTTCCAGTTTCTGAACCCTTCTGTTAATGCTCCATGGATTAAGAGGTGAAAATACTGAAATGAAATTTTACAAAAGGGTCATATAATTTTTGTATCATTTTTACACAGTGTTTTCAGAGGCGTGTATTTTTCCTCTGCAGATTGGTAACAAACTTGAGTGGTTGATTAGGACAAACATGTATATTTCAGAAAGTGCAAAAATCTTGCAACATGGAGCAATAAAATAATTTAAAAACAAGTCTGTTTGAAAGACAGAGGGAACAGAACTAAGCCTATACAAGACATGGCAGAGCATAACTGTAATCTGCTCAAATACAATAACAGAAGTAAGAGACATCAGGTTTTTTACACAGAAGGCAATATCAAAACACATATGAGTACAGGTACTGTGCTCTTTTTTTCAACAGCACTGCAGTGTCAAACTTGTGCTGACAAAAGGCACAGTTAAATCCCATCCTAAACCCCAAATATATGGTATTCCAATAAAATTAAATCCTAATAGACTTCCTACCTAACTCATGTTATTTTCCGCCTAATTTATATTCTTCCCTGAAAACCAAATATACATCATACTGTAGGTCTATAGCACCTATTTGTAGGTGATAGAAATGAATCTACATTCCAAGGCTCAGGCAATATAAACAGAATTTTTCTTCATTTGGGCTTTTGAGATATTCTTCAATGTTGAGAAGCAAGCATGTGAAATTGGTAAAGAAATTGCTAAGGTAGAACTCCTTACTGTCAGAAATAGGACAAGTAAAAGCTTTTGTGTCAGTAAGGAGCACTATAAACCTACATACAGCATACTCAGATATAGTTTGCTTCATAGCTACTTTTAAAGAAACAAAATGTCAAGCAAGAACATTTCAAAGCTTATGGCATAGGGAGTTTAGGGTAGTGCGAGCCGTGGAAATACAAGTTTTATCTCCACTGAAGTGGAAACTAAGGAATCTTCTTCTAAGCTCAGCTTGGGCAATTTTGCAAACAAGAGACCTTTGTTCTACTCAGTGTGATGCCACATGTTCAGCACATAATAGAGTGAGGATCTACTCTGAATAAATTCCTGCAGCCACTGAATTTGAAGACAATCCACAAATATTCAAAGAGCCTGACTACTCAAGACTTACAGTAAATATATCAAACTAATGGATTAACTGGCCCAAGTGGTAAGCAATGCTCATTATGTAGGAACCAAGTAACATGGAAACACACTCATTTTAAAAGTTTACCTAAAATCTGATTATATGAGAAATGATGCTTGTATGTGCTTTTTGATTTTTTTGTCCTACCAACACACAGCTATCTACAGGGAATTAATTGGAAAAATTAATTTTAAATATTGTTCATATTCCAATTAAATTTTCTATATTTTCATTGAATTTTCTTGGCAATGAATAATTAGAAAAATATTTCTACAAAATCCAAATGACACTGGTTTACATTTTGTGTTGAGAAAAATAGTGTAATTTGTTCTCATGGAATGGAAATCACTACTTTTTGTTATGGTTACCTTCTATTTTGATATATTAGGTTTTCATCCACAGAACTTACTCAATAATCTGGTTCACAATCTATAACTGTTGCATATGAAAATCCTCAGACATTGTCATTCTTAGGGTGAAGTTGGTTCAAATCATGCTTGTTTCCCTAGAAAGAGGCAAGCAGTTTCAGAGTTGCTTACACATCTTGCTCATAGCACTCATCAATAAATTGTTCAGGCAATTGCACACTTGGTCTAAGTTGCCTCCATGAATTCATTAAAATAACTTCCTACAATATTCTAGACCTGTTGAAAATATTAGCAACAGAGCAATTCTGAAGCAACCTAAACAGTATTGAAGTACACTCTACTGTTCCAAGGCCAATTTAAATACCTACTTGCATTTATAAGGTGTATTTTATGTTCTGTGACCCAATACGCTTCCATTTTAAATTCCAGACTAATTATTTGACAAATACATAGAGTCTGAATGCATTTTTCCTTAAAAGTTAAATTTTGAAGTTATCACTTAAAGAAACATGGCAATTGGAAGAAGAGATGTTCTGGTTACGTAGCAATTTTCATTTGATGAAATGATTCCCCAGTTTCAGCAGCTGGTGATGAAAACAGATATTGAGGTACTGCATAATAAAGATCATAATAAAGATGCATAATAAAGACAGAAGAAAATTGACAGAAACACACACACACACACACACACACTCACACACTCTTCAGGAATGTCAATCCAAGAAAGATTTTTGTTATCAAGTTATCACTTCCATGTAATTTTTTGTAGTCTTTCTACTTTGCATTTTTTTCTACCTTGCATTCTTTAAGGCAACCTGAAGCATTGCAGGCACTTATTTGGTGGGGTGTGCATGAGTGAAAGCCCTTTGTGACACATTCTGGTGCTGCACACTGTGAAGAATGTTTCTAGAATTTCTGAGTTTCATTGGCTTGAGCTACATGTAAAATGTTCGTTGGATTGTCTGTAATCCAAGTCTGATACACATATATAAATGAAACATGTTGCTTAGAGCACTCGCACTCATTACTTTGTCTATAGTTTTCTCCAGAGGAAGCTCATAAAACCATTCCATCTGCACAAATATTAATCTCAGAAACAAAATATTAACTGATATTTACTTAATAAGACTCTGCCTATATAATCTTTATCAAGAGATTGAATTTGCAGATTTTCAGCTCTTTTGACATATGGAAAGTCATAATCCATAAGTACACTCAGTGTTCATGGATTTTGTATCCAAATTATGGCTCATTTACCGGGCAATTTCCAACACAGCTATTAAGACAACTATTAAGCCTTTCAAGCTGTGACAGAGAAAATGTTCCTGAGCTGTGATGCTCTACTGAAAGGAAGCAGGAGTGGATTCACTGTCCTTCAGATCTGCCTATGTTACTGTAGGCAGGACCACTCTTCAAACCAGCCAGCAGTTTACACCCCTGAAGATGTGGATTCAGTGCATGAATTAAATGTAATCACTTTCTGCTTGATACTTCATGGATGTATCTTGAAAACCACTATTTACCATTTTAATCTCCTGAAAATTTATTAGATTTGCACTCTACTAAGGTTTATGCCACAGTGAGGTTTACACTGACAAAGCAATACTCAATTTTGTAGTTTGTTTGAGTTGGATATTTAAGATCTGAGCATACAGTAATCATGTATTTTTTGTTTAAAAAACGCACTTGATGAAAGAAAAGTAGTTCATACTTTCTGGTTTTCACAATCATCATTTTATAACAAGTAAAGGCTGCTCCTTTTTGCATATACTTAATTTAGTGAAAATAGGTAAACTTCTAAATATGTATTATTTTGAATAAAAATGGTCTAAGTCTAATGAAGATTGAAGGCAATTGAAGGAGGATCAATGGCAACAAAAAGGTTGTTCTAAACTTAATGCATACATTTTAACGAAGAGTTATTTCTCATTTATGGAAGGACAAATATTTTTAAGTCCTTTACCATGAGTCTATACTTAATTAGTGGGCTGGAATTTAGGAGTACGGAAGTCCATCCTTGTAGGTGCGTGCAGAGATATTGTAGTTCTTAGGGTTCAAGGCTGAACAGAGAAACCTAAAGTTTATTTTTCACACATCGTTTGGATAGCGGTCATAGCCAAAGCTGGGTCATGAGAGTAAATGAAATATTTCATAGTACTGAACTGAACCATTGACCAGTTTGGTGAAATTCCTAGCACTTGCGGAAAGGTAGGGGAAAATACATCAGTACACAGATATCCATACTTTCCCCCCCTTTAGTATCCCATTCCTTCATGTCTGCTTTTGTTTCAAGGAATCTACTATAATGTGTCCTGTTTTTCAGGCTTGAGGGCTGCTACCTGTGAGGTATCAATAAGGACACACTGTTAATAGACATCTTTGAGCATTTCTGGTCAGATCAAATGTGATGTGAATGTCCTGGCTATCCCCTCTTACTGTATTAGGCTTCACATCAAAGAATGTGATCTTCAAGAACATGACCTAGATTCTTCTTAAATAAAATTAAATCTAAAGATGTGCTTCAGAAGTGGATGAGAAGTACATTTTAATTGCTAATAGACTCAGCCTGTGGGTTAAGACTAGAGCAAGTCCTTCATACCCCTGTGAAACACAGAATTCAGCAACAGGCATTTTCCTTGTAATTAAATAAATTGGGTAAACAGACTTCCAAGAAGGCCCTGGAAAATCCTTCAAGAACACTGCAGGCGGGAGAGGAGCTCCAGAACTCATCAGCTCGTACAGCACGGATCAATGGCAGCTATGTGAGATCCAGCTGGCCTTCAGAGAGGAGTTGGAGATATGCACACTGTGTATTCCGGGCTTTCTGGGTACTGCTACTCCAGCCCTGCTTGATTGCCACAGGATACATCAGGACAATAGACTAAACCAACCACACCCTGAGATTCACACCTACTACTAAGAGCAGGAAACTGAAGTACATTTTCCCCAATTACCAGGCTGTTCCAGGTCTACTCTATTCAACCACTGATTTAAGCACACAGTAAATGTAGAATTCCCATGCTGGAAGCACCACATGATTTAAACTCTTAGTAAGACCTCCTCACATTCAGGCAGATGGTTTTGTTCTTTCTGTGCAATTTTTTATTATTCATGTTTTACTTTCTTTCTTCCCCTCTGAAGTAAAGAAGAGTCAGTCACTGAATTCCAATATTATTACTTTGTAAAATTATGATACCATTGTACTTTCTACTGCAATGACTAGGAATTTAAATCACTTCAGATTTTTTCTCTTGATTTTATGTGCTTCCCTCCTATATCGATTATTTAATTTCTGTAAAGAAATGTTATGACATGGACTTGCCTTCTAAATACTTTAGTTTAATACCTGGTATTAAAAAAAAAAAAAAAAAAAAAAAAAAAGGGGGAGGTGTAGAAAAGACAAGGGAATTTGATGGAACTAAGCAGACTTTAATTAAAGAACCCTACAACACTATTGGAAATCATGTGAGTACCAATTTTCAGGAATTTAGAAGTTTTTACCAGTGGACTGTCCTTTAGAAAACACAGATATTCTATTATAATAGGGGGTTACTGTTGTCTCACACATAGAAAGTTTCAGGGGGAATATTTTAGAGTGAGATCTCTTGCAATGAGAAAATATTTGGTATCATCATTATTGCACTAATTTTAATCAACCATAAAGAAAATTAACTGCCTAATTTTCACACAATCTTTCTTATACAAAATAATGTCTGATATTACTCAACAGAAATTATTAATTCTTTTAAAAAAGCATTTTAAAATTTAAATTACATGGGTTATGCTACAGAATCTTTGCTTCCAACGTTGTTTCTTATGCAGCAGAATGTCTTTTATTGTCTGTGACATTCTTTCAATTATGTCTACTAGTTTATTTCTGAAGTTCCCAGATGCATAGATGCATGTTTCCTATTGTTATTAATTAACACAAATAAGCAAAAAAGATTTTACTAGAAATTGTTATAGGTTAACCTTATGGTGGATTTCTACATATATTAAACCCTAAAATTGTTAAAAAATTGTATTTTATAGTGTGTGATTTTCATCTAAGAACCCTAATTAAATGGGTTTTACTGATCTCTAATGCCAATACTTTTCTATTGCAATTCTATTTTAAATATTTTAATAAAGAATATTTGTATATTTCCTTGTTCTCTGAAAATTTTCCATAGACCATTTCATAGACACAAATATCTAACAACAGCAATTTAATTGCAAAGACATAAAGAAAAGCATATTAATATGCATAGTAGTACATTACTTTTCAGCTTAATAACAGCTATATACTAAAGAGATTGCTAAAAGGAAACACAGGAATATTCAAGATAAACGATCTGCTTGAAACATTAGAAAAAATGTTTTGAAAAAGCGTCTTCAATTTCAAACCTGTGACTTAAAGTAGCATTAAAATTTTTTATGCTTTAAGCAATTTATGTTTAATTTCTTCTCATACTAAAAGGCTGACACAGATTGATTGGATTATTATGTAGGGATTTTTCAATTTTTTTGTCCTTTTTTTTTCTTTTTATAACAATTATATGTAAGTTTAAAAAAGAGAAGAAATAAGTACTGAAAAAACAATATATTAGCCTTTAAAATAAGATTGCATTGCTCCTATGAGCCTCCAACAGTACATTCACACACTTAAAAAGTTACTAAACAGAGATTTTTAGGACTTTTATGAGGAGAAGTTTTAAAAGAGGGCCAAAATTATGCCTTTTCACAATATCTTTATTGACCTTTTAGACCTAATTTACATTAAAAACTATTTTCTTTCTTTTATCTTGTGAAAAAAAATTGTTTGAAATTTTATCTGTTGATAACAAAGTTTTAATTTGCCTTGAAGAAAATGCTTCATGGATATTGAACAGTAGTTAAGGAAAAGGTTTCTTAATATTTGATAAGAAAACTGAAGAAATCTGTCTTTAAATCTTGCTGACTATTGTTTTTGATGTTTCCATGAGAAGAAGAAAACAACTAAAAGTACTTCCATGGTAAATAGGTAAGGGATGAGAATGAAAACAAGTTCAAAACATTTTTCTTGACACATTTCCCCCTGGGAATAGGACAAAGATAGTTGATTAATAGAAAAGCTGTAATTATTTGGGCATGAAGGAATGTACATTTTTCAGAAAAGTTATCATACCAAAATGTTACTACATGCAATTTTCTAAGGAAAGGTTACTATTTTTCTAGGCTTGAGACTGGGAAACAAAGTATTTTGATAGGAAGCACATGTAAGATAGGGCTCAGATAACTCGATTTAACTCTGAAACACATTCTTTTCTCTTGAGTGAATGACACATTTAAGGCATGATGGCTCTGATAATTGCTCTTAGAAATAAGGTGGTAGAGTTTCTTATCAATTTTTTCTTAAAAAAGAAGGTGCAGTATAATGCAACCTGTCACATCTTATGTACTGCCATCCACATACTTGTTTTACCTTGTTTCTACTCAGACTCTACTATTTCTTTGGATTGTTTATTCCCACTTGTATACACACAATGAAAATTCTGGAGTGGTTACAGAAGAAATTCCAGTACTGAAATCGAGTATACAAATATTCACATATACCCTAAAGTGAGGCAACATATTATCTGCTAGAATAGGCACCTTCTGCTGATGGATATTGACAGTTTATCCAAAGCTACAGGTAAGTAGCTTCTGCATGAACACTTATGCATAAAACAGTTTTGAAACTCTATTTAACAAAAATTGTTAACAATATAGGAGATTGCACGTGGGGGGGTGGAGAGGGGAGGTGCTGACATAAACTAATGGCTGGAATATTTCTCCTCTCAAGAGTAGGAATGTTAGAAACCTACACAGGTGATTTTACAACCAGATAATAAGGGAGTTCCAGGGCAAATCAATGCTCCTTCCAAAAAAGACAAGATTAGATGTCAGGGGCTTTTCAGAAGAGAACTTGACTCTACAGAGCTGATAGAAACACCTTGACATTTTGTTTTCCCAAAGAGAACAAAGGAACCACTCTGAAGCCAAATAGCTGGCTGTAAGTTCTGCTTGAAGTTCCCTTCTTTGTCTTATCAACAATTTTATTAACCTCTCGAAACAAGGAAGATGCCAAGGGAAGGAGGCAGATATACAGTGGAATATGAAACAGTGTCTTCTGCACTAAGAGTGGTTTACGGCGCTAGTCAAGAATTTGTCACTTCCATGACTGGCTGTGAAAACTTCGTGATTTCAAGTGGGAAGAACTGAGAATTTAAAATATGTTTCTAAAATATGATCCTCTTGAGAAGGGAGCTGGTCCTTGCAAATGTAAAATGTTAAACAAAAGTAAATATCAGTGGTTGATTACAAGAGCTAAAACAACCCCATTTGTGTTCTTTAAAATCTTAAGCAGCAAATTTGGATATGACATTGGAGAACAATTTTAAATAGTTCTGTCAGACACTGAAATACAATTTTCTTTAAAGAGAGAACTATCTTTAGAGATTGATCTAGTTTATTCTTCAAATCCTTGTTCTTAATTAGTTATAAATAATTTAGCTGATACATGCTTGCAATGCATTCCAGTAGGTCAATCTCAATATTTATGTATAAGATTCTCATAAGGAAACAAAGGACAATAACTACAATTTTAATCCTTCTATTTTGAAGACACATTAGATTTTAATCTAAGGTGTATTCTCATGGTGCATGCTTCCATAATTCAATCAGGTAGTAAATATTAAGGTAGCAGGAGGTTTGCCATTAGATGAAACTTATTCAGTAATTAGTAGATGGATACATGCTGTAATCCTGTCCTCTTGAACATTGCATAAACAGCTTCTAGAATTTCCAGAACCTTAAAACTAGATATGAACACTTGCCTCTGTTTCTCCATTTTCCAGCTAATTTTTCTTTTCCTGAAGATCCTCCATTCAATCTCTTTCATTCCCCTTCACACAAGAGTGTTCCACAATAATAAAAGCTAGCAGAAAGTCTGTTCTTCAAACATGCTTCTGTATTGGAAAAGAACATTTCCTTATGTCTGAAGAGGAACCTGTCATTATAATACAAATCTGTCTTCTGAACCTAAGAAATGTCATATTGCTTTAAACCAGAGGTTAGCATGACCTGCATCCCATTTTCAACTGTACCTGTGAAAGGGTAAAAGAACAAAGGAAGCACAGAAATATTGTTTGTGAAATATATTTACTGTCTTCAACAACCTGCAATTCAGCCTTAAGTATTTGTTATTTCTAGGTAAAAAAGTCTCTGTGGATTCCTTTTCAATCAATTTATTTGTCCAATCATGCCAGGTACATGTAAATGAATGTAATACCCACAACAGCAGTGGCAAGTAATTCAATTGCTTAATTACAGGTCAACTTATTTTACTTGCTTTCAACTGTTACTTGATAGATTAGTTTGATTTTACCTGTTTCTTTTACTGGAATGGAGAGTGAATAGCTAATACCTTTCCTTTTTCACTAAGTCCCATTTATGTTCTTTTAATGACTTTCAAGCTAAATTAAAACCAAGTTTATTTAGAATTTTCTTCATATAGTAAATAACTTCATACATTTAATCAGCCTTGCTGACCTTCTGACAACATTTGTGGATTTTATTTGAGGTTCAACCAGACTGCACATGTCATTCTAAGTGTGAAGTCAACAGTAATGTGAATAGTTCTCTCAGTTTCATTCTCTTTCTAGTACTTCCTAAGATTAAATTTCCCTTTCACCTACAATCTTAAAAAAAAGGAAACAGTGATTTCTCATTTATCTGAGATTAATGGAGAATCAACACATCCAAGGGATCCCAGTTTTCTAACAAGTAATCTTACCCATCATCGGTGTCTATAAACTATTCAATGGAATCATCATCAGTGGAACATCTCAAGTTTTTGTTTTGATCAACCAAGAGTACTAAACTGCTCTATTGTAATCAGGAAATTTATACTTCTTGCTTAGGACTTAGGTAGATATATTGAGAAATTATATCCTAGTGCCTCTGTCATGGTCCAATTAGCCACAAAAATTTTCCAGCTTAGGAGGCAAGGAAAGGAAGAACCTCCGGATTTCTTCTGCTAATTTTCAGAAGAGCTGAATGAATCACTGAATAAAGTTCTCTCAACTCTGTTTGGTACAGCCATGTTTTGGAAGATACTCAATATCACTGGTCCGGTTTCCCCTGGTGTATCCCCTAAAGAGGTCCAGACAGAGTTTTATCTCTGCACCCCAGAGTTAGTGAGTCATCTGAAGAAATAATATATGGTGAATAAAGATAGTGATAGAAGCATCAGTCTGATGTGTCTATCTCACATTTAGCCCCAGTTTGTAGCTCTCAACCTGAAATACATTCTGGGCTTGGGTGTAGAGCCAACCCCTTTGAACACATAAGCATGCAACTATTAACTGTTGCACAAAAACGTGGTGGCAGCTCTTATTGTGAAATATAGCAGAAAACTTTTACTGTTTTATAATAATTCTGAGTACAGAACTATCAAAATTTACAAGAGCAAAAGGTGTAGAACAGACATCAGACATACCTTGAGAAATAGAAGTCATCCTCTAGAAGCAGTTGGAAAGATATCTGATGGACATAAAAGAAGCCTTTGTCTTAAAGTGAAGGTAGTCTCTATGTGGACCAGATGAGATCACATCTTTGTTGTTTTTTTTTTTTTTTTTTTTTTTTTTTTTTTTTTTTTTTTTTTTTTTTTTTTTTTTTTTTTTTTTTTTTTTTTTTTTGTGAGAGAGAGCAGGACTATAGAAAAGTCAACAATAAATGAGAAAGGATGGAGAAGAAAGATGATGCTTGCTCTGCTTCACATTTCCCTCAAACCTGATCAAGGACCACAGCCATCAATGCTAAACTACACAGCATGAGCTCCAAGATACTGTAGATCCACAGCTTTTAAATCTCCATATTCTCTCCAGCCTTCTAGACCTATTTTGACTCAGAGAAACAAAACTATCCACTGTAATTAAAGTGCATTCAAAATTTGAATTTGTATAGTAGTGTAACAATCTCCTTTAGGTTTATTCTATATTCATTTCTCAATAATTTCAAATATACAGCTGGCATTTTTAATTGCTGCTGATTATTATCCTTGTAGAACAGGCCTTTCTGTTATAGCCCAAGATCTTACTCTTAAATGAGAATGATCAGCTCAGAGAAAATAAATTTTTAAATTAATTAGGAATGTTACCCCCTTATGTGCATGACTTGATATTTATCAATACAAAATATCACTTGCCATTTTACAGTCCAACCACACAGTTTCTTAATAACCTTTTGGGATTCTTAACCATTAATCCTTTTTTTTGCCACCTTAATTAGCATAATGTTTTAATCAAAACTACCTCAGTAGTCTCTCCCTTTCCTAATAATATTCAATATGTTGAACATTACATTTCCCAGCCAAAGTTCCTGTGCACTGCTTAGGATGACCTCCTTTTACTTTAAAGACGCTTGATCCTCTTTGCTCTAAAGTATTTTTCATTTGCGCCAAGATTTTCCCTCTGAAAGAATTATTGCCTTGACAGAAAAATCTGAAAAATGTGGTCTGGGGAAATTCTGGTGAGTATATCATAGCATTGCTAAGGTTGGAAAAGCCCTACAAGATCAAATTTAACCATCAACACAGCATGACCTCTGTGTCCACCACTAAACCATGTCCTCAAGTGTCATGTCCACACTTTTTTCTGTATTTCCATGGATAGTGACTCCATCAATTCTCTTTGGGTAGTCTGTTTCAATGCTCAACAATCCTTTCCGTTAAGAAATTTTTCCTAATATCCAATCTAAACCTCCTTTGGTGCAATTTGATGCCATGTCCTCCTGTCACGTGTTACCTGAGGGAGGAGGCTGACGCCCACCTCACTACAAGCTGCTTTCAGGTATTTGTAGAGAACAATAGGGTTTAGTGTTGGGCTTGGCAGTGCTGGGTCAATTCCCTCTGCGAGTCATCATCACAGAGGCTTAAACAGGCAGAAACTATTAAGCTGGAAAGTTGGATCCTTACAAAAAAAAAAAAAGGAAATCTTATTGTAAAAGAGAAAAAAAAATTGTGACTTGGTAATACCTGTTATGATACAGAGACTTCACTCCAGCCTTGTTTCCAATAGTTTTCCCCATTTTCTTTTGCTTGTATTTTTCCCTGCTTTGTTTTAAAGTCAGAGGTTATCAGGAGGAGCCTGTCAGGAACAAAAGTCCTATTTATACAAAGCTTGGAAAGAGGGTAACAGAACAGATGACCATGTTGAAACAAGCATAAAGAGAATGAGGGAAGTGCAATGTTCTTCAAAATGGCAAGACAGACAAACACTAGTGACCTTCATACAAACTGTCTCCAAAGTCAGTGCAGTTACACCAGAATGTTTATTTTTAATTTTGTTCTCTGATAAAGCAGCGGCATTTTCCCATCTCAAAAAAGTCATCTCTATTTACTCAGCTGTATTATTGCTATTAATCATTGATAGATTCATACAATATTTTACAACTAGAGACATATTCTGCACCTTAAAGTGTTCAGGTACAGAAGACAAATTATATACTGATCAAGCAACACCTAAGAGAATCAGAGATGTTACAACAGAAGAAACAAAATTTATTTCCAATGAACTATTTCCAAGAAGGATTAAAAAAGAAGAATGTTTTTCAGTAGAGCAAGGCTTTACTGGATAATAATTACCTATCTCATTCTGTAGTTGACTGAAAAAGTTTTCTCAGGTCAAACAAAAATGCTGATAGTGATAGGTCCACCAAAATCATTATGCTGAATTAACCTGAAGGAAAAAAAAAATATCATTCAGTCTTATTTCTCTACTTTGTTCTTCTTCCCAATTTTGTCTCATAAATACCAGTGAATTCTACTCTGACAGTCCCAATGGCATACTATGAAATTAATTGTTTCTATTTCAAGTTATGTCTTTTTCATTCCACCAGGAAAAATTGTCACCACAAAAATGCTGATCTGCCTAGCAATTTCTTAAAATTTTTTGTTAGTTTATTTCCTTGGATTTTATCAGTGTCTCCATCATTTTACACTTTGCCAAGTCTTTCATAACATCACTCTAATTATATTATTTTGGAAAAAATAATAAAACCAGATAATTAAGTTTATTGAGGTTTTTTTTTTTCTTCTTATTGTTAATTAGAGGAGATGTGAAGTAGACTCAGAGGTAAAGTGCAAAGGACTTATTAGTTTGCAATTTCTGTGGAGCAAATAAACTCCAGGACAAGAAGTACAGAAAATTAAATGTTTCTATCTAAAATGAAGAAATATGAGAAGCTTGCCATACTATCAAGATCTGAGCTGTAGCAGATAACAAAAAAAGCTGTAGGCAGAAGTACTTTTGTTGATTTGTTACCCAGACCTTTCATGCATGTTAAAAATTCCAGCCATTTCTTAGATACAGGAAGTCATCACCCTTTCTTAATGCAGCAAATTCATTTCTCAGCCTTTTCCTTTTCCCTCACAGTGTGAGTCACCTGTTCTTAGCAGAAACTTCAAAACCACTTATCTTCTGAAAGTTCTGTAGACTCCACAAATTTGGAACATAAGTTCTCACAAAACTTGCCTTACTCCGAAAGAAAAAAAAAAAAAAAGAAAACACCAACACAAAGCAGAGGCAATATATATCTCTGAATAAAAACAGACATACAAACATTGATTTTAGAGACATACAGAAAGTAGTTTCCTTAAGGAATCCATCATTCAGTGTAGGGAAAACCTGCAATCAAATAGAGTGGGCCATGGATTGATTCCTTCACTTGTGATTGTAGCAACAGCTGATGAACAGTGTGTGAAAGAGTTTTTTATAAAGCACACCTCAAGTTCATTTTCTCAGAAGAGCTATCCTTTCCACTAAAGTAAGCATGGATCTTTTGTGAAAAACATCTGAATATTACAGTAAGACAATAATTTTTTATTTGATAAACTCAATACTAGAATGTTTGAACACTGAGTACTGAAATATCCCCTTTTTTATTGGTGTAATTTGAGACTAGCTTCATTACAGCACATGTACTCATAAGTATGTTTAATTTTTACAATCAGAAGGCAATGGTTCTAAGATTTAAGGTAATTACATCATCATAAGAGAAGACAAGAATGTGTTTAGTCATCACTCCTCCATGTTGTTGCTAAGAAGGAAGAAGAACAAAAACTCAACAATACATTTTCCTTTGCTTAAAATTCTGTGTATAATACTGACTGTTAAAAAAGAACACATCTTGTGTCTATTCAGCTAATATAGACATTAATAAATATAAGCATATCCTTGGGAAACAAATAATTTTTCTGAAGTTTTTTTTTTTTGGTTGTTGTTGTTGTGGTTGGGTGCTGTTTTGTTTTGTTTTTTTTTTAAAGAGTTTTAATGTACTTTAAAAAGCCTTTCTTGTTTTCTGAAAAATATTAGCCAGTTTTGTCTGTAATTGAATTTTGTCCTTTTTTTTGTCTTCTGCCTATGTACATGAAGCACAGCACTGTGTTCTTTCTGAAAAGTTTGACCTCATTGCAGAGATCATACAATTTCTTTTACTGTTGATCTCCACATTCAGCCAAGCTGGTCTTCTTTCCTACTTGCTTAGGACACACGGGAATTGCTGTCTCCTGTGTTTCTCAAAGGTGGTTCTGTGATATTGACCAACATTTGTGGACTCCTACGCCCTCAAATGCAGATTCCCAGAGTACTCTGCTACGTAGCTCTCTGAATAGCTTAAAATTTGCTCTCATGAAGTCCAGAATAGCAACTCTTTTGTCTTTTTTTTTTCATTACATGGAGAATTTTAGACACAAGCATTTCATGATCACTGTGGCTAAGACAGACACCTACCATCACATACCTCTTTATTCACAGGCAGAAAATCCAGGAGGGAATCTTTTCTATTTCAATTACGTGAGACAAGAAATTATCTGCTACAAATCTGAAATATTTCCAAGACCTGTTTATCAAAGCACTGTGATATTTCCAGTTTTGTCTGGGAAGTTGAAATTTCACATTCAGGGCTACTGATGTTGAAATTTCTACTAACTTGCTATAAAAGAACTCATCAGTGCTTAAATCCTGGCTGGGTGATCGATATTAAACATCCCCTACTACATTTCCTTTGTTATCCATCCCCCTAATTCTTACCCAGCTCTCAAACATATCAGTGCTAACTGTAAGAACTCTGCAATCAAATCATTCGTTTACACAGAGTACAGCACTTCTAACTCACCTACCCCTCCATCTCAGTACTCCTGCTGTGGGACTCATGCCACCAAATTTCTCTGGTACCAATACCATAATTCTCTTGTATATATGTAAATACTAAGACCAAGATGACAGCTCTGATGAAATAATCTTGATGTACTGGCAAAGCTTTGAGGAATGCCCCAAGAGGAAGAGTAAAATGTATCCAAATATACATTCAATAAAAATAATTGATACTGAAGTTCTTTGTCATATTTTGGGATTTTTTTTCCCTCCTGCCTATAATATTTGCATAATTACAGTTTTCTGAGTATTCATTTTCTTGCACCAATTAATTTTAATTTTTAATATTGAAAACCTCTGTGCTCATAGAGAATATTATTTTGCACCATATCTTGTGTAGTTGTGTATTGGGGCAGAAATATCATATATATATGTCATATAACAGTAATATATATGTCATATAATAGTAATATACATATAACATATATATGTTATATGTATATTACTAACTAGTTTAGCACTCCTATTTGGTCAAAATGAAACAATAGCTTTTGTTCATTTTGCTGGATATTTCAACTTAAAAATAATTAGACTTTAAGTGTCCAAAGTATTTTAATGGAAATTTTAGCTATTCAGCTCTCACTTGCACAGAAGGGAATGATATATTCATTTGAATGAGAAGAATAAGTTTCTTCTCATTTTTTGTCCATAAGAACACGAGACCTTTCTACAATTTTTAAATTCATATATGATTAAAATTACTCTGTGAAATATCCAGCTGTTTCCATATTGAGAAAGGAGTTTTTTAATCGTACCCATATTATTTTTGCTCTATTTACTTTCCTCAAATTTCTTCAGATTGCAATAACTAAATTTAGACTGTGAATGTTGAGCAACTTCCAATTGCATTAAGCATGAAAATTTAAAAAAAAACTCAAAACCATCACAGTGCTGATACTGGTCTTGACAGTTTCAGTGGTCTTGACAGTTTCACTAAACTTCTCCAGCAAAAGGAACAGAAGTCTATCAATATATTAAAACAGTCTTGATTGAATGAATGACAGTTAGTACCTACTGTATAACTAAAAATAACGCAACAAGAAAGGCAAAGGGAAATAAAGAACTTTTGAGTTTTACCCTGAGAGAATTCCTTAAAAGCCTGGTTGCTGGGAAAAGTGCAGGGGGCTGTCATTAATTTTGTGAATCTGCCTCTGACGTTCAGCAGAAAAGAAAGCTTTGGAATAATACTCCTAACAGAAGTTTTGGGATAGCTGATGCTACCCCTCCACCAAACACAGAAAAAGTACCACCCAGTTTTCTGATAAACTATGAGTCTCTTGTCACCACGTTATAATATCAGAGGCGATCCACATCATAGCCACACAAATACATTGTATAAAGAGTGGAGTTGAAAGTATAACTATCCTGATGGTCGAGAGGGGAATTATCTTCCTATTCATTAAGTCTAATTGCACAAGGTAAGTCCTTTCCTTCTGGTGAAAGTTCAGATGGAATATTATATATTTTGTTTCTTACAAAAAAAACTTCAAAAAAACCCTCTACGTATTTACTAAAACCCACAGATACAACTTTTACCATTCCATCAACCCTAGTAAAAGGCTTTGTACAGACCTGATGGTGTAAGATTGCAGGACATGATGAGGTCTGTGTTGTCCAGAGCCTGTTTTAAGGTGTTAATGGTGGTAAGAATCAAGGGACTTTCATCTTGCCTGCTTCAGTTGAGGTCTGTAGATACGTCATGTGGTAAGGTCTGCTTTAGTTTGCATAGCAAAGTGTGAGAAGTTGTATTAGTCAGGCACACTATTACACAGAGGTTTTGAACTTTAGGTGGAGGTCAAAGAGAAGGGAGCAGAATACACTAGAAAACATAAGAAATAAATCCAAACAAACGCAAAACTGAAGAAGAGGAAAGCTTCATTACATCACATATCTTCAGGTAGAGGACTTGAGGCAATGATGACTTATGGTAACCCTGCCATCACCCCAATTCATCTTTTGAAAGACGATGTCAAACTTGGATGTCAAACTTAAGACCCAGATAGACAATGGAAAGGCAATTACAAAACAGGGGAAAAGAGGCAGATAATAAAAGCTGTACCTAAACCAATTGTACATTTAAGATATGCAAGGCTTTTCTGTACAAATTTGGACTGTGTTCTCATTATTGTACTGAGATTTGTATCAACTGTTGTATTATGATAAGGCTGTTGAAATTTTAATTGAACTAAGGGCAAATTTTTGGTTTGATTTAAAAGGTGTGGGGTTTCTTTGCCACTTTCAGGATTTTGTGAAAAAATTGTATAAATTGAAATAATCAATTTATGTCCACATTAAACACTAAAAATGTCATGTAGTTCATCTGATATTATTTATGTGGCAAGTGAGGGTTATATGTCATTATACACAAGACCATGGAATACCAAATATGTAAAATAATTGCTCTACTTGTGTATACTAGTCAATAATAATACATAAGGCTGCAGGAGTGCTGAATATCTTAATAAAGCTTTCTAAGGATGGGGAAGCTTGTTGTAATGTGGAGTGGAAAAAATTAAAATCCCAAATCATATATACTAATGTAATGGTAACATCATAGATTAAAGAAGAATAAGATTCTTTCACAGGTCTTGGACGATACAGACTGCAAGACATAATCATCATCTGGGAAACATGTAATGCTTGATTTAGCTGTGGGAAAACTACACAAAAGGCCAAAATATCTATAGTGAAATGTTGCTTATAACTTTAATTTGACATGGCAGGAGTCAAAATATTTAACCAAATCTTAAGAACCTTTTCAGAATAACAGCATTTTTATAATTTACCACTGTCATAGTCTCATCATTAAACCCAGAAGTTTGCATAGCTCATTTTCCAGGCTTATTCCAAGTCTAGTCATGAGTGTTATGTGGCTACAGTTCCAACACCTTATACCTGGAGAAACACTGAAGACTGCCTTGCTACTTTGACCTTTTCAGCATTCTGTGATTTGGACAACCACCTCTGTTCTTTACAATTGCATGACCCTGTGAGTAAGAGCAAAAATCTCAAAAAGGTCAAGTCAGCATAGCTAAGTTCAGTTTGACAGAATAAACTAGACGTTCAAACCTAGATAGAATTTCTACCATAAAAACATTTAAAAGAACTTCTGACTACTACAAGTAGCATCACAGTACATCCCCAGGAGTGTTAAACAAGTTTTGGTTAAAGACAACAACAAAAATTTCAAGCCCTAGTAAATGATTTGCATTCCCACAGAGAGCCTGTGGTGCTGACCCAGGTAGTGGAATTGTACCCATGGGTTACACTTTTATAAACAGTTCTTCACCCTGCAGAGGCTTCTTGAATAATAAATGGGGAGAGAAAGTTTAAAAAAATTGAACACAGTGTACTAAAATAGCTTTTAGGGAGAATTTATGTTATTCTGAGATCTAAGCATAGATATTGTAGAACTCTTTTGTTCTTAGACTATTAAGCCCACTCTTAGACATTGAATTTCTCTCTTCTCCTTTCTTTTATTTTTTTAATGGATCTGCCCCTGAACTCTAAATGAGACCATACATATCAAGATCCTTATTCTTCAGTATAATGCATTACAAATGCACTTTTAGTCCAGAAGTAAAGATACAGCTACTCAGACCAATGAAATGTGAGAGCTTGGCAACTTATACAAAAAGATATTTCTTTAATATTCACTCAAAATTTGAATATCTAGTGCTAGAAAGTAAGGCTGAAGAAGCCTTATGAACACATATATCATTCTTGCTATCAATAATGTCTTTGTGGACCTTGTGGGTCCTAAAGGCAAATTGACTACTATACAAATTTATTTTTATTTAATAATTAGAGGCAGGAGAGATACAGCTGGCATCAGAGTTGAAGGATGATTCTGAACACTGCCTAAGGATGCTTTTCCATGAGAGGAGTCTTTCAAACTACCACAAAGTTTTTCTGAGGGGACAAAATAACATTGACAAGAACATGAAATGTTGCAGTAGAATATGCATTTCTTCCTGGTTCCATCTTAGCATTGATATGAGGCAATGTCAGTTGTTCTGTGCATCAAATCCCTTAAACCTTCAGACAAGATTTCATTGGGCATGGCTTGTACACGGGAAATCTGTGCCCTTGCAGAGTGTGAAAAGAACTTCTCTCCCTTTCTGTGGTACAAGTGAGACCAGGTTAAAAAAACAAAAAAAACCCCAAAAAAGTAATTTTTTATAGTTATATTTTTTCTCTTTCATTTCTCAACGTGGAGCATAGTAAGCTTATCATAGCTGATGCAAAGGATCTAAGATAAAAATTGTTTCAGCTATACTTCCCATAGTCTGAAGTTTAGCAGTTGCATAGCTTAGGCAATGGCTGATTTCTCAAGGTGTCTATCTTGGAAGAAATGTGTACCAGCATTTTCCTTCAATTACACCTATAAGTACATGGACTCAGATCCTGAAGGAACAGCCCAACCAAATCTTGATAATCGCACACTGAACCCAGAGATATGGGCTAAAAGTAGAATTCAGAGATTTCTTTTTTACATCAAGTATAAACAGGTTTTTATACCGACGGTTGCAAGTTCTAGCTAACGAAGCTGAGTGGCCTTTCTAGCGTGCAAGCTTTGTCTCATGAGGCATTCTCTTACTTTGTAAAGGCATCCTTATTAGATATTAATGTTGATGCACGTTTGTTTGTCTGTTTTCACTTATGGTACATCTATTATATGTTCCGTTTTGTTAAAAATGTATGGCTAACCAACAGAGAAAAGAGCTGTCTGTTTTGATTTCTTGGATCATACAGATTTCTCTGCAGGGAAGGGACAGTAATTTATATATGAGGCATCAAGCAAGTACATCTGGGAGAAGTTTCTGGAAAGCAGTGAATAGAGAAAAAGAAAGAAGGAGAGAGAAAAAAAAAATTCCCACAGCAACCGAAGAATAGAGCAAGAACGAGAAGTAGACACAAAGAAAGAGCTGTGAGGCTAACAGATGCACAAGACCAGGCTTTTAAAAACCTTCCAGGGGCAAGTACTTGAAAGTTTATTTCTAATATTTCCAAGATGGATAGCAGTGTTCCATCAGTTATGGCATTAAAAAGAAGAAACTTCTGTTCAGCAGATGTTTCTGCCCTTGATACTTGAACAAAATAAAATCAGTGTTTCACAATACTGCAAACTAATTAAGTGTTAAATTAGAACACAGGTTTTAGACTGAACTAAGAAGTAGCTAATGTAGGAGATAACTGAGGCATTTAATGATCTTCAAACTACAAACTCTTCTAGGACTTGGAAAAGACATCATGTTGAACTGTTGGCCTCTCAGAGTCATGTCCAACTATGTTAATGGTAACACAGCCTTGAAAAAACTACAACAGCAGCATTTCTCTCAGCTTTGTGAGAATTGGTGCTTTCATAGTTTCTGGAAATGGTCCCTTTAAAGATAATTTATCCTCCCAGGTTCTTCAGGAAGTAATGTATTATTTAAAGCATTTAACATGAAACTTGAACCAGTTTTCCTTTACAAGGACTTGTGTGCTTGTAATTCTTTTTTATTGAAAACAGAGAACCATCTTCTAAGAGCATCTGTCATGCTGGTCATTTAAAGTCTATTGAGAAAATAGAGCATGTTGCAGAATGATAGAAATCAAGCATAAACAGATATATTAAGCCTGGATTTCATCAGTTGAGATTTATATACTTGAAGGTTTTTCTTTTATAAATAAAAGACTTCATTTATCATTAAAAATAAATCAATGATTTATCGAAGAAAAATTTACCTTTGAAGGGTCAATTTACAAATATGTTACTTATTAATAACTGGTAAGGTGATTATGACAAGAATCACATTTTTTACTGCTGAGTAGAAAACTCAGTATGAAATAAAATATCCCCAGCATTTTGAAGAATTGGGGTTTTTTCCAGCAAAAGATATCAGTAATACTTTGTCAAACTTAGTAATTTCCAACAAAACAAAATTAATATATTGGTCCAATGAATTCCTGTAAATCCACTCCATTGCCCCACATATGAACACCCACATCTAAGATTGCATATCAGAGAAACAGTAGATATATATTGTTTACAATCTAAGTAATCAATACCGCATAAACAGTCTGTAAAATTCAAGCAGCAAAATCCCCAAATCCATAGTGAGAAGTAAACCTCTGAGTCTGACAGGTAACAAAAGAGTTTTTCTGTAGCACTTGATATGATAGAAATGGAATATGGGCAGAGCTTAAAATATATACATAGTTATAGGCATTCACAATGCATACAGTTTAGAGGACAAAAGGGCAAAACCTTTTTGAATAGAATATTCAAAATATTCAAGAATATTCTGCTTTTCCAGCCAGAGGAGATGTTGACCTTTCTGGAGTATATCTCTATTTTTAAAAATTTCAGCTTATAAGAAAACAAATCCAGTTGAGGATGTATAAGTTGAAAGCAGCCTCAACTGCAGTGACCTTGAGCTAGTAGATCAGAATCCTGGTAAGAGAGAGGAGGGCAAAAAGCAAGGTGGCAACACTGGACTTAGAGAGAGCAGATTCTGACCTCTTTAAGGATGCATTGGAAAGTGTCATGTGAGATAAAACCCTGGAGGGAAGCAGTGTGCAAGGAAACTGAGTAAAATTCAAGGACCAACTCTTACAGGTCCATGAGCAGTCCACTCCAGTGAGCAAAAGTAAAAACTGCCAGAAGGCCTGCATGAATAAGCAAGGAGCTCCCAGCAAAACTCAAACATACCAAGGAATAATACAGAAGACAGAAGAAGTAAAAATATAGACTATAGAGCTACTGTTTGAGTGTGGAGAGGCAGAATTAAGAAAGCCAACACTCACCTGGAGGTGAATCTGGTGAAAGATGGCAAAAGCAGCAAGAAAGAATTCTGTATATAGACAAGTAATGAAAGAAAGACTAGGGAAAGCATGAACAAGTTGCTAAATAGATCAGGAATCCTGTTGACTAGAGACATAGGAGAAGCTGAGGTACTAAAAAATCTTCCTCACCTCAGTTTTCAGTAAAAGAACCAGCCTTCAGAAATCCAAGGACCTAGAGAAAATGGATGACTAACTTGATAAACTTCTATAACTCTATTGCTGGCTTGGTAGATGAAGCATTTCCTACACAGAGAAGCTGATGGAGAATGGGCTGGATGAGCAGACAGTGAGATTAAAAATCTGCCTGGACATAGTATTGGCCAGCCTGCATTGGGTCTCTCTGATAGGGGTTTTTTATCAAATGAGTTCCATTAGTCCCTGCAAAGCTTAATCATTCTTTATGCTGTCTTCAGCTGTCTGATGTGAAAACTGAAGACCTCAACTATGTCTTCTGCTGTGAGCAATGCTGTTGCTCTTTATCGTAATCATCATTGTCATCACCATCACCATCACTATCATCATCATCATCATCATCATCATCATCATCATCATCATCAACTTTTTTCAGAGGAAGCAAACTGATCAAGAATTTCATATGAAAACAAGAAAAAAACCCAGGTCAACATCTGTCTCTTTGTACTCCTAGAGAAAGAATCTGAGCTCTTTCAGCACAGTATATGTTCCCAAAATCTGCCCTGTAAAAAAACAGTAATTTTTTCCTTTTTTTTTTTTTTACATTTTTCCTTAGAATACTTTTCTAATTCCTGTTGTCAACAACATTCTTTGCTCACACATAAATGTGTGTTTTAACTAGTCCATGAAATTTTCTTTTGTCATACCGTGATTCCTTGATGGAACTGTATTAAGAACTCATGCTGTGTGTGTTTGCAATTAAATATTTATTCTGGTTTAATAGCTCTTATAGCAGAAAAATTTCTATGATAGCAGAATGATCTGATGGAGGTTAGGAGTTTAAAACAGAAATCTGCCATATCAAATTAGTATCAAGAAACTACTAAGAAGCAGTTGGGTCAGTTCAGGTAAGGAACTTTACTGTGTTGAATCCACAGGTAACATGGCTCTTATCAACGCTGGGATAACTATAGCACCTTCCAGAATAAAATAAAGAATTTCTAATTAAATATATATGTAATATATACTATATATATACATTGTCTGTGTATATATATGCATAACATATATATAGAGAGAGGATAGATAGATATAGATAGATATAGATATAGATATAGATATAAATATAGATAGAGATAGAGATAGAGATAGATGATATAGATATAGATATAGATATATAGATATAGATGATGTAGATATAGATAGATAGATATAGATACAGATACAGACATATATATATATATATATATATATATATATATATAAAAGAGATGAGTCAATGTTGCTAAAGAAGTTTTACTATCGAGATATGTTAAAAATAGTAAAGTTAGTGTGTTTCCTCAGGCTTCCATTTTCCCACGTGTAGCAAAATCCTGTTGAATGATATCACCATCAAAAGTCTTTTCACAAAGGAGAAGAAGCAGCAGAGTATTGTGAGGACCCCAACCACTGATGATATTTTACTCAAAGAGCATGACACAAGGCTGTTAACCCTCAAAACAAGAAAAAGCAAGTGAACGATTTTTCATTTGGAAATAGAAATGAAGGCTTACTGAATTTCTCCTCTGATAGGAAACTCAGATTTTATCATGTCTCTGAAGAGACCCATTTAAATAAAGGCTTCTGTTTTGTGTGCAGTCTGGTGGGTAGTTTCTCTGCAGAATATGCCAGTCTGTATCACTTCTTCCTGCAAGAACAGTTAATTTAGCCTGAAACTGGGCAACGAAATGGGCCACTGTGTCTCCCCCATTTTCCTTATTAGAAGTTTCAGGAAGATTCTGTGTAGGCTGTTAGGAAACATACTCAATGGTTCAGAGTCCTACTGGGTCCAGAAAGTTAGGTGATCACTGTATTCTTTTTTTTTGTCATCTTAGACTTTACAACAGGTAGGAAACCAGATCTTCTTTTGATTTTCAAGCAAAAGAACTAACAGGAAACAAAAGCTTTATAAAAGTAGCATTATCAGTATTTTAATTAAACATTCTTAATATTTCTTCAGAGCCTAACAAATTTACAATAGAATGCAAATAAGCATATATTTTTTAAAAGTCAGTACTAAGCCTTTTTAAACACCCTGTTTCTTACTAAAAAACCAAAACTATTTAATTTTTTATTAACTCGAGCAGTGATGACATTCAGTGTGTAAAAACTAGTTGAGTTATATTTCCCATTTTGCCCAGGAAAGATGCCCAGGACCCTGGAAAGATGTGCTCTTACATGCTTAGCCATCTTTTGTTGGGAAATACAAGAAAAAGTATTTCTGTAGTGTTAAGTGAAATGAAAGCTCAAAGTGTGTAAAAAAAATTTGTACATCTTAAATATCCAGCTGCATCTCCATTTTTACATTATTCATGAAGCTGGAAAAACCTCACCTAATCCAAGAGTGTCCAATAATTTAGTAGGTTTAAATAACTTTTTCTTACAAGTAGCACTAAAATGTTAGTTGTTTCACATTTTCATAGACTTGTTTCCTCTATTTTGTTAAACTTATTAATCTGTCTGGAACAGAATAAAAACAGTCATAAAATCCGAGTTTACCTTGCCACAGTCACTGATAAATTATTTGTGCACTAAGGAGACAGACACTATTAATCCTATATTCTTTCCTGTAATGGTCTCCCAGCAGCACAGAGTTTTTGCTCCTAGCAGAGAGCAGCTTCTCACTATTGTGTAGTTCAGATCCTCTGCTTCCATGTGGCAGCATATTCAATTCATGGTCAAGTGACCACTTACCTTGTAAATTAAATTTCCACAGTCCATGTGGTTCACATTATAGCTTATTAGTCAAGAAACAATTGTGTCATGGTGTGCACCACTGAGCTAGCACAAACAGAGACACTTATACCCATGGGCTCAGAGCCAGCTCATGAAAAGCAATTGTGTGAACAACACAACTGTATTACAGATTCGGTGCCTTGTGAAGAATGATGCCTACCACTGGCACCAAAGTGATGGAGCAATGCGTGCCATAAGAAAGGCTCGCTTTTTAAAAGTATAAGCTACTTGAATTGATTGAAAAATATGGGGGCGAGGGATGGATAGATAAAAGTAACCATATTTTTCTTTGTAGTAGGAAATAGTCTTATCCTAAACTAATTCTTGTAGAGATTCTTAAAAGAAATTCAATCAAGATCTTTATGAGTAAGAAATTTTGCATATATTTAGAAATGTTTTGAAACTGGGCAGTTTTGCTCTGCTCTCTCTTTTTTTTTTTTTTTTTTCCAATCTACTCTTTCAGCAACACAAGCTCAAGAAATCTATACATATATGTGAATGTGTGTAGACCCAGACATACTTGTGTATGTGCATATATGCACACACACACATATATAAATACACAAACCCCACATTTTCAAACCCTCCAGGCACAGCTGCCTTTCCTTTTTCTGTCTGTCCATCTCTGACATTCAGATCACTGTATTTATACTATATATATATGTACTATATATATTTATACTATATATATATATACTCTCTCTCTCTCTCTCTCTCTATATATATATACCATGTACCTGTACAGATGGGTATATATTCCTATGTGTGTATTCACCCAGAATATATATGAAAATGCCTAGCTACACCATGGTAGAGTGAGAAAATGCTGTTTCCTTCTTAAAGTAAGGTTCAAACTTTCAGAAAGATCAGTAAAATTATCCAGTAGTAACAAACAACTTCAACAAATCTTGAAAATTTACATGGGGATCCCAAAGCTTGACGGAGAAGACATATAGCCAAGTAAAATTTGGTCCTAAACCACTAAACCAGACACACTCAAAGACCCCAAAAATTTACCTGCTCCTGGGCTTACCATAGTAGAGAAATATTTTAACATACTGCAAGATTATTAACACATCTCTGGGCCTGGTAGAAAAATTCCTAAGTGATCGCCTTGGTCAAGAATCAACCCCAGCTGCAATTGACTGAATTTTCAAGAACTGGTTTTGAAAAAAATTTCATTTTATTAATTTTTGACACCACTGATGCTATCCTATCTGAGTGCCAGGATACCCCTGACAGATTGGGCACATCGAGCCATGTCAACAACCATGAATGTGAGACCCAGGATCAAGAAATTTTGATATTGGCACCCTGTATTTGCTCACATATATTTTACATATATGGTTTACCAGTACCAAAAACTTCAGAAAATGCCAAAAATATCATTAATTTCTTTGGCAGAATCGTAACTTCATAATTACTTAAATAATTTCTCAATGGAGTAAAGCATTATAACATCACCAGATATCATGTGATTGCTAAGCTTTATTTGAAGACTTGTTTTGTAGCCTCTTTATCTTTCAGATATTCTATAGAATGATGTGGAGAAAGAAATAAAAACCACCTTAAACCAACCAAATAAATCAAACCCAAGCAAACAACTAAAAACCCCATGACTTCTTTTTGTGCAGCTTTAACTGTACTGATCTGCCAAACTTTAAATCTGTACTGTATTACTTATATATCAAACACAGCTCTTCCAGGAGGACTTTTACTATTATAATTTAAAGGTTTCTAAGAAATTACACAAAGTTTGACCATTTCTCAGGAAGAACTTTGAGCAGAAAAACATCACAAAGTACTTTTTCAGAATCCTTAGTTTTATTTTTTTCCTTCAACATTTAGTAACTCCACTGCAGGCCTTATCCCTTCTAGGAACATGCTGAAGTCTGAGCACAGGAACCCTACAATTATGCATAGAAAGCCTCTGTAACACAAGGAACAGAGAAGGATTGAGTTTTTCTGTACTAAACAAATTAATTTCTCATACTATCTTTTTCAATCACAAATTTGGTCAAGGCAGAAAGTATTTATCTATGTGTCAAAGACTTATGAATACCCAGAAGCACAACACATGCTTTCTCTGGTGAGATCATTATAATTTTTTTTCCCAACTAATAGCGGTTGACTCTGAAGAATTAATTAGATCTGCATAGAACTTGTCATAGCAATTGTGTTTTCCCTGCTTCATGGACCGAGCTATCAAATTCTAAACTGAAAATATTCAAAAGGCTTTTCAAGTATTTTACAATCCCCACTTGGTTTGTTGTTGTTGTTTGTGTTGTTTTAAATTACTTATACACATTCAGTATGAGATCCATTTGAGCACAGTGACCATCACACTTCAGATAACCCGTCCATGGCAGATTCTGGAGTTGGTGTAATTCCAGGTATTTTAATGGAGATTTGGGAAGAGACACCTCAGTGCTGGGTGGAACACTTCTGGCTTTCAACAGAACAGCTATTTGAAAGCTACAATAACATTTCTTCACTCACAATGCATGAGAGGACAAGCCTTAGCTTCTAGAAAATGCTGTCAAGGGACTCCCAGTCACCAGATTTCAACCTGAATACTTAATTTTACTGCAATCAGCTGCCAGCAGCTGTGATTCTTATACAAAGAAGGTTTTCTACAATATTTCTCTATAGACTTAAAGAAAACATGAATATATTTTGTCTTAAATTAGTGTTAGTGAAACATGAAGCAGTAAAGCAAGTTCTTTTAAAATGAAATTTTCTAAAATTTGAGTGCACCTAGTTAACAGCACTATTACAGTTTAGAGCTATTGATTGCTACTTTGTAAGGAGAGTTAAGCCTTTGAAGCATTATGAATGTGATTTTTCAAAGTTCAGCTTCTTATTTTTCTTTTTTAATAGAGGGCTAGATCTTAGGGAGGCAGAGACTTGACTTTCTCTTTTTGGTCTCTAAAATATTCCTGCTTTTGATTCCGAATAATTCGAAGCAATAGGAAAAACAAATAGCAATAGGAAAACCCATAATAAAAAGTTCACTAAGCACAACACCCACTGTCTTTCCTGGCCAACTCTGTCACTGTCTGCTTAAACATCTCAACCAGAGAGGTGTCTGAATTTTAGAAGTGCCACTGCTTAAGATTTTTTTTTTTTTTTAATGTAATGTTAGATTACTTGATATACTTCTTAATTTCACAAAGTAGGTAAGAGTGTTAGATATAGATAAGCAAGTGTTTAAGCCTGTAAGGTGCGGAATCAGAGTAAGCAAACAAGGGTCAGGGCTTGCCTTCTGTTCAAGGACAGGTAGGGAATAGAAGACAAAACAACAAATGTGGTTACATTTAAGAAAATGATTGTGCCACACGATACTTTCTGACTGAAGCGTTTTTTGCTTGTTTCTCCTGTGTTATTTTTCTTCCCCACATCTGTTCATTTAACACTTTTAGATTTATTACTGATGATGCTTCCAGAAGACAGATTTCTTGGAGACCAGTAGTATTGCAGCTTATCTCAAAACACATTTGTCAAGATTGTGACATGATGCCTGACAATAGCAGGGAACTAGACTGACTCCAACAACACATTTGGTGCAAGTAGATCCCAGGGTGAGGTAATTAAAAATGAAACAACTTAAAACTCTTTCAGTTTGGATGGAAAAAGAAAAAACCAAACCACAAAACAGTGAAAATGATGCCTGCAGCAAATTCTGATGAAAACATCTTGGCTGTCACTACTTAAGGTACTAACATACATTGGCACTAATTGTAACACTCTTCTAAAGCCAAGTTAAAATCACACTCTTCAAATATTCTGCCAAGGCAAAATGCTTTCATATTAGTACATCTGTAAATCAGACATAAGCATAAACTATGTCCCCTATAGCCACCTAGATTTATACAAGGCATATATCTATCTATATATATTAGTACTTCCAGGTTGACACAAAAAAATGTATGAAGCTTTTGAAAGAAAGGCAAGCCATGCATAGTGGATAGAAGAAACTTTTCCTCATAGAAAGAAATTATAAGCAAACTGTTAATTTAAATATTTAGATAATCACTATAAGGTACTCCTTACACTCTGAGAAGGTGGGGGTTATATGTAGGAATGCTCAAAGGGTATAAACATTTTTGACTGTAGTAAGAAGAAGAGATAACACTTGAGGAAGAATGGAAGACCAGCTAGGCAACCAAACCAACACCCCCACCCCCTCCATGAATTTAATATTCTATTTGAAAACTCCTGTTGCTAGATTTTCATTATGAATGGAAATGCAGGTAATATGAGAAAAACCTCTTATGACCAGCTTTCACAAGCTGTCTGGCACGTGTGAAATTTTGTGGTGTCTCAGTAGCTTTAACACTTCAAAGCCCTGTTTAGTTTTCTCCAAACAAAAACCTAACCCACCCTAAACTAAACAAGCACAGGTGTATTTACCATGAAGCTAAGTTGTGTTGTTCAGCTTATTTCTATAGACTGACAGTAAGACTGACACCTTCCCTTATCTCAGTTCTCTTGGCTCAATCCATACAGTCTACATAATTCAACATCTTAGTAAGTTTTTCAGGCAGCTTTGCAAGTTATCAAGCCTCTTCTTCCAAAGAACTTTATCGAGTAGATTGAAAACAGCAGTATTGCTACTTGAAGGTTAAATTTACTAGCAAGTGAACAAAAAAAAGTCTGCTGAGATATCTGTTTGTTTACAGGAAAAGTGTCAGCTTTTGCCTATAACGCTATGAACAGCATGTCAAAACTTTCCAATACAAAGATATATTTAGATATGTAGCAGCATCCAAAATCTCTGTTAACTGTAAGCCTCCAGAAAAGCTATTTTTAAAAAATAAAGTGAAATTATTGCAAAGAGCTTAATGATTTTCAGTTTAGGCTCACTGTCAATTTACCTATCTAAGCAAACAAACAAGAGAATCCTTCAATTGGGAAAGATTATCCCTTCCTTAAATTAGACATTGTTTTTCTTTACAGTAAGATTTTGGAAAGCATCAACACACTGTTAAATTAGTGATTTAAATAATTGCTTACGTAGTACTCATCATCTCTCATGGAAATTTGAAATATAAAAGGCTTTACTTTGAGCTCCATCATCTTTAACTTCTGTTCTGGAATTAATGTTATGCTCAGGGTTGGTTTTCTTTTTCCTCGTTTATATACTTTCATGTACAGAAAGGTAAATTTAAATTCCAGTTTACATGGTATTAAGCATGAGATATTCAGCTATACGACATCCACTTTCATGGCTGGAGATATATGTGTATAGAACTCATCTAAGTATTATTTTCATCTTCATAGGTTCCTGGACAATAATACTTTTTGTATTAAATATCTATTGGTAATGGAATGATGAAGAACTATGATTAAGCACTTACACATCCTGTCTGTCCTGAACAACTTGTGCATGCTGATATATTGAATGAATCCTTTAAAATCCCAGGAATATTAGAAACAACCCTGAAAAACTAGATACTTCTAATGGTTCTTAGTTAGTCCTACACAATCCTTGTGAGTTAAAACCATGCAGGAACAAGAAAAGAAGGAGGGAAAAGAGAACAGTAAGATACTTGAAATATAATTTTTTGCTCCGTATTTCTTAAGTATTGTTTAAAGGGGATGAATACAACAGCAAAATCCCTACAGAACCATTCCATCTTTGCACATATTTCTTCAGTGCCATTTGAATGGCCCATGGACTTGGAACCAATAATTTCTTTTATTTTCTCTCACAAGTAAGCTAAGCTATAACCTTGCTCTTGCTTGAAAATTTGTTTTACTTCCAGTTCCATTCTGAGAACCTGCCCAGCACCAACATATGTGTGTGTGCTAATGCACAGGTGCACACTCATTCACACACATATTCACACGCGGGCTGCTCTGTCAAGCAGCTTTATTGCTGCTGAGAAAATCAGATCATGAAAATCTCTGAGCACTAAGACTTTGATTCATGTAAAGTGTATTACGTTAGAGGCCACTGTCTGAAGCTAGACATCAAGTGAAATAAAGATCTTGGAATTAACCATTTTTCTGGGCTTCAGTACATTTTTTAGTGTTGCAAAGAGTTTTCAATAGATTTCCTTTGTAGATGCAACACGTGCCTGTAAAGTCTGAGGAAAAGAAACCTCTATAGCCATTACAAGCAGTGGCTGTACAAATGTGTAACCGTGTCCAAATTACAGAATTATTTTTTCTAAAATGTAATAACCTTAACAATTTAATAATTTTGCAAAACTTTGGTTAAATTGTTGAAGGTTATATACTAATGTAAACATATAAATCATTAACCATACTTAGAGCTCCCGAAGCTTTAAGGAGTTTAAGAAAAATCTCAGTCTTTTTTACTTTAAACCAATGATTACAAAAAGTAGAGAGCATATATTTGTAATCATATCTTGTAGCAGAGTCATATATCTGATGTCCCTATTTTCAAAAGACACTGGATCAACAAAGCAAAACTTGAAAAAGTGATATTTTTTTGTTGAGCAATTGTTTCTTCTCAATTTAAATTGTTATTAAGTCAAATTCTCAGAGAATATAGAACAGTTGATATTTCTAAAATCTTCATATTTGTAAATATTGTGAGGACTTTTACAGTTCAAAAGATCAAAGGAATTAACTTATTAATAGGGAGAAAAAAAAGGGAAACATTTTAACTAGATGAAAAGACAAGGAGTACAGACAGTGCCCAAGTGCAATAAGTATCATTTTAACTACAAAAAGACTTTATTTATTTTAGAACTGGTGTGAGATGTTGTTATGAATGTAATCATAGTCTTTCTGTCAACCCTACAAATTCTAAGCAAGCTCATTCTGTTCTCACTATGTAACTGTGTGCCCCACCCATAATATTTCTTCACAAAAAGATTTTCCAGAAGTTGCTCATAACTCTCCCAAGGAGTTTAGAGATTTAAAATTAAATTCCCTGATTGGTAGACAGGCCAGTATGAGGTTCTTCAAAGCAAAGAGTTTAAGGGTTCATATAACAAATGATAAATTTAATTTACATATAAAAAGAAATTGTGTTTGTTTCTTTTTTCATTTGTTTTCTTGTTTTGTATTGGGTTGTTTTGTTTTGGTATTGAGCTCAAAGGCTTGTAGGGATAAGAAATTAAAGATGATTACTGTAATTATACATATAGTATCTCACATTAAACCTTCAGTCTTTTGAATGCAAATGTTGTTATGTCAAAACTTCATTGATAAAATAGAGAGTGAGAGTGACAAGGGTAAGCTCTAAAGGAATTCACAATAGAATGAGACTACAATCATGTTCTTTAAATATATTTAAATATTAATGTGTTATAATCAAGAAGTCCTGACATGCAATAAACAATCTGCATGAGAGGTTATTTGAGAAAAGTAACAAATTTCCTGTTGAAAAGAATGACACAAAATAAAAACAACTTCACTGCTGATATCTCAAGTTCCAGCTACCCATGCAAATGCATCTTGCCCTGTCAGTTATTACATCAGGATTTTGCATTACTATTATTATGATTTTTCCATAGTCAGGCAGAATTTCTCACACACAAACATTTCAGCAATGATTTTTATTTATGAGGAAATCTTTAGTATACACATGATACACAGTTGTCATACTACTAGCACAAAGGTTCAATCAGTAACATTTCAGAGATTTTGTTTTGCTGATACCACTGTAACTACTACCCAAATAGCATTTCTTCACTGGAAAGTTTCTCATACCTGAATACAAGCTCCCTAGGAGATATGTAGCAAGAAAACGGAGGCAGGAAGCTAATGCAACTAGGAAGACACAAAGTCAGGTAGGATTACGAATAATTTACTATCAGCCTCAAAGAAAGTTTTTCCACAGTCCATCTGTGCCTACAGTTGAGATACAATAACGACTTTTGGCCACCACATTCACGATTATCAACAAACTGCAGAGTTCAGAGGAAGGTCATGCATGGGTAAGTGACTGGAACTTACCATACGTGGAGCATACTGGGAGAAACTGAGGGAACTGGATTTATTTAAGCTATAGAAGAGAAAGCTGGGAGAAGACCCTGATTGCAATCTTCTTCTACCCAAGAGAAGCTAAAAGGAAGGCAGAACTGGGCTCTTCTCCAGCGTGTATCTTAATAACACACAGGCAACAATCAAAAGCTGCAACAGAGAGATTTTGAAGTGAATGTAAGCCAAAACTTTTACGTGAAAGGAGCATGTGACTGTTGGAAAACATTGATTCAGAAAGTTGTGAAAATTCTATTGCTGCAGAGCCTCAAAATTCACCTGAAGAACATCCTGAGCAATGAGATATGCTATTGAAGCTAGCCCTGGTTTGAGCAGAGGGTGGACAAGATGACCTGCGGAGGTCCCTCCATTTCCTTTTTGACTAATTTTGTTTAGATTTTACTTGAACGCAAGAAAGACAGTGCATCTGATCAATGAGAGGACTGAAATAAAAACCATTTTCCTGACAGAAATTCACAGAAGTGAAGTAGTTGAGACACAAAACAAGTGTATCATAGTGCCTCTCTACACAGACCCGCTGTAAGAGGAAACGTACATGAAAATTTCAAGTAGTTTGAACCATTCTGTGGATAGAGATAGTGCAAGAGACAATCTTGCGGCTGATACCTTGCAGCTGTGTTAATCAC
>VZSR01001854.1:15232555-15243049 GCA_013398615.1 Brachypodius melanocephalos | reverse complement strand
TTGTTGCCGTGGTGTAGTTTATATGGTGGTGTTTGGTCACAGGTTGGACTCGATGATCTCAGAGGTCTTTTCCAACTTTAATGATTTTTCGATTCTCTGATAAGTTTTGTGCTTCTGTATTTGTACTTTGCTCTCTGAGCCAGCAGAGTGAACACAGTTCAACTTCTAAACTTGTTTTCCTAAAGCTGGGAAATTTCCTAGGAAACTTTAATGTTTGTGGTTGGATATTCCATATTTTGTTTTAGTTGCCATTAAGCTTTCTTATGGTTATGGTTATCTGAGAAGGTTTAAGGATGTTACAGGAGTCATAGTTGGAGTTCCAGTATAAAAAAAACTCCAGCAGAGTTTCCAGCTGATGACATAACTAAAGAAAAAGTAAAATGAAGTTATTCAGATCTCTTTAATGGTTGAATGTCTTCCCTGTTGTAATTAACAGCAGCTTCAATTAACAGTGCCTAAATACCTGAAGAATTTCAATTTTGTCAGTTATCTGTTTTGTAAGACATCCACTTTTTCATCATGCAAAAGGTGTTTTCGAAGACAATTGAGTATTCACCACAATGTTCTTTTAATCACATTCTCACCGCTGTGCTTCTCTTTTAACTATTCTTGATTGTGATGTAGTGGTGAAAAGGAGCATGCAGAACTGATCCCACTAGAATTGTATGGGTAAATACATAACTTTTTTTCTGACATCCCTGACAATCAAATAAAGGTGAAAAAATATCTGGTTTTGAAATTCCCAGAGAAGCCACACTAGTGCTTCAGAGAAACCTGTGGTAAGTTAATATGAGAACTGGAAACAAATCTTTTATCTAGATACGATACATTTGGCAGTGGATTATTATATTTTACTTGAAATTTACCACATAGTAATATTTCAGAGTTAAGTATTTGTTTCCAAATATTGAAGAGGCTTACAATATGTCACATATCTCTACATTGAATCCCAGTGTTGTCACTGATATTGAAAAAAACATATATTTAAACCTCTTAAAAAACTACTACTATAGAAAACCCTTTTTTAACAAATAAAGTTAAGCTGATAATGCTAATTTACATCTATTTTTCTGGTGCAAGATTTTGTTGTCATGTTTCTTTTATGTATTTTCAGCTTAATATCACATCTTTTGGTTAGAAGCTTATATGTGCTGTGCAAATATGGTATACAACGTTGCTAAGTTTTTCCTTTATTATATTAGATTTTATTTGAAATTGTGTTGCTGCAGTACTCTTGTAACTCTTGAATGTATCTGAAGACTATCTCATAAATTTTAGGAATCCTTCCTTTAAAACCATCCCTTAATTTCTGCCATCTAAGATGATGTGCCATAAATACTAAGCATATACTGTGAACCGAGCTGTGTGTTCTAAAATGACACTGATATTTTCTGTATAACTCTTAATTGTAATCGATTTTATTTTTGAATCACCACTCAGTGTACTTTGGAAGAATGGGATGTTCTCAGGATTGTGTGGACAACAAAAATACAAGCTCTTGAATTCTTTCATTCAGCTTTATTCTCTGTGTATTTCACTGCACAGAGAGATGGAGTACCTCTGGAGTTAGGGATGTGCAATCCCAGTACCTCAGGATGGATGAAGCATGAAATATTCAGCAAGCCATTGCCTACTTTCCCAACTGGACACACAAACACTTAAATGTTTAAATCCTGGCAACCAGAAAGGAATCTTTATCCTCTATAGAAGAAAAGTTATTTTTAGGTTCTTACTGAGATGAAGAATGTCTGCCCTGTTTAATGTTGTTGCCTTCAGAAAAGCAAATAGAATAAATGGCAAGAGATTATAGACTAGGCAGCAGAGAAAGGGAAAGAAATAAAAGCAGCTCTAAAAGTGCTATTAACTTTCAGAAAAACATAGATTGGCAACACCTTTAAAAGGTACCCCTGGGACTGTTTTGCTTGCAATTTGAGAAGAGCTTTGTTGAAATATCTCGTCCATCATGCAAGCTGAGCTCAAAATTACCCTCTCAACAGGAACCACAGG
This sequence comes from Brachypodius melanocephalos, assembly GCA_013398615.1. Lineage (NCBI taxonomy): Eukaryota > Metazoa > Chordata > Aves > Passeriformes > Pycnonotidae > Brachypodius > Brachypodius melanocephalos. The sequence continues at coordinate 15,241,042 of VZSR01001854.1, read as the reverse complement.
GCTCGCGGTATCACTGAAACTCTGCCAGATTAAACTATGGTGCTGGCAGGAAGACTGGTGCTTTATCCTGAAACAACTGTGAAGCCATTCATTCTGATATGTCACTGCTAGGTTTCTGAAAAACCCATGGATATGCATCAGAAACCATGACTAGGTGGAACCAGGACACTGAAGATAGTAGAATAAGCTGACCTGGGCTCTCTCCTATACCCCTCTCCTGTGACTTGCTGTCATAAGCCACGTGCAAATATTTGGTGGGAAATTTTTTTCCTTTCCTCCCACCTAAACACACACAATTATCTTTTTCAATTGCTTTTATCATCTTTGTAAGACAAAATCTTTAGTGACAATCCAGTTACTAAGGTAGATAAAAGGCACCCAAATTTCTTTCCAGTATACTGAGAGGAGAAATTTCTATTTTTGTAAACATTATCTAAGATAGTATAAACAAGCCTAGAAATATTTTTTCTACTAAAATTTAGTATTTCAGTAAATAAGAGACATTCAATTTTATTGGGGTATTGCTGTATTATACCACAGGGCTTTTAGGCAGGGTCTGTAGGAAGCTAGACCTGTGATTCCCAACAGTCTGTGGAATAACTAATTTGGGTGCACTGAGGCAGCAGGGCACATTAACACAAGCAGCAAACTCCAGGTCTGAGTTACATACTCCAAAACTGGGGTTACAAATCATGCAGGTAAGCAGAAGATAACAGAGACAACAAACTCCTGGCTTATGTGCTGGTGGTGGAGCTCTTGTCTTCTGCAGTTGATCGACCACAATCCTAAGGCGCAAAGTGGTTGCAGTAAAACTATAGTGCAAATAAGCAACAGGAAAAAGTAAAAAAATTGCCTGCTACGCTTTTGGGATTACATTAAATTGTCCCCCTAAATACTCTTCTCCCAGTCTTAATATTCCACCTTTGAGATGATTCCTGTCCTGTTATTAAATTCCTTCCTGAATAGGCAAACATTATCTTGAAAAATGTATGCTCTTTCCTCTTATTATTTCATTCAGATGACTGTTCTAGCACTCAGCTTGCTCATAGGTTAAAAAAATTTGTTCTTATTTTCTCTTGAAAACTTGTTATCGATATATGTTACCTTTTATACACTGCTTTACTCTGCTAAGTGTGACTTGGGCTCATATTGCGATTAAAGTATATCAGTGTATCATTCTGCTCAATCAAAACTCCGTGCAATATCAGATAATTTCAAAGAAGTAAATTTGATATTAAATGTATTTTTCACGTGTGGAATATCTGAAAGAACACAGAAAGTGAGTACTGGACTTCTATTCCTAATAATTTCCACTAGACCCTTCAAGTGAATCCTATCACATTTAGTTAGGTATACAATTCCTGTGACTCGTTCTTTTTATTACTCACAAACACACATAAAGAGACTCAATATCTTTCTCAGTCATTTTTCTGCTGAAGTAGATAAGGTGTTCAAGGATAGGTTGGATGGGCCTCTGAGCAACCTGGTCTAGTGGAAGGTATCCCTGCCCAGGGCAGGAGGTTGGAACTGGATAATCTTCAAGATCTCTTCCATCCTAAACCATTCTATAATGCTGTGGTTTTAGTTTGTTCTTAGTAGGGGCTACTTCTCTGATCACCCTAACATCCAGTTCTTGTTTCAAATTCTATTCTTGTTTCAAATTAACCTGGTTTTGAACATAGATATTCAGAATCATACAGAATATACTAATTAAGGTCTTCTCTGTGTTTTTCATAGTTATGATGTTATGCTTTCCTATACTGGAGGTGTTTTTTCTGATAGCTCTTAGTATTAGTTTTTTCTAAGTTGTTGTTTATAATCATTCTATAACTAAAAATAAACTCAGATGTCTCTCACTTTTTATCAGCTTTAACTAATGATGTATTTCTTTACAGTAGAACTCCCCATTATTATTCCATTAGTACATATGAAATTTTGTACTAAGAATTTTATCTCTTTTCCTACTAGGAAGCAGGATCTAATTATTCTTGTAGTATTATCTCCTGCTACACAGCACCCCAAATACCTACAGATAATAAACATATGGACCCTTCAGGATATTACTGAGTTCAATTGTACATATTTCAGAAATTTCATTTGATATAAACTCATTAAGAAAATTAAACAAAAAAAAAAAGTGAATTTATTGGAAAGGGAGACCTTCCACAATTCACTTTGGTGCAGAGTTTTGCAAGAGACAGTGGCTTTAGTTCCAAACTTTTAGATGGGTTTACATTAGCCAGTAAATACCCCCTGGCTTTTATTATGATTTATGTTATTTTTATTATTATGACTGTTGTGAACAATTACAAGACTGAATTGTCTTCCATGAGAATTTGTATTGTTACTCATAGTTCACTGGTGCAGCATTATTAGTTTGGAAGTTTTGAAAAATTCTGGAAACTTTTATGTGAGTAGTACAGGCATATGGCCTGGTTGGCTGATAGTCTCATATTTCAGTAATTGCTAGATACAGAATTTTTAGATATTTATGTAAACAATTGTATTACAAGAGATCTTTCATAGTAATTCTGTGAGGTTTTTTGATTATTCAAAGTCACCTCATTTATAATCATGTTTTGTCCATCAACAGTAAAGAGTTATCAATAGAACTGCATTGCTAAGAAAACTCTGGTTCTTAGAAAGTTGCAGTATTTCCTAATGCTCAGAAGTGACTAATGATAGCGTCAGTTTGTGTCAGGCTTAAAGAGATGTTTTTCAGGAAAAGATCGCCACGTTTACTTAGATATTATGCCCCCAGATGAGAACTCAGAGAGGAAATTCAAAACTCTGTAGTTTCTGAAAATATTGGATTTCATATCTAGAAAAAATGGCCTAAGCTTCAAGCCTGTCTACATGATTTATAATGACAATATTAGTCTAGTGTCTAAGAAGTTCAACTACAAATTCTCACAGTACTTGTGTTATTTTTATTTCACAGTATGCTGCTTAATCCAAGCATTATTTAAAACCTAGCTTTTTTCTTTTTAGTTTTTACTACAAAACCATTGTTTGAAACCCTTTGAAAAGCAGGTTTTAAATCTTGTAACTTAGAAGTCATAATGTAGATAGAATTGAGATTGACTTTATCTTTGCTGTGTAATACTGTGAGGTTTCTTTCTTTGTTTCTCCTTTGAATTTATTTTAAATGGAATGTTAGTTCAATCACTGAGACTTAAGAATAGATGACTGTTAAGAAAGTTAATAAAATTTTCTTGTTCCTTTGTCTTCAAAATCTTATTCTTTAGTGCAGAGAGAATGAAAAAAAAGTTTTGCTAATGGACAATATCTTAGTTTATAATTACTATTTCTTGTAAACAGCACAATGCAAGGTTAATAATTTGGACATCACTGTACTGCTGTATAATGAAGTTTAGATTCTGTCAAAGCACAGTTAATGGTGATAAATAAAAACACAGGAACTAGGAACTCTGAAAAAGATAGAGTTCACAATTTGTAAATTGCCCTAGAACTTAAGAGTGGCTTTTGACAAATTATAAACACTGGCAAAACCCACGGGGCAGAAATTCTCAAACTGCAGTCTAGAGGATTCACTTCTGGTCAAGATTTAAATTGTTGTTTGTATGCTAAATTGAATTAAGACTGAAAAATATCTTTAAGCTGGCACAGAACTATTTCAAACCAAGCCACTTAAGGCATGAGAATGCTATTTGAACAAAAGCATCTCTTGTAATTTTTTTAATCTTTTGGAATTTATGAGATTTTGAAAAATTACTCTGGCTATTATTATATTAGAGTAATGCAGCCTTTATTTTCACAGGGATTCAGCATTTATTTATGAGCAAAATCACATTTATGTTGCTTACAAATCAATAAATCTAAGAACAACCTCCTTTTTGTGAGGAAGTATAGGGAGAAAATTGCCAGTTGTTGACAGCTGTGCCTATAGTGAACTCCCGTACTGAACTGACCCATTAAACTTTTCATATTAGTATGCTTCTACCATCCCTCCAAGTGGCATTATTATGTGACCACAACAGCACTGGTCCTGCCACAAGGAATAAAGAAAATCTTATTCTGCACTTCTTATACCTTTCCTTTCTCATAGCAGTTTGAAAAATGGTACAGTTTAAAGTAGTAATAGTGTTGTAGCACTGTAAGGATATAAAAGTTCACAATACAGTTTCCCCTCACAAACCTTGCTAGTTTTTTATTGAAATAATTTTTTTTCTGCAGATTGTTTTTCCTGGTACATTTCTTGGTCCTTTCCTCACAACATAGGGTGTGCTGGTTAGATTTTTTAGCAGAGACTGCAGAGTGGGTAGAAAATCTTCTTGAAGAAGCACACTTGTCAGATAATTCTACTTTGGTCAATATATTTCACTGTACCTAGAAATCCCACCTGTGAACCAGCCTGGCTTGTTCTTAATACAATGAACAGGAAGGGTTTCAAAAAATAATACACCTGTGCATTTTGGACTGGTTCTGACACAAGTTAATCACCAAAACAGATCAGTCATTGCTGCTTTAATAACCAGATATTTGCCTTGTTGCTTCACACTGTTTCACTATGTCCAGCTGCAGATTTGCAGTTCAGTTTGCATGGCCATTCTAGGCTGAAATCTCTAAAAAAGTGTAGCAGTATGTATGAAATGGGAAAATAGTACATACAAGAAACATATAGGTATAGGCATAAATACATAACTGTATATAGGTATATAGTCACAGAAGTCTATAATTATATAAAAATATATAGATATATATTATGTGTCTAAGAAATACTGTATAGTGAGATAAATAGTAGTTTCATATTTTGATAGAGATCAGGCTCCACATAAAGAAAAAACAGGTGAATTTCTGCATTAAGTATAAATTAATACAGCCATACCAATATATACAAGTATTTATAAATTTTCATTGAGGATGGGAGAGTTTGGAAAGGGGGAATTTTCAGATTAAATGGACACATAAGAAAATATTTAGCAGGTAGATTTAATATATTCAAGTTGATGCTTGGAAGTAATGGCACAAAGAGAATAGCAAAAGCTGCTGCTTGACGCTAAAGACAGAGGAGAAGATTTACAGATTTCTCTTTCTAACAGGATTTTGAGAGCTTAGCACAGTCTTGCTTTTAGGTCTAATATAGAAGCAGGCTTTTGTACATAGGGGTTCAAAAACAAACTTTATTTGCTCTCTGTGAGGAGCTTAAAGAAGACTCTAAGACAAAGTAGTGGAGAACTACCATTTATAGAATAAGAAATGCTTGAAGTGTCACCCTAAGCATTGCCCAGGAGCTCTTTCTAAATTTTAGTCCATTCAGTCACATTAATCCTCCTGGTTTTGTTTGGTTTTCTCTTTTTGAGTCCAGCATTGCTTCAGAATGTTAGAAAAACCATGTTGAGTCCAGTACAGAGACTGACAGCACAGGCAGTCACACAGTGCTCCTGCAGCAGATGTGTGGTGGTGATGGACTGGCCACAAACAGCATCAGGGAACCTGTGATTCCCTGGAGCAGGCAGGCCCTACAGTCCATGGATCCACCATTCAGAGTGCTCCCAGGCTGAGGTTCTGGCCACGCTGTGTACAGACATCCCAATGAAAATGGTACCTGTATGTCCATGCTACCATAAGAATGCTCTCTGATGCACAGCAGAAAAAACTTCCAGATTTGCTAAGCTGAGCCCAGAAACTGGTTCCCATTTATTGTATAGGATGAGGAAAATGAGGAGATTCCTGTTCTCTCCTATTTTCCTCTCTGGAAGCAAAATCTCAGTAAAGAAATAATTTGAACTTTTTTCATGTCTCAATATTATTAGTCTAACAGTTGCATACATTTTTAAACAAATCAGTTTCTTAAAAAGATAGTGTGAATTATTGTTGCTGGTTCTTTGTTTATCCAACACTGAATTATTGTAATGTTAAGTTTAATGTTTTATCCCATAAGAGATCCTATAATATATAATATAAGAGATCTCTATAGGCTCTCTTATATTATAAGAGATCAGATATTTTATTTTCTCAAAGTTAAATGAGATTAATTACCCACCAATTGCTCTTTCTAGTGGAGGGATGCTATGAAGAATAGTTTCTTGAAATGAAGTTTCAGTTTAACAAAAATTTACATATTTTGCAGCACAGAAATATGTGTGATAGCACGCAAATTCTATTTCAATTATTTAGCTAGAATAGTTATCTTCTTAATTTTAACTAAAAATATATGGTTTATATTCTATGTTTTTCTATGTAACCAGCGTTATACAGTGACAGGGTAAAGCAAACTTCCAATTACCTTTTAACAATTACCTGTTTAACAAACAGCTTTCTTAGCCCACGGTATTTTGTTTGAAAGTAACACAGCTTTCAAAAGAAGAGCATAACAGGACTGTTAGTCTGAGGCAATAACACGGTTTGAACGTAATCTTAAATGCAATCAGCATCTTTCCTCTTCCTCTGAACAAGATGCAAACATCTGAAACGTAGGCTGGCTTGACAGAACTCAGACAGCTGTATCGACATATCAATTATACGTTGTGATTTTCCAGTTAGTCCAATACAACTCAAAAATAATCTTCATTTTTATTTGCTAGTAGCTGCAGGATGAAATTGGAAACGTGGTTTAACTTATAATCGTGTGTTTTGTTTGATGAGTTTATTTCTAAAATAATGGTTATAGGAAAAAGCATTTGCTATGCAATGAGAATCAGGCTGTTTTTTAAAAGACTTGCCATCTGAGCATGATTAAAACAGTCAGGAAAAAAAAACATTTAGGAATTAGCCTTATGGTGGCATGATTTAGTAATTTTGGAGCACACGCTCAGGATTAAAATGGATATGAGTCTGTGGTCATATACAGGACTACAGCCTCACGGCTGAACTTGCATTTTGTTCTGCTCAGGATCTCTCATTCCCACTCTGATTTTCTAAAAGATGTATACTGTTACTGGAGAGAAAGGGACAATAGAAATAAGTCAGCTTCTAAAGAAAGAAAATTTCTCAGAGTATTTCAAGTATTTCTCCTCATGCTCTTAGATGTGCCCTTCTGAACTTGGGGTCCAAGTTCTCTCACAGCAGTGACATCCCACCACAGTTGTGGCTCTGTGGCCTGGGGGAGACAACATTTCTCACAAATCTTTCACAGGAACCAGAGTTAGTTCATGCAGATCATTCCCATTAGGTCATGCAAGTATGAGACAAACTTTTCTGAGGCAGATTGTGCAAGTGAATCCTTCAGAAAAGTCCACTTTTGGAAACATATACAAGTACAAATTCACTGAGTTTTGTTTGTGGTGTGTGCAGAGATGTGGGCTAAATGTGGTCAAAACTTTGTAAACGTGCTGCAGATTATTCTATTACATATATTCCTACTATTACTGAGGGATTTATAATTATATTTTGTGGACTTTGTTTCCTTTATGTTGCTCCTTTTTAATCAATAATAGTTTGGGGGGGTTGTAGTTTCACATGTGTGCTATAACTAAGAAAATGCTTCTGTCCTTAGGACTGATATTTCCACTATCTTTGTTACATTTTAAAGCTTTCTTTTGTCAGTGGAGTTTTTTTAACATTTCAGAAAAAAGTTGCTGGGACAAGTTCTTTGCAGGGAATGATAGGTCTGAGGTACTGAATATGCAGTAGGGGATAAAAAATGTTTGTGGACCTTGTTTCTGCAAGCCAGCTGGTTTTCCCTTTTGGAAGTGGTTTAAAACTGTTTAATCTCAAAAGACATATTGATGAAAAAGGAGGTAAAAATGCCCTGCATTGCACCTTGATTTTAAATACATCACTGCAGTGCCACTTCTCTGTCACCCATGTATATAAAAATGCTAACTGAGGATCTTCACTGTACTTATAGATTAGAACACACCTGTGATCACAGATGCATTACTTCTGCAGAAGTGAAAATTACTGTTGTTTATTATAGATTTGCTTCTGATGCATGCCTCAACAGTATGAAAATTAATTAAACTGTTGTACATTGCTCCCCTAGATACAGTATATTCATGACTAAAATTTTCTGAAAATTTATAACAGAAAGGAAGAGCTGTCATGGTTCAAAGGAAAAAAGAACAAATTTGCCCTTGGGCTAGATCAGTTGTGCTAAGACAAATTAAGTAAAGTTTGTTCTTTACATGCAACTGTGTCTTCTGAAATAAGAACAAAGTATTTTGAAATATGTAAACCTAATGTACATTTTACTTCCTGAAACATCCTCAGAAAGGAATTAATATAAATGTACCATTTTTACAAGGCAAGGGCATAGAGATATTCTGTGACCACATCTCTACAACTTTCCAGTTTCCCCATTAACATTTTAAGCAATTAAAAGGTGAAATTATTGTTTTGTTTATGGTGCTCGGAGTCCCTTGTTCCACAAGTGCATGTATGCCTGATAAAGTCATCCCCAGTGAAGTAATCCTGGGTGACTTCACAATAAATGATTTTGTCTTGAAGTTACCATGTGAGATGATGCCATTATATTTAGATATATTTTATCCACTTTAGACCAAGGGAACATGAGATACACAA
>VZSR01001854.1:15177525-15232455 GCA_013398615.1 Brachypodius melanocephalos | reverse complement strand
AATTTGCATGATGTGAAAATATAAGTGGAAAAGAGAGATAAGAAATATTCTGTGAATGTTTTTTCTATTGTGTATTTGTTGGCCTTTGATCTCAGATTCAAGATTTTCTCCTCAGGGAACAGAAGCAGTCTTATGCAATTTACAATTAAAAGTGCATAATGAATAAAAAATAGACAAAATTTGATGAAAACTGTTCAGAAATTATCCACCACCCGATTGCCGTTGGTCCAAGCTCTTCAGTAGAATCATTTTAGTAATAGATGCGTTTTCAAAAGCCAGTGTGTCTTTTCTTTTGGTTAGTTAGTAACTGAATAAAGGCTTACTAACTTACTCACCCAAGGACCAGTATCAGTCTGACCGATTTTAAGATGCATTCCAGCAATATGCAGTCTTCTACCCTTCAGTAAAGAAGTAAAATTTAATAAAATAAACAAAGTACATATTTTTAATGTATCCCAAGACAAAAGCGCAAGGAATACTGTCTAAATCAGCTATATATCTTTCATCTCTATATGCAATAGCGTGAATTACAGATGTGTACATATTTGTATACATAGTTATGGAACAATGTATCTATGAAACAAAAAGAAAGGGGCTGTATTTCATTCATGCCATTTTTAATGTTCACATCAGAGTTTTTGTTCTTGTGTTCCCTGCTCAGTTTATTGTGCTGTGGCTGTCACATGCTAAAAATATATAATTGGATTTTGCTTTTCATGTCTTTGCTATTTCTGTGAGATGAGAAGCATCAAAGGAAGCAGATCCTAGTTTGTTCTTCCTTATCTTTGCTTTTTTTTCCTGCTCTGGAACAACAAAATGTGAACCTCTTCAGAGCCTTTGGGCCAGAACAGAAGGTAATAGTTGGGTCTCCTACTGTTTTTGCTATTAGTTGTCTTCCTGCTGGAAGTCTTTTAAGATTTTGAAGTTTTGCTCTTAGAGCTTGTGAAACTGAGTCCTGAGTATTAATGCCAGCACTGTCCCTGAAAAGCTTTGTTTTTCAAGTCAGCCTCACTGGGAAGCATGTGCTGACAGAGCTGCTGTAAATACCTCTGGTAATCATACCTGTCATCCATCTGGATTTAGGCCAGAACAATAAAACAAATATGAAAAAGTGCTAACAGCAAGTATGAAGCATGATTTTTGACTACAGGATTGCAAGAGTGATTTTTTTTTTTTTAAATGCAGGCTACTGCCTAAGAAGCCTTTTAACCACTTCTGAAGTACAGTAAATTTAGAGTTATATAAAAGGCATATTTCAAGCCTTGACAATTATGAATCCTCAATACGAGAAAACATTCTGAACAGCACTGTTAGAATTTTAAAGAAAGAGAATACCAAGAATATCCAAGTAAAAATGGATCCATTGCATAAAATGGATTTTGAGCTCACTCTAATTAATGATACTTGTAGTCTAATTCATTAAGGTTGAGGTGATCCTGATAGAGAAATGTGAGGTAGCACACAGAATACACTCCCTGGATGGCAGTGGGGGCAATCAGGCTTCAGCTGGGGAAGGAGCTGCACCTGGTTAGATGTGAAAGGTTAGGCAGGTGTCCAAAAGACTTTGAACCTCACAGATAAATCAGGTGTTAGAAGGCATATGTAGAGCTTAGGCAGGAGAAGCTATGGGTTCTTCTGACAAATGGTGTTGGGGGTCAAGACTGATCCAAACTGGGTGTTCTTTTTACGTGTGTTGTGTTTTGATGTGGGAAAAGAGGGAAAGATGGTATAATAGCTAAATTAGAGTTGATCACAGACTTTATAAGGGTATTTTAAATTTGTCTAGAGAGTTTTTTAATTCTTTTGCTTTTCTTTTAGAAGATGATGCTTTGATATGGGGGCATGGAGTTTATTCAATTGAATCACCTGATGTTCTGAAGACTTTTCACCTGAAAGATCCTTGTGGATCCCTTTAAACTCAGAGTATTCTATGATTCTGTGGGTGAAGAGTAAAAACTTTTAATTATGGGGAAAAGAACCTTCCATTTTACTGTTTGACATAATCTAAAACTTTAGGTAGTTTCTTATGAAGAACTCCTCAATAAAAAGCATAGCAGTAAATAGAGGGTTTTCTCAAGGACCTGCCTTTACAAAATTGGGTTTTAATTTCCTGTCCAATGTCAATTTATGTCTTAAAACTTTAAGAACTTCTATAGTAGGGTAGCATTGTGATGATATTTTTTTCTCTTTAAAACAGTGGTGTTATGGAGGGTAGGAACATAACAAGATGACAACAGGTCAAGAAAGGTTATTATGAGGGCAACAATGACATTTTTCTGAAAAAGACAATGTGTCAAATTATGTATAACAGGGAGATTTCTATGACATGTGATTAATGTTGCTGCTGTGACCATTGTCTCCTTCTTCAGCTTTCTCATTTACCTTGTATTGCTGGTAAGCCACAACTGCCTCTGAGAAAAGTAAACTTCATAATTAAATAGAGAAGTAGCTAAAATTTAAATGTTTATTATTAATAAAATACTATTTCTGGCAATATCAGATGCTTTGGTCAGAGACTCAGCTGCAATAAACAGGACAATAAAACAAATTAGTCCAAACACAAAATGGTGAGCTATATTCTTTAATCCTCAGAGACCAATTATGCATATTCAGATACAAATGAGCTAATAGGTAGGTAGGAGAAATTTTTTTTTATGTCTAAATTGTTTTCCATTCCAACAAGATGCTAAAATTTCTGCAGAAGGAGTGAAATAGTCACAAAAATGGAAGGCTATCTGATTTTCACTGTTGAAAGCAAGATCAATATTTACTGGATTTTGAAGACACTTGCTAATACTGGGGTCAAAATTGCGAAAGTCACAGCTGCAGAGTTTTATGAATAGCAATAATTTTACTCTTGTCTCAAGAGGTAAGATTTTTTAACTTTTAAAATTATATTTTTAAGTCTGAAGATATAGGAAATAGAAGTCACTTCAACAGAATGGTGGGTTTTAATATATTCAGAAATCAGCTACTATGGCCACAGTTTTGGGGGTTTTTTTCATTACTTTGGTCCGTACATGTTTTCAGTTCTTTAGGATTTTACTTATCTAACTTTAAACTATTCTGCAATTCGTTTTTATGGCATCTATGTCTGAAAAACAGTAATTTTTTTATGTCTTCCTAGCATCTAAACATTTGTTTTAAAGCAATGTAGCAATGTTGAGAGACTCAAAGTTAAGACTTTATGTGTGTGTATATGCATTTAATTTTTATTAACAACTTTGTAAGTTAGTGCTCATTCTGATACAGTTTAGTTTAGGTCCAAACCAAGCTAATTAGTTTGCTGATGATTAAACTGAACCTTCAGTGTGGCTGCACGAAAGACAAAGTTTCTCAGAAAGGAAGTTTTATCACTCTTAAAATTTACCTAAATCAATAGTTTTACTATAGAAAATGGTGACCTGGAAGTGCCATGAACAGTTGCTAAGAAGCATCCACAAGTATGAAGTTAATGTCAGCTGAATACAAGACATGACAGCCCTGAGGAAGGAATCCCTACCATGGTTAGTGTGTTTTGTTCAGGAAAGAATTTTCTAAGTTACTTGGTAAAACTGACAGTTAGGTAATGTGTGTTAGGGAAATAGAAAAATCTTAGAAAAGTATAGCATGACATCTGGTAGGACAAGGTATCTGATTTAGAGTGACTTTTAAATAAATCCTTGTTTCATTGATACTGAAAAAGAGGGAAGAAATTTGATTAATGGCCTTATAGAAGGATTTGGGTCTTTTCCTGAGATAAAAAGAAATCAAATTTATTTACATAAAGCCTGAATATGTCAAAGAACAGGAATTCTTGTTTTTTTCAGGCATTAATTTCACTGAAATAGACTCTCAATCACTCAAAACAAATTGTTATTGCTGTTATTATAATCTAGGATTGTGAATATATAATGTATTTTGTTTCTTTTAGTGATCATGATGTATACAACTATTACTATATGACTATTTCTACTTTTTTCATTACTGGAGTTAACCTCTGATTAGTGTGTATAAGTGTTTAAATTGTAATAATTTTTTTTTATTCCTTATTACATGTATCACTCAAAATTACTTCCGCAAGACTTGCAAATCAATGCAGTTTTGAAGACAACTAATGTATTTTGACAAAAATTATAAATCTAATTACACCTATTTCAACTTTTCCCCCTCTAAACTGTTTTTTAAAATGCATTTTTTAAATCTTGCTCTTCCATTAGTTAAATATGCTATTGAAGATCTTCAAATTATATATAGATTCCAGTCCATAGTTCTGGGTAATGTGTGCCTCTCTACATGCATGTGCATATGTGATAATATTATTTTCACCCACACAACTTAGCTGAACACAGCTAGCCAAATAATATTATTTGAATAACAATTTCAAATAATATCATTTGAATAATAATTTGAATAACAGCTAGCCAAAAATATTATTTGAGGAAAAGTATTCTGGATGTAAACCACAATGTAAGGTTTTTTGAACAAGGAAGGTTAAAAACAGATGCTCTTGCTAGCTTGCTACTCTTAGTTGTGTAAAAATATTTTTACAAGTTACTGTTAGTCTTTGCCAGTACATGAGTAAGAAGAATAGAAGCTAATTCTCCTGCAGGAGGATGGTCTTCTAAGAGTAAGCATTGCAAAGGTCATAAAGGTTGTGCAGTTGAAATGCACATCTTTGTGTTAGAGCTCCTGGGAATGTTTATCATACCTTTGAAAGTGAAAAGAATGGTTTATATGTCAAGTTAAAAATAAATCTAAGAAACTTTACATGCAACATGACTCCCTCTTTTTCACATGTTTTGCAATTTGTGAGTTCCCAAGATTATATCCTTTTCTTCTTCTTCAAAGGGAAAGAGCCTAAAAGTCGGCGATTGACCAGAAAGTTTCCAGCCTGTGGAAGGTGAGGGTTGGGGGACAGGTGGGTTTTATACAAAGTTAGTTTTAGCAACTTGAGTTAAGACTGGAGCAGGTGAATTTTGTCGCAGCCTTATAGACAGCACAATCCAGGCTGCCGGAGCTGATTTGATCCTAACAGAGGAACAAAGCTGCCTTCAGGCCATGGGTTGACATGACAAGGTGTGCTGTATGGCTCAGGAGTGTCCCAAAATCCAAGACTACAAAGGGAGACAAAATTCAGTTGTTAAGCTTAGCCAGAGCATCTGGGCTTCCATGTTCTCACCTAATTGACACGTCCTGAAGTTACAGAGAAGACTAGAGTGCCATCAGATCTTCTTTTCACTGTGCAACTACAAGCTGTCACAGCTAAAGATGTGCTGGAAACAGTGAACCTTGGTCTTTGTATGTACATGCAGTCTGATCAACGCAACCCTGTGCAAATATCTTGAATTATCTGTAAATGTAGAGCTTGATCAGAGTATATTCACGTATTCATAGTACTTAATTACCGCACTTTTCTCAGAATTTACCAGTGTGACAATCACGGCGTTTAGTTTCAATTAATAGAATTTTTCTCTACGCAAATGCAAACAAACTTTTGAAAGAAAGAGAACTTGTAGATTGTCACACTGCATCAGGACCTCAAACAGTGAAATAAATAAATTATGAAGTATTGTTATTACTGTGTCCTGGCATAACTTCGTTTAGAAGGGATGTTTTTTGGTGTACATTGAAGGGGGCTATTATGATGGTACTTAGACTGGCCAGTTGCAAAATACAGTCATAGCATATTTTGGTGATAGGTACAATTTATTGCAAGTGACACAAACAAAATTTCTTATTTCTGTTCTCTTTTTTAACTCTCTTTCTGTGAATAAAAATGTTTAGGATTACTTGTTTTCAAACTGATATATCAATTTTCAACTCCTGAATACCATATATGGTAGCATATGGTTTTTATATAGTCTTAATAAGAATCGACCTTTTGTCATTTTAGGAATGCTTCTTTTTCCTACAGATACTTTGTCAATATCTCCGTGTCCTCAAAGAAAATTACCATGAGAAAGAAGCTTCCAGTAGTCAGGAAGCTTGCTTCTATTCAAACATTTTGTTTCTTTTGAGGCAATCTTTTTCCTTTCAAAAACAAACCACCTGAAGTCAACACACTTAGTGTGACAGAAGCAGATGTTCATGTATCTATTCCTTTGAGACAGGTTTTGTGGAATTAGTTTGGCAACAATGTCGAAAAAAAATGTGGCTTAGTTGCTAGAGTAATAGTGTCTTTGATCTCATTGGAAAATGAGTATTTTCTGTCTTTTAGGCCACTCAACCTGGAACAAAGAAATAATCTTTTGGCTGTTGGGGAATGCAAAACCAGGCAGAATGCAAGTACTGAGCCACCAAAAAAGTTCTTATTTTCACTCTTACCCTTAGCAAGTTTCAAGACTTGGTTGACATTCTGTAAATAGATTTTTTTTTTTAATTTATGGCACTTTTTATTATTTTATACTAATCTTTGTGAATTCAAAAGCTCTCCACTGAAGCGTTGCCCTCCAGCTGACTGTTTTCATGGACATAGTGGAATTATGTGTCTTGTGTGAAAATGAGTGAAGCAGTAATTCCTGATAATACCCACAGGTTAATTTTGAAATGTTAAGGGTAGCTAACAAGCAATATTTGAAGCAATCTGCAGATTCTCTGTCAAGCTTCTGAATTAACTAGTCAAATATTTGACACACGTTGATAAAAATAAATCCCTGTTTACCCGTTGTCTACCTGGCTCTAAAGACTTCATAATTTCAATTTATGTCTTAGAGCATTTGATAAATGATTGGTTTTGAAAGGGTAACTGCTAACAACAGCAGTAAATATCCAAAATACCTTGTTTTTCTTAAAGGTAGGGGGAAGAACTCTGCATTCAGGAATGGAATTACTCTAGGCTGTCTTATGGAAGAGAGTGCTAATGATCTTATCTGTTCATAGCAAAAATAAGTTTTAAGAGCCTCATGAATTTCAACATGGAAAATGCAAAATGCAGCCTGGTGGGAAGAATTGCTCTTTGCAACAGCATAGGCTGGGAGCTGAATGGCTGTGGAGAAATTCTATTGGAAAGGACCATGGTGCACTGGCAGAGAGAGGATGAAAATGAACCAGCAGTGTGCCCTGGCAGCATCAGTGGTCAAAGGTATTCTGGACTGCTTTAAAGGAACCAGCAGCTGAATGAGGAAAACAATCATTCCCCTCTACTTGGCACTCAATAGACTCCATCCAGAACAGTGTCTAGGATTGGTGCTGCATCAAAAAAATTACATTATGAAAGAATAATTTGTCTGTTTAATTGTGGTTTTCATTCAGCATAAAACTTAAATCTTCTAAGTTCTAGGGGAAGCAGTCTGGGGTAGGGAGGGCTATCATCAGGCATCAGTGCTGTCAGATGATGGCACTCCTGGTGATATTCCTCAGCCTTGGAAATTTTTATGGCTTAATTTAGAAGTTAAGGCAAGAGAATTTTAAGAAAACCTCTTTAGCTTTCTTTTTAGTTTAAGAAAAAAGTAATAAATATTAAAGGAAAACTGTTTGCATTTATTTTGAAATGCCTAGATAATTCTTATTTTTTTTTTTATTCCATTTCCTAATGATAAATTACAGGTAAAAGGTGGAGATGGATACAACAGTGATATTTTTCCTGTAAAACTAATCTATAACAAGGCCTCTGTCTAGAATGCCAGTGGTGAAGTAATAGAACTTTAAAAGTTGTGAAATCTTCTTAGTAATTATGAACCAAGTAAGTTTTCCTGTCAGGCTTTTCAAATCCAACTATTCATTCTAACTGAGTGCATTCTTCTGAAGCTGATATATCTGGAACATGCCTTTTTGATGCAAAAATCACACTTCAGAAGTGTATCAGTAGGTATTTCAGCATGCAATGAGTTAAACAAAATCATTTTCCATAATTTCAGTTAAGAGTTTAAGATGTCTTTCTCATCTGGCCATGTGAAAGCTCAGAAGTACTGAATTCTAGCATAGTCTCTCACCTACAAGTTCCTGTATAAGGGGTTAATGCCTTCTGTAGATATACCTCAGTCACTTTTCGAAAAAAACCCAATTTTCTTATTTTGTAAAAAAAACTAAAAGTAATTGTGTGCATTCACAGTGTAGACAATGTTTGAAATGTCTGTTAAAAAAAATCCAACAAAAAACAAAAAAATGCCTTACTTGTTTTCCAGGGAATCATAGTCATTCTAGCAAGTTCAAGCCAATTAAAGAATCTGATCTTTTCTCTATGGTTACATCAAATAAAAATGGGAATTTGTGTGTAGTGTAACACTTGATCAGTGAATGATACTGCTTAAATTTAGTTCATGACCACCCGTTGGAGCTGCTTTGTGTGGGGAAAATCAGTGCTGGAAGTTATGGTTAATAATCCCTTCAGTTCTTGGAAAGGAGTGCAAAGGACATTTTACTGCCAATCCATTATCCACTATCTTGTACTCCCATCGTGAGAGTGAAAGACAGCACGGCACGTCTGTCTCCAGACAAGCAGGAACTGACAGGTGGAACTTTTCCTTTCTTAAACTAGAGAAGTACAAAGCACAGAACATGTTAAGAAGGTATAAGACTAGAAATCTTGCTGCTTCTGTAATTGTTTCCTTTTAATGACAAAACTGCATCCATGAAATCCTAAGCTGCACATTCAAAGGTTTTTGTTTGTAAATTTGCGTTTGAGTACTAGAAACTGTTTTCCTTTAGAAGGGAAATAACATATATTCTTATGCTCACTGGCTTATTTGTCCCATAATCTTCATTAGAACTTGACATGCTCTTTCATGTTACAATAAGTAGGATATGTTCCAGGATGTGTCTAAGGTTGTTCTTTAAAATTAGTTCAAGTTAAGGATTGAAAACAAGAAAGAGCTGTAGCCAGCACAAAGTGCTGTGTGGGCAGTGAAAAGAATATGTGATAACCCTCGTGGAACACCCTGAGAACCATCAGTGCCACTTAAGTCTGCAGTAAGATAGTATTGCACAATTGGAATTTAGTTGCTTAAGACATTAATAACAGTTTTTTTCTTAAATAAGTACTTTGCTAAAAATTAAGTACCTGCCTCCTTAGATGAAAGGTAAAAAGTTGGAGAGAATTTAATTCACAGACTGTCTACTAATTTTTGGGTAAAACTGAATTTCTATAGTGTGGGAAAAAGCTGAAATGTTCTGAAGTGTTTCTTCAATCTTCTGATATTGTCTTCTAATATTTTTCATATGTAATATATCTTGAAAGTTATCACTGCTGTGTTCTCCTTTATAGCTATTTATGGTTTGGATTTTGCAGAAAGATGTAAAGTCTTATTTCCCTAATAAGAGAATAAAAGCAGAGAAGTCACAGACCCCAAACAATATTTCTTAGACCGAGTTTAAATGTCTTCAGCTCATAATTTTTATTTCCTTATGAAAAATTTCAATATAATACAGTTTTTATATTCCAGGATGTCTTTAATCTATTTGATTCAGAAGGATCCCTACAGTGTTTGAAATTCTGCTGTTCTAGAGAGTTTCCTTTGCATCTTAAAGGAAAATCATGTATTCATGGCAAGTCTATTGACTGTCAGAATTTTACATCTGAACAGAAGATGTACTCACTACTCCCTAACTGTAAGAAGTTTTCTGGGTACCACTTTTGTTCTTTTTGTCAAACATTTCATTCTGTTTTCTTTCTGTAGAAGATTAAGTGCAATTGCCAGGCTTTTTGTTTCAGGAAATTGGATGAAAAAATAACACACAGTCATTTGTTGCTCCAGATGTTTGCTTTCTTCCCTGTACAGATGTTTATTATGAACTTATACTATGACTTATTTTTAGACTTTGACTCTTCAGTAGTTACATAAATTTGGTTTGGTTCAGTCTCTGTAATCTGGCAAAGTATGAAAACCAATTTTCATTAACTTTGTATGAAAATTCCATAAATTGCTGATTACCCTGGAAGTGTTTGGATACTCCTTTATTAAAGTACACCAATTTAGGCACCTGTTTAAGAAAATGGATCCATTTTAACAGTTTTACTGCTTTTCAGATGTTAAAATTATAGTTGTTATCTAAGTAATCTATTTCACAATTTAAGATCCCTACACAGAGTTTAATAGTGTTACAGAACTTGTTTAGTGGTATGTATGCAAAAAAAATTTTTAAACACTTCAAGGTTTGATCAGTGATTTTAATTGTTCATTCTAACAACTGTAACTTGCTCCTGATTTTTTCATTTTTTTGTGTTCATTTTGGAATGTCCCTGCATTGTTATCCTTATCTTACCAGTTGTTTCTTCAACTTTGTGACTAAATTTTATGACACACGTCCCATTACTGGACTTTGGTGACTATACATTCCAGCAGTGAAACATATAGAATGCAAACATGAATCTGTTTCAAGAATAAATGGTTTTCTTCCTTGAATCTATACCTGGATGAATAGCCAGTACTTCAAGGGAACCAGGTCCTTTGAATTCTTTCTACAATAAATGGATCCCATAACTTAGGCCAAAGTAAATTGGCACAACTCTTGAACCAACTGTAGTTCACTTTGTTGTGCTGTTGACTGCCAAACATATACATACACCTAAAGATATATGCACACATATTCCAGGAAAAGGTTAGTTTTCTTGCCTGAAGTCTTGTGTACCTCATTAGCAGATTACAGCTGATTCTTGATACATGGATTTTAAATCTTAAAGCCGAAAAGGCATAAATACACTTGTAGAATCAGGACTCTGACAATGGTCAGAATCATTTCCCTGATTTTAAAGTCATTTTCTGGGAAAAAATAAAAATTGTGATATATCTTTCTCGTTTGGAAGAAATTATTTTTTGAGATGGTGCAGTTTAAGATTTAAGAACAGTAGAGCAAGTAATTCTGACATGATAAAGTAGGATAAAGCTGCTCTGTTTGTAGTCTGTATTTTAGGAGTATTGTGAATGTGCAAAAATTGTTTATTTAAAAATTCATAATTTAAAGCAAAGAAAACAATATTTTTACTAAGTAGTAGTTCCAGTTCATCTGTCATAATCTTGAAAAATCTTATGGCTACTTAAGCATTATATTTGCTGTACAAAGGAGAGAGAGAGAGAGAAAAAAATAAGAATAATAATTTAAAAATCACTTTTCCAGATTCTTCTGCCAGAAATGGAGTTTTCAAGTTTTTTGCCTTGTTTCCTATTCCTATTCTTTGTGTGCTAAACATATAAAAGAAAAAAAAATCATAATCATCTTATGAAATAAGTACAACTAACTATTTGTTAGTAATAATTGAATGACTTCCAGCATTTTGCTAGAAAATGCCCAGCCCTTGGAAGCTTTTCCCACAACTTCCTACTGCACAGCATGTGCACACACACACAGAGAATTATATTTAATGTTTTCCATTAGATCAAGCCAAGCATACATTTGAGACATAAGGAGAAGAAAAACATAGTGGTCTGTGAAGTACTTGTCTGACAAAAGGCTGCTCATTTCAATGGAGCAGGTGACAGTCCTTCAAACATATCCTGTCATGGTTGCAGGAGCCACATCAGAGGATCTAAACATAAACATAACAGGAGTAATGATGTGAGAAATTATCTTGTTGACATGGAAAAGCGTATGTCTCTATTGGAGCAATTCACCTAATTTTAAAATATAACTTATTGTAGTATTTTCTCTCCTTTTAACGTTTGGGTTTTTAATGTTTTGGGTTACTCTGTGAACTAATTTAAGACGTCGAGTATATAAATTGAAACCCGTAAGATTGTTATGGTTAAAATATCTTCAAAAGTGCTTCAGAGAGTTATTTTTATCCTTCTTCCTGAAATGGCAGTGGTGGCCATCAGTGGTGGCAGGTTTATCAGGGTTCTTTAATCAAGGACCAATAGAGGAAGAAGATTCCTGAAAGTCAAAAAGTCCAAGGTCCACTAACAGGATGTTATTGTTACTTCATTCCTGGCATTGTTAATACGAAATGTTCATTTGTGTCTTTCATAATCCAAGGTACCCTCAGCTGTTTAAATACTTTAGCCATTTAATACAAATAGTCCAGTGAAAATTGAATGTAACTGGATTCTGAACATGTTGATGAGTGTAAATACAGATTATGGTTTCCACTTTAAGGTCTAAGCAAGACTATTGAGCATCTACTGGGAGAAGTATAATTTTTCTTTAAAAGGTTTGATTTCTATTTGGGGTTTTTTGAGTGGTTTTTTTTGTTTGTTTGTTTGGGTTTTTGTTTTTTGTTTGTGTGTTTGTTTGTTTTATTTTGTTATTTTTGACTTTTTGCTGATTCTGAAAACTGAAGAACATTTCCATAAAGTACCAAAATGCTGAAGTTGGTTTGCAGATAATTTAAGGTTGTACCTGAAGGGGTTTTATGGCATACAACTGTTTATAATTCTTGCATTATCACAGAATGTGTCAAGTTGGATGAGACCATAGTGGGTCGTTTGGTCCAACTTCTCCACTTGAGCAGGGTCATCCTGGAGCACACGGTACAGAATTGCATCCATATGGTTCTTGAATATCTACCATTGAGGCAGATTCCACAGTCCTTCTGGACAATCTGTTCCAGTGCTTCGTTCCCTGCACTTGGTTACAGTGCAGGCTCAAGGAAGGCTTGTGGTCCACCAAGAACCCCAAGTCCTTTTCTGCAGTGTGCTTTCCACTGGGTCAAAGTTGTATCTATGGTATTCCATGTTATAACTGGGTGATAGACAGAAATACATGTACAGACATAAACCTTTTCTTTGTTAGTGATTTTTGTTTTAGTTTTGGTTTTAGTATTTCTCTTAGTTTAGAGAAATTAATATTAACAGGCTTGCATTTTTTTAGGACACTGTTGAGATAAATATATAGTCTAAAAAAGGAAAGAATGTATACAGATACTAGTGTTTTTTATTTTTAAAATATTAACTTCATACTAAACTCAAAAGTATTTTATCTAGAAATTTCATGGGCATGAGCCTAAAACTATTTATCCTTCTTTTGTCTCATGCACAGATCACTATATGATTGTGTGCTGCTCTGTTACACATAACCTTGTTAATGTTTGCTTTGAATAAATTTTCTCAGAGTAGCTCTGGTCATTTTGATATGCTACCATTCACTGCTTCTCTGGCAACTTATCCAGCGTAAAGCCTTGAAGTTTTGTGTACATGTCATCTGTGATTCAGAGGAACACTGACATATTTGAGGGTGAAAGAAAGTTCTTTGTCGTTCAGTTAAATTTTGGTGCTTCTCCGTATTTCAAGATATTGCACAGATATTGAATTGATGGTACTCATTTTCAGTTGAACTTTTAGCCTGCTTTCACCAAGAAAGAAAAGCTATCTAGATGCTGTCATTTAATGAGCTTATCTACATCGCATAATACTTCTTCATCTGTGGCTGGGAAAGCAAAAGAAGGCAGAAGTGCTTGTATTTTACCTTTAGACACCTTCCTCTGATATATTTCAATATGTCCGTGGTGACCTACTTCAAGATTTTTGTTTTCCTGGAGACTGTTGAGAGCAGGTCTGTATTTGTAGCTTTGAGACAGAGATTCTAAGTCTCTGCATTCATAAGAAATGTGGGAACATCCATAAAAATTACAAATCTAAACAATACTCTTATCAGCTTTCCTTTGAAGTACCTAAAAAAAGAAAGAAACCAAAAATCTCCGACAATATGCATATACAAAAAAAATTGCTGAATTTATCTTGTTTATATGATTCTTCCCTTCCTTTTGTACAGCCCCTGATGCAGAGATTTTTGAAGGATGTTGCTGTGTCCCTAAGTTCATGAAATCTCTTTGGCAACAACATGAGCAATGCAGCTGTACATGAAGTAAACAGAAACTTTGTCAAGGAAATGTCTACTTTGATAACAGTCAAAAATTATTCTGGTATTAGAAAGCATACTAGTCTCATTTTGGGCATCCAAAATGTACTATATTTGCTTTTTCTGTCCCAATGACACAATTTAATGTTGGGTTTGGTTTTTTGTTTTGTTTTGTTTTTTTGGGGGGTTTTTTTGTTATGTTTGTTTGGGAGTTTTTGTTTGTTCAGTGGGTGTTTTTGTTTGGTTTTTTAGGAGGATATTTAATGATTTACTGTATGGAAATACTGATAAGCCAAGCAATTTATTAAATTGAAATTCCCAGATATTATACAAAGCCATATATCCTACAATAAACAGTGGAAAATGAAATACTGAAATGGAATGAGTGCTGACACTTGTAAGACTAGTTATGTGTAAGTACAGTGGGAAACAGAACATTGTAACAGATGGAGGTTGGAAAGCATGCCAAGTTAACCTAATCTTAATTCTGATCCTTCCTAAGTGATGAATAAATCTAGAGAAAGCAATCTGAGCATGCATCTAATCAGAAAAAAATCTATATAATTTGCTTGGACTGGTGCACTTTTCTCCCCGCAATTTTATGCTCTACAACATTTTAGGTTAAATTAGTTTCTTTATTTTGTGTTTACCCATTGTAAGATAAAAGACTGGTATGCAGGACTTCATATGTTCATATCATTTCCCATATGGTAAATGTCCTTAATTCACCATATAAGGCACTTGTGCACATGCAGACCTAAATTTCTGTGTTGTTTGAAAAATTCATTATTGCTCTGAATACTTCTGGATGTTGATGCATTTTTAAGATGCATGTTCCTTCTAATTTACTTGAGATTTTTTGCTATTTTATTCCAATGAATTGCTTTTGTAAGTATAACAGACTGTATTTTATTATAAACATGCTTATTAGAGCCATATTATATTTACAAGATTAACACAAAATTATAATTCATTTTCCTCTTTGACCTGACAATGCTGTGTTTTGATAATTGCTAAACTCTCTTGGTAGGTTAGTAGAGCTACAAAGAAAAGAAGGAATGGAATTGCTGGCCAATTAAATACAGAACATAAAGAGCCAAAGTAGAATAATTCAAGACTTCTTCATAAATGAGTCATTTAAAATTGCAATATCTCATTTTCTTGACAAATATTGTAATGTGAAGAGAAAATGGCTCAATATTAATCCTTTCTTGTGACAGATAGTAAGAAATGGGGAAAGGATATTAAATTAATCTTCTTATTATAGGTTTAATACAAGCCTTTCCACTCTTATTATGTTGTATCCTCAGCCCTCTAAATTTACAGACACTTTGTTCATGTCCATTTAGCTTGTATGAAGAAGGCACTTAGTACTTTTAGTGTGTCCATACCTCTACTTTTCCTTTTAGTAAGGCCCTTTACTGGAAGGTAAAATAAAGTTTTCTTTCAGACATACAACTACTGCATAATACCTTAATCCCCAGTGTTCACGAGTCTCTTTTCCCTTAAATTTAGAATATAATAGATTGCAGCAGAAACAGATTCTCAGCAAAATTTTCATCTGTCCTTCCAGATTATTTCCAAGGAAGGTGGAACCACTCCTCACGAACTGGTGGGTGTCACTATTCTCAAAGTAGAAACAACTTGTGTCTGCTTCTACAGATTTTTGGCTTATTTAGTGGCACCAAATGTCGCCACAGATGTATGAGTTTCTTAGATTAAATTAATATATTATTGTTTGAACCATCCTGGTACTTCCAAGAATATGACAGATTCAACAGCGGAAAAGTAGCCTGGAAAAGGATAGTCAGTCACTGGTGCTCAGGTGTCACATTTTCTGATCATATCAGACAATAACCATAAATATTAAAACATATGGAATAGGTTATTACTAAGAGCACTTTTCTGTAATGAATTGTTAAATTATCTTCTGTACAACATTGAAGAGCTTTATGTCTCTCCTGAGCTCTCAGCTCTCAGTTTCTCCATGTGTCTCTTTAACTGTCAAAACACTTGGGCCATTTCTGCCAAATCACAAAGAAAAATAGCAGTCTCTAAATGTTGAACTTACATAAAAATTGAAGTTTCACTGACAGCTGCAGCCAGGGAGGTAGGAGAAATAATTTATTACAAGTAAAACAGCTCCATTGTCAAACTTAAGTATGCACCCATAGGAAAAATTCATCAGTAATCCCAGAGCTCACAGAATTACAGTTTCTGTACATCCAGGAAGAAGATGCTAAGGTTATATGATGCCTTGATCAGACTATCTCCAACAGATTACTACCATAACTTCATAGCTGCTGTTTTAAAGAATTGCTTCGATGAGGACTTCTCCTATAATGGTGTTTTTTGGGAATACTGCCTCAATTTTTCCTCTCAAAAGAGATGCCTTTAAAGTTGCTGTATCTTGAAAATTATCTCCCATTCAGGAATCTCGTCACTCATAAAGCAAGCTTAACTGCTCTGAAGTCCTTTATCTGCTGATGTCCTTCAAAAAAAATTCTCATATCACTAAGGCTGTTTTTAATATGCTTATATAAAAACTTTGTCCTTTATATCAGGGGAGGATAACACAGCTGATGAAGTCAGCTCTATGCATGTTGTTTTGAAGGGCTCTTGGGAACCCTTGTTTGTCACCCTGAAGCTATGACAATGGTACCACTAAAGGTTCCAAATTTATCCTTCATTTAATGAGAATTGTCTGCATTCCTTTACCCTTTGACGAACAATCATTTCTTGGAGTTCTCTGCTGAGTGTAAGGATGGCTGCCTTGGGAACTATGAAGCATTAAGTGTAACTTGTTTATTTCTAGAAACTGCATAATTTGCTCCATCAATCTATGCTTGCTTCCCCTACAAGTACTTTGTAACTGGTTCAAATAGAAATGACCTGTCTCAATGGATTCTTCAAGAGCTTGAAATCACACCTATGTTCCTTTTAGAATTTCCAGATTCACCTGATTAGAAGTAAGAAAATGTTTTTCAATTAGATTAACGGTAAAGGATTGCAGTGGGATCAATTCCATATTGTCTCACTTGACTACACAGGGATTTATTTACCTGCCTCATACTTCTTACCCAGTCTTTTAGTAGGGTCAGTTTCAGTGGATGGGTAAATTTGCATGTAACTAATACAAAAAAATTCTACATGGTAGCCCTCAGTAAGTAACTTTGGTGTCGCTGTCCAAATAATTTTTAACTCTCATGCTCTTTTCTCATCATACTGGTTTTTTTTTTGGTGGAGTTATGTGGAGTTTTTTTAGTTTTTGTTGTTCTTGGTTGGTTGTGGATTTGTTTGGGTTTTTTTTTTTTGGGGGGGGGAGGTTGTTGGGTTTTTGTTTGTTTGTTTTGTTTTTTGTTGATGGTGATATGTGTTTTACTGAAGAGCAATAAATCTACTCCAAAAGTGACAGTCTTCTCTCCATGATGGAGAAATACCTTGTAGATATGTTTGCTCTCATTTTTAAAACGTTGACACCTCCAAAAATATTTGCTTAAAAAAATAAAACAACCAATTAAAATTGAGTAATAGAGCAGTAAGTTTCCTGGGGATGTGGGAGAGCTTGCTTTCAGTCCTTCCAAATAAGGGGGCTGGGAGGTAATTAAGTTAATTAAGGTAATTAAGTTAAGTCCTTTATGCATGTCTACTTATTGCAATAGTACAAATACTATAATATTCCAGTCCTTTCTGCTTCATTGTGTAATGGTGGCATGCCAAATAACAAATCTTGAAAAGATTAGTTTTCTTCCAGAAGTATACCCATAATTCCTAGGTATAGCAATACATAGGCTGAAATACAAGTTTTAATTAATGATTTTACTTTTTTTTTTTTTTCCTGGGACTTGGTATTCAGGATCAGCTCTACTTACCTGACTGCTGTCAGCAGAGCTACCCATAAATACAAGGCGATACTGAAAAAAGAAGTAAAATGCTCCATGGATTCTTAATTTTAAATAATTTACTTATCAAATTAGGATTTTTTTCTTGAAAATTTTTGTTTCTTTGTAATGATGTAGAGTATTTGGTCATGTAGGTGATCATATTAAGTGCATATGTTTGAGTCAGCCCACAGTAATTAATCAATCCAATTCATTGACAATAGTAATTCATAGAAAATACATCTTGATATTCTAGAGGTCAATATTAGCTTTTAGCCTGAGTAAGATATTTCAAATTTATGGCACTAGAAATCTGTCTAGAAACACAAATGGGTTGGACAGACATTACTGGGGCCATTGGGGACGCGGCTAAACAATATATTCTCTATATAGCAAAGCTATAGAAGAAACTTGAACACCATTGGAAAGATGCAGAGATTTAAACCAAGGCAGACCTAGGAAAATGAGAAAATGCTGTGGTAAAAAAAAAAAATTCAGCTTAAAAAATAAGTCTAAACTTCCTTAAAAGAAAATAAAGTGGAAGTGCCACTGGATGTCAAATGCTGAGGTATACCAGAAATCTTTTTTTTTTTTCTTTTTTTTTTTTTTTTTTTTTTTTTTTTTTTTTTTTTTTTTTTTTTTTTTTTTTTTTTTTTTTTGTAAAGGGTTTTAATTTTAAGGGAATCAGATTTTGAGAAATAAAATCTATCATATACATTAGAGTGCTGTCCTTGGTGATGCCACATGTATTGTTCTGCCACTTAATTTAAACGGTGTTAGCTGGACATTCCTAATGCTGTATGCTAGCTACACAAAACCAATTCTATTATAGAAAGGTTTTAATGTTGGATGGACTTACATGATCTGCTCATTACTAGTGTTAGGTTTTGCTAGAGTTGAGTTGAGTTTATCCACCTTTTCTGGGGGAACCAAAAAGCTCTTCCTGAAAAGAACGAGAGTGAAAAATTACTATGAAGAATAGCTAACAAAACAAAATGAACAAACCAAACCAGTGAAAACCCAATTGAACAACAATAAAACCCACCACTAAGGGGTTAAGTGGTTAAAAGTGTAAGGAAGAATGCCAGTGGAAAACACGGAGTGGAACACTCTTGGCAGCATGTGTAGCTGTCATCCCCAAGGAAGGATGAAATGCAAGAAATGATTTTTCCAAAGATATGACAAGTCAAGTGACTGTAAGTAATCCTTCCTCCCACCCGCACACCATCTTCTTCCCACGGTGCTCCAGACAGTTGGAGTGGACAGGATCAGGATGAATCTGGCAAGGGAATTCTGTGACTTTGGTATCTCACCAAGAGAGGAGTAAAATGAGGGTATGTGTACACACACACACAACATACAGAATATGTGGGGTTTTTCCATATCACAGAAGTTCCCTTCACCACAAAAATGAATACCAGCTTTCCAGGAATTGGACCAGGCAGTGACAATGTCCAGACTGAGTAGTTGTGCACAGTGCTAGCATCAGCTGTGTGAGTGGGCT
The DNA here is from genome assembly GCA_013398615.1 of Brachypodius melanocephalos. Lineage (NCBI taxonomy): Eukaryota > Metazoa > Chordata > Aves > Passeriformes > Pycnonotidae > Brachypodius > Brachypodius melanocephalos. The sequence continues at coordinate 15,213,360 of VZSR01001854.1, read as the reverse complement.
CTGAGTGGAGGGGCTTCCCAGAGGTCTTGGGGACATTGTTCCACTCAGCTGACTTTGTCTCATCTTGGACTTCATCTGTCAGCCTTTCTGTGAGGGAGCAGCAATGGGCTAAGGCCAGCCTACAGGGATAGTGTGGAGAAAATCGTGTGAAGGAAGGAAGTTCTGGGTCTGCGTGTTTCGTCTGCCACTTCAGAAAAGGCCTGACTCATATTGTACAAGTTATTGCAGGAGTTCAGATTTGGAAGTGAGATTAATCACTCACCAGTGATGCTGAGACCTCTGCTCCTTTTCATGGAGAAACAGCATGAAAAAGAAAATACACTGACTACTACCACTTAGATAATCACCCGTTAAAGTAATAATTTGTATAAAACTAAAAGAATAAATGCAATTAAAATAAAATCTCCAGACCCATTTTTTCAACATGGGACAACATGATGGTAGTTTTGTGGAGTCTCTCCAGCAAAGCACTGTGTAGGAGAGAGTGAAGCCTTTGCACTCCTTTGAGGAAGATATGATGGGCAATAGCAACTGAGAGAAGACGAGATGGTGTGTGCATGGCCAGAGTTTGTCACTGATCTGTGCTCCTTGATGTCTCACAGGGACACAAGGTGAGCAAAAACCTCCCTTGCTAAGATCCCCTTCTGCATTGGTGCTGGACAGCAACCTTGGCTCACTGGCCATGGCTTAGAACTTTTTTTAACATCTGCCTACCACAACACCGTGGATGCTGAAAGAACACAAAAGGATTTTAGAGGATACCTGTTTTCCTCTTCCCTTTAGTAACTGATCCTAGAGCCATTGTTTACAAATTCTTTTTAGAATTTCTGGTAACATCTGCTTCTGACTTTCCAGAATTTCACTACTTTGAAAAGAAACACTTATGACTTTTGGATTAATTGCTTCATAGCTTTCTAAAAATATAGTGGCTTTAAAAAAACAAATATATTGTAGTGAGTTTTAAATTCATATAACTTTTGGGGAACCTGAAATAGAGAAAGATTAAGTGGCTTATAATAACCAAATTATTAGTTACAGTTGTTATAGTTTTCATGAATATTATTTGGTTTATAAATCAGCATTCTGATTTTCTGTGAGGATCCTACAAAAACAACATAGCATTTCCACCAGCATCCTGTTTGAAGAAAATGGAATATAACAAAGTAATTTTTGAGTGATAAGTTAATAAATCATGGCATATATGTTAGAATGCTGTTCATGGCTACTCTATCCTGGCACAGTAATGCCATAGCATCTCTTCCAGTGAAGTGTTTCAGTAACATGTTTTATAAGTGAGGTAATTCATTCAAAATCACTGCAATTCCAGCAGAAAATACATAAAATGTTAATGCTACAAATTATGCTTCAATATATAGGTAGAATTCCAAGTGTCTAGGCTGCAAAAATACAGTGCAAGGACTTTTTAAATATTTGAAAGATGAACTTTGTTTTTACCTTTTAAGCCAGGGCAAGCAGGTAGCCAATATTCACAAATAAGAACCAGATAAATTATTTCCAACACATGAATCAGTTTAATGTAACATGGTACTTTAAAAAAGCATCTTGACAAATATCACTCACAGCTTTGGCCTCTCACATACTCTACTGATTTAATAACAAGACAAAATATCCTTATCAGTACAATGGTCGAAATATTAATTTACATTTTTGTATTTTAGGATGTTCTGGTTCATTTGGTCCTATAATTTTGTGTTGAAGGAGTTATACTGACTCACAGAAGATTGGTACTAATCACTACAGAGAAGTTCAGTTGCCTCATAGTAGAAACCACTGGGGCTTTTTTTTCCCTCCTCTGTGACCAGAGAGCCACAGTTTCAAAGTAATAGCAAGCTATCCTTAAATGTTTTTCTGCAAACTTCAACAATATGATGTTGTTTGACAAGTTAGGCTCTTAAGAAATTTGGGTTGTTGGGATTGTTCGTGGCTGAATATATGCATGGTGATATCATTAAGAGGATGTTCATTATTTTTTGTGGAGCAAAGAATTCAGTTCAACTCTTAATCCAGTGTTTTGATATGTTTCAAGAAGAAGGTGGAAAAGAGCAAGAAGCAGTGAAAAAAAAAAAAAAAAGAAACAATTCCCTTTACAGAAACCATGGCTACCAATTTTTAAATTCAATAGAGGTTATACTAACCTCTTACTGTGAATAACAAATGCCTGTTAAAGAACCATGAAAGTTAACTAACCACAGACAAGCAGATGCAGACCATTAAAGAACTCCACAGAGCAAATAATGGAAGGGAAATTCTGAATCACTGCTGGTGAACTGTTGATGTTCCTGTAATGGAGTGAAAATATTAATGGACAGAAGTTCTAAGACTCAATTCAAATTACACTTTCCTGTATTTAGGAGCTTTGTAACATAGAATAAGTGATCTGTTGTCTGTCCGACTTGGTCGCGTCATATATACAAATAAAATAAAATTCCTTTCTACAAGGTTTCAAAACTTTCTGTAAAAGTACCCATGAGCAATTAATGTCAGAGACCATTTAAAAATAAAACATTTACCCTCATGCTGACTTATGATGCTGGAATTCTTGAACAGAAATCACCTGCTTGCAGCAAGCACTAAGTACAAATAGTTCATTTAGGTATCACACATCCCTACAGTCACCTGCTAAGGCAAGCGTGAGGCACTAAATTTTTGCAGTATTTTAGAGCTGATGACTTTTTTTATTTTTATCCTTTAAAGTGTTGGAATTGAGAGATTACATCAAGTTAAACTACACCAGAAGAAGAAAAAAAAACATGTAGAGAGAAAAAAGAGAAGATGCAAATATTAAAATGTCAATACAGCTCTGTATTGACATTTTAAGAAATCAGTCTTTCTGTTCTGTAACAGTTTCTTGAAAAATGACTTAAGACTGAATAGTTCTAAGAACTAACTCTATTGTTATTATGTGAACAATGCCCTTTTTAAAATCACAGATGATTTTCTGACCTGCTGAATTTAGGTCTAGTAGGTTTTTGAGTCAGTGAAAGAATGTTAACAAGGAATTGTGATGTCCAAATATCTTTTTAAAAGAATTTTATCAAGACTATATGTTATGCCTGTTCTGCTGTTCTTTTGAATTTAGCCAAGCTTTGGTTAAAAAGATTGTGAGTTTGCTATACCTTAACAGGTTCCCAAACAAAATCAAAATAAAACAAAATAGGGCTACTAGATTGTGATAATCTCAAAGTTGCCACAGTTATACCTTTATTCCTACAAAAGTTCTTTAGCTGAAAATGTGTTTAAGAGGGAAAGAAGACAACCCAATGAGAAGGGTGTGAAAAACTAATTTAAAGTATCCTGCTCAACTGCCCTTTGGTAGACCATGGCAGTATGAGATCCATTATCATCCCCTAAGGAACTCCATTCCTGATCAGCTGCCAGTTTGACTTTGGGCCATTAACCACCACCCCTGAGCTTGACAATTTAGCCAGATACCCACCCATCTCTGGTCCATCTGTCCAGATCTTACCAGCTTATTTGTGACAAGGCTGTCATGGAAGACTGCGTCAAAAGCCATGCTAAAATCAAGGAAAATGACAACCTCTCTTCCTAGAAAATAATTTCTTCATAAACAAACAGATTGGTCAGGTGGGACCTAACCTTGACAAATTGATGTTGGCTTTTTCCACTGACTTTTTTGTCCTTCACATCCTTCCACAAGTACCTGTTCGTGTTTTCTGTTTTATAGTTCAGAGTGTAAATTGCTTTCCCAGATGGTGAGCTCTAAGGGCTTTGTATTATTATGGTATTTTTGGGTATATATAAAAGGGATTAATAAGACTATTGCTGAATTCTCTAACATAATTACAAAATCAATTTATAGTTAAAAATTAATATAATATGTTAATGATTTTTAACTATTTTAAAATATATTAACTCTTTTATTAGAAATTTATTTGCTAAGTTAATATTTTACATCCTTATGGCTGAATTTGTAGATAGGTTTTGGCCATTTTTCTTTTTCAAACATGAAAAATATATTTTAAAATTCTTCTGAAGAGAACCTGTTATCTGCTATAACACACTTCCAGATACTTACAGCAAGTCAAGTTTCAAAGAAATATTGAGACAGCTGCTTGGAAGAATTATGCATTTCTAGTTTTTAATCAGTATTTAAAATTTTCCTTTTTCCTTTGTTGACTTCTTGTGATGTGGCTTTAAGTAGTTTGAGTATAGAATGTATTTTGACAATCCCTTAAAGTTTTTGTACTTGTTTGGGAGCAGGCAAAGCTGAATGTCACTGCTCTGTCAAATGTAGGTGAGTGATGTCACATTGTGGTCAGTGGGTGTTTTAAGCCAGTGGGAGCAATAGACTGGTGATATATATATAGTTCCAAGGCACAGAAACAGGAAAATAAAATAAAGAATGACATTGCTATTAAAATTATGGAAGCATCATTCCCTTCCACTGCAAGTCAAAATGCTGACATTAACAATTTATTTCATCTCTGTCTGCCCCAGGGCCCTTTACTATCCCTTTTTATAGCTCTAGAAACTATTACAAACCTTTACAGAACCACGTTTTGAAATTTGTGCATGTGAGTTTCGAATCTTAAATGTGTGGCTTGACAGGAGAGAGCTTATAAAGTTCTACATTTGGGCTTTTTCTTGCTGTTGTTCTACCAGCAAAACACTGATTTGGGGCACTTTCTATATGTATAATTTTACAAAAGTAAGACATGGTGAGGGGGAAGGAAATCACTCCTTTCAGGCACTTGAAGTGAGTGATAAGGTCACCCCTGAGTCTCCTTTTCTCCGGGCTAAGCAACTCCACCTCCCTCAGCTGCTCATCATAAGACTTGTACTCCAGACCCTTTATCAGGTTTATTTCTCTTCTAATGAGTAATACTATATTTAAGTTTTCACTATTTAATTAAAGTTATGAAAGCATTTCTCTCAGTATCATTTTTTTCACTTGAAATTCTCTGATACCGCCATGTAAAAAGGTAGGGATTTTTTTAATGGGCCAAATTATTTGAAACAAAACTGAATTCATGTCTTTCATTTTGAAAGATGAAATTGATATTGGTTGATGAAATACTTAAAGTATTAAATTCAGTGAATTTTCCCCATTAGCATTTTCTAAACTGACTGAAAATTTAAAAAAAAAAGCTACAATAATATCATTTTCTAAGGAGCCAGATGTAAAAAATTCAAAGTTGATCAGAAAATACTTGAATTTAGAGGTACCTGATTTTAGAGATGAGAAGTTCCTAATGATTGATAAAAAAATTCTAAATGCATTTTTGTTCAAGACTCTGGTGGTCCTTTCAAAGGCCATCTTGAATATTTGCATCCTGGTGCTCAGCTGTGGTTTAATGCGAAGCGCTGCTTTGTTATGAATGATGGAAACATGATTCTGTCAGGAGATGACAAGGCTTTTCATTGTGAGGTTTTCTGTTTAAACATCAATTCTTGTAGGTATTCTCTGTGTGGAAAGCCTTGTTGATTTCCATTAATCCGTAGCTTGTAGAACCTTAAAAACATTGAAAGGTGTTTTCAAAGTCTTTTAGTGTATAAGGTACTCAGTCTAATAGCTTCTTGAGTACTATCTGAGTGAAAAATCTATCAATCCCTCAGCACACCCTTTAGCTTCCTGTTTGAGGCTGTATTTGAGGGATATATGGTTTTGTAGCATGTTTTTGTCATGAGAATAAGCACATATTTGCCTGACTAAATAAAACCAGCATAAGAAAAGGAGTTTATTTTCAGTGAGTGGCTGTTGTTTTGGATGTGGCATGAAACAGCTGTGTTCTGGGAAATAAAGCAATGCACATGGAAGAGCTAAAGGACAAAAAGATTATCTGTTAGAGTGACCCAAGGGCTAGAAGCAAGGAAACTGCCAGCTGAACAGAAGTCCATGAATATACATCACAGCCGTGCTGAGCTGAACCATGTCCCCAGTCCTTGTGCCCACACTCAAACAAGACAAGCAAACAGGAGGGCAGGAAACAGCAGAGAAATTTGCACTTTGCTGTGCCTCTGAATGCCTCTGAATGCTGCATCAGACAGAATCCCCTCTTTACTCTTAAAGTGATCTAAAATAATTTGAGACATTAGGCTATCTTCCTTGGATGGAACATTAAAATACAGAACAGAAAAGGAACACCTGCTGTGAGTGACTGGAGAGTGCTAGCTCAAAGTTTGTCCCTACATTAATGACATTTTTGCTCCACCTACTGGTAGGAAGGCTTGGAGCCTTCTGAATTGCCATGAGGCACTTGCACCTCCTTCTGTAATTAGTCCTCTTGTTGAGACTAGAAGATTAAATTTCAGTGTGCAGAAAAAAAAAGAAATAAGAAAACGTTGATGTCTCTTTCTAAAAATTTGGGAGTGAGAGAAAAAATTTAATTTTAAGGGAGGAATAAACATCATGGCTCAAAGTGTACAGAGAACTGTCTCCTGTGGTGAAGGGCTGGTGCTCATAACTTTGAAGGGTAAAACAATGAACAAAACAACCTTCCAAAAATAAACAAATTCCTCCTCCAAAGCATTCTAAAACTTAATATTGTATTGGTATATTGTCTAAAATCCTTCTTGCTATGACAAAGCATGAAACTGTCCTTCTATCATCTTCCTTTCTTACCTTATTGGAATAAGGAAGCTGACAGTCATTCTGAAATGCTGGTTTGATAGCAGTGAGCATGTCTCAGTTCTGATTGCACATTTTGCCACATTTCTTGATTACTATGTGATGTCAAGGAAAATAGGACTTCTGAGTTTATTTGCACAGCTGTTGTGATTAGTTATGTTTGGTTTTATGCCAGGAAGTTCTCAAAGGTTTACTGTGCTGTTTCTGAAGTTGTCAGCTTACTGTCTCTGTCTTTTTAGAATGATATCCAAACACATTTGTTGGATGTATTGTTTCATTCTTATTCACTGGACTGAAGTCAATGAATAAGCTTCTTTGAGAATTACTGATTCAACAGCTGTAGATTTCTCTTCTAATTGCAAGCTGAGATCTTCATGAGGACACTGTGCTGTAATATAATGGCAATTCTTTAACAAGGCTTATGTGATGAAGTTGATAACACTATTCAAATCAGATTGTAATTTTTCAAATGGGAAAAAGTCCCTCAAGCCCACTAGTAGCCGAGAGCCGAGGTTTCATTGACGTTTTGTAGATACTTCTAGTTGCAGTAAGTACAATGCCTGCTCTGTTTGGACCACTGTATCTGAATTCATATTAAATCAGGCCCTGCTAATCACACACGAAATCACAGAACAGATAAGGTTGGCTGGGATGCTTGGAGATTACGTAGACCAATGGCCTTACTGAAGTAGGTTTAGCTGGATTAGGTTGCTCAAGGATGTGTCCAATTGGGTTTTGAATATCACCAAAGATGGAGACTTCACAGCCTCCCTGAAACATTTGCAATGTTTCATCCCTCTCACCGTGAAGAAGCTTTGTAGACAAACAAATTTAAGACCACAAAATTATGTTAATACATTGTCATCTGGGTATCATAGTGAGGTACACAGTGAAGTACTTCTGTATCCTCTGCAGGACTGGGTCATTGTGACTAAGACCATAAGAAGAATTGGGCTGCCTAGCACAGGACTGGAGACAGATGTCATACCCATGAGTCTCCAAATGGAATCAGAAAACACATTTATTCTTTTGTCCCACTCTTATTCAGAAGCTCTCCCTGCACTCACACCCCAGGCTGTAGCTGCCTGTCTCTGATTTGCAGGCTCCCTCAGCTGTGTTTCTGATCTGTCCATAGTTACACAAGTGTAACAGTAGAGTTTCTGAACTATTCAGAGGCTAAACAAAGTATCAGCCTGACTATTATCCTCTAGATATAATGCAGAAGAAAAAGATACATACTTTTCACCAATTTTAACAGGAATAGATACCTGCTCTTACAGTCGTTAAAGGATTTCCTGCAACCTGAAAATGTGTAAATTTCAGAAAACCTATGAAATTCTGATGCTGCTGAAAAAAAATCCTATCAGCTATTTATAGTTATTAAACTTTTAGGTATTAAATTCCTATCAACTACTATTAGAGATTGTAGGAGAATATATCGAGAGTAGCCCAGAGGAAAACTTGGATGTGTTTGCAGATGAAAAACTCAACGTGACTTAGTAATGTGCACTCACAGCCCAGAAATCCAACCATATCCTGGGCTGCATCCCAAGCAGCGTGGCCAGGAGGGCCAGGGAGGGGATTCTGCCCCTCTGCTCTGGTGAGATCCCATCTGCAGGGCTGCACTCAGCTCTGGGGGCCCCAGCACAGGAGGGACAGGGACCTGTTGGAATAAGTCCAGAGGAGAGCCATAAAGCTGATCAGAGGTCTGGAGCACCTCTCCTATGAAGACAGGCTGAGCGAGCTGGGGCTGTTTAGTCTGGAGAAGGCTCCAGGCAGACCTTAGAGCATATTCCAGTAGGCAAACAGGGATTACAAGAAGGATGGAGAAGGTGATGTGGCCTTGAGAGGGCAAAGGGGAATGGCCTTGAGCTGAGGCAGGGTAGATTTAGATTAGATGTAAGGGAGAATACTGTGAGGATGATGAAGCACTGGAAGAGGTAACCCAGAGAGGTTGTGGGCTCCTCATTGTGGGAGGTGTTCAAGGTCACACTCGATGGGGCCCTGAGCAACCTGGTCTGGTGCAAAGTGTTCCTGCCATTGGCAGGGTGTTTGGAAATGGATGATCTTGTAGGTCTCTTCCAATCCACACCCTTCTGTGACTCAATGATTCTATGAGTCTGTGACTATATGATTCTACGGGTCTGTGGTTCTATAAATTGGCTTCAATCTGATCAGTACTGCCTTTTGACTTCCTATTTACGGTCTCCTTTAAGATATTAATTGCATATATCTGAAAACAGATGCTGTGTTCTTTCAGTAAAGAAGGACTCAAATGCCAAATCTAAGGCAGCTGGTGACTTTTTAGGGGTATTCATCAGAGAAAATATGTATGTGTAAACTGACCATTCCAACAAATAGCTATGTTGCATCTGAATATACTTGGACTTGGTGCTGCTGTATCAGACACTTCACGGGGCTGTGATAGAGCATACACATGTACAGATATGTACACACCATCTTTTGTATCTTCTCAGTGGTAGCCTCTAATTCCTCTAAATGGATGAGGATCTCAAAACGTAAGGACTAGTTATATCTGGTTCTGTTGTACACTTTCTGTTCTGGTGATTGGCTTAATGTCAGCATTTCTGCCATACATACCTAGAACAAGAATGAAAAAAAGGAAAATATTTCAACAAGCAGTGAAAAGTCTTGCTGGGGACGGGCATAATTTTCCTCGTGTTCCCAATTATGTATTTTGTATTTTCACTCTATAAGGATGTTTATGCATGCTAGATACACAGGTTTTATTCTTTTGCTGTTGCCAAAAAACTGATCATTCCAGCTCTAAAGATTACATTCAACAAAAAGTGATACTGACTCTTTTTTTCTGTTGATTTTTATAGCCTTGGGGATCTCCGTTATCACCTGTATTCTCAAACCCTTTCTATCTTCTAGTGTTTGTTTCTCAGAGGCCACATTTACCTAACAAGGGGGACTATTCTGTGTGATTATTCTGTCAGCCACTAGTTAGAGAAGGAAGGGCTTGTAAGAAACAGGCTGATGTCTTTTTTTTTTTTTTTTCTGAAAAGGCATTGGTTACGATGTAAGGCTCTTATACACACATTGAAATACACTCATAAAACTATCAGCCTTTTCAGAACATCACAATCTCACCACTGCAATTAAGGCAATTGAGATCTGACAAAAACATCACTAGAGTTAGCAGAGCTCAGGAGATTCAACAAAACTAATTAGAATTGCAATAATAGATTTCTACTCTTTTGACTATTATGATATCACTGGAATGAATTTGAACATGCATCTCAATGCTATTATATCTATTCTGTTAGTGAAGTTTTCTTAGAAGAGCAATCCAATATGCTATGGAAAAATACCTCAGTGAGAACTTGGCTAGCCTAAAGGCCATAAGTGTTTTGCTCTTTTGTGCAGAAACACGGATGATTTGGACACCTAAACACAGTATGTATTTGAAAATGAAGCATAAGCTTATAAAATAGTTAAAGGCTTATTTAATTTTGATGAATTGGGGATATTTGAGGTCACATTTCAGGAATATAGATCTTTTTTTCTGCAAAGAATTTTAACAAGATAACATCAAAAGTAAAACATCTGAATATCTTGGGCTGGCATTAGATAGAAGGGCAGCACTGATGCAGTAATGTACATAGTTAACATTTTGGTTTTCTGAAGGCTGATCAGGGTAAGAAGATGATTTTAAAATCTAAGAACAGCAGCAGTTAAAGAACCTGAAAAAATAAGGCTTTGGAAAAGAAGAGTGAAAAGAGCAAAGCAGCGACCCAGACAGAACCTTAGAAGAGAGTTTAAAATTGGTAATGCAGGAGTAGAACAGAATTTATATATAAGCATACAGAATTTTTAAACTCTTTTACTATGACTGGAGGTATGGATAGAGAAGGCAGTAGATTTAGAGAGTGTGTGTATGAATTTGGACCCAGAAATGGAATGAAGGACATCGGTACTCCTACAAGGTAATTGATGATCAGATTCATAGTTTCAATATGAAATTCTTTAACTCTATTTTTCATGCTTCAATGGAGTGCAATCCAGCATAAGAAAGCATGTTTTTTAAAACCTGTATTTGTCGACATGAATTTTCATATGAATTATGTCAAAAAATTACAATCTTATAAGAATTGTAATTTTTGTGGTTAAGAGTATTTTAATTACCAAGAATTCCTTCTATCAGTTCTCAAGCTCTGTAATAGTTTTGAAAAATTTTTGAAAAATCCCTGCTCATAACTGTTGGTCCTTAAATAGTAAGGCTACTAGTCACTCTGTGTTTAATTCCTCCCTGAAGAAAAAAAAAACAACAAACAAACAAAAAACCAAACCAAAAACATCCTTACTCTTGTTTTTTTTCTTCATTTTAGGAGAAACTAGAAATACAGTTTTGACATAGTTTTTTATATTCAAGTTATAATAAAATAATTTTCCATTTTCCCCTTTTCTTGTTGAACTGAGGTATTTTCCTAGATGTTTACCAAAGTAGGGAATCTTTATCTAATAAATTGCAGTAGAGTAGTCTTAACTGCCTCATGTAAAATTCTACTGAAGTTAAAGGAAATGTTCTGGCAGAAAGAAGTAAAGTATCTTATTCACACTATGTACTCTTGGCCAAGAATTTTATCTCTTTGAGCAACTTGAGGAGGAGGAAGGCAGGTTCAAACCTTGTGAAGTGGCATGTGTTAATCTTCTCCAGTTAAAAACTGTATTACATTTTGATTGGCGTGTACCTCAGAGCTTACAGCTTCTTTTTTTCTGCAGATGCTCTATTAAAAACCAATTAACTTTCAGTGTAATCAGGTATTTAACTTATCAGTTATGCAGTGAAAAATGTTGGGGGTGATAGCAGTGACAAACAGGCTTACCAACTAATCAGCTGTCTAATTAATTTGAAAGTGTTTTATGTTTGATAAAAATTATGCATAATATGAACTGTTTAAATCCTGGGGATAAATACACCTGTGTGAAGGTTTTTCTTGAGATTTATTCAGAAGGCAGCTGAAAGACGCAAAGATGTTGTGGTACAAAACATTTTGGTTTCTTCTTTCTTATGTTACCATCTTCAGATGTTAATAGAAAAATCTAGAAAGAGAAAATGATTCAACTAAGGTTAATTAATAAACAACCTTCTCAATGATGTCAAAACTGATGTTCCAGCGCAGACCTGCATCTGTAATCAGGGAATATTTAATTTCCTGAAAATTTCAGGGCAGATTATTACTTCTCTACAGTTATTTATAAACATGATGGCCTTTTCATCCCAAACAGGCATGTAATGATAGGCTTTGGGCATTGAGCACTGCAGAATGCCATGAGTGGGAAGAGGTCAGGAACTACCCTGGGACAATCAAGCCAGATCCAGCTGACTTGGCAACAGACAGAAACAATCCACAGCACACCAGAATTTCAGGATGAGGAGCACGCGGCAACCCTGCTCAAAGATCATTAAGAAATAACAGGAGCTGCGTGGAGTAGGAGAGAAGAAAAGAAAGTTGAGGCAGGAGGACGAGGAGAGGGCACTGGAGACAAAAGTGGAGATATGCAAGGAGATATGAAGAGCATATTTTGCAGAAAATGCATGAGATATAGAGAAAAAGATATTTCTGGGAATACTGTTAGGAAAAAGCTCTTGAAAGGGGATGATCCATGCTAGAGAAGGTCTGAGGACTGCAAGTGCCCTAAAGGAGTGCACAGAATGGAGACCCCTGAGGTATTGCAGGCTATGTTGGAGCCAGCTACTGAAAACTATGGGAATGGTGCCTAAAATAGGGCAAGGGGAGATGTTGAAATGAAGTTGAGCCTATGAGGCCAGGAGCAAAGCTGTTACCCTATGTGTCTGTATAATTGCATGAGTTGAACCAATAATCAAAAATTGTGTTAATCATCAATAATTCAAATGAAGTTAAAAATCCCTTCGTCAAGATTGTTTCGCCTATGGAGGTAGTGGAAATAGAAATGTAGCCTAACTTCAAATATTTTAATTTTTTTCTCTCTGTATACTAGCTAAAATAAATTCAACCAGCAAAATTTCTTCAGACACACTCATTTATGGTGGCAGTATTGTCTAAGCAGTTTGAATTCACTATGGCTTCTGATGGTTTATTTTTAAACTATTTTTTCTCTGTTTCGATGATGTAAGAGTTTTGGGTAGATACTTTTATATTAATAGTTACATCTATTGGAAGATTTGAACATACATTGCTCAACTTAAATGTATGTAACTTTTCATACCCTGGAGACCAGAATTATAGTCTGGGTGACCTGACTGTCTAAAAAGTGCATTAAGAATGCAATACTTTGAGAGGACAAATGCAAGTCAGACAACAGATGCAGGCAACATTATCCTGATCTATTAATCCAGCCTTTCTTTAAGTTGCCTCTTTCAGTGGTGGACCAGATAACTAAACTGAATAATATTCACTACTTTCAATTTTGCTTTACTTCCATGACTATTAAAAGGATCTGTGGGAGATTTTTAGAATACCTTACCAGGGGTGGAGAATAGTGGTAGTTTAGCTACAGGCTCAGTGTACCAGCAAGTGTGGATATGGCTCATAAGTTGCTGCTGTAATGACAGCAGGTTTGTGGAGAAGGAAGGGTTGTTTAAGATCAGCTGGGAGTGCAGCAGCTTTCCTCATGTCTTAAACTTACCTGTGAGTCATTCTTTATTTCAGGAAAGGATCTGAACCCAACACCAGACTACAGAGAAAGCTGCCTACAGCTAGCCACTGGGAAATGTAATTATGGATCACTGAAAATTTTCCAGCTGCTCTGGTTATAGAAAATGGTTTCAGATAGCTACAGCGAAATAAAAGTGCTGCTGTCAGACCATTGAGATAAATTAAAAGACATGGATATCTCTGTTCTGAAGGATTTTAACACGCAGCTTTTGTTTTTAAACACCTGTTGTTCATGGGACTCTTTCTCAGTTCGTACTTCATAAAAAATTCAAAACTCACTATTAAGGACTGGAGCATAACTGTTGAGATACTCAGAAGGGAAAGAGGTTTCACTCTTTTTTTTTTTTTTTTTTTTTTTTTAAATTATACACTTTTGTATAACTTTAGGCAAATGAAGGGAAAAAGCTTTCTCTCTGAATATCCTCCAGCCTGCAGAGGTATATTAGAATTACAAAAAATGCCTACAAATGTTGCTTATATTACAAATACAACCATTCCTTGGACCATGATATACATAATTTTATTCCTAAACATATCTACACACAAGCACATGCATCTCCTCTCCAGGGACAGTTTTCTCTTGTACAGCTGGTGGTGATTTGATTCAGCTCCTCATGGAGCTGTGCTCTCTGTGCACTGGGGAGGTCTGGCAGTCCTGACACCCTCACTGCTGCTTTTGATCTTCTCTGATGGGATCCTCTCTGCACCTCTGCTTTGCTTTATTCCTGGGCCTTTCCAAAGTCAAATATGAACCATTTGGATTACAGGCATGTTTCTAGGTGGACACTTCCATGCAATTTCTGCCTGTTTCTTGGTCATGACTCCCCATCTTAGCTTAAACAGTCAATTCTATATCATTCAATATTACTGCTCTGTTTAATGCCTCATTTCCATGCAAGAGCATGAGAACTTCCCCAATTCTAGCACTAGAAAAGCTCATGATTTTGTGAACTTTTTGATTTTGCTCCAAACTGGATATCACAACCTCCAGGAAGTATAGAATAAAGAACAAGCATCCAAGTGTTTCTAGGTTTATGCACCACTTGGCAAGGGATTTTCAGGAAACACTTTTTGAATCTAACTCAATTAATTCTGAGTCTTGCACTGGCCATCTATCTGTAGGTCATCTAGTTCTTAAGGTTTTTATAAACTGGTGACTTTTGAAATTCTTGTCAGGCGCCATTTGCTGTAACTTAGTGATACATAATAAAATAGTTCAGAGTATTTTAGTCTGAATAAACATGACAGATTAAGTGTAACAGCTTGTTAGAAACCTCTAATGAATTGCTAAAGGTATAGAATTATATCTCCTAATGTACTCCCATGCTGCTGGAGGAAGTTGCTTTTGTTCATTTCAGTGAATAAAAAAATCTTTTACATTTATTTTAATATTCATAACAGCCTACTTAATATTCATTGAAGATTTTAGGGAGCTAGCAAAAATGTGATGTAATACTATTTTTGCTATACATAATGAGTCTATTTGGATGGATGTGGAGAACAAGTTTTTATACCTCAATTTGACTGGAAATTATGCTGTCCAGCCAAAATCTCACTTGATGAAGGAATATAAACCTAGCAGGTTTTGAAAAGGCACAGAATTAACAGGAAGGTTTTTTGGTTTCATCCCAGGGAAAGCAAGTCATATATACAGGAAAAAGTTGCATAAGAGTTCTGACAGAACCTTTATTTACATTGTATGAGGACATTTTAAAAGCTTCCGGAGGAGATAATCAAGCAACACCAAATTAGTTGTCTTGTTTAAAAAGCATTGAATTTTACAAGACAGAAGTACAATAGCGTTTTAATGCTTCATAAACTGTGTCAGTTTTAGGTCATGTGCTACACCAAAGCCTCTCCAAGTCTGACAATGTGAAGTTGAAATAAGCATATTTTACTGGAAGTAATTTTGAAATGCTTCGGGCAATTCTTCACTAGTCATTAGCTTAAATACTTAAAGAAAATCTTATTAACAATATAATCTGTACTTTTATTCAAGAGAAAATTTTAAATTTGTATTTGGTTACTGTAACAAGAATAAATTCAGTGAGTATTGCCTTTTTCTACTAAAATTTATTTTTATAACTATACTAGGGAGGAGAAACAAAATTCATTTGCAATGTAATTTTCAGATGTATTTGTTTTCTTTAATTTTCTTCTTTAGGCTTTTTGTCACAAATGAAAAAGCATTTGTTGAGTACAAGGTTTAACCCTTTTCTCTTACTGACAAAATGGGCTGGAATAAACCCTGTAGCTATGACAAAAAAGGTGCTGTTCTACTTGGCTGCCCTAACTTATCTCTTTTCTGAGAAGTTTCTTCCAGTTCACCAGATTTGCATTATACAGGTCAAAACTTCACTTCTTAATGACATAAACAGTGTGACTGAGTGCAAACTCAGCAAGCTTGCAGATTACACCAAGGTGAATTCACAACTGATGAGCTGGAGGGGTAGGATGCCATCCAGAGGGACCCTAACAGACTGAGGAGTGAGTGCTTGGGAACCTCATGCAGTTCAGTATGAACAGAGTCTGTGGAAGGAAGGGATTGAGAGCAGCCCTGCAGGAGACTTGGGATGAAAAACTGAATGCGAGCCAGCAATGTATCCTGGCAGCCTAGAAAGCCAGTCATATCCTGAGCTGCATCAATAAAGTGTCAACAGCAGTTTTGGCAGGTTTTTCTCCTGACTATTCTGCCCTCGTGACACTTCACCTGCAGTGCTGCATTCACTTCTGCAGTCCAGTTGTGGGTGCACGAAGGACATGCTAGACATGCAAGAAAGACATGCATGTTAGAGCTGGTGTAGAGGACAGTCAAGAAAACAGATGCTGGAACACTTCTCCTAAAAAGACAGCCTGAGATGCTCCATGAAAGGCTCTGGGGAGAGTTTATTGTGGCCCCTAATATACAAAAGGGAGCTCAGAAGAAAGATGGAGTGACATTTTACCTAGACCTGTAGAGATAGGATAACAGACACTTATTTTAAACTCAGAGAGCAGATTTAGATTTGGTATAAGCAACAAATTCTTTCCTGTGAGGATGTGAAGCACTGGAATAGATTGTCCTGAGAAGCTATGGACAACCCATCCCTGGAAGTGTTCAAGGCAAGGCTGGTTGGGTCTTTGAGCAACCCCAGGTTGTTGAGGTCTAGTGGAAGGTGTTTCTGCCCAAGGCAGCCAGGTTGGGATCAGATGATGTGTAAAGTTCTTTCCAACTCAAAACATTCTATTATTCCATGATTTTATAGTTCATTTTAGAACTTTTAGTTTGTCTCCTAAAAATTTCAATAGTTGCACATTTAAAATCTTAATTTTTAATAGATCAAGAGAGGAGTTGTAGTAACTAAACTGAAGTTGCTGCTGCACATTATAAACATATAACAACATATAAATATGCTCAATCCCATTGAATGAAATACAAACTACATTTCTACACTACGAACTGAGAGTCCTAACACAATATAGTTGCTTGGATGCAAAGATTCAAGGATAGTACTGTCATTGTAGCTGGGATCAAGAAATAAAATAATTTAAAAATTTCCTTTACTTCATCAATATGCTTAGGCTGTGCTTTTCTGAAGAAAAGTTCTGTATTTAGGCTTTGTATATATTTCATGAAAATTTGCACTGAATAATAGTGTACTACAGCAGCAGAATGAGATTTCCTAAGATAGTAGTAAGAAACACACAGTCAGAGCAAATGCTACTCTGTGTGAGTATGTTTTCAAAATATCTGTCACCACTAACTGGCAATTCTGCTGCTTGCTCAGGAAAAACTGTATGAGCATCTCAACATGTTGATTAAGAAATCTTCTGGGTGTCTTGATTTAGATGGGTAGAGGAATTGATGTGGAGGGGGTTGGAATGAATGGTCTGCTACATAGCCAGCCAAGTTAAACCGAGTTCTGATTATCACCAAGAATAAAAATGCACATATTTTATCAAATACTTATTTAAAATACATGGTCTTATTTAGGTGTAGGTCTTGCTGTCTAGCACCTCTTTGCACTTCTAAGTACCAGACATGATGAAATCATCCTAAAATGACCAGTAAAAAAACCTCAAAATCTGGAAAATTTAGAATATTTGACTTAAATTTATCAATCAGAACAGGTTTAAAAGTTGTTCCAACTGGTGTTCCTAAAAATTAAGTGTGTTCTGGTTAATTTTCATAGGTCCATCTCTATGGATTTTCCAGTTATCAGTATCTTTAAGTTCTACATAAGTGGCACAGGATGAATGCAAATTGTTATTGCTGCGTGTGATGGCAAAAAGACATTTGCTATGCCGCAAAGTAATGGAATTGTTCAATTTACAACAATATTTCCTTCACATTTCAGTGGAAGATACATTCTCCCATTGAGTGGTGGTAGCTCTTGTCGTGCCTCCAGCATGTGAACAAGAACCGGGATGAAGCAATTGCAGACTTTGTACTTTTGGGATGTTGGAAAATTCGTTTTTCTGAGAGGTGGTGGGTTCTCAGCTCAACAGTGATACTGGCTTCAAAGACTATAACTTATCAGCTTCAGGAAAGGTGGAGCTTCAGATTTATCAGCTTCAGAGAGGGTGAGGAGGAAAGAAAGGTTACTTGTATTGCTTTATAGAGCAGCACCCTCTGGCATCAAGTCCTTTCAGACTTTCATCCTAGGCTGCCTCATTTCTGAACCTAATTATAAGACATGGTTCAATTTATTATGAAAAGTAACTTGAAAGGAAGCGGTCAAATTCATGTCAAAGTGTTTCTTAAAAAGTGTTTATGGATCAGAAAATTCCCTGTAGCATAGTGTCATTTTTTTTCCTGTGAGATTTAGCTGCAACCTGAAGAAAATCAAAGATTGGGATAATATCAGATATTGGAAGTGGAAAGGAAAAGCATTGGAGGAAGAAGTGGAAAACCAGTAGAATTACAGAATTGTTGAGGTTGGAAAGGACCTCTTGAGGTCATCTGGACCAGCTTCCCTGCTCAAGTAGGAGCAATTTGAGCAGATTGCTCAATTCTGTGTTCACTTGGGTTTTTAATATTTCCCAGTATCCCTACCACTTATCCTGTAAGCTCGTGCCTGTCTCTCACCACCCTCGAAGGATAACTGTTGTCTTATGTTTAGATGTAATTTCCAGTGTGTGCCCATTGCCTCTTGTCCTGCTACTGCACACCAGCAGGAAGAGTCTGTCTCATCTTCTTTCCCTCAAAAGCAGGTATTTATATGCACTGATAAGATCCCTCCTCCAGGCTAAAGTGTAACACCTCTCTTAGCCCTCTCTCATATGACAAATGCTCCAATCTCTCATCTTTGTATGTCTTTGTCAGGTTCCCTCCAGAAAGTCCTTATCTTTCTTGTGTGAGAAAACTAGGTATCTCCAAAGATAAATCAGTGAATGGGTGAGGGAGAAAGATATTTTATATTGACTGCAGGTCATGTTGGTGCAATTTTGCACATAAACACCTTTAGAATATTATATGACATGAACATAGAATGCAATTTTCCAAGATTTAGTGTAATTTTTACATAGAATTTATAGATGCTTTTGAAAGTGTGAATTTCAAGGCCAAAACTTTTTTCTTTTTTGTTCTGTAAAATAAAAAAAAAAAAAAGGAAAGTTATCTAGTAGTAAAGACTTAATTCCTGATGATTCCAAGTGCTTTTGCATATTATGTGAAAGTGTATAATATCTTTAGGCTTTTTCCCACAAGAGATAATGAATGACATATTTCTCTCCTGAACAGATAAGCTGAAATGAAAATCCAGCACAGCCTTAAACCATGTGTATGTTCTGGTTTATGTATGGAGATTCTACCAGCAGAAGGGGGTTTTTCTGTTATGGTTTTTGGGGATTTTTTTGGTGTGTGTTTGTAGTCTAGGGAATGAAACAACTTTCATCAGCAAAGGTTGAGATCAAAACCATAAAGTGAGAAAGTTCTATAAAATTGTTTTATTAGCTGCACAGCATGCTTCAGAAAAGTTGTCTGGTTTTGGAGTAATAGCTTTAAGAAATAGTGAGATAGCATAGATGGAGGTTTTGGGGTTTTTTTGTTGTTTTTTTTTAAGGTTAGGACATTTCTCTATTTTTACCATCTACATAAGTATGTAAGTGACCTTCGTTCTGTGACCTTTGTCACCTACTGATCACACCACACTCATGGTTTCTGATTGCTAGTGCATTCTGAGGAGGGCTGGAATATCAGCTGGAAGTTCCAATGTATCGGAAGATCAAACTTATTTAAACTGATTAATATCTTAATGATAACTAATACAACTTGGGTGACTAGATTAATAAGTAACTGGTGATCTGATTTCATTGAACCTACAGAATGAACCCCATATGCTCAGAAACGAAGGTAAAAAGATAAACCTTTCACTACTGAGTTAATATTACCTTTTGGAATATTCAGATTGTAGCTATCCAAACATTAACTTTGCATTGGCAAGACTTTCATGTCTGCCCTGGAGCAGGCTTGGATGGAGTCAATCCATATAATCATGAGTTTTGTACCTGTGACTAAAACAATGCTGGAAACACACCAATGTTTTATATATTAGCATACTAGTAGGAGAGGGAATTATTTGCCTAGAGCAAGAATCATTAAAAATATTATTCATAAGAACACTTACGAGGGAATGAAGAAGCTGTAGTGTAGACATCAAGCTTCAGATCTCTTAAGATCTGCTGATGTGTTTATTCTCAAACACAGAACTTCAGTGGGACCTAAACCTGTCCTATGTTTCCATAATTCATTTCTTTATAGAAGTGGAAGATAGGTGGGGATATTTTCCAAATATCATTGAAAAGTGGCAGAAAGATTCGGGGTATTAAGGGCTTATGCATTTATATACTGACCAAGAGTTAGACATAAATATCCATATGTGTTTATATTTAATAAATATATATCTCTACTATATAATAATAAATATGTGTATAACTATGAATGTCTATAAAATAAAAATATATGAGATCCATAATAAATATATAACTTCAGACAGTATAACTACTAGTTTAAACAATCTTTCTTTTCCCATTTAGAAGAGTAAATGGATAGAAGGTATGCCATGTTTGACCAGTAATGTCTTCTAATTCTTTTCAAAAGTGTTTCTCAAAGTGACATTTTTCAATAAAGATCCTTTTTTACCAATGTCTGTAAGCTCCATTAAAAAGAAAAGAAAAAAAATTGAAAATCCTATACCTTTCTCTTTTTATCTATTCCTCATCAGTTAATAATGTGATGAGAATAAGTCAAAATTTGGAATACACTCTCCTAAGACACTTATTTTTTTCCTGATTTTTCCTTTTGTCTGTTTCATAACAGTGTGAATTCAATATAGGAAAAGCTATGAAAGGTAATATTTTAAGCATTAGAAGCAGAGGAAAAAAGTTGAACTTAGTTCAACATAGCTGCCATTAAGTGTGGACCACATTATTATCTAAAATCTGAAAATTTACAGTTAATCTGAAATTCAGAGCAAAACTCACTTATATGCTGAAAATTGTTTTCTAGGTCTACTCTTAGCCTATACGTTTTGATCAAGTCAACTTTTGACACTTTTTTGCCTCCAGACATTTTCTTTGCCATTTGAATTACACAAAAATTGGTGGGTTTTTTTCTTACTAAAATCGCTGAAAAAGTAGCTGTTTCAGAGATGCTAAGTAAGGATTACTACAGACATAGAGGTTATAGACAGCCTTAAATTTTTAATAACAAAATACAGATTTTTATAGTTTGAAGACTAAGACTACATTCAGAATATTCTGTATTGCTTGAAGTCTGTCAGAAAATGCTGAGTATTAGTTGTTTTCAACAATTTCCTTAGAAGGCTGTTTGTTTCCCTTTGGAAATAAAATCTTAGGTCGTTGATTGAAAATCTAAAGGAAAAAATAACTATTTCAGGACTATTTCATGTCAGTGGCTGATACTAGTAATACCCTCAGGAGTATTTTCCAGCCTGCTCCGTTTAATGTGGTCTGAAAATGCCATCTTAGAAATCCTCCAACTTTTCAAAACTTAATAATACATTTTCAGAGCACTTTTTCCATTCCATATCCCATTTTAATGGCAAGTTCAATACAGTGAAATATCATGATATAAAACAAAAGAGAAGTGGATTCTAAATGGAAAGACTCCAAAAAATCATGGAATTTAGAAAAGACACCCTTTTTCAATGAAACAATGAGGGTTTTAATGTTGCCAGATGTAGGCAAAAGTTCTGGTTTTCTCTTTTTTTCTGTTTTATTATGATTAGGTTCCAAATACCATTATATTTGGTATTGAAATACCAAGGTTCATATTGAAAAATATATGATTACATTTAGTACCTATTGGGTACTCTGACTTCAGGTAAAAATTATGTGATCTTAAGATGACTTCAGATTCAGTTTAGAATAAGTTAATTTCCACTTTGTAAAGTTCAGTTTAAGAGAAGTTTGCTTTTCCTTGCACAATCAATGTTCTTTTCTTTCCAGGCTATGAGCTAAAAGTGCCTTGGCCTCCTAATAAAGGTGAAAAATTGACCACAGTGATTTCTATAATGCCTAGGAAAAAGCAGGTGCCTTTCTTATGTCTTCAGTTCTCAGTTTCCAAAGCTGAATGATTACAGCCAATTTTGTCAGTCTTAAAGCAGAAGCCATTTCCTATAACTGATATTTCTCACAGTTATTTTTTTTTTCCCTAATTTCTGCTAGTTCTACTGCACCCTTTCTGCCATGTCAGCCTGAACCAGGAACAAACACTAGCATTTCATGGGCTGATGCAATAAGAGAATGATGTTTCTCTTTTGTCCTTATATCCTTCCTCTTAATTACTGTGTTTTTATGGATGTGTTGGGACCTTTGGACAAAATAAGGACAACAGACCACATAACTTTAAGTCTGTTTGAGTAGTTATGGTCAGCTCATCATTCCTCTGTGGCACATACAATAATTTTGCTGCTGTTTTGCTGCCTGGTTTCTGAATAAATCTGGCATATCCCAACAGCTGAGCAAGTGCTCATTTATCTTTATCAGTATTTGCAAAAAGCCTTTAGACTCTAGGCTTCAATTTTCATGATCTGTGTGATTCTTTTAGCAGAACTGACTGAGCTCTTTCTTACCTTATTGGAAGAGTATAATATTACTATAAGTCATTAGAGATTTATAGGTCTACTTATTATCTAATATATGTATAGTGCACCCAATGTAATGTCTTCTTGCTCCATTTGTTATCATTTCCTTGAGTTGAGGAAATAGCCATACAGAAATTTTTTGGTAGATCCTTATTTAAATGTTCATATGAAACGTATTTAGAATAGCTAAATTACAAATAAAGGCTGCAAAGGAAAATTCCTCAGTCAGAAAAGAAAAAAGGATACTAATTTTGAATGTCATAAAAACTGCAAAACAAAAGCTTCTGAGAGATAGAAAGGTTCTTGGAAGAAAAGCAATGCTTGTTTTGGTTCAATGAACATTTTTTTCTTCTACTCAAAGTGGAAGGTTTCCTTTTTGGAAATCAGTAATGCAGTCTGAGGAAAAGAAGAGCTTAAGCTACAAAATTGTTAATAAAGATGCTGAAATCCCAACCTGGTAAGATGCACTTACAGCAGAATAGGACTCCACAGTTCAAATCCCCCATCTGTTCATTTACAGAGAGCGAGCCTCGGTCACACTACAGGTACTGAGCACCTTTTCTCACAGAAATCTTCAGGCTCCATGAACTTTTTCTAGAATGGACTATTTGTGTTGGACCAAAACCTTACTTTTAGACGATGACTCTTTATGACTGGGAAGCTTAAGCTATTTGAGAATATATTATATTTTATATTTTAAAAATGGATGTCTTAATTCAAAGAACTAAATCAAGTTATAGAGAGATATAACAGAAATTCTATTCCAGCAAATAATACTCTTTGTGAAATATTCCTTGCTCCTGACAAAACTTTGCATTTATTTAGGTCTGCAATTCTGGCTTTTTTTGTTGACATTCTCAATACTTCCAGGTTTCAAACATTGCACTCTCATTGTCCTTGAAAATCAGTCTGGAATCCAATTTACTGGGATCTTTTGATTTTCCACCCAGAAAAAAAAAACAAAAACCAAAAACAAAAACCAGAGCATACTTTCCTATTAGGGCTTTTTTGAGTAGTATACTCAGTGTTTTTGAAAACATTCTCATTGCAGTCCAAATTTTCCACAACACAGAATATCGAAATAACATAAAAGTCCTCTATGGATACCCAAAGCTAGAGAAATAAGTCTGAGTAGGATTATTGAGTATTTGTCTCATTAATATTTTATCCCTTTGCCTGTTGTTATAACTTCCACAATTATACCCAAGCATCAAAAAGAAGCATTTATCTGCTTTAATCTAGGAAAGGAAAATGAAGTGATGATTTCAGCAACATTGTTGCAGCCACTGCTACATGTGCATAACTTTATAACCTAGCATGTAAGCAGTTTACACTAAGGACATAAAAATACTTACATAGTGCACCTAATGAACATTTGTATTCTAATACTACATTTTCAAAGCAGAGAGAGTTTCCATAGAGAACAATCTCAATTATTATTCTAAAAGAGACCCAAAAGGTAGCAATTTACAGTAAAATCTCAAATCTTCCTCCTACTTTTAAGTATGTAATTTTAATGAAGCAAAATATTTCTGAGGATAATTTGCTTTATGAGCATTGTAGGATGAAATGATATACAGAAGGAAAAGAGAAAGATGCAAAGGAAGGGATCAAGGTGATTTGGATAGTGAAACATTTGGGAAAAGAGAGGGATAAGGAGATAAAAAGGGATAATAATGTAAAAATGACAAATTTTAGAAAAGTAGCCCTACCTCACATAAGTGTTGTCTATAGACTAAAAGACTGTGTCTGTTGTCTGTGTTTGCACAGCAAAGAAAGAAGGAAAATAATTTAAAAATCTAGAAAAAAATTGATAAAACCTCAATTATCTAACTCATTTTTATAATTTTTAATTTTTATATTAATTGTTAATATAGCAATATTTCTGTATTGAAAAAGCATTTTACTCTTTTAAGCTATATCTTTTCTTGTCACATTTTGGATTTTCAGTCCCATTGTAAACAATTTTTGACCTGAAAAATGATAGATGCCACAGAGGGAGTTTTCAAAAATTCCATAGATTATGAAATCTATTTGAAAACTCTCTTTTCCCATTTTTATTTTGCATTTCACTATGTAAAGGGAAAGTGTATTCTCAGCACATAGTATGTTTTGCTCTTATTTGTGTTGTGTTTCGTTATTTTATTTTTTAAATTAAAATATTTCGTCCCAATAAGATTTGCTTTACTTGTAGGAAAAAAACCCAATTCTTTGGAGAGTTATCTCCTAAAAGTCTGATGAGCACTTCTGAAAACAAAATTATGTTTTTCTTTCTGTGAATAAAGGGCTTGGAAATATACTTTCCCAGTTTCCCAGATAACTTTCACTTGCTTTTTGTTATTTAATATATATTATTTAATCACTACTAATGCAAAGTATGAATGGCACTCTCACCAGTCACCTTCTCTACTCCATTATACGTTTTCCAGGCCACAGGTCTCTTTTCTCAGCTCAGCTCTTTCCAAGAACTTAAAAATACAAACAAAATAGATAATTTCTCAAGAAATGTCTGAAGTCTGACTGTGGATAAGGTTTCTCAGACTATCTTTTACAGGCAGAAATTTTATTTTTCAAATGCCTTCCTTAACTAATGCAAACTTGGAGCTAAATGTTCTTGATTCCAGTATCCACAGTATTCTGGTGATTTTACCTTCTATATGTTTTTAAGGTATTATAAGATTCATATCTTGCACCACTACAATAGGTAATTTTCTGTAGTACCACCACTTCAGAATTGCAGATTTTTCTCTGAATAAATTGTCAGGTTTTTTATTTCAAAATACATCAAAGGTATTTTTAAATTAACAACTACAGCAAAAAGTGTCAATTCCTGAAGGTAGCTCCCTGAATAGACAAATTAGTTTTCAAGTTTGCAATTTTAAATAAAAATTCTCATTAAATACTCTTTCATTGACTTGACAGCTTAATGGAAAACAGAATAACAAAGAAGCAAATATGTGAGCTACTAGAAACTAAAATAGTTGCATTTCTATGTGTCTCTTTGAAACAACAAAAATGTCTTTAATGCAATCAAGTACTACATCTTGCTTTGTATTTCCCAAATGAATATGTCTATTTGGCCTGTGACTTAAATCAGGGTAACATTCTTCAGAGACACTTGAAGTGCAGCATTTTGTTGGCTTTTCATTTAGCAGAGTATTGGAGAGCCAACGGAGATGACAGTAATAGGTTTGTTATTTTTTACCATAAAATTGTGCTTTTTTTGTCCAACACCATCACTTGTACATTATTATAATGTAGTAAAGCAGATCTGAATCAGTATAATACTAGTATTATTTTATTCCTGCTCAGCCAACTAAAAAATCCTGTAGTTAATACTTTGTCTTCAACTAGAGGAAATAGGAAAATTTTTTTATGCTTCCCTTTTTCCAGAGCAAATTTCAGTTTCTACTCAATGCTTCAAACCTAATTATTTTCTCTACTACTATCTCATAACAAATTTTGAATCTTTACACTACTAAAATAACTGGGACCACTTAAAACTGTACTGCAGTCAATATAGTCTGCTAGTGTAACCACAATACAGTGACAAGCCATGGCACCTCCTGCCACATCTCAACAAGTAGTCAGTGCTGCTGAAAATCTGGATGGGATGCTCAGTGCTCTTGATAACTTTGTTTAGGTGTTTTCATCCATCTTTATTCTAAAACACTTGGAAAAACAGAGAGAAGACTTTGTTGACCACCTTTCAGCTTCCAGTTCAGGAGTACTGACCAAACCTGTTTTATTTTACGGTGTTCTAAACAGGAATGGAACTTGATGTAAAGAAAGATCTCAGTGCTTCTACATGAATGATGGTGTAAGGATGGGGCTGGTTTGGATTTGTGGGTTTTTGGGTTTTTTTTCAGAAAGTTTACGTAAATATATTCATAACCATGAGAGGGAATGGGAATGAAAAGAGTGGTATCTAACACCTTGGTGGAACAGTAGAATCAGAGTTAATATCCTCTTCCAAAATCAATGTATATCTAGTTCAAAAAGAGAAGGCCAGATTTTTCATCTGGCATAATTTTTTATAACATTATAACTACAGATATATCAGTCTGATACATATTTTCAACTGAAATTCCTTACCACAAGAAATTGATACTTCAGAACACTTGAAACTCATCCAGTAAGCCAAAATCCATTTCACACACTTAAAAAAAAAAAAAAAAAAAAAAAAAAGTATTCGTCAATTAAAACATCATAAGAAGTTAAAAAATTTCCAATCACATATTCTGATTGAATCAGTTTTTGTTTAAGAGGCCTAAACTACCTTGGAAGGACATGTATGTCAATTTGGTTTGGCCTCTTTTTTTCTGTTCATGTAATGAATTGACTTGATTCGTATAATCAATACTATAAAAAACTCTGTCATATATTAATATATGCTACGTAGTTCCATACTGTATTTTGAAGGGAAATTAGAAATATCTAATAATCTATAGGTGATGAACTTCTTTTAAACATTTGTGTATTTAAAATAATATAAAATGTTAAGGATCTGTATTACCTCTGTCTTTCATAACATAAAATTTCAGCTCTGATACATTAACTTGTAGACAGCCATGACTTCACACGCAAACTCTGGTTTAGAGTGGTAGTCTTGCAGATAGTCATGATATATTTCCAAGTATATTTCCACGTCTACTTTATGAATGAAACAAACAAACAAACAAACAAACAACCCTATTCTTGTAATTATCAGTTAAATTATATAGAATTTCTCCATAAATAAATACATTTCTTTTTTAACCAAGTTCAGCTCCAGGGCCAAGCAAAATATTAATTTTCCTATATTGATAGAAATAGACTGTTCTATTGTATCATTTAAACTGGAATGTGAAGTTAAGCCCTGAATCTGGCAAAGTAGACAAATCTGAAAAGAAATCTACTTTTGCAACATTTCTAAATACTGTGCTAAGCCACTTAGCACAGACCAAGCCAACGCAGATCACAATGAGTTGCACACTGTAATAAATGGCTTTTCTATGCCTGGCACTTTCCTTAGTGAGTGGTTTTACTCAGGAGGCAAATCCATTAGGTACCGAAATAAAAATATTTTCTCCTGATACTGTCATGGTGTCTCTATGGAGACAGCAAGGAGTAGTTTTGTCTTCTTCATACATTTTGAGAGACCAAGAAAAAAAAGAAAATGTAATTAAACATGCATGAACATGGATTTTTATGTCTTTTAATCATATCATACCATATCATAAAACATCTTTTGCTTTAAAATCACATACTAAAAAAAATTTAGCATAGTTAATTAACCGAAGAAAGAGGTCACATCAGATAAATATCTCTGCTGCATAGTTTAGGCTTCCACCTGGAGGGACTGAATGATAATAGGAAAAGTCAGATTTTACTGGGTGTAGGGATGATTGGAAAAATTTTTAAGCACAGTGTTAATTTAATGACACTCTGAACACTTTCTAATAGCAACATGATTACTACATTTGTAAATGTTTGGAGAAAAAAAATTAAATTGAAGGACCATTTTTTTTTCTTGAAGGACAGGAGGCTTAGTTCAAGTAAATAAATAATTGTGGAAATGTAAATCTTGATGGTTGATGTCAAATATTTTTATTGTAAGTTTTTTCCTATCACTACCATGTGTTCTGATATTAAGCACGAATTAATGATATAAGTGCTCATATTCTCTTTTAAATTTCCATTGCAACAAACTTCCATTCATAGCTTTTGTTTATAGAAGATGAAAACATGGAAGAAGTTCCCTGTTTAATTCCAGCCTGTCATTTTAATGAAAGTTTTTACCAGCAGTTGCTACATTTTCAATATTTGAACTTCCCATAGATGGATTAATTTCTACAATTTTTTTTTGTAAAGAAATTGTCTCAGCTTTTTCTCCTTAACTTCTTCTTTTACTCCTTAAGCATTAGACTCTTGGATTTTACAAGGTGGAACAATCTCTTTTTATTGTATCAAATGTATTTTTTCCCAAAAAACTTCAAGCAATTTTTAAGTTTCCTCTAAGAGTGATATGAGAAAAAAAAAAAAAAACCATGAGAGAAAATATTCTGTACACTGTTGAGTACTCAAAGGAAAAAAACCCAACACACTGTCCAATAAAATGGTGCAGTACTTGATTGAGCACAATAAGTTCAAATTAAACACAATAAGTCCAGTACCAGGTATTTACTGGCTGTCAGAGAGGAAGATCAACCTGGAAAAACAATCAGCTAAATGAAAAGTAACAATGCTAAATGAAGTACCAATTCACCTCATTAATATCTTGAAACTTACCCTTTAATTCACATTAAATATCTACTTTTATGTTACACAGCCTTTTGGGTGGGGAAATCAAAACTGTCTTCACACTTTAGAAAAAATGAACATAAAACCTGAAAATGTTATGAGGAGATCAGAGCTCTTTAACAAAGGTTCCTCTTGGAAGTTGATCAAATAAGTTTAGGAGCACAGAGGTTACCTTGCCATTCCACTTTCAAATCTATTAACATCATCAACAATTGTCAAGATGTAACACTCATCTTTTTTCCCTCTATCATGTTAGAGTGGTAACAGACCTCTTGATTAAGTGCTTTTTGAGCTTACGAATTCACAGTAGAAAAGTGATGGAAACTAAACACTCTAGTAAAACACATGTTGTGCATGAACTTTGTAGAGTGAGATGCACAGAGAACAGAACCAGAAATTGACTAAATTTAGTGGGAAAAAAAAAAGTTCTATTTTCTTTGCAATGAAGCACAATGGAGTGTTGCCTAAGACTGTGTCATGAAACTGAGACTCCATGTGTGCTCATGTATAGACATATGCATGAATACATATTGCATGTTCAGACTAAAAGACTTGCTAAAATTTGGTTCTTTGAAGAAGTATTCTCACTGTTAAAGATAACTTATTTGTGAAAAGCAAACATGTACCAGAATAGAAACATGGGGAACCAATGTATATTGTTCCAGTTGTGTACAAGAAGGGACAGACCGAGTGTCTTGTCTGGGATCCAGAAAGGTCTGACTGCATTCCTATCTTTTTAGTTCAGATTTTGTTCCCATTATACAGTAATGCCCCTTGATATGACAGTGACTTCTGTAGATGCAGAGGTTACGCTTTTTTTCCAATCCACGAAGAAGTAAAATGTAGCTGTGGAAGGAAAAAAAAGACTTTTTGATGTTCCCAGTCCTGTGAAGGTCTTTTTGGCTTTTGAGGCCCATTGGGTGCATCAGCCCTGTCACACACTCACTGAGGCAATTTGTCATTTATAAAACAGGTTCTATCTGCCAGCTTGCTATGGAAACACTGTCTTAAGTACATTTCCTTGATAAAAACTTACTTGACAGAGAACACACTTCCAGAAAGTGTAGACAGGTACTATAACAATCCACTGTTGCTAAAGGAGGTGTTTGAGCCAGCCTTTCTCCACCAACAGCTGCCTTTTGCCCGCTCTTTCATACCTTAGACTCTTTCATGGCTACTTTAAATACTGTTACATAGGGAGAAATTTTCTGACTGTTTCCTGTCAAGGTAATGTTAAAATAGCTTACAGAGGGGCCAGAAAAGTGCAGGATATGGTTCAAAATCAGGAGGAAGATGAAGAAATGTGAGGAAGATTTCCTCACTTCGACAACTGTGAGTTATTAGTCCACTTCCTAAAAAAACCCAATCCTCGTCATGCTGCGGTATTAGCAGTCTGAGCTGTGTATAATGTCCCACTCATTCTAGCACGCTTGAAAGCTTTTATAGCTGAAGTAACACTTATCTTCGTGATGGAAGTCCCAAAGTTGCTACAGAAAAATAGCTTAGTACCAATGAGAAAGATCATAGGTGAGAATGGATTGCCCTTCAAACCTTTTGTCAACCAATACAGATAATAAAGCACACCAGAAGTCAATGTATTAATACCTATTAATAAAAAAGGGTGAGGTTAACAAGAGAGAATTGGATTTGTTTATGAGGAGAACGCTGTCAGCTTAAACACTAGCTATTTCAGGGCATGGATGCAATCATGACTTTGGAAAGGGGCAGTACTGAGCATGGAATGAGGCAGAATGACTGAGTAGAAAGAAGGTGAAACAACATCTGCCAAGAAACAAACCCAGAATATACTGCCCACAGTTTTAGCTACTATAAACTGAGTTACATTCTATTAAGGAGAAAGCCCTGCATAAATAACAAGTGAACCAAAAAGGAATAAAACATATAGCAGCCCCATTTTCTATATCTGTAAAAAGAAAAAGAAGGAAAGCCACAATAAAATTGATTTTTATACTTACAGTGCCTCAGTTGGTCATAGCTAAATGTAGAAAACTATAAAAGGGATCAGTGAGAGCCACTGGGAAAACTGCACAAGTAAGACCAAGTTATGCCATTGCATTACACAATATCTGGTACCTGAGTAAGTATCTAGGCTGGTATGACTGAGAGCCTTTCATGTGAACAGGGACTAAAGAAATCATTGCATGAGTCAAACATTTCACACATGCACAGAGGAAAGTCTTGTAAGTTTGAACCTGCTACCCAGAGCAGATGGCTGTTTTGCTATCATAACTGTGAAACTTTCTTTGCTGTAGAAATATCTGTCATACCAGAATATTTAGTCCCGTGTTTATATGAGAGTTGTACTGGTATTTCATCCTAATTTTTTTTCCCCTAGATTTTTTAGTATTTGTCTAATATATTTATTTCAGGTAAATTTTAAACTCATAGAATATATAAATGTGTGAGACATCCATAAGAATCATTGTGTCCACTTTTGTGCTCCTTGTAAAATGACCTAAAACTAAAAAGCCCTAAATTATGGGAATAAAATTATCTAGATATTCTGGAACTCTGGCAGGCTTGGTGCAATGACCCCGTCTCTAGAGAACCTATTCCAGTGACTGGTCACCCTCTCAGTGAAGAACTGTTTTTTAATATCATGCCTCAACTTCTCGTGGTACAGCTTCACTTCATCTCTTTGTGACCTATCACTAGTCATCAGAAGTTGGAGATCAGCACCTATTAAAAGATGGAAGTGGGTATCTAAGTTTGCAAGGGGATGGAATGCAAGCAGAGGAAAATCTTTTAGTACTGGATTAAAGTATCACCATGAAGTCATATTCTGCCATGTTCCCTCGTGGTGTTTTTTCTTTGTTTCATGAGTGGTCTCATTAGAATAATTTAATCTTCATGCATAGCAACTCACTGACTGCTACGGATAAACATAATCAAGTCTAATCCTCGGGGACTGAGTGGCATAAACTGGCACTGTCTGTGGAATGCTAAAACCACCTAGGTTAACAGAAAATTAATCATGTCAGTATAGTAGTCACTTAAGACAGACATTTATTATTTTAATAAGACAATAAAATTAATTAAACTAGACTTGTTCTTCAAATTTAACTGTAAGCATATTGTCTTATTTAACAATTCACCCCTCTCTTTGGACTATGTTTTCTTCCTCTCTTTATCCAGGCCACAAATAGGAAACATCTCAGTTTTCCAAGACTATGTGGGGCCATAAATGAAGTCAAACCAAGAGAAAATGCTTATGATATATGCAATGACACTCTCTTTTGTCTCAATTTTCCTTGTGGTTTAAAATAGTAAGATTGATAGTCTGACCTCATAATATATAAGAAAGAATGAGAGTACCCAGGGAAGTTCCAAATAACAATATTCCATTTTCCCAGGCCAGAAAAAAATGGAGTGGAATTTTTCAATTGTCCCCTTAGAATGAAGAGAAGAGAGATGCCTGATCTTATTCCAGTGTCACTATATGTTCTTTTGGAGGACAATATCCATGGTGTAGTTTTGTTTTTTTTTTTGAGAATTTCAGATTGGTCTAGAAGAAGCTTTGTCTAGAAACAGTTGCCACGGAAAATAAATACATTCATTAAGCACAACTTTTTTTTTTCTTTTCTCAGATATGATCATTCATTCACCACTTTTATTCCCCACCCCTTCCCCCAACAGTGGCACACTTTCTGTGTGCCTTCAGAATTCAAGCACACAGCCCAGAGCATATATCAGAATGTGAGGGAAGCTCATCCTCTTCTGGTAAACTCTCTGGGCTATCCAGCTCAAACAAGGGCCCATTGTGTCGCACACAGTGTATTGTAGTGTTCCAGTTGTTTGATTTGTTATGTCATGGACTTTGATGTTAACAGTTGCCTCATTTTGCCTTGAGACAGGTCGAGGTAAAATGCAGTGAAATATTTGTTTATAACACCATAAGTAGTCTTTGCACCTACTGGTATTTACAATAGACATTGCTAAAGGCAAAAAAAAATATTGCTTTACATTTTAAAAGATGTTTGTGTATCTTTTCTAGAGTAAGGATGATTCCTGTATATGAACAGCAGGCAGACATCTGGTCTCACTGAAGTTACAACTCCCTTAATTGTAACTCAATAGGATGTTACAGTTCAAAATATGATCTCACATTCTGCAGCCAATGTACCACAAATACACAGAATATCCTAAAGGAGGAAAATACACATACCTATTTTACGGTATTTGACTGTCACCAAACACGATACTCATTAGTTGATTTCAGATACGGATCCACAACTTCTTTCTCATTTACACCCTAATATAAATAAACTTCCTCTCTACCCAAGATATTTGATTTGTTTAATAATGTACTGCTAGTTTTATTATTAACTTACTTCTATATCTTACTTCAAATGTATAAATAGGAAATGATGTAACAATTTCTAGTGAAAACAAATTCTTAATGATAACTGTAATTTAACAGTGGACTCGATAATCTTAAAGGTCCAATCCAAATTAAACAATTCCATGGTTCTGTGATTCTGGTTGAAAACATAAAACTCTAGTGGTTAGAGTTAAATTATTCAATAACTTTTGAAAATATGCAACTTTTTTGGCTTCAGCTTATATGGACCACAGTTCCCAGAGAGAAAACTTGTCCATATTTCACAGCACATTTTTAGTATGCCTGTTGATGAGCAATTTCCAGTCTTGCTGTTGCTGCTCAACTTATTTCATTTTCTGTGGTGTCTCCCAGTATGACAACTTACTGTGACTCTCAGTGAGATTGATTCTGAGAAAGAGAGATGGTTGGCTTCCAGTTGCTGAAGTTATTTTCTTCTTCTACCTTTCCCAGCCAACTCTTCTCTTAGCAGAATTCTCTCTCAGCAGGCGGCTGCCAGTGCTGTTGCTGAAGTGTTTTTGCTGGTGTGTGCTCTCATTGAGCCATCGCCAATAAATTTTGTGATGCTTCCTGTTTGGATATTTTGGCCTTTCCAGTGCCACTGCCCAGCAAAATAGCTAAATGCTGACCTTTTTTTTTTTAACAGAGGCTGTAGTATTTTTTTTACAGAGAGACTGCAGTATTCCAGATTTGTGTGCAGAAATGGCAGAAACTCTACATGGGTTTCCTGTTGTTCACTCTTTTTTTTACTCCATACAGTTTGTAGTTTTTGTTGATTCTGGATTTAATGTAGCACTTCTGTCTGTCACTTCATCACCAAGCACACAGACTCGCATATTTCTCATGTCTCTTTTAAAGAAACAGCCCTTCCTTCTTCTGAATTCTTAAATTTGAAAATTAACGTGAAAGAAGTAGTAAAGTTTTCAGTAGAAAGAAAAATACAATAAGTGGCATGACTGTGGACTGGTATATATATACAGCGTGATGAAGAGCTTTTAAGTAGTATTCTAGTCCTGTGCTGAGCTCCCCCTATTTCTCCAGTTTACACAAAGTAAAACCTCAGTCCTTTCTAAAGTTCCTGCTATACTGGCTTTCTCAGTTACATTTACTTTTACCTGATAAAGATTATTTTGTGTTTTTTCCTGCAAAATCGAAAGATTTTTCAATGCATGTATGGTGTCCTATTTTTTAATAAATATGGGTTGTCATTTTCTCGTAGTTGTAATCATAAAACCTGCTGTTTAACTGGAAGAGAAAAAACAAAAAAATCCCCTAACTAAATGAAAAAATCCAATAAAAGTTTAGATAATATTTTTCATTTTTTCAGTTGAGAACCTTACACTAAATTTCAAGAAGTAGAAATTCACAGTTTTGGTCATATTCAAGGATACATCTATTGAGATTTGTAATGTTAAGACCTTTTGGAAAGTCCGAGCTGGAACTAGATCCTTCTTTTTACAAAGTCAAAAGTGATTTTTTTTCTCCTGAAACTTAGTTGTATTTTATAGAATCTACTGTAAACCAAGTAACGTGGTGATAATATGAATACAACTGGTAATTCATTGTGCTTGTTATGTTTCACATTTAGAAATATAAAAAGCTTGCTACTTTTTCAGAAGATTTGTCTGTTTCTCTTATAATGAGAATATCGATCCAATGATTCAAACTGTCTCATGCAGATGTAAATGTGTTTTATTTACAGCTCTGACTAGAGTCACTAGTTGTGTTGATTTCCACCAATATTTAATCGCAGAGTTGATTAAGTGTTGGTGGAAATCATTCTAAAGTAATTTTTGGGTGTTATTTCGGCTCTTTTATACAGAATACCAGTATATTTCCATCATTTAAAATAATTCCTGGTCAGTTGTTTATCTAGACATTTCCTAAACCATCCCCTTCTCCTGATCACAAAGGCTTTAAATTCAATGTTACTCATTTCTTA
The DNA here is from genome assembly GCA_013398615.1 of Brachypodius melanocephalos. Classification (NCBI taxonomy): domain Eukaryota; kingdom Metazoa; phylum Chordata; class Aves; order Passeriformes; family Pycnonotidae; genus Brachypodius; species Brachypodius melanocephalos. Next base: position 15,178,409 of record VZSR01001854.1, on the reverse strand, counting down.
GTCTGGGCTCCAGGATTTTTACCATACTTAATGTTTAACAAATCAAAGTCCCTCCTTTAGGAACTCTGACCTAATATTCTATAGCAACTTCACAGTCTTTCTGGAACATAGCTACAGTGAATTAAAAGACCTTCAATGATTGTTTTAAAATCTTTTGTCTGTCTTAGCTACTCCGATGTTTGACTGCACAAACCAAACTTTTTCAGATGTTCCAGAAAAGCATTTTGGTAATTATATTACCGAATAATTCTGAAAAATTAGCTTTGCCAGGGTAAGAGTGAGGGTCACCTGTTATCCTCTGAGAGTTCCTGCGTTCCTAAGCGTATGGCACCATCAAAATAATTTCTGTCAGCTCCAGAGGATGCCAAAACTGATATTATGGTGTCACTGTCAGTGCCATTTCCTTAAGTACTTGCTACCGTGCAGCTCATCACAGGATTTTCTGCAATCTTCTGATGAAACCCACCAAAGACATGCAGAGGAACAGCATTTAACCAGAGTGGCCATGCATTAATTAGCAGCTTGATACAAAGAGTTTTGTAAATTTCATGCATTTATTTAAATGCAGGGGTTTTTGTGTGCATCTTGTTTGTATTAATTTTGATAAATGTCCAGCATCATACTGTAGGGTCCCTGACAGCAACCAGTTTTTGTTTTCAATGTTAGAACTTCAGCCTGAGCATTCTGATGTTTGACATGGAGATGAGATATAAAGGTCTCATGGGCAATTATGGTTGATCAGAATTCCATAGCAATGGTACAGAAACTTAGAGGTTTTTCCAACTATTACTCAGTGTCAGGTGTTGCAATTTATTTTCCCCCTGTGCTGCTATCAATGGAATATGCCAAATCATTTGTGATGGAATACATATGAAATATTATAA